>OZ035875.1:50463199-51063199 GCA_964034865.1 Eristalis intricaria
ATAAAATGTCCAAGACATTTTTGTCCCCTGTGGTTCAACGTGAGTCCTTCCCAGATGGAAAAGATGAGAGTGTTTGAGAGACGGCGTCTAAGAACCCCGGATGTATCGAACACCCGAGGCTGAGTACAAGAAGTACTATCCTAACGAGGTCCTGTACAACATGGCAAATTTTGTCATTAAATTAATAAGAATTCACATTGCAAGAAGAATGACTTCTACCAAAAGTCTGATCTTCGGGGCTTACTATCCCAATTATATGTACCATGAGAGGGTGCGCCACAACGGCTTTGTTCCACCTGAGTCGGTCCTCTATTTTGATTCAATCGACTTGATCCAGGACACGGAAGGATGTCCTGTAATCTACCACGCGGTGCGCCGAACAGTTGACAGGCGACTCCTCTACGAATCGGTTGTCGTCCGCGAACACGAAGATCTTTTCCGGTTCAGTAGAGGGATCCCTGCTCGAGACAGGAGAGAGAATGATAAGGAGCGGCACTTCTTTTGGTGGTTATACCAGAACCTGTCTCCGCCTTTGCCGCCTCCTGCCTATAAGATATCTTAATCGTTTAGTTGGTATAACGACTCACTTACCTAGTTGTAAGGTAGATTAGAAAAAAAAATTAATAAAAGTAAAAAAAAAATAAAAATAAAATAAAATAAATAAATAAAAAAAAAGGTACACAAGGGCGTGTGGATTAATGTTACACATATACATAACATAGACGCCCTTGTGTACACGTCCGTAATATTACGGACATACAAGAAGTTAGATTAAGGTTTTAATAGGTAAGAGGTATAGGTTTAGATTTAGGTTAGATAATAAGAAAAATGTCTAGACCGCCAAGTTTTTCTTTAGTTTCATTGGCCAGCAAGTCTTAAACAATAAAGTCTGTAATAAGGACTAAAAAAAAAGAAGTAACAATAGTTTAGACGCCGAAAAGCAAATAGTAAGTTAGATTTGATTATTTTAGAGTACCCGCGAAGGATCAGTAAGATAGTATTAAGGACATGAATTGTTAGATATTAAGATAGATTTTTGTGTCAATTTTTGTCTGTTGTCCTGAGAATTAAATAAAAATGAAATGAAAAAAAAAATCGAGACATCCATCTCATATGGTTTTGCGTTTTATTTAAGAAAAGTTGTCAACACCTTATTGGAATGATAGTAGGCTTTCGTAAACGCTCTAGAACAGTTAGCTCCCAACTGAGTTCTTATTATTCAGCAGCAACTACGGAAATGAAGCTTGTGCCTCAAATGGCTGTCACTCGAAACACCCTCTGTTGCATCTTTTGAACTCCTCGCGAACTTCAAAAATAGAGAGAGACAACCAGGTCGAGTCGTCTTCGTTTAATGCATTTTAAATGAATTCAACCACTCCCCCACTGAAACCACCACATATCGACGTGCCATAAGGATGAATTAAAATTTTATCAGCTCAATAAAAATGGCGTATTATGCGATTATCGATTGTCAAATGACTTTGGCGATGCTATCGATGGCGATGACACCAATTTGTATGCAGGCCGCGAAGAAAATTACTTTTTCGCCAGACCGTCCGTCCCCCACACACCATCCGCAGCGAATCAACGATGAGTCCCCGTACTATAAACTACATAGGTTTACGTCATATAATCATGTCGAAGGCAATCTCTTGCCGTGATTTCCATTTGCAGCGCATGATGGTGTTCCGATGGCAATTCCGCTGACACGTCTGACACGCTTTGATTGAGTGTTAATGCGTTTTCTTCGACGACGACGACGCACGGTGGCAGGACGAAATGGGAAAGCATTGAGAATTCACAGCACACTAACCTCATTAAATGTTAGGATTTTTAATTCTCGACGGAGCGGGGGAGAGCTGGTGGGTGGTGGCGACATACGCATCACGGAGGGTTGTTCCATATCTGCTATTTCCAGTCGCCGGTCTGCGGTTGATAGAATATCGTCATGCGATGGTGATTCTGAGTTCCTTGTGACTTAATTCATTTTTCCAGCTGCCCCACTCCCCCGCTGGCGGGCTTGCAGAGAGTCTCATTCGTCCGTTTCGCAGACATAATATTTTTAAATCAACAAGCAAATTTGTCGTCAGTCTGCACACATCACCATTCGCCTCACCAACGGCAAGGACCAGGAAGGCAATAAGGGTCTTTGTGCTTGTAGCAAAATAAATTTCGCATTAATGGCTTCGACCGGCATTGTTGCAGTGTTTGTTGTGCTCTTCAAAGTGCCATTTCACAGCGCTCGATCGTTGGCCTCGCATAAGACTGCTGGCATTGCGGCTGCTGTTACAGCGGAGACTGACTTCCTCTGATGGCACAATGTTTGGTGGAAAAGCTCATTAACTGAAACAAGGTAATCGGGCCGAACTACACGAGACTAAATAAATTTGCGAGCGGCCGCTGGGCACAGTCAATGGATGCGCTGCGTGGGCGGGACCGTGTCACTGTTTTAAGGCAAATATTTCCCGTGAAGTGCGCTCTCATTTGAGTGAATGGGTGATTTTGTAATTTTGGGGAAAGCCCGTTAATGAAGAGAGTTCCTATCGAAATTGGGTCCAAAGTCGATTACCTGCGTGTCAACTTCAAGCGGGCTCTTATCACAATTGTGTGGACGTTTGCGTGGTGTCAAGTGGCACTAATATTAACTGTCATTCTCTTCCTTGAATTTAGCCCAAATGAGAGGGGATTTTATAACTCGTTTGTATCCGGCCCGATGTGGCATTAGAGTCTGGGCCATCGTCCAGCATGACACCGTCACGTGACGATGCAACAAAACGAAAGGTGACGTAATGCGTTACCATCAAATTTTGACTCCCTTCTTGTCAACTTGTTGCCGAAAAGGACGTATTCAATTAAGCGGCGCCCTTGGAATTCGCATTTAAGAGTACCATGTTTGTTTTAGTTTTAGTACAAAGTGTGAGTTGTTAAAATTCAGTCCCTCCTAAAGTAATAGTCATCCAAACGTAATGTGCAACGTGAAGGAAAATGTCGTTACTTTGTGAGACATGTGATTATTAAGAAAATAGTGACGCCTTTGCGGATACTAAGTCCAATTAACAGAAGAAAGAACGATGCAAATTCAAGCAATATCCAATCATTCAAATTCACTTGACGATACAACGGGGACATGACAAAAGTACCTACTGTAATGTTATCCTCAATTCTCAACGCGCACCTAATCGACGACATCGAATCCTCGTTTAAAGGTTATCACGCTTCTTTAGGATATATTCACATGCTGAATTTGTTGAAATTGTCTGCCTCTGTGTAAAGAGGTTTTCAATGATCTGACGCAATGCGTCACGTGACGCAAACATTTTATATTTTGTCAGATATTTAATGACTAACAGAATATTACCTTTTTTTAGACACAAAATTTGCAGTTCAAAACGGTGACCAAATCCCAAGAATTCTGTGGATCTACACAACGTTCGTCAGACCAATCTTGACTAATGGCAGCTTAGTCTGGTGGACAACTTCTCTAAAATGTATCAACCTGAATGTAAGTTAACACGCTCTCACATTACAAATGTGTGCGAACAGCCAGGCGCCGGCAAGTGTGAGAGCAGCCAGACAACAAAAGGTGTGCAAACATCCAGACGCTAGGTCAGCATTTCAAGCCGAGCAAGCCGCGGGACCAGGCACAGCGATGCAAGCCGACACCACCGTTTGGCATCGCCGGTCATCCATCGTGGGACGCAATTGTGTCAAGGCCATTGCTCATCGACATCGAGCAATTAAAATAGGTTAAGGAAAGTAGTTTAGTTCTAAGAAAGCAGTGATCGACGCAAGATCGGATTTGAATTTAAATAAAGTCCTTCATAGACGAAAATAAAGTAAAAAACTGTCTTTGTCTTTAATTTGTATTAACTAGAATTCAGAGACTTGCTTCTCTGGGTCCACTTCGACTGAACCAGACGGCTTGTCTAAGGACACCGCCGATTTGTTTGATTAAACACACCGTATCCACAGGACATATTTCTGCCCAACGTCACAATCACAATCTGAACAGCCATCCGCGATCTTTTCTTTCGTGGGCAAGACATACCCTGTCGCCTGACTTCAACGTTTGGTACGAGAGAGTAAAAATCGATTTACAAAAATTACAGGGGACGGTGCCAGTGTTTCTGGATACAGGCCTATATCGCTCTTAAGCAATTTAAGCAAGAGCCTGGAGTACCAGGTAGGGAGACAACTAAAGCGATGGTCCACGGACCTAAACGTCATCCAGGTTAAGCAGTACGGATTCCGGGAGAAACATTCAACTATACATCCTCTAATGAAGTTCTCTAAACGAGGTCACCGTCGCCTGCTTCCTGGACATGGGAAAAGCCTTCGACACGACTCGGTCTGGATAGAGGGACTCATCTACAAGCTGAACTAAATGGGATTCCCCTCCAACCTCATCACAATAATTTATAGCGTTCTGCATTCCAGAAGATTGTACGTTCAAATTGAAGGCAACAAATCAACAGAGCGGAGCACCAAGGCGGGAGTTGAACAAGGAGCAAAGCTGGGACCGTGGTTTTCAACATCTACACGGTAGACCAAGCAGATCAGTTGGGCTTATATATTTCGGAATATATTTCGTTTAGCCCTCGTTCACCGCTAGACCCATTTTGGCCGCCTCCGCTTCAGTACCAGCAAACGCTTCATTGACGGCTCGCTGTGTTCTGCCAATCACGTCAATATCAAATCCGCGAATGCTAGCAGTTGTTCGGACTTCTGGAAGATCATGCCTCTATTGTTGGCGTGTGATTCTGGCACGATCTTCTCCAGGATGATGTTAAAGAAGCCACATGACAGCGCGTAGCCTTGTCTATAACCTTTTTTGACATTGAAGGTCTCGGTGAGTTCGTTACCGACCTTGATGGCGCAGCAAGAATTCTCCCTCGTTATCCTGCACAACTTGACGAGCTTGACAGGAATGTCAAAACTAGACATGGCGTTGTATAGCTCGTCCCTATGCACGCTGTCATGTGCGGCCTTGAAATCGACGAATAGGTGGTGGGTGTCGATCTGCATTTCTTGGGTTTTTTTCCAGGATCCGCCGTAGTGTGAAGATTTGGTCGATGGTGGACTTCCCCGCCCTGAAACCGCACTGATAAGGACCTATCAGGTTGTTGACGAATGGTTTCAGGAGCTCACACAAAACGTCAGAGAGGGTCTTATAGGCGATGCTGAGGAGACTTATCCCTCGGTACTTGGCGCAGTTGAAGGGGTCTCCTTTGTTGTGCATCGGGCAAACGATACTGAGGTTCCACTCATCGGGCATGCTTTCCTCCGACCATATCTTGCAGGTGAGTTGGTGCATGTACCTTACCAGCTCATCTACAGCTGCCTCAAACAGTTCCGCAGACAGTCCGTCTGCACCAGCAGCTTTATTCGACTTTAGTCTCAATATCGCTGTCTTGATCGGGGGGACTGAATTCTCGTCGATCATCGTCAATTGCGTTGAGTGGAACATTCTGCCTGACAGCGGTATTGGAGTCTTCCTCGCAGTTCAACAGTCTACAGAAATGATCTCTGTATCGACTGCAAATCTACTCCGAGTTGTTCCTCTGCATCACGACAGGCTTCTGTCCGAATTTTGTATCCATTGGATAGTTGTTTTACCCGTTGGTAGAAGTTTCGGACATCATACCACATTTCTCTGATCATTTGACTGTAATTTCTTCTTGCTTCTCGGAACTTCACAGTCCTCTGGCAATAATCTCAAAAGCACCGAAAACTGAATTCAAAATTATTCTCTCTATCAGAACCCCGTTGTCCAAGCCAAGATTAGAGAAAAAATTATTGATTATGACCAAATATATTATATATTATGATCCAAAAGTAATCTGAGTTCAATATTTCAACCGTCTGGCTCTTCTGGTTGCCGCTGGTCAGTAATGGGCTAACACGCACATTCAATAAGGATGTGTCCTCTGCAACATTCCCAACATTGTTATATGGCCTTATTTCACTGTTATCTACAGTTGTTAATAAAATGTTTAGGAACAGTTTGTATTGGCAATTATTTTTTGATGGTTTTTTAGGGTTTGCCCCCACTTTGACGCACTGTCACGGTTGACTTCCTCGCAAGACATCTTTAAAGTTTCAAACTCGTTGACAAGAGGTTTCTAAAAGATCTCCGCTTTGTATGAGTACTAAACCACTTTATTGTAATTTTTGTTAAAGGTGTACAAAGATGTACATAAATCCCCTTCAGCAAGTATGCCCATCCTTCAGAAGACCCTCACCACGAGGACTACTCAAAATGTCCTCAACAGGCATCGTCAATTAGTCTGGATCTTGCGTTCGTCCGCTTTGTGTACTAAAAATCAAAAATCCTTCACCTAATTGCATATCTAAACGCTCTCGAAAAATGCTCAATGCCGGCATTCAATGGCAATTCAGTCGACTCCATTTTGACCATTATCCTGGCAGTTTATTCACTTCCGTTCACCATTCACTTGCACTCGCAATACCGGTGATTACAAATCAAAACGTTATCCAAACATGAGTACCATTGCACTGTCAGTCCTCTGCGCCAGAGCCATGTAATCATTTTATTGCTTGGTCATCATCAAATTTTGCAATGCAATCGGGTGGGTGGCAGCCAGTCGCCCGGTGAGTTGTGCTTCGACAAGAGAGAAAGGATGTTGGACACACGACAGGATACGGACGAGCACACACTCGAACACACACTCACACCGGCAATTCGACCGACCAACCAACCGACATTGTGCACGGTCTGAAGAACAGTCCACAGAATGTATCGAAAATAATTCCCTAGTTATCGGAATAGCAACGGGCTTGAGTTTTCTATGAATGCCGAGCCAATAAAGGGGAAAAAGTTGGGGTTTTTCTTTTTTTCCCGTGCGGGACGAGGGAAGTATGAATAGGCACGAGTCGGCTGTAGTTTCGCTGGATCGGGCTCCTTGGAATGCGGGCAATTTGGGAATGCTTGTGAACTTGAAGAGGTCGTCTGATGAATGCAGATCCTTGCGTTGACTAATTAATTAGGTGTTTAGAGCATTTTTTGAAACTTGATCTTTCATCTCTGTAGGCTTAAAATTGAATGAGTGGCCGAAGGGCATGGTCATTTCTGTAAGAACCTTCTTTTGTATGAATAAGTGGCTAAGAATGCAAAGACGGTATTTAAGAGTGCGCAGTACGATGCAGCAACAACAACTGTAAGTCACACTTTTGACAACACACATGTTCGCTGACCCCACAACGAAAGAGAATCGTTGACGATTTTTGAAGTTCCTTTAAAACCTAGACTCGTCAAACACGCTTTAGAAAATGTACAGCCGATAACCCAGGTGGAGAAGGACCTCTATCGACTTGGTGTGCGCAGTTGGTGACAGCTGGCTAACGATCGTGCCGGCTGGAGAGGCTTACTGGTTGAGGCCCAGGTCCACCCCGGACTTTAGAGCCACCAGAAGAAGAAGACACCTACTGCAAGTCTAAAACCAGTCAGATTCTAGTCCAAGTCCTCTTCCTCCTAGAGGAATAAGAATGATCTCATTTCCTCAATCAACATAAACTACCTTCTTGAGTGAAAGAGAGGGTGGCCATCAAATGGATGGATCAGAGAGGATATGCATGGGTAATCGCCTTTGTTAATGGTTACGGTCGTTGGTTTACTTGTGTTAGCAAATTCTCCTCTAATAATATCTTCCTTCTTCACCTGGGCATATGGATAGATAATATTGCTACCTCGTCTCTGCAGCTTCTGCAAATATCGTTATGCGGCATGTTCAGTTCAGTCACATCGCCATACGTGGGACATCGTCCGGTAAGGACTCCTATTAGCGTACTTACGTTGCTGCGACGAAAGCCGTTCAATAGTGTTGCTCTCAGCTTCGGTCATAGTTCCGCTTGGGTAAGTGCAGGTTCTATCCAGGGCCCCGTCTACTAGCTATTTCCTTATGGAGCTAAGTAACGTACACGCGTACGGGATTGCCAAAGATTTTTACAACTCCTTCCCAAGATTGTCCGCCCTCTCGTTACCTTGGATTCCCGTATGTCCCGGTACCCAGAAGAGGGTCACCGAATTCTCCAAGAAAAACTCATTTACGCCTTGTCTGCAATGTCCAACCAGCTCCGTTGTCAGAATGTCTAGCACTATGGGCTTTATTGCCGCTTGGCTATCGGAAAAAATGGTGATCGTTCCGCCGGGTCTTTTGGCACGAGCTGATGACAGCACCCTTAGCTTTTCATATTCGTTCCAAGACTCACGATCCCGCCTTTCGACCCTAGAATTGGAACGGCGGGGTATGTTTAGCACGTTGAATTCCGATCTTGACAGCATAATTAACTGAAGAAGAACAATAGAGTGGAAGTTAATGCTTCAAAAACTCAATAGTGTCTGCTGTCACTCAAGCGAACCCTTGATAATCAGCCATTATCCATGAATGGCGCTTGTGTCGATGAAACCGGAAAACTTTCCATCTTGGAGCGATCACATATTTGAGGTCGCCAAAAATGCTGCGAAATGCTTAGGTTTTCTTAATCGATGCAAGAAATATTTCACCCCCTCTGATTTGGCTTTAATTTATAAGGCGTACATCCGCCCCCCAGCTTGAGTACAACGCTCATATCTGGTCTGGTGCCCCTAAGACCACACTGCAGCTACTTGATAGAATCCAAAAGCGAGCGATAAAACTTTTAGGAGACAATAAAATCGCAGAGTCATTAGATTCTCTCGAACATCGACGCACCGTCTCTTCTTTGTCCGTGTTTTATCGTTATTTCAACAAACGATGCTCAAGTGAGCTAGCCAACTGCATTCCTCCTCTCCCTCAATTCACCCGCAATACCCGTCTCGCCAGGAATGCCCATCAGTGAACCCTTAAGCCTACTTTCGGACGCACAGTTAAATTCAGAGACTCCTTCTCAAGCCGCACTGCACGAATGTGGAATGCTCCTCCCAGCCTAATATTTTCCACAGACTACAACCCGCAATGTGCACATTTACCTCCTCCCCTTTCTCCCTCTATACCTTGGGCCCTTGCTGTGTCTTGACCCTGGACACATAAGGGTATTAGAAATCCCTTGAGCACGCGCAATTTATAAGCGCCCCTTCATGTATGGCAGCCACTTTGATTTAAAAGGCGCTGTAGTCGTTACTTAGTCCCAGGGATTTTTCGAAGAGGCCACAGAAGATCCCTGCCCCTGCACCAGTGCTCGTCCCTGAGTCCCTGGTGTGTTGGGCGTACCATCCGTAGAAGTAGGTTTGTTCAACTTAAGAGTATAGGCAATACCATATGCGGTATTAAATCGAGCCTTGGCATGGACGGGACTTATACTATTTTTGTGAAATTGGCAGAAATAGAGGAATATTCTTGTGTGTGTGTTGTAGCAAAGCGGGTAAGTCTACGAGGAGCCAAGCGTCTAAGTGGCCCATCTGAGCGACACGGAAATTTCTTCTTCTTTTTTGACTGGCGGGATGAACCGGGCTCTCAGCCAACATAGCTCTTCATCTAGCACGGTCTTGTGCTAGTTGCTCCCGCCACGCTCAGCTGCTTTGGGTCCCTTTCCAGCAGCGTACGCCACCCGAGAGGGGTTGACCGCCGAGGTTGGTGTCAAAGTCCGTCCCGGGTTCCATGCGCTCTACATGACCTAGGCATCTGAGACGAGAGACTCGAACTCGTTTGACCAGTGGGACATAATCCTCTGAACGATTATATTTAGTTGATTCGGCGTGCATTCAACATAATCCAAAGCATAAAATCCCTCGAATGACTGAAGCCAACTTGTGTTTAGTTTGCTCGCGTCGATCTTCCTTTGCTATGTGGTCTTCGGCAAATCTTAATTTATAACCACTTCCGGGGCATAAGCGCAAAGGATCCAAAGCGGACGTTAATCAAAAACTAAAAAACAAATCAAGCGAATACACAGATACACAGATAGACTATAACCACAATAACCACTTCTCTTAGTTTCGTTAAGAACATGCCGCATGACGATATTTGGAGAAGCTGCAGAGACGAGGAAGCAATATTATCCATCCATATGCCCAGGTGAAGAAAGAAGATATTATTAGAGGAGAATTTGCAAACACGAGTAAACCAACGACCGTACCCATTCGCGATTCAAAGGCGATTGCCCATGCATATCCTCTCTCATTCATCGGTTCATTGAGTTTCGTCGTGTTTCGTTCACTTTTGCTTACTTGTGGGGATCAAAGAAATCCCTATATAGACACAATACCAGTTGCTATTGGAATTTTGCTTACGTTCGCATATGCAATTGTGGGCAACTCGATCTACGACGATCCCTCTGGCGTCGATTTTGACATCAGCAAAAATTTGGGTACGGTTGGACCTTAAAGTCTGAGACCCAAGGACAAAAGTGGTTCGCCAAATCCCCACGCAACACGATGTCCCTGCTCTTCACTGGTGCAGATTCAAACCTACATTCGGCCGAGTTAAGACCAGTTCAGTTGTCAAGTGGATTTCCACAACTGTTGACATGTAAATCTTCGCAGAAAAAAATCGCTTAGAAAACAACACGCAAAAAGGAGCAGAAGAAACCACCGACAGACGACAAACGACTGCAGTCACTGTGCGCTTTGTAGCCGCAGCAGAACACACACACAAAATCACAGGATTTTCCGTTCGATGTGAATTTGATTTTTAGTTTTGCCATGTGGAATAAATTAAATTGTGTATCGAATTACATGGAAAATCCGATATTCTCCACGCAGGACCGCAATTCACGTTCTTGTTCGTCGCCCACCCTGCTGTCCATCATTTCGCTTTAATTCTATTTTTTCCCCATCCAACGAGTGCGAGTCCCACTCTGACATTGAACTGTCCTCTCGTCGGCGCAGCTTGGCTTGGCGGGAAGATTGAATTTAAAAATAAATTCTGCGCTTAACGCGACATAGAGATGATACGCCTCAGCAGAGGCTCCAGTGAACGGGGCAGTAAATTAAATGCAATCGGTGCATCTGAAGGTCAAACAGTCCTGCGGTGGCAGCAAAATATTTTAACCACCATTGGTCCTAATTGAATTGAATGCGGCCAGAATGACCACTTAACGCACTGTTATTAAGTTCACCATAGCATCGTTGGTGGTCGGGTTCGGCTAGCTGAATGCCGAAGTAGTTTCCTGGGGATTATGTGTCCGGGCCAGATGCCATTTGACGGTAATTTATGATTGCGAACAATTAAAACAAAAAGTTGTCACAACAAAATGCTATAGCTTGGACTACGTACGGTCGCACAGCGCACACACATGTGTGGAGAAATTGATTTTTGCGTTCAGCGCTTCACAACAGTCCTTGCTGGGTTACAGAAGCACTGCGAGCGGTTAGGTGTGCAATGAAGTGCTTTAAAGGATTCAAGCAGGAAATGTGTACCAATTGGTGGGAGGATATGATTAGGGGTGTTAGACTAGTCCTTTAGGGTGATCAATTGAGTTTACACTTCAGCGAGCGTGTGGAATATGCAAAGGAAATTCGTCGTATAAGAGGGTCCTATAAAGGGGACACAGTTGAAAGACGGGAGGTACACAATGCTTAATCAGTAGTGCAGAATGCCTTCTTCAAATTGAAGATGAAACGGAATTTTAGGTTGAAGCAATTACTTCTTCATCCGCTTTAAGACTTGGATGATCAGTGTCTTAAAAAGGGTAACCAGTTAACAATGACAGTTTTAAGTACGAAATGAATAGATCGCCACCGTAGCCGCTAGTATCAAAATAGATTTAGCTGAGTCTGTACCGGTTTCTTCACAATTTAGGGCGTTGCATTAGTCTTATGGTAAGCAGCTATTCCGTCTTTTGGCGAAGTATTTAAGCATCCAAATGATGTGGACACTGTGACATTCCGGAGAGTTGCGAAGGGGACGAGCTCGATAGAAATGTCACAAAACACTCTTTCCGGGTGGACACCCACCCTCCACGCCTATCGCTACTATAAAACGAAGAAGAAGAAGTCGAACACTTGCTATGTAATTGCTGTGGTCTCTCATCCCGTTGATTCAGACTTCTGGGGGCCCTTTTCTTTTTTAAAAATCAGCAGTCTTCTTCGCTTTATCAAAAGCACAGACTGGTTTGCGGAATAGGTAACCTAAGATTCGCGTGGTAACACAATGGCCTTAAGTTTGGCCTAAGTGTATCTGGTGCTTGTGTGAGTGGCAGTCAGCCACTTCAACCTAACCTAACCTGGTGTGGTGACAGGTACTTCGGCATATCGGAGCTCAGACCTAAAGCATTCACGAAAATCTACAAAACAGAATAAACTGTAGCCGGACCTGTCTTCCAAGCAACACGTAGTATCGGCCTGACTCGAAGGACCAAAGTCTTCTTCTTCTGGTGGCGCTACAGTCCGGGGTGAACAAGTAAGCCACTCCAGCCGGCACGATCTTTAGCCAGCTGTCTCCAACTGCGCACACCAAGTCGATTGAGGTCCTTCTCCACCTGGGTGCGCCATCGGTTCCGTGGGCGTCCTCTATTGCGTTGTCCCAGAGGTTCGGAGTCGAAGACTCTTCGGGCTGGAGCAGTGTTGTCCATGCGCTCTACATGGCCAAGCCATCTTAGGCGTTGAATCCGTAGACGTCTCACTAGGCTAATGTCACTGTACAGCCCGTACCGTTCGTGGAATCTTCTTCTCCAATAACCATCAACGCTTATAATAATAATGTGGGTGGTGCTACAGTCCGAGGCGGACCTGGGCCTAGCTTCTCAGCAATCACTCGTGATGTGCGTGCTATGGAAGGGTGGAAGGGACCTACAGTTTAATGCCGACTCCGAACGGCGAATTTGAGAAGCTTTTTCTAGGCAGGAATACTCTCGGAGCATTGTCAGTGACTCGAAAGAGGTGGAGCCGTGAAATATGAAAGGTGGTAAATTCGGGTATCGAACCTGGCACCCTCTGCGTAGGAGTCGACGCACTTACCCACTACGCCACGGCGACCCACCATCAACGCTTACAGGACCAAAAATTGAGCTAAGAACTATTCTCTCGAAAACACCAAGTGCTTCTTCATCCGCTGTTGATATTGTCAATGCCTCCGCAGCATAGATCAGGACAGGGATGATCAAGGTGTTATACAATTTTGGCTTGGTCCTTCGAGATAGGTAGAGTCCTCCCAATTACCCCTTGAGCCCAAAGAAACAGCGATTGGCAAGAGTAATTCTGCGATTAATCTCGGTACTGGTGTTGTTCGTACTGTTCACTTGCGAGCCGAGGTACTCCGAAAGACGCTAGCAAAGATGTCTCCCTTGCCCAGCTTTGCGTTGAAATCTCCTAGAACGATCTTGGTGTCGTAGCTGGGGCATTGATCGCACGTTCTTTTTAAGAGATCGTAAAAGTCATCTTTGCTGTCGTCATCTTTATCCTCCGTTGGGGCGTGGGCGCAGATCAGGCTGATGTTGCCGAATATAGCCTTGATGCGGATTGTTATGAGGCGCTCGCTTATGTATTTAAAGGTTAAGACTTCTCGCTTAACTCTGCCTCGAACAACAAACCCGCATCCGAATAAGCGCTGCCTTCGCTCTTTGCAGCAATCGGCGATGTAAATATCGCAGTTTTTCATCCTCTTTTTGCCCGGCCCATCCCACCGCACCTCCTGAATGGCGGTGATATCAACCTTATAAGCTTCGAGGGCTTCCGCAAGTTCATCGGCTGCACGTGGTCTGTTCATGGACCTCACATTCCACGTGCAGAACCGAAAACCGTTGTCCTTATTTCGTTGTCCATGGTCGTCCGCAGTAGGGTCATCCGTATCCGAGGCTTATCGTCGTTTCTGAACTAATAACTTTTTACACGGTGGGGAAGGTAAACCCAGGCGCAACCCCCGAACCTGGAGGACCGGGTCCTGGTTTAAACCCCTGGACAAGGGGGTCGCTGCATACATTGGTTCACCTCTAAGCGGTTGCTGTAAAGGCTGTCCAGAGGGCGCCGCGAGGAGGCTGTATGTCAACTTGGCCTGTGCATTTAACAGGGATCGTTGCTTGCATCTCGCCAAGTTGAGAGCAGTCAAAAACTTTGCCCATGGCTGCCCAGGCCCATGCCCTCCAAAGTCATGCTCTGCAAAACGCTAATTTTTCAGTCAATATGGAGACGAGTGATGGATGTTGAGCAAAACTGCAGCGCTGATTCATTGCGCCTTCGAAAGAAAAATTGTTCGTCACATATGATATTATGATCTCGTCTGCTAGGAGGGTGAATGGAGGAGATGACAAAACCGTGAATTCTACAAGCTGTACCAAGATGTGGAGGTATTTCTTCTTCTTCTTTACTTAACGCTATAATCCCGGGTGGACCAGGCCGCAAGCAACAAGCCTCTCCAACTAGCATGGTCTCTGCCTCCTCCTAGCTGCCTCCAGTGTCGCACGTATTAACTTTGCTTTCACTGGGGTTCGAACCGGGGACCCTGTTAACTAGGGGCAGGCATTAAACCAACTGCGCCATCCAGTCTTCAAAGAATTACCCTAAATACGCTGGCAGAATATAACAAAATGAAATTGTTTTCGTTGCCAGGACATGAAGGTAATCATATGGCTGATATATGTCAAGGCCTAGATACCCTTTAGTAGGCCCTCCCCCTTTATGGATTGATCAATAGATACACAAATCTCCACTTTCACAAATGAGTCATTAAACAAATGAACCTGTGTTGAAACAGTCAGGAGGCCATTAAGCGCTCAGGAACAAAACTACAATCCTAAATGAGCCAAAGAAGCTCTAGAACTTAACAAAGCTGACCTAAGAGTGCTAACTAGACACGGGGCATGTAATTATCACTTTCATAAAATGGGACTCAACATCACAGAAATCTGTAGGCACTGTGGCCAGGCGAAAGAAACTATGGAATACATACTAATCGACTGTCCACGACTCGCCAGAGGAAGATTCAAAATGATAAACAGAACGTCCATAACAGGGACCATA
Organism: Eristalis intricaria; assembly: GCA_964034865.1. NCBI lineage: Eukaryota > Metazoa > Arthropoda > Insecta > Diptera > Syrphidae > Eristalis > Eristalis intricaria. The sequence continues at coordinate 50,478,093 of OZ035875.1, forward strand.
ACAAGGAATCCCATCAAGGGGTGTTGTCAAATTTCTAAAGGCAGCTTTTAGATCTTCGACGTGGGGTACTGGTACATGCAGTACCACTGTCCACCTTGACACCGAAAGTTCTTCAATTCAATTCAATTCAATTCAATGCTATCAAATCACGAGTGGACCTGTTCAGCAAAAGTACCATAAGAGTTCAGCCGAAGCTTTAATCGCGAACGCATTGACCTGTAATAACCTCTCCAAGTGTTTCTTCTAACTTGTCAAAATTAGCAAACGCGCGAGGTCGCCCAACTCTGGGGGCAACATATTGTCCTCAGACAAAAAAATTAAATCGGTTCCTAAAATGGGTTTGACCAAGAAGGACTCCAATTATTGGAGTCCATTGCAATGCTTACCGGACAGTGACAGTGATGAAATGAATGAACCTGTGTATTCAACAAAATACCCAAAATTAGTTGTACCGCCGATAAAACTGCTCCAAAAATCGTGTGATTTCGTTCATAATCTCATGAAAACACTAAGTGTTAGTGATTATTCGATAAAAATAATGTCAATTGGTATCAAAATAATGTGTGAGAGTTTGGAGTCATATAATTCCGTACTAAATAAACTAAAAGAAGAAAAGTGCCAATACTTTACACATGATTTGAGAAGTGAAAAAGCTTTCAAAGTTCTGCTGTATGGCTTAAATGCATGCGATACTAATAAACTAAAACAGGAACTATTAAGATTGGGGCTTAAGTGCAAAGAAGTCAAAATGATCACCAAAAGGACAGTGAACAGTACACTGACACCTTTTATCTTGTTTATCTTGAAAATGGTACTATCAAACTAAATGAACTAAAAACGAACATTCGCGCCATCTTTCACACCCAAATAAAATGGAGCTTTCAACAAGAGCAAAAGAACTGACTGACACAATGTCGAAACTGTCAAATGTTCGGACATGGCGAACGTAACTGCCATATAAAAACATATTGTTCCATTTGCGCCGGCAATCACCAAACTTACGAATGTACCAACTCAGGTATACACAAATGCGCGAATTGCAAGGGAAACCATAAGTCTACCGACAGCGCATGCGCTAGTAGAACTAAATATTTTGAAATGCGACAAGAAACTGCATCGAAAAGTAAACATTTGAGCCCTAACAAAAACAACAACACCATTCCACTGATGTCGATGCATGAGTTCCCGGCCCTACCAACACATACTACAAAGCGGACAGAGTTACCAGTCAACAAAAACCTGCCAAAAGCGTTGGAACATGTTCCAGTAGCAGAGCAATCGCTCAATTGGTAAATCAACAGGAATGGTTTTACTGGATGTAGAAAAAGCTTTTGACTACGTTTGACTACATGATGGGCTTATCTATAAAATGTTAAGCAACAGTTTTCCTCAATTTCTCTGCAAAATCGTTCAAAGTTTTGTATCTAATCGTTGCTTTAAAGTTTTTGTCAATAATAGTGAGTCTGATGTAGTCAATTTTCGTGCAGGTGTACCCCAAGGATCTGTACTTAGTCCCATTCTTTATAATTTATTTACGTCTGATATTCCAAAGATTCCAAATTGTGAAATTGCTATTTATGCGGATGATATTGCAATACTATCTTCGCATATGTTCGGTCTCAATATTGAGACGAATTTAAAAAATGCAATTGAAGTTTTGCAATCTCATCTTTCTAAGTGGAAAATTAAACTTAACCCCGGAAAAATTCTGGCCATTTTTTTTTAGAAGGAAAAGATGGCCTTGCTTTCTCCCGGCAAATCAGTTAAGTATTAATGGTCACTTAATAGAATGGAGGCCACAAACTGGACCACAATTGGACCACAAACTGACTTTCAATAAACAGATCTTGGAAACAATTGACAAAGTCAATCTTGCAATACGAATTTTATATCCCTTTATTAATAGGAAGTCCTTACTTTCGAAAGAAAGTAAGATCATTATTCACAAGACGATCTTTCAATGAATTTTGCTTTATGGGTGTATGGTCTGGGGTAATTGTGCCAAATATAATATTAAAAAACTTCAAATTACACAAAATAAAATATTGAAAATGATGCTTAATCTCCCTTGGTATCACTCTACATTGGATGTACACGATATGGCTAATGTTGAACTGGTCTCCTCCAGAATATGCAAACTTAATAATAATTTCAAGCTAAGGTGCAATATTCCTGACAATCCACTAATCAACCAATTGCATTTGTTATGATATCTACAATTTCGTTTGTGATCATTAAATCATTTTAAACGTATATTCTTAGCTATTTACCTTACATACTTATTTATTTATTCATGTATACATTATGTATCTATTTATTTATTTTTTTTTCTTTTTTTTTATGTATGCATTTATGTATTTATTTATTTATTTATCTATGATTTATATATCGATTTATTGTTTTCTTTGTTAACTTATTTATTTGATTATTTATATATTTATCTACCTACCTTTTTATTTATTTACTTATTTTTAATTTATTCATTTCTCTGTTTTTATTTGTATTCCTGATCTTTAGTTTATTTATTTATTTATTTATTTATTTATTTTTTTTTTCTAATCTGAGGTTTTTTTTCCATGATTTTCCTCATTGTTTCAAAGCTGTTAAAAGTGTTAACTCATAAAAAAATATTAGATAATGATCTAGTTGAAAGACAGTATTATGTCATATCTCTAAAAATGTAATTTACTGTAAATTGTGCGACAACATATTGTAACGCATGAAGCAATTAAAATAAAATATCTATCTATCTAAAAAAAAAAAAAAGTACCATAAAATGCCGAATTTTAGAGGGAAGGCAAAATAAATAATGTAGTCTGTTACGGAGGCCAAAGGGGGGGCATCCTATTCCACATTTGCGCCTCCCGTAAGACTAACAAAAATTAGCCAAAACAGAGCAGGCTGACACAAAGCTTAGTCAAACGCTGTCACTCTTTGCATAAATTCACTCCCCGTGTGCACTTATTTGCAAACAGCGATGCCCTCTGTCGACGTGCAGTAGATTCGAATTGCAAATCGCGTAACGCTGATATGATTTTCAAATTTTTCCTCCCGTGAAACTCATCGGATGCTAATACTTCCGAAATGAACTCATTTAGCAAAATATCGTTATGCAACTGGACACGACCGTCGCCCCTCCAAACGATGTAAGGGGGCCGAGAGGTGGGTTGGTTTTTTGTTCGTCTTTTTTTTTTTTATTTCAATTTCATGCAAATTACTTTCCTAACATGGCCCTGACAGACAAGTGAATACAACCAGCAGCAGTCGAGACCAACAAATACTGGAAAATCCGCTTCGAGTATTCTTTACAAATGCACACCAAAAGGCGGCCGCCCTGACTCCACACACTAACCACACTTGAGTGTCCAGCAAAGAGGGGCATAGACACAGGAATACTAACCGACCGGCCGGCAGTCGAATGTCTGCATAGAACCCGGAAGTGCCACGAAATATCCTCCCCCACACCATACCCGCCCCACGGTCAAATACATATTCGCATCCCAAGCACATCCCAGCTGCCGATGCGACTGCGAATGCGAATGCAGTTATTCAGGTATTCATTATTCATGGCTTACAGTTTTGTACCGCGTAACTTCGACCAACCGTCCACCGCCCACCCCCCCAGCCGGAGTGCTTTGCGTCGACCGATTCGTTTCGTTTTTCACTTAACATGCGGACCGGCGGGAGGGCGATAGAGAGAGGGGCAGGGGCAGGGGGAGAATGCATTTCATATTCCTCAACGAGAGCACTTTAAAGACGTCAATGATTCAACTGAAGTCCTGTTCAGTCACAGGAAGGACTAAGATACCATTCCATTATGGCAGCATCAACAAACCAACAGAGACGAATCCAGAAGTCAAACTAATCTGGAAGTTTGAATCCATTCCGGGCAAACAATGCAGCGGATTAGTGTCAATAGCATGGATGGCCGTCTTTAGCACATCCATCCACTTGGCCAGCCATCACGCACACGCACCAAGCCAGGCTCCAGCCACCGACAGCGACCGGAGGAGTGTAAGTATCCCTTCCGCACACACATTACTGAACAGAATCAATTGCTGCGGAGGCGGGGATGCCTCTTCAGTGGCGGATTCACTACGGATGCGAGTGCCATGCGAAGATGCCGAATGAGGGGGTACCTGGCTTCGGCAAACAACTGGGGTAATATTAAATGGAAATCAAAGTGAATTAAGTTAATTAGAACGACAAATATTTGCCAGGCTGATTCTGGATTGAGGCTGCGGCTACTTCTCGTATTTGCTCCTGGCGCTCTGTTTGTGTTGATCGACTTGGGGGTTTGCTTCCTCCCCTCCCCCTCCCCGGGCACGGCGCTGCTCCAGTGGTCGGGGGTGCGTCATTTTTCTCCAGAGAGAGACAAGCCGCCACTCAATCGCGCCGCCACCACCCTGAATTCAATTATCTGGGAAATCCCCAAAATTGCTAATAAATGCAGGATTACAGGGTGCCCCCATCGTCGTGAATTACACGCACGGCTTATGCTCGTCCCCTTGGATGCGGATTACATTATTCACAATTGTAGCGATTGTCAGCGGCGGCGGCGCGACGCAGATAACAAGCGACAAATCGCTTCAATTTTGCATAAATTTCGTGCCATCCAACAAAGCGGTGGCTGTCTTTTAAATTTAACTCGATGCAATTATGTTCTGCTGGCTTAGAGGACCGAGGGGGACTGGGGATTGAATTGACTTCAATTTGTTAGCCGACGTCAGTGACGCCACTTGTAAATTTTTTGTGGCATGTCGCTTGTGGTGATGGAATCAAAAACAGTGTGGATGTGCCGATGGAGGGTGGTGGAAGAGTCAAGGCGAAGGGCGAAGGTGTAGGCTCCGTGCCAAAAGGCAGCAATGCTCACATATAGTCGGTCTTTAAGGCGGCGCGGCTCCGAGAAATAATTGCTGCAAGGAATTAATGCGAAAGAATTGTCCCTAAACTTCGACGCTATGTCGTTGTTGTTACGTTTTGCATTCAGGCCGCTTGAGCTATATGATAGGTTGGAAGGCAATTCGGTGCCCTGGCGGTCTTGTGGTCGTGGCACACTTAGACCAACGTGTTGGGTCCATTGCGCTCTTGCTAGGCCTGTGGCGACATCTTGAGAAGGGTGACGAGTGACAAACCAACCACCTGCACCCTCTTGAATGGAATAAGGGGAAAGGAACGATTTTTTCTACTAACTGAGGGCGACGCACTTTGGCCGCAGATAGGGTACCCAGCACCCGTGTAACTGCTGGCCTAACATCAACATTCTGTGTATGCGGTACCTGGCAGTGTTTATCTTTACCCAAGCATGTACCCAAGCTTAAGCAATCCCGTGATGCTTTGTGCATTAGAAAAGGACGCTACCATTAGAAAAGAACGCTAAAAGCCCCAAATCTTTGATCTCCCCTTTCTCCATGCGTATGCAATCTTTGTTCTCTGGATTTTACTGATGTTGACCATAGCTGAAGTTGAGTCCTGTTGGTTTTCGCTGTTGAATGTTAGAAATAATGGTTGGTGTGAACAAAAACTGAGTGTGAGCATTTCCTTAGGATTTTGGAGTAAAAGCTCCATCTGGTGTGAATAAAAATTTATTTCGTTAAGCTTAACGAATCCTCTCCGCTCAGATATTTTGACAGCTGAGTCTTTCCTCCGTTTTGGTGTGAATAAAGATGGAATATGCTCAGATATCGCTTGTGGAAGTTGAGTGTGCATAGGAGGTGACAAAACGACTGGATGGCGAAGTTGGTAGAGTGCCCGGTTCGAATCCCAGTGAAAGAAAAGTTAGTACGTTTTTATGTGGTTTTCAAATCTGTTCCAGTCACCATTTGCCGTTGGGATCAAATTAACGGCACTGGAGTGGTCAATCAGTGGTAGTAGTCTGACGGTGGGTATCACAATGGACCAATATGGTCTAAGTGAGCTGGTGAATGCACTAGCAGCCCGCCTTCCTAACCTAACTTATAGAAGGTGAGAGCAAGAGAAGAAAATGTGAAAAGAATTTAAAATAATCCGAAATACTGTGTCGGAAGAGGAATACTTTGGCGGACTAAGCCTTAATCCTAAAAAAAGGATATCTGGAATGGACGATAACGATTTCAAAATCAAGTGCTTGCTGGAAACAAGCCAAACTCCAGATATGAAAAATGAAAAGAAATCTGCGTTGAAAGCTATGGAAGAAGAAATAAAAAAAAATCCATGGGTTCAATTTGAACATCTCGCAAATAAAGAAAAAAATAGATAACATGAAGGACCGGGCAATCCTCCCATTCCATTAAAAGACCAAAAACAATAAAAGGTATGGCACCACCACGGGTTTCTTCAGGAATATCGGAAAGGAAATGAGTACCTAAGTGAGTATCAAACTCGAATCTTTACACGTTCTTGAAATTATCCCCTGTGTCCCCGAAAGGACATGAGTTATAATTCTTTGTTTTTCGCGTTTGTATGTTTAAAAACTTATACTTTGGACCCACCTTTAATCGACACGACACTCACGCTTAAACGCCAAGAACTCTATTTTTCAAACGTCAACTGAAGGGAGGATACCTACTTTGAAGCAATTTTTTATTCACAACAAATTGAGTATTTCCTTTAACGACCATACTCGACTCATGTGTTCCTACTCGGAGTGTTTTCTCAGTTTTTATTCACTGCACCCAATGTATGAAGACTTCACTCTAAACTTGGACTTCGAAGTGACCGCAGAGTGTAAGGGAATGTATACAAAAAAATAAAAGTGTTGTCCTTTTTTGTTGCCCATTACTCGTGAATTGTTACTAGAGGCTGTGAAACTAAGCGAGTGGTGGATTGACCAATGTACAACATTTCTTTGCAGGTGACGCCGAAAGAGCTGTTACACTGATCGTCTTACAGCTGTAGTCAGACCTAAAGCATTCTCGAAAGTCTAATGCAGGACAGAGCAGGATAACCTCCTAGCCGGGCCTGTCTTCCAAGCAACACAGTACTAAAGATCCCACGTAGTATCGGACTTGGCAACCAAAGTCAAAACGCTTATTTTGCAGTCCCTCCATATGAAGATGAAAGACGGGTACTAAGCAAAACGCCAGAGCTGATTCATTACGCCTTGGAGTGAATGATTCTACGTCGCATATGATATTATGGTCCCGTGAATGGAGGGAAAGACACAACAACAAACTCTACAAGCTGTACCAACTGTACCAACTATGGTTGTAATGAATCTGTTACAAGGTTTATAAGAACTTTTAATGAACTTTGCAACGAAATTGATTTTAGCTTGTCTCGATTGGAGCTTTTTTAATACACTATTCTTTAATTAACGTCGTTTCTTTGATGTAATCTATGAGGATTCTAAGCCGCGCAGCAAGCATCTGTGTTTTATGTTTGCCCTGTGATGGTAAAATAAATTTAAAAAAGGATGTATAGGCAGTCCGGGGTGGATCTGTTCCTCAAGCAACAAGCCTCTCCAACTAGCACGGTCTCTGGCTAGTTGCCTCAAGTGCTGCACGCCAAGTTGGTTGAGGTCCTTCTCCACCTGGGCCACCTGGAACGCGGACGTCCTATGTTACGGGTTCGGAGTCGAACACTCGGCTGGAGCAGTGTTGTCCATACGCTCTACATGGCTTAAGCATCATAGGCGTTGGATCCGAAGAAGCCTGTCTAGACTCATGTCGCTGTACAGCCCGTACAGTTCGTGGTTGAATCGTCTTCTTCAATAACAGTCAACGCAAACAGGACCAAAGATTATAGCAGATGTAACATGATGGAGGTAGCGTGTTCAAGACCATCCACCATCGAGAAGTATCTAAATAAGGATCGTCGCATCTTTGGCATCATCATTTGACACACAGACACAGCTATTGAAATTCTTACGGATCTTGTGTTTGACGACCCCATCAAATGCAATTGAAATGCGAGGGCAGCTAGAGGATGACAAACTACGCCTCGTGGCGATTTTGTTGATCGAGCGAGACTCAGTCAAAAGCGAGCGCCTCAAAACAATCCGCATCAAGGCCTTGACAAATGACAAGGATAAAATAAGCAAGACTGACACCTATGATCTCTTAGAAATGACAAACGATCAATGCATGACCTACATCTTGTCGGAGTTATTGGGAAGCACAGCCTCGACGACACTATACTCAGACGGACCTCGTCGCGACCGGATCTCTGTTTAAGTCCCGGGTTTCACAAAGAGTTCAAGCAGGCATATGCAGTAGATCCTTCAAATCTGCGTTCCTATGAGAACTGAAGAGAAGAAGGGAGACCTGAAGAAAGAGAAGACTAGAGGATCTGCCACATATATATACACACGATTAGCTGGAGCTACCGATGGTCTGGCTCTGGATTACCAGAGAACTAAGGGCACCGTCATAACCAGAGGCAACCTGGCAGGGAATCAGAGAATCATGCCCAAGAAGTCACTGAAGTTTGCCCACATCCATTGGCGTAATGACGTAAGGGAGGTCAGTAAGGAGTTGAGCAATAGACGAAAACTCACGATGGTCCAAACTGATTGCCATGACAAGGCATTGATCCTTATAGTTGAGCTTGACCGTACTAGAGTGTGGACAACATTGACTGCGGATCAGGAAGAATTTTTGCTTAGGTATAATCTCTGGCTGCTGATGGCGTCCCATTAAAAGCCTCAATTGCACGCAATACGGGTTGTAAATGACATGTAGTTTTGTAAGGTATCTACGGCACTAGACGTTGTAGAATTCATAGACATCATGACTAGTGCCCGAAGAGTCTTCGACTTACAGCCGGTGGGAGCGGATGACAGCGCTGGTGTTGGCCAAGAATGAGATGAACCGGTAAGTAGGTAAATGAATTTTGGAGACATTTAGCAAAAAAACCCCTTAGATGAAGAATCTTGTTAGACACGGTCGGGTATACTGTAGCGCCGAAGAGGAATTCACAACCAGACACCAGAACGATTACATTTAAAGAGGTACTCACAAGTTTAAGGGACTTCAGGCAGAATATGACAAGAAGACTAACTCGAAATGTGTTTTATTTAATGCTAAGCTTCCCTCTAAAATGTACAAAAGCACAAGCTGGACGTTGCCACAACTCAAGCAGTTTTGACCCACTTAGACCCTGATTGGATTCATTGTGATCACTGGTCGGCAGCTAACGCGATGGTTCCTCTTTGGGTACTAACTAAATAAAATACCTCAAGATACCCACTGGTATGCTAGTGGCATATCCTGGATGATGCACTCCTTTGCTGGGATAGTACGTTTTATAAATTTTGAATGTCCAGAATTTTAATGGCGGACATTTCCTGAAGGCTATTGAATGAGTAGCTGCCTACCGTGTTTTTACTTGTCCTTGCAAGTGCTGAGCTGGTGCCGAGGTAGTGAAGTATAGTCTCTTCTTCTTCTTCTTCTTTATTTGACGCTACAGTCCAGGGTGAACCTGGGCCTCAAGCAGTGAGCCTCTGCAACTGCCACAATCTTTAGCCAGCTGTCTCCAACTGCGCACACCAAGTTGGTTGAGGTCCTTCTCCACCTGGGTGCGCCACCTTAAACGCGGGCGTCCTCTGTTACGTTGTCTCATGGGTTCGGAGTCGAAGACTCTTCGGGCCGGAGTTGAGTTGTCCATACGCTCTACATGGCTTAGCCATCTTAGGCGTTGGATCCGAAGACGCCTGAATAGACTCATGTCGCCGTAAAGCCCGTACAGTTCGTGGTTGAATCTTCTCCTCCAGAAATCGTCAACGCAAACAGGACCAAAGATCGCACGCAGAACTTTTCTCTCGACAAGACCAAGTGCTTCTTCATCCGCTGTTGAGATTGTCCATGCCTCCGCACCATAGAGCTGGACAGGGATGATCAAGGTCTTGTATAAAGTCAGCTTGGTCCTTCGAGAGATGGCTCTACCACTCCATTGACTTTCGAGCCCATAGAAACAGCGGTTGGCAAAAGTAATTCTACGTTTGATCTCGGTACTGATGTTGTTCGTACTGTTCACTTGCGAGCCGAGGTAGACCAAGTCCTTGACTACCTCGAAGTTATAGATGCCCATTGTGACACTCTGTCCAAGACGTCGATTTTGTGTGTCCTTTCTTGATGACAGCATATACTTCGTTTTGCCCTCATTCACCGCTAGACCCATTTTAGCCGCTTCCGCCTCAATGACATCAAACGCCTCATTGACGGGTATGTTAACAGTTGTACGGACTTTTGGGAGATCGTGGCTCTAGTGTTTGCCTGTGAGTTCTGCATATCTTCTCAAGAATAATGTTGCGAAAGTCACATGACAGCGCGTCGCCTTGTCTAAAACCTTTTTTGACATTGAAGGTCTCGGTGAGTTCGTTACAGACCCTGAGCCTTGAGCAGCGAGAATTCTCCATCGTCATCCTGCACAACCTGACGAGGAATGTCAAAACTAGACATGGCATTTTATAGCTCGTCCCTATGCACGCCGTCATATGCGGCCTTGAAATCGACGAAAACGATTTAAGTGTCGATCTGCATCTCTTGGGTCTTTTCCAGGATCTGCCGTAGTGTGAAAATCTGGTCGATGGTGGACTTCTCTGGTCTCAAGCCACACTGATATGGACCTATCAGGTTATTTATAAACGGCTTCAGGCGAGTACACAAAAGGGCAGAGAAGATCTCTTCGTCCCTACAGCTCCTATAAAAGGCATTGTAGGGGGTTCCCATTCTCCTTGCTTGTGTGCCTAATAGGCAATGACCAGTAATAATGCCAACTACATTGCTGATTTCCTTTCTATTTAGTCTTAGGAGTGTGTTTGCTTTTTTGGGATGTATTCAAGGCCATATTAGTCTCGAAGTCCTGCAAGTACCTAGTTGCATCCACCTCCGATTGGCGGCATTGATGGCATCTGTAAGAAAAAAAGTGTTTATCACTTGAAGTGAGGGGTAGTGTCCTGTTTACTTGAACCCACCCCTGTTCTAGCTAGCTCGTCGGCCCTTTCGTTGCCTGGAAGACCACTATGCCCAGGGACCGAGCATAGGGTAAGGTTGCATCTGACCGCTATCTCCCTGAGAGATAGACGGCAAAATTTTACCATCTTAGATTTGATTGATGTGTGTCCAGAGCCTTGGTGGCCGCCTGACTGTCTATGTATACAACGATAGATAGCCCGTCTATCGGGTTCATTGACAGTAAGCGGGCAGCCTCTTGGATAGCTTTTACTTCTGCCTGGAATATACTACAGTGGTTGGACAATCGACGGGACAGAGAGAAGGATATAAATCCAGTGACTACTTCCGTTTTGGACCCGTCTGTGTATACTTCCAGATGAGTAGCTTCTCCGACTACGTCTGATGCCCAGTTTGACTGAAAAGACTACTTAAAAGACTGTCGACTAAACTTCTGTTCAAAACTTGTCAACAATCCAGTGCAAAACTGCCTTAAAACCACCGAAGGCTTAAAAGCCAAAGCATCTCTGCACAGCCTTCGTGAATGTGATTGAAACGCTCAACGCAAATAGTAGCCTCATCCGTGAGATTAAAGTAACCTCCCATCATCCACTTAGATGCCACCGCAAACAGGAGTGAAAGAATAATAGAAAATCCTGCGGCATACCTCGGCGCACATCAGCATCGCCAGCGGAAGACGGAGCGTCGTGAACGTCGGACAATGCCGTGAATTAATTTCCATGGCGAGGAATAAATCCACATCCAGTCAAGGTTCCTCGCCGCACCACACCAGTCTGGCGGTGCTGAGGAATTTTTAATCACACATTTCTTTTCATTAATTACGCCTTAAGAAGCGAGAACCACAGAACCGAGTGAGTGGCAGGACCAAAGCCGGGGGAGTCCGGATTTCGGATTCCTGGCATTTATGTGGTAAATCATCGCCGCTGCACGGGCGGCATGGCTTAAATCATTAATTCACTCAAATCCAGGAACGTGCATTTTTAATCAGAATCCAATAACAGCCCCCACCCAGTGGCGGCGGCACGGCGGGCGCATCACTTTCGCTTGCAGGCGACACAACACAACTTCTGATGTCGCCTTTGGCTGCCGTCTCGGGGGAATTCAAATTGAATTCGATCCCCGTCCCCCGGCCGAGCCTCTGATTTATAGCGAGACATTTGTTCCAAGCCAAACACACAGTCGGGGCGAAACAAACGAGCTCCCTAACAAGGTTAATTTCATTGATCATCCCCGACACCGGCCATTTGTCTTTGCCCCCAGCGCGCAGCGCACCCGGCCGGGGCTGGGGATGTGTGTGTGATGTTCGAAAGGAAACAAAAACAAAAAAAAAAAACGAACACAAATTGTCGAATGGACTCAATGGGGCGTCATCGTCGGGTGGTAAACAAAAAGGACAGAACGGAAAAGAAAAGTTGAATATGCTGCCAAGACCTGCCATCGAATCGAGAGCGAACGGGGGGAGGGGGGCCTCTAACACATCCAGCATCGTTCGCTGGGAATCAGAGAACATCAATCAATTCCCTTGCATTTTTTGCCGCTCTCCTGGAGCAGCCTGGATCGTCGGCGGAAGCAACAGTGGTGCTTGCGGCGTGTGGCGGGGTCTTGTGTCATTCCCCCGGCGAGAGGGAAAAGTGGCAAAATTAAAATTCAATGAAAAGTGTCAATCGCTTGTGGGGTTCTTGGATCACACTTGTTTGCGGCAAGGAGTGGTCTGTGACTGTGACGATGACTTACTTGAATGTGTGGACGACCAATGAACTGTCGGAGTTTGTGTCCTGTCGGGCTTCACGGGTTGCTCGGTGCGTTTGAGTAGAAGGGCAGTGGTCAAGTCCCCGATTCAGTGAGTCGAAGATGTCCCAGGCGGAGGGCAGTAGGCAATTTGTCATCTGACGGGTTCCCTTTCTTGCGGCAGACTCGTGAAGTCGGTAGTGAAAAATACACTCAATCACGAAAAATGGGAGTGATGGATGTACGCGGGCCTTACACATTTCGAACTAGCCGGTCGGGTTAACGATGGTTGTGAAGCATCGGCAGTGAAGTTCATGTCTGTTTGGTTGCCAAGGGCGGATAAATGGACCAAGGCACGGCAATAATGCCGAGGAAGGTAGAGGTTTCGGAGGCTTTTCGGACATTTTCGCTGGGAAGCAAATAGAAAGGAAGAGGGATCTGCGAAGTATACGAGCTCAGGCCTGGACCTAGAGAGTGTTCCAGTAGTCAGGCAATACTTGACCTTGTGCCGTAACTTGAAGGCAATTTTCGGTCCCGTCTGCATACCTTGGTGAGTGGAGGAGAAGATATAGCAACGAACTGTACGATCGACATCGTCTAAGCAGAAGAGAGAGGATTCAACGACTGAGATGGCTAGGTCATGTAGAGTGGATAGAAACCAATGCTCCGGGGCGGAAAGTCTTCGAATATTCCCTCGAGGGACGGGCCAGTAGAGGAACCCCTCGCTTTCGATGGCGCCCGCCAGTGAAAAGAGACAGAAGAGAAACTGGAGGCTGTCTGTCTAAACATTAAGCTGACTGTTGACGGTTGTTGGTTGGGGGTCAAGTAATTAAGCCATTTTCCCTCACGAGTAGAGAAGACCTAAAAAAGGGTGCAAAAATGACTTTACCAAGATTCAAGCATTTCAAGCAATTTTTAAGTAAACCATTTTAGGTGGTCTATAACTCAATCTAGTCAAGAGTAAATCGAGAGACTCTCGTTCTCACTGAGTCGAATTTCTTTCTAAATCGAACAAACAATGGTATCCGGTGACAATAATTTGACTTAGGGAGTGTCCACTGTACATTGGCTGGCCCTGAGAAATGACACTTTAATGTTGTCATCTGTCGACCACCCATTCCCGGCCGGTAGGACCAAAAGGGTTTCAGGGTTCCACCTCATTCGAGTGATCTGTCTGTCTAGAAAACGCTTGGCCGCTCGGAGTCGGTATAAGACTTTAGGTAACTTCCACTCGTGAGAGAACAGGCACAACGCGAGTGGTTACTGTCCTGATAAATCGTGGTGTCACTCAGAGAATAAATTCATTTGGAGGCGAACCCGCGTGGCGATCATTTCACCCTCTTCACCCACGACCAGACTCCACAGTTGGCCAGGCAACACTCCCTTTTAATCGCGTTGTAAGGATAAGGCGGTCCCCGTGGCGTAGTGGGTAAGTGCGTCGACTCCTACGCCAGGTTCGATACCCGAATTTACCACCTATCAAAATTCATGGCCCCACCTCTTTCGAGTCACTGACAATGCTCAAAGAGTATTCATGTCTAGAAAAAGCTTCCCAACTTCGCCGTTCGGAGTCGGAATAAAACTGTAGGTCCCTTCCACTCGTGAAAGAACAATAGCACGCACAACACACGTGGTTGCTGAGAAAGCCAGACCCAGGTCAACCTCGGACTGTCGCGCCACCCATATTATTATTATAAGGATAATCCGACGGTAACAACTTGAGGATGCCTTGTAACACAGCACAGATGAAGGATTTGACTTATGCCCATTCACAGTCTATGGGCAATAGTTCTCAAGATCAAGCCGGCCGACTCCCTGTCAACGATTGAAAAATACCTCCACGAACTGAATTCTCAATTAGCCTGTCGATCCATGTGCTGCGTGGCATAAAACGTTGTCTTGTTGGCGCCACATGCCGACCAGGTCCAGCGCGTGTATTTTCGGTAAAAAAAAAGTTCGATAAAGGAAATTCCAAAAAACCTTGTTCCCTTGATTAATGCGCTGCAACGCAATATAAATGCACGGACGGAGGTAGGCGAGAAGGCGGAATGGGTAGATGCTGCTCTGTTTAAAGAAAATAGGTCCTGCAACTTCAAGCTTCGACACAAAGGGTATAAGAACGATCGAAACTGTCAGGGTAATCCCAAAACCGACCTCTAGGCAGTAGATAAGGTTAGGCAGGGGACTGCTAGTGCACTTAGACCATATTGATCCATTGTGATAACCACAGTCAGACAACTACCACTGATTGACTACTCCGGTGACAGTGCCGGTAATTGGATCTCAACGGCAAATGGTGACTGGACCAGATTTGAAAACCTGATAAAAGCGTATTAACTTAGCTTTCACTGGGATTCGAACCGGGAACCCCGCTAACCAGACGCAGGCACTCTACCAAGTGCGCCATCCAGTCGTTTGACCTCCAGGAAATAGTGGAGGCAGCACTTTCAAGATCTAATTGACGGGCATGACCAGGAGAGAGTAGAAGATCGTGCAAGACTCACACGCCAACACTAGAGGCACGATCTTCCAGAAGTCCGTACAACTGCTAGCATACGCGGATGACATTGACGTGATTGGCAGAACACAGCGAGCCGTCAATGAGGCGTTTGCTGGCATTGAGGCGGAAGCGGCTAAAATGGGTCTAGCGGTGAATGAGGGCAAAACGAAGTATATGCTGTCATCAAGAAAGGACACACAAAATCGACGTCTTGGACAGAGTGTCACAATGGGCATCTATAACTTCGAGGTAGTCAAGGACTTGGTCTACCTCGGCTCGCAAGTGAACAGTACGAACAACATCAGTACCGAGATCAAACGCAGAGTAACTCTTGCCAACCGCTGTTTCTATGGGCTCAAGAGACAATTGAGTAGTAGAGCCATCTCTCGAAGAACCAAGCTGACCCTATACAAGACCTTGATCATCCCAGTCCTGCTGTACGGCGCGGAGGCATGGACAATCTCAAAAGCGGATGAGGAAGTCCTTGGTATTTTCGAGAGAAAAGCTCTGCGTGCGATCTTTGGTCCTGTTTGCGTTGACGGTTTTTGGAGGAGAAGATTCTACCACGACCTGTCGGATCCAACGCCTAAGATGGCTAGGCCATGTAGAGCGTATGGACAACTCAGCTCCGGCCCGGAGAGTCTTCGACTCCGAACCCGTGGGACAACGCAACAGAGGACGCCCGCGTTTAAGGTGGCGCACCCAGGTGGAGAAGGACCTCAACCAACTTGGCATGCGACACTGGAGACAGCTAACCAGAGACCGTGCTAGCTGGAGAGGCTTGTTGGTTGAGGCCCAGGTCAACCCTGGACTGTAGCGCCAAATGAAGAAGAAGACCAGGAGAGAGTGATGGGAAACCACACAAGCCCATGAAGAAGTTCTAGCAGGTCAGTGGAGTCGGAGTCAGAAATCCCGCTTCAAATGGCTTACCATCAGAGATCTGCAAGACCGGTGGTGGGTGTCATACATCAGATCTTATGCAGAATTTGGGAAGACGAAGGCATATCAATTCCATATGCCCGATCCACAGAAAATGAGACAAAACCTCCTGTAAAAACTTTTTAGTATGTCTCTGCAAAACATCGACTATAACAACCTTTTAAGCGTGCTATATGATCGACTACCGTAACTTTGCACGCTCCCAAATCGATATGTAGCAGTGCTGCATCCTGTCCTGCGAACCAATTATGAACCAAATAATTTCCCTAAAATGAATTCTGTATTCCCTTGTAGACCACCAGCGAGTTTCAGATCAACACGCACCAAATTGTGTATCAATTCAGCCACATTCGACACCATTCAAGGGATGTGTTAGCACTGAGATAGTGTCTCAAGTCAGCCCAACTGTTGTGTTACGCAGACGACATCGACATCGTACATTTTACGGCGGTTAGAGATCAGGCGAAACGAGCTGGTCTTAATGTTAAGGACGAAATACAGTTCTGTCACACACCACCTGGGATAACACATCACGGTCGACAGTTACTATTTTGATGTAGGAAAGGTGTGTTCCTAGGTCGGGGCTAAAAGTGAGTTCCGCAAGCGACATCTTAGTGAAGATCCGACGTAGAATGGCCCTTCTGTGTCCAAATTACTTCGCTCGAAGGGCCAAAAGCAAGCTCTACAAAAGCTCTTCCGGTTCGAAAGCTGGACGATAAGCATAAGCGCAGACCTGAGTTCCAGTGCATTTGAAAGAAGAACTCCGTGTTGGTCGCACATATTGTCCTGGCCAAGAGGAAGGTTAATGGAGGAGCAGACACAACCGCGAATTCTATGAGCTCGACTAAGAAGTGTCTGTAGTCTGAAAGGCAAGCTAAGAACTCGAGCATGTGGACACCGATGCTTCAGTTTTGAGGGTCTTTGTATGCGACCCTCCTGGTCCAGGCTCGCTCATCGCGCGTTTTTTCTTGATGACTGGACAGGAGCGGAAAGCATTACTAGTTCGGTCTTAGGCCGCCCAGTGGACGTCCGCCTGAGAAATGCATCCACCACTGGTCTTGCAGATCTCTGATGGTAAACCATTTGAGCCGGGATTTCTTACTCTGGCTTGTGTGGTTTCCCATCACTCTCTCCTGGTCATGCCCGTCAATTAGATCTTGAAAGTGCTGCCTCCACTATTTCCTGAAGGTCAAGCGACTGGATGGCGCAGTTGGTGTGTGTGCCTGCCCCTAGTTAGCGGGGTCCGCGGTCCGAATCCCAGTGACAACAATGTTAATTCGGTTTTAGCTGTGTTCTTTTGCAAGCGTATATACGCTTAATTTTGAAGTGCACACAAAAACGATCATCGGCGCTTAATGATTCATCATAAAATCTTGGCAGCACCGATGACATTTGCTAAGCATTCAGGGGTGTAGTCGTGGAAGGTGATTTCTGATCTTTGATCGTCACAATCTTCGTTTTGTGACTGTGTTCCTTAAACCACGTACATGACCATCACTTTAAAAGCAAAAACACTTAATAATTATAAAATAAAAAAATGTTCATCAAATGAAAAGAATCGATTACGACACATAAACGCAATGTATAGCAGAGACACGCTGAATATACCAAAAATTGCATACTTATGGATGCTAAAAAATTGAAAAATGATCTAATACATCAACCACACCTGCAGGTGTAAGCCACATACAGCAACCTAAACAATGAATGAATGAATTCAGGAATGAACACACAGAAAATAAAGATTGGAAGCATTGTTTTTATCCGCGCTTATTCCTTAAGCGGCGATAGATATGATGAGTAAGTTAAGCGGATATAGGATTCGTTGTTAGTGCATTTTACATGCAAATCGAAACTAAAGCGTATATACGCTTGCAAAAAAACGCAGCTTTTATCAGGTTTTCAAATCTGGTCCAGTCACCATTTGCCGTTGGCATCAAATTCACAGTACTATCACTGGAGAAGTCAATCAGTGGTAGTAGACTAGGGACCAGTATGGTCGAAGTGTGTTGGTGAATGCACTAGCAGCCCCCTACCTAGCCCTTACCTAACCTATTTGAGGTCCTAAAATTAAAAGTCTTAATTTTAACATAAAAATATTAATTTCGAAGGAAGTAACGATATTGTTACCTCCTGGTAACAATATTGAAGTAACTTATGTTCAGATTCAAAGTAACGAATCAGTGGTAAAGTGGGTGTTCTCATGCGACTGTCGAAACGCAGTGGTAATCATGGTTTTGTTGTTGCCTCCCCCTTCCCTCAGCGCCTAGTAGACAGGACCCTATTTCCGACGCCGAATTCCTGGCAGAAGAGAACGTTCTTCTTGAACGAAGGCGGTCCCATAAGTATTAAGCACCATGGCCCGATAGCAAGAGAAATTTACTTTCGTTTAGTAAATTCTCGGAGAGGGCTAAAATTTGCCGAATCGGATTCGTAGTTTTGCTTTGACCACTTGTAAAAGCGGGCGAGTCCACGGATATTCTCTGCCTTCATGACACCGGCTCCCACCTCACAAATTGTTCGAATTCGGCTACGAATTGCTGCCCCATCCACCGTGCTCTCCAGATTTGGCTCCGTGCGACATGTTTTCGATTCCAAACCTGACAGTCACTCCCCAGGTAAAAATTTGAGTCGAATGAGGAGGTTATCGCCACCACGGAGGCCTACTTTGCAGACCTCCAGCAAACTCATTTTTCAGACGGGCTTAAGAAGTTGGAGCATAGCTGGGTCAAGTGTTTCGAGCTAAAAGCGAAATACCTTTTTTTCCAAAACGTTCGTTTTCCTCTTGCAGTCTAAGTAATGAATCACCCTCGCAGTTCGGCAATCGGTTTCATATAACAAAAGAGCAGGGGGTAGAGACGCCGGATTTCGTAGATATCCTCAATCTGCGACGCATTGTCCCTTCTCCACACATCGACCATCGACCCTTCGCCATACTCACTCCAACTCCGTTGCTTTGATCAAGTCTCCACTTTTGTAGAAAATCAAATGATGCCTGTGCACGCGGCTCGTCAAATGCAACGCCATGCAAACCGAATAACTGCAATCAACTCAATCTATGCCGGGGATAGACAGCATCCATCAAAGGATCAACTTTTCCATCGCATTTGCATACTTAAAGCCCCCACCCTGGTGGAAAAGTTGAAAATGCACACCAAACACACACACGTCATGTAACCGGAGTGTAAAAAGTGACTCCGCACAGCACAGCGCAACATGTGTCATAATTGATACCCTGTGCCTTAAACCGTAATGGGCCAGCCATTGATTTCGAGTGAATAAATCGACAAGTGACGCCATCGATCCACATGTGGCGCACACATCCATCGCGGCGACCGAGGAAGGACGACGGGTCGGTCGTCCTCCTGCGCCAGCCGTCTGCCCGTCTTCTTCGAGTAAGTGCATGCAACAGATTGCCGAATCGGAAATAAAGTTGACACATTTGCATACCTAATAAAATTTTCATGCGGACTTGACGTTTCGTTCGCCTCGTTCCTGTTTTTTTTTTTTTTATTTTCATATATGCGCCCACATTCGACATTCGGCAAGTGTGAGGGTGGGCGAGGGGAGGTCCTCCATCTCTCCTCTGGCATTCCGTGTGCAGTATCACTTTAGTTAAGTAAATTTATTGGAATTTTATTGGTGTTGACTGGTGGAGGTCGTGCAAGGCGTTGCGGAGGGTTTGACGGATTCGCGCAGAGCGGATTTATGTGCTCCTGTAACGAATGTGAAATATGTTGACACGCGGTAATTGAATTCTGACGTGCTCCACGCGCGGATAGCGCCCGACGATGGCTGGGTCTGTCGATGAGTGTATGACAATTTAATTGAGCCAGTGAATTCGGAGCTGCCGAGTCGGAGTATGCATGAGGTGATGTAGAAATGGATTTGGCAGCGCAAATCGGCCACGAGAGGGGGTTGCATTTTTGGAAATGGAATGGTCCTGGCTACAAATCGGATTTTGTGTGCCCGGCAGCCTCTCTCGTCTGCTATCGTTTTCTGGTTGATTGAGGGAAATGACAATGAGTTGGACAACGAATGGGCAACAATCATGAATGAAACTTGCTGCTTATCACTTACCTGCAGCAGGCCTCGGACTTCTGGTGTCTGATAGCCTGTCAATTTTGACTCTGAACGAGTTTGCTGAGTGGGCACCCCAAGTAGTCCGCAACGAGAATCCTCATGCACACCATCTCAAGAGGTCCATTCAGTCTATCACCCCTTTTCTCCTATTTTCGCGTCCAATTTAGAAAAATACTTTCTTAATCGTCGCTTTGTCGCGCATGGAAATTATGGTCAAAAAGTCATTCTTCGAGTTCCGATGATTGAGACTGTGAGTTGTCTGAATTAGATATGGCACCTCCCTTGGGTACGATGTTTTGGGGAGTGCCATGTAGAGAGTGCGGACTTCCCAGCTCCAACCCGAAGAGTCTTGGACTCCGAACCTATGGGACAATGCAACAGAGGACAACCTCGTTTAAGGGGCCCACCCAGGTGGAGAAGGACCTCAAGCGACACTGGAGGCAGCTGGCAAGAGATGGTGGTAGTTGGAGAGGCTTGTTGGTTTAGGTTCAAGTCCAAGTGACCTTTCCAACCATATCAACGCCTCATGCATTCTTTTGTTCCCAGACTGTGTTGTGATCAGATTCATCTCGTGCATCTAAAAGGTAGTTAACCTTTTAACAAACACGGTAATGTTGTCATATGGGTATCCAAGGAAAGAAAAGACTGTCTGTCTTTCGCAAGAGGGATCTTATCTGGGGAAGCTGTAGCGACCCATACACAAACACGTCGGGTCCAGCACCTATGCTCCATAAAGGAATCTGAGAGATGAAGCCTTGAATGGAGCCACAAACCGATGGTTTAGTCAAGACATTGTATTTATTTCTTATAAATTCATGACACACACTTAAATATAAGACTAAGAGGATGACAAAAAAATATAAGAAATGTGACGGTATTTAAACACAACTAAAAATAGAGTTGAATGTCGCATCTATTTATAAAAGGCATACATAATATATATAATATTGGTGGCCTGACAGTCCGAGGCGAACATGGGCCCAGCTCCTCAGCAACCACTCGTGTTGTGCGTGCTATTGTTCTTTCACGAGTGGAAGGGACCTACAGTTTTATTCCGACTCCGAACGGGGAAGTTGAGAAGCTTTTTTCTAGACAGGAATACTCTTTGAGCATTGTCAGTGAGTCGAAAGAGGTGGGGCCATGAATTATGATAGGTGGTAAATTCGGGTATCGAACCTGGCACCCTCTGCGTAGGAGTCGACGCACTAACCCACTACGCCACGGCGACTCACATAAAAGGCATACAAAAAAGCTAAATTGGCTGGGGTGACCCTTACAAAATTCAAAGTAATAAATAAAAGAGAGAACAAAAAAGGGCCTTTAAACTAAAAATCAAAAAAGCAAAACCAAAAAATTTAAAATAATTCAAAATCAGAGAAAATAAATAAATAATTTATTGCAATAAATGAGATGAGATGAAAGGTAGGAAATATGAACAAACAGCAAAGAATGAAAACAGACATTAGACCAAGACATCAGAAATAGCAGATTCTATAGCAGCATAATCAAGACTAAAGAGCCAGTTTTTTAAGCGTTTTAAAAACATTCCAGATATTGTTAACGTTCTCATAGACAGAGGAAGTTTATTAAATAATCGATAGGGTAAAACACAGAAAAAGCTACGATATGCAGAGGTACGTTGCTTAGATACACTGAGATTATGAGACCAAATTAAACGACAACAGATTTCATAAAAATCAGGGCTCTCATCGCATAACTTTTCAGACGACTATCGTCTCTTCGATCATATCGTCGATGATTTGCTTCACGGAAGACACTCACTATTGTCTCGCCTATCGTTACAGTTTGAGTGCTCTGAAAATATTAACTCTGATGTAAAAATGACATGCTCTCATGCCTCTCACATTTCACTAACACATTCTCATTTCAGTTTGCGAACAAAACTAATCCAAATGCGACGTATCACTCTAAAAACGCCTCAAAAGTGTAGAACAAGATATGTATACACAATTTGTTCTCATTTAATAGGAGACTGAATCAGTCTGCGAGACGATAGTTAATCAAATCAAATCATGTTTATTTCGTTCATAAGTTTACAAAGCGAGCCACCGCACAATTTACAATTCAGAGATTTGATATACAGTAATGTCATATTATATCTTTCTACTGTAATACATCTAAAAAACAAAACAAGTGTCATTTTACATAATTATTTTAAGCAAAGGGAAGAACAACAAAAACCCTTTATTTAAGG
The DNA here is from genome assembly GCA_964034865.1 of Eristalis intricaria. Classification (NCBI taxonomy): domain Eukaryota; kingdom Metazoa; phylum Arthropoda; class Insecta; order Diptera; family Syrphidae; genus Eristalis; species Eristalis intricaria. The sequence continues at coordinate 50,500,450 of OZ035875.1, forward strand.
AAGAAAAAAAAAAGAAAAAAATAAATAAATAAATAAAAAAGTAAATACGTAAATAAAAAAATAAATAAATAAATAAATAAATAAAAAAAAAATAAATAAATAAATAAATAAATAAATAAATAAATAAATAAATAAATAAATAAATAAATAAATAAATAAATAAATAAATAAATAAATAAATAAATAAATAAATAAATAAATAAATAAATAAATAAATAAATAAATAAATAAATAAATAAATAAATAAATAAATAAATAAATAAATAAATAAATAAATAAATAAATAAATAAATAAATAAATAAATAAATAAATAAATAAATAAATAAATAAATAAATAAATAAATAAATAAATAAATAAATAAATAAATAAATAAATAAATAAATAAATAAATAAATAAATAAATAAATAAATAAATAAATAAATAAATAAATAAATAAATAAATAAATAAATAAATAAATAAATAAATAAATAAATAAATAAATAAGTACTTAAGATGTTTATAAAAAAAGAAATAGTTATTATTAAGCTCACTAACTAGTGGGTTATCAGATAAATCGCATCTGCCCATAAGTCTTTCGGTAAGTGCATGTATCCTAACAGAGATCAATTCAACACCAGCTTTAGCATCATTTTGAGTATCTTGTTTTGTTGTATTTGTAATCTTTTTATGTGAAATTTAGCACAATCACCCCACACTTGACAGCCGTACAACAATATTGCCTGAAAAATAACTTTATATAAGAGTATTTTATTTTCATTGGATAGTAAGGATTTTCTGTTTATTAATGGATACAACATTTTAATTGCAGTGCCCGTTTTATGGAGAGTCTTCGTTATGTGTTCATTAAAAGTAAGTCTTTTGTCTAAATAAACGCCCAAGTACTTCACCGATGTCTGCCATGGTATGTGTTGCCCGTTTACTGTTAACTGGTCGGATGGAAGATAACAAGACTTTCTTTTTCTTGCGAAAAAGATAGCTTTTATCTTATCCTCATTAACTTTAATTTTCCATTTGTTGAGGTATGGAATAACTATACCCGCCGCATCTCTTAAATTTGTCTCAATATTGAGACCAAACTTATGCGACGAAAAAATCGCAGAGTCATCAGCGTACAGGGCGAAATCACATTCCGGTAAATGGGAAAAATCCGATAAGAACATGTTAAACAAGATCGGGGCAAGAACTGATCCTTGAGGAACACCTGCATCTATATTACACAAACATGAATGACTATTATTGACATGAACCTTATATCTTCGATCTGACAAAAAACTCTGAACAACTTTACAAATATTCATTGGGAAATGGAATCTTATCATTTTATATAACAGGCCATTGTGCCACACAGTATCGAATGCTTTTTCAATATCCAGTATTAATAAACCGGTTGATTTTCCCATATCACGATTCCTTTTAATACAATTGCAGATTCTTAGAATTTGGTGGTTCGTACTATGAAAGCGCCTAAAGCCAAATTGTTCATTGGGAAGTATATTTTGGGCATCGATGATTTTCACTAATTTATCCTTAATTACTTTTCCATAAATTTTACTTATGCTACTCAATAGACTTATAGGCCTATAGCTTGTTGGTTCATTCGGAGGTTTCCCTGCTTTTAGAACATGTATTATTTTTGCTTCTTTCCAAGCAGTTGGAAAATATTGAATTTTTAAGCAAGCATTTATTATAAATGCTAAAAACCTAGTACCAACCTTAGGTAGGTTCTTCAAGTAAATATTACGAATTCTATCGAGGCCCCCAGTTTTCCTTACATTGAGGTTAGCTGTGATGTGTTCTATCTCAGTCTCAGTGATGAACGCATTTTCTGGTGTTGTGGCTATTGAGGCATTAAGGTCTTGTAACGCGTTTTGTACATATGCATTCGTACTAGTGTCCCCAAGATGTAGGGAAACGCAATGGTTTTGAGCAAAACTCTGGCCGAAAATATTGGCTTTGTCTAGATCAGTGTGATATGTTTCACCCATGTTTGTAAGACTAGGAATATTTATATTTTTGTTTTTCGTGAATTTCACAATATTCCAGAAAGGCTTAGAAGATTTGTCCAGAGAACTAATCTTCCTATTCCACTCTTCGTGACGTTCTGTTTGGATAAACTTCACTATAAGTTTGTTGAAATATTTTACCATCCTTTGAGAGATAGGCTGTCTGTATCTTTGCCAGTTTCTTCGGTGCATGTTTCGCAATCGAATAAACTCTAAGACATGGGCTGGAAGTTTCATACAGGGTAACTTTTTTTCAACTTTTGGCACACTTCTATCAGCGGAACTAAGACGATAGTTAATGACATTTTTCAGTCTACGCGAAGCAGGCAAAACGATATCTCTGAGACGCTATCGTTTTTTTATCCTTACATGAAGCGAAACTATCGTCGATGCGCTATCGCGAGATGATTTTCGCCTTACGCGATTAGAGCCCAGATTTCATAAAATTTGAAAACAATCCAAGTGACGAACAGAAAGAATATTCAGAGTACAGAGCAAAGAAAAGCTAGAATGTCTAGTAGCTTTTCGACAAATTTGTCTAAGGACGTATTTCTGTAGAACCAACCGTCGATAAATATGCTTTCATTACACACCTCCCCAATAACCAATTCCATTTCGCAACTTGGAATGGAAAAAAAAAATTAGTAAATTGCCTTTAAAAGTTTGGCTGAGCAAAGAGCAAACATTACGTAGTCCTAGAGTGAGAAATATAAGGTGCGACCGAGCGGCCAGTATGAATTTCATTTTGCACGTCGGAAAAGCATCACGAATGGGCAGACATTTAGGCGGAGGAATTTTTGTGGTTGCGTTTCTGGGAAATTGTGTTCTGACGAACGTCTGAGAAATATACACCTATTGACGAGACGCGATGTGAAGTGTATGAGTTTTTGGAATTTTGAGCACGGTGAGAACATTTCCGGACTTAGACACCCAGAGCTCGTCTTCTACTGTCGTCTGAGTATATTTTCTCCCAATCCCCAAAATATTCACTTCAGTCCTAAAGTGAGGAGTCCTAGAGTGAGAAGCCCTAGAGTGAGACGTTCTAGAGTGAGAAGTCCTAGAGTGAGAAGTCTCAGAGTGAGACGTCCCAGAGTGAGACGTCCCAGAGTGAGAAATCCTAGATTGAGACGTCCTAGAGTGAGGCAGCCTAGAGTGAGAATTCTCAGAGTGAGACGTCCCAGAGTGAGACATCCCAGAGTAAGAAGCCCTAGATTGAGACGTCTTAGAGTGAGAAGCCCTAAATTGAGACGTCCTAGAGTGAGAAGCCCTAGATTGAGACGTCCTAGAGTGAGACGTCCTAGAGTGAGAAGCCCTAGATTGAGACGTCCTAGAGTGAAACGTCCTAGATTGAGATGTCCTAGAGTGAAACGTCCTAGAGTGAGACGTCCCAGAGTGAGAAGTCCTAGATTGAGACGTCCTAGAGTGAGAAGCCCTAGATTGAGACGTCCTATAGTGAGACGTCCTAGAGTGAGAAGCCCTAGAGTGAGACGTTCTAGAGTGAGAAGTCCTAGAGTGAGAAGCCCTAGATTGAGACGTCCTAGAGTGAAACGTCCTAGATTGAGATGTCCTAGAGTGAAACGTCCTAGAGTGAGACGTCCCAGAGTGAGAAGTCCTAGATTGAGACGTCCTAGAGTGAGAAGCCCTAGATTGAGACGTCCTATAGTGAGACGTCCTAGAGTGAGAAGCCCTAGAGTGAGACGTTCTAGAGTGAGAAGTCCTAGAGTGAGAAGCCCTAGATTGAGACGTCCTAGAGTGAGACGTCCTAGAGTGAGAAGTCTTACAGTGAGACGTCCCAGAGTGAGAAGTCCTCTTTTTTCCCGGCCCATCCCACCGCACCTCCTGAAGGACAGTGATATCTGCCTTATAAGCCTCGAGGGCTTCCGCAAGTTCATCGGCTGCATGTGGTCTGTTCATGGACCTCACATTCCACGTGCAGAGCCGAAAATCTCTTGTCTCTATTTCGTTGTCCATGGTCGTCCGCAGTAGGGTCATCCGTATCCGAGGCTTATCGTCGTTTCTGAACTAATCTTTTTACACGGTGGGGAATGTAAGCCCAGGCGCAACCCCCGAACCTGGAGGACCGGGTCCTGGTTTAAACCCCTGGACAAGGGGGTCGCTGCATACATTGGTTCACCTCTAAGCGGTTGCTGTAAAGGCTATCCAGAGGGCGCCGCGAGGAGGCTGTATGTCAACTTGGCCTGTGCATTTAACAGGGATCGTTGCTGGCATCTCGTCATGTTGAGAGCAGTCGACAACTTTGCCCTGGATGCACAGGCCCATGCCCTCTATATTGTGCGATAAACTTAATCAAATGTAAGCTTTTTATACGGAAATGTAAAAAATGGTAACTTATTCAAAATTGTAGGACCTGTTACAGTGTAGAACTGAGAAAAATGGGTTTTTAAAACGAATGGCACATTTACAAGATGCAAGTTGTTAATACGTCAGTTGTATAACTGAGAGATTCCACTGGGGTAGTTGCCACGTTGTTTCAAGAATTCCCTTTAGTACATCGAATACGTAAAGGTGCCTTTGGGGAAGAATATAAAGAGACCAGGTATGTTGAAAACGATTGTTATTACACATAATTCGTATTAAATTTTTCTGAGCTATCAACAGAGGTCAGAGGGAGCTGAAGTATGTACCCGCCCCAGCTTGTGATGCCATACTGCATGTTAGAGTGGCCAAGGCCAAAACAAATTGTCTTCAAAGCTTTGGATGAGCAGTATGGCTGTAATAGATACATTTTCCTCGTCACTAGCATCATATGCGATTTGATTGATCGGATATGATCTTTCCAGTTTAAATTGTAGTCTATTAATACTCCGAGGCATTTATAGTGATGAACTGTTTCAATATTAAGGCAATTAGCAGAACAAGAACGGTTATATAAAGGCACCGTGTCCCAGTACTCGATGGCTGTACTGTACCCCGTACTCCAGCGTCCGCAAGACTGACACCCGCATCAACAACAATGTCTACACTCGCGAGCGATCGCCAAGGCCCTGACGTATGCCGCTTCACAGGCCGTATACGCTCATTCCGCTCCAGCTGTCTACGCTTATGCTGCCCCAGCTGTCTACTCTCATGCCACTTCAGCTCCAGTTGTGACGACGATCTCTTAAGCCGGCCCAGATCAAGCAGGTTAACAAAACTTTTTACAATCATGAGCGTGGAAATGTACATTAAAGTCTTCAATGGCAATATTTGGTCTTTTGAATGAAATGAGTTTATGCGCAGCAAACCAACACCCTAACGTTTGTAGATCTTCTAAAAGATTCACAATGCAATCAAAATCTGTCCAACAACTACAAGTGAAGACAATGTCATCCGCAAAGGCAGTGGATTTTCCGTTCAGATTAAGATCAAAAAGCGAGTTCACGTAAATCAGAAACAACAGAGGTCCCAGCACTGATCCTTGGGGCACGCCATTTCTTAATAGGCGAGACTCACTAGACGTATCACCAACCTTAACTATCTGTTGCCTGTTTTTTGCACTGCACCTCAAAACAAGAATCAAATCACAAACGACTACGTTAAAAATTAATTTTTATTGTTATTCATAAACAAAATTCAACAAGGACAACGGAGTCATCTTCACCAGCACCTAGTCTCTAGTACCCGTAGTGGGTTCCGAAACCGTCGAAGGTGACGTGGGCAACAGTGGCTGCCGGGGAGTAGGCAATGGCATGGGCGGCAGGCTGAGCGTAGACAGCTGGAGCAGCATGAGCGTAGACAGCTTGTGGAGCGGCATACTTGACAACCTGAGCTGGAGCGGCGTACGAGAGGGTCTTCACAACTGGAGCTGGAGCGGCATGAGCGTACACAGCTGGAGCGGCGTGAGCGTAGACGGCTGGGGCGGCATGAGCGTACACGGCCTGTGGAGCGGCATACGTCAGGGTCTTGGCGATCGCTGGCGTGTAGACGTTGTTGTTGATGCGGGTGTCAGTCTTGCGGACGCTGGAGTACGGGGTGTCCACAGCCTTCGAGTACTGCGACACGGTGCCGGCGTACGAACGAACCACATTCTGCTGGGTGGAGCCAATGGCGTCCACTGACGGGTTGGCAATCGCCACCGGAGATGAGTAGACAACTGGAGCTAGGCCAGCGTTGGCAACAGCCAAGACGGCGCAGAGTACAACGAATTTGAATGCCATTGCTAGAGTTGGGTGAGTGCTGTTGGGACTGGGTGCTGTTACTGTGAACTGTGCAAAGGGAACTGATACTGATTGCCCCAGTTGGGAGCGTTTTTATACGTGAACCCATTGTGTTGGCCGGCTCCTGCTGACTCCTTCACTCGGGCAATCCACTTTCGGCGCTCTTGACCATTAATTGCGTCTGCGAAGTTACTTTCGATTTCAATTACCAGTTTTTGTGTCTCTCCCTCTCTCCCTCTCTCTCGCTCTCCGCTCACGGTGGTGCTCTGATTCTGAACGATGTCTGGGCGCGTGTGCGTGGGGCGATGGGGACTTCTTTATCCACGCCAGCATCTTGATTGATCGCCACCTTGCCACTTTCGAACGAATTACCAGCCACGAGGGGAAGGGGGGAGCGATCTGTAACTAAGACCATTGGAGCTGGCATTACCGCACGCAGGTGAATGAAAAGAAAGAAAAATCGATCTCGAAGGAGAACCGCGCGAACGAACGATGAAAAGCAAAAACCATCTCAGAGACGAATTTCGGTCAGTGGAACTGGTTGCTGATGAGCGTGGCTGAGCTTCGCCAAGGTCAGTTCCTTTCCGTCGGCATCGTTTGTTCACACCGATCCGATGGTTCTGGGTCAACTGGTTTCGTGTTGTTGGTGTTTTTTTTTCCATTTACCTGTGCGCCCGGGACTGCTGCATGGTGTCCAATGAGGAATCATCTTGGATGATTTTTGGAAGGCACTTGTTTCCTTGACGTTGGCGACGGCGACGTCGGCGCGGCGCTGGCTCGATGTTGAGTCATTAGTTTGACGGTCAGTGGGTCTGGGGTTCTGTGAAAGTAGTCCCTTTTTGCAGTTCTCGCTGCACGGCGAGGTGAATACTGATCTTTCGATGGTTAATGAGTTTCCGTAAGGCATGAGGCGATTAGAGACGTTGGCTTGTTGCCATGCCGAGACAAAGGCGTTCGATGGCTTGATCTCTGGTGTGGCTGCTGGCTTGGATGCACCTGCTAAGTCCCCTGACAGTCATCACAGCCAAACTCCTAAAATGCTGATGGGTTTTGAAAAGCTCGCAACTTCCTTTCGTCATTTTTCACTTAGTGTGACAAACTCTGACACCCGAGCATGATTATTTCAATTACAACCCCCTCCCCGCACTCGTTGTCCCAACTTCTCCGCCCATTGTCCATGACGCAGTACCCTGCGCTCACCCTCGGCGCAAATTAATATCAATTTGCTAAGTATTCCCCGCCCCCATCTCCAGAGAGCAGACTCCTCTTCAGAAAGCAAAAAAAAACGCAGCGAATTCAAGAGGAACACGAATAAATATTCATCAACCCCCGGACAGACCGAATGAAAATAGAAGGACCCCGGGTGAGAAGGAAACACAAAAAAATAAAAGTAAATCTCCCCGCAATCCGAAGAGGCAAAAGTTTTTCCATTTTTGGAAAGTTTATCGAGCCGCAGGGCGGGAGGCGCACGCGAACGGCTCAACTCAACCAAAAAATTATTCAGTTTGGGCATGTTTCACGCCTCAATACGCGCGCAATTTAATGGAAGAATCCACTTCTTTTTGAAAAGTAACGGAACTTGTATCCTTCAGTCTTAATGCGTATGGAGTAGTGATTTTTGAATTTATGACGACACATATCGAAGGAGCGCGAGAGTTTTCCTCCTCCGCTGAGGTGGTGTGGGCGAAAGGAAAACAAAAGAAAAAGAAAGAAAACTCCTTTGCTTTTGATTTACTTGAGATTCTGGGGAAAAGTTCTGCGGTCTCTTTGTTTTTCTTCTCTTGGCGGGTGGAGGATATATCATCGTTGACAGGTGACAGGATGGGAAGCAGACCGATGAGGGCTTCTGAATTGTTTTGCCGCAACGAAGTAATTGAGGAGTGGTCTCATAAATTATGAGAAGGATCTGGTGACTCTTCAAAGAGGAATATTCATCTGAGCACCGATTGAGTGTGTTATCCCGCTCTAGCTTACAAAATAAAACGAACAGAGCAGCAACGTGTCCCCAGCCAATTTGACCCAAGAAGTGACTCGAAGATTGGACGTAAACGTAGCCGTGATCAAGATTGCCATGAAATAGACTTTACAAGGTGATGGCTTTACAAATGGTCCTTCCGCACCCACAGTTCAACTGTCTTGAGCGTAAATGCGTCCTCTAATACCTCACGTCCTAGCATGTCGTACAACGCGGCGTAGCAGAACGCGTCTCATGGGTAGAGAAGGAGCTCAGTCAACATGGTGTCTAGAATGGGCTGTGGTCCAGATCTAACCCAGCCTACGACACCACACAAATTGGAAGATCCCTTGATGGAGGTTTTTATGCAGTGTGTGCTTGACATCCTTGCTCTTTGCAATGTCTGCACGATCCACCGTAGTCAAGAATTGAGACCATCTGATGTCGCACAAAGCCTCTTGACAGTGGAAATAAATTAACTAGATCAGGATTTTCTACACAAAATAGTTTAAAGTGGTGTGTCATGGTATCCCTCTATTCACAGACAACCGAAATTCCGGGGTGGACCTGGGCCTCAACCAACAAGCCTCTCCTGCTATCACGGTCTCTCGCTAGATGTCTCCAGTGTCGCACGCCACGTTGGTTAAGGTCCTTCTCCACCTCGGTGTGCCACCTTAAACGCGGGCGTCCCCTGTTGCGATGGGTCGGATTCGGCCCCTTTCCTGGCAAGTTCATCTGTTACCTGGTTTCCCCTGAGACCTGGCACAGAGTCATCGAATGCTGTGTGCCAAAAACCTTGAGCTTTCCGCGACAGCTTGCTACTAGTTAGCCTTGATTTCGATAGCCGAGATTGCTTTTATGGCCGCTTGACTGCCACTTAAGAAGGTAATATCAGCTGGTGGTAATTCCAACAATGATACCAATTTGGCCGCTTCTTTGACCGCAAGGACCTCCGCTGGAAAAACGCTACCGTAGTCAGGTAATCTGATAGAGCAGTGCATGGTTAGTGCGCCTGTTCCATTTTTCGTCTTTGACCCGTCCGTATAGGCATGGATGGAACTCGAGTCAGTGGTGGGTTAATTTTTTTTGTTGTTACTTGGGTTGGTGAACATCTTCAACAAGACACTATGTGACCCGTGTCCACATAGTAGTGTCAGATTTTTACTGACCAAGAAACACCCCTCCCTTTTGGTTTTTCTGCACTACAACTAAGTTTCCTCATCTATCCTTAAATGATATTTTCGCAGGTAGACCTTCACTTGCCACAACCATTGTTCGGATAGTTTATTACTATTGCGCCAAAACGAGCGGCCTCCTACGTTGGAGTCGGCGTACTAAACGTCTCATGTCAAAGGTTTGGAGGATGGCATTCTTACAATGACCATGAAGTCTGATTCTTAGCTTTCGAGCGGAGTTTGTTATTTCTTCGTAGACGGCAGTTATCCCTAGGTCCCTTTGTATATCACAATTCCTGAGATACCAGGGAGCTTGCACAATAGCTCGTATAATTTTATTTTGAAACGACTGAATAAATCCTCTGTTATTTGGTTTGGCTCAACCCCATAGTCGTATGCCGTAAGTCCAGTGGGTTGGTGCGTCGACTTATACGCAAAGGGTGCCTGGTTCGATACCCGAATTTACCACCTTCATAATTGACGGCTCCACCTCTTTCAAGTCACTGACAATGCTCAAAGAGTATTCCTGTCTAGAAAAAGCTTCTCAAATTCGCCGTTCGGAGTCGGCAATAAACTGTAGGTCCCTTCCACTCGTGAGAGAACAATAGCACGCACAACACGAGTGGTTGCTGTTGAAGCTAGGCCCAGGTCCGCCTCGGACTGTAGCGCCACCCATATTATTATTATTATTATTAGTAGTTAGAAATCAGGTAGTAGCTATTCAAGTGAGTTTGTATTATGATCGAGATGTTCTCGAGATGATGTATTAATTGATTATCACTCGAATTGTCATTCGAATGCGCCCATCTCGAGTTATCATTCGATCATTAAAATTATTCGATTATGCTCTTCCCGATCCACAAGAAAGGAGACCCCTTTGACTGCCCCAACCACCGAGGGATAAGTCTCCTGAACATCGCTTACAAGATCTTCTCTGCTGTTTTGTGTACTCGCCTGAAGCCGTTTAAAAATAACCTGATAGGTCCTTATCAGTGCGGTTTCAGGCCGGGGAAGTCCACCATCGACCAGATTTTCACACTACGGCAGATCCTGGAAAAGACCCAAGGAATGCAGATCGACACCCACCACCTTTTTGTCGATTTCAAGGGCGGGACAGCGTGCATAGGGACGAGCTATACAACGCCATGTCTAGTTTTGACATTCCTGCCAAGGCTGTCAGATCGTGCAGGATGACGATGGAGAATTCTCGCTGCTCCATCAAGGTCGGTAACAAACTCACCGAGGCCTTCAATGTCAAAAAGGTTTTAGACAAGGCGACGCGCTGTCATGTGGCTTCTTTAACATCATCCTGGAAAAGATCGTGCGAGACTCACACGCCAACACTAGAGGCACGATCTTGCACAAGTCCGTACAACTATTAGCATGCGAGGATGACATTGACGTTAAATGGGAGAACACAGCGAGCCGTCGGCATTGAGGCCGTTGTTGGCATTGAGGCGGAAGCGGATAAAATGGGTCTAGTGGTGAATGAGGGCGAACTGAAGTATGTGCTGTCATCAAGAAAGGACACACAACATCGACGTTTGGACAGAGCGTCACAATGGGCAGCTAAAACTTCGATGTAGTCAAGGACTTGGTCTACCTCGGCTCGCAAGTGAACAGTACAAACAACATCAGTACCGAGATCAAACGCAGAGTAACTCTTGCCAACCGCTGTTTCTATGGGCTCAAGAGGCAATTGAGTAGTAGAGCCATCTCTCGAAGGACCAAGCTGACCCTATACAAGACCTTGATCATCCCAGTCCTGCTGTACGTCGCGGATGCATGGACAATCTCAAAGCCGGATGAGGAAGCCATTGGTTTCCTCGCTCTGCGTGCGATCTTTGGTCCTGTTTGCGTTGACGGTTTCTGGAGGAGAAGATTCAACCACGAACTGTACGGGCTGTACAGCGGCATGAGCCTAGTCAAGCTGCTACATATTCAACGCCTAAGATGGCTGGGCCATGTAGAGCGCATAGCCAACACTGCTCCAGCCCGAAGAGTCTTCGATTCCGAACCCTTGGGAGAAAGCAATAGAGGACGAGTAGAGTAGCTGGGTGCCAGCAGTTACAGTGGGTGCTCCTTGGGCAACGTCCAAACTAACCGTCCACACATCCGACAAAAAATTTAAGGTTCCCACTGGTATTCGACTACATTTTGTTCGACGTCGAATCCATCCGAGGTGGACATGCGTCATCGGGTGGAAAGTCATGTCCTAAGTGGCAACCAGTCGATATTGACTGGATGCGTCACTCGAGCTCATTTAAGGACTCCATTTCCATTTCCAAGCCTCCTGGTTCAAGACGAAGAAGAAGAACACTCGACCTCTGCCATTAGGTCCTAGTTGTCGTGGACGCAAGACCATCTTGGTCTTGATGATTGAAAGCAGGGTGACCAGGACAGACAGTGATGGAAGGCAGCTTCTGCTCAGGCTCAGGTCCTACAAGGCCGCTAGCCCCTGGCCGAATAAATTAGTAGTGATGTCGAAGGATGAATTGCTTGTGGCCCATATTTCTGTGTACTCGCCCTTTTGACTAAAAACGGCCATTTCAAGGACGACGCGTAAATTTTACATCTGCACACAATAAATACGTCCCTGCAGGAGCTCAGCCCGTTCATAGTTACACACGATAAATACGGGCCTGACAATAACTGGGCAGGTAGGTGAAGAGTCCTCGACTCCAAACCACTGGGACAACGCAATAGAGGATGCCCACGGAACCGATGGCGCACCCAGGTGGAGAAGGACCTCAATCAATTTGGTGTGCGTAGTTGGAGACAGCTGGCTAGAGATAGTTCCGGCTGGAGACGCTTGTTGGTTGAGGCCCAGGTCCACCCCGGATTGTAGCGCCTATATCCTTCACTATCTACTGGCTAAAGTGGAACTGGCCCGAACAAATGGTCGTCATGGCTCTGCTGAAGCAGGGTATCTGAAAATGTGCGGAGAGAACCTGTCAGAGCACTAGCGACTACCCAAGAAGAAGCTCATAAGACTTCACTGTTCGGAGTGAAACTGAATGCAATCGGCAGAGGAACGATAGGACGCACAACGAGAGAGGTTGCTTTAGAAACTAGGTCAAAGTCCACCTTAGACAGTACCACCAGTCAATGTTTACTTATGCTGATGGTTGGGTCTGGACTAGTCTAGACTAACTAGTCTAGACTCAACCTTTCCCAGTACATGACTTTCATGACTCATGTTAAAAATTAACCAGACTATTTGGTTTGCTTTCGGTTCTAGGTCAGGCAACTCTACTCGCGACCGACTCCAGATCCGAGCCTTTATGAACCCGTGAACCCAACTACCGATGGGTGCGAATTGGCAACACGATGCCCGACATGACTACAATCAAAAAGGTCCGCCTACACTGGCAGTGACGGTACGAGTTTATTTCGCATAGCCAACGTGAATAGACCAACATGCAAGCCGACCAACCAAAAGAGCGGTAGGCTTGCTCTTACTCCGGCAACTGCAGCCTATGCTTTCTGCATCTCTGATCTGCCTTGACCTTTCTGCCATTATCTCGTTTGTCCCGTCTACTCTCTATGTCCTAAGATCCGACTTGGCGGTGCACGTAGGTCGACTGTGGAGACAGACTTTTCAGGATTCCCAGCATCGGCCAATCGGTCAAAAACGAGGGTTAGTCTGCAATTCAAAGTTGTCTGAAAAACGTAAAAAAGTCGTTCAAGAAATCCACCTGCCTTTTGGCCAAACTGCTTTTCACATTCAGTCAATCAAAGGCTTTCCATTTTGTTTGACTACACCGTTGCCGTGCCAAATTCACCCGAACGCACCACAACCTGCCACCGGGCGTGTCTTCAATTGCCAGCTCCGCTCCCTCTCCCCCTTCAACACAAGTTATTTTCCAAACAAAACACATACTTCAAATCCACCGATCTGTATCTGCCCGGGGCTAGTGTGGCTCCGATTTACATAAGCCACACTAATTGTCAGTTGCACACGAGCAACTATCGGCCGCATCTGTTGGCCGGTAATTATGTCACATTGGGAGCAGGATTCATTCACAAGAAAAACAGCGCAGCCGTGGCTTTCAAAAGATCGGTATGCCCCACCGCCGTGCTGCCGCTGGTGGTGGTGGGACGGATTTAGCCATGAGCGCGCCGCACTATCACCGCCAGCATGAATGGAGGGAAAGGTGAAATGCCAACTTGTGTGTGCTTTTGAATTTCGCTTTGGCCTTCCGACTCCGTGGGGATACGCGGCGCTGCGGCGGCGACGGGAGAGTGAGCAGAGCAGAGGTCACACAGGAGGCCAAGTCAGTCGTATAAATAAGTCATTGGATCTGGATTTGGGCATCAGTTCCACAGCGTCCACTGCTCCAGTCACCACAACTACATCACCTCAACTCCACAATGGCATTCAAATTCGTTGTACTCTGCGCCGTCTTGGCTGTTGCCAACGCTGGCCTAGCTCCAGTTGTCTACTCATCTCCAGTGGCGATTGCCAACCCGTCAGTGGACGCCATTGGCTCCACCCAGCAGAATGTGGTTCGTTCGTACGCCGGCACCGTGTCCCAGTACTCGAAGGCTGTGGACACCCCGTACTCCAGCGTCCGCAAGTCTGACACCCGCATCAACAACAACGTCTACACTCCAGCGATCGCCAAGACCCTGACGTATGCCGCTCCACAGGCCGTATACGCTCATGCCGCCCCAGCCGTCTACGCTCACGCCGCTCCAGCTGTGTACGCTCATGCCGCTCCAGCTCCAGTTGTGAAGACCCTCTCGTACGCCGCTCCAGCTCAGGTTGTCAAGTATGCCGCTCCACAAGCTGTCTACGCTCAGGCAGCTCCAGTTCTGAAGTACGCCGCTCCACAAGCCGTCTACTCCCAAGCCGCCCCAGCTGTGTACGCACACGCCGCCCCGACTGTCTACTCGTCTGCCCCAGCTCAAGCGGTCTATGCCCAGCAAGCCAGCAGCGCCTACGCCGACCCCAGTGTGTCGGCCTACTCCAGCAAGACCACCAGCTACTCCCCGGCCTCGGCTGTGGCCCATGTCACCTTCGAGGGACTCGGCGTCCACTACGGATACTAAGTCCTCCGCATATCCTTGTTAACTGTTAAGTTTTGACTATTTTTTGTACGAATAAACGAAACGAGTCCGAGTCGTAATTAACGGAAGCGACCTTAATAATTCTATGAATTTTCTATTGAAGCCTGTCGTGACCCCGGGGGTGGTGAGCCCTTGGGCGGCGAGTCGTCGTTATCCTCCCCCACGAGGGGATGCGGGAGGCTCAAGCGAATGAAGCAATTTTCGTTTGAATCGCGTTCCAATCGGCATGACACGATTCGATTTCGAAGATGAAACATTGATTCGATTTGGCGTTGTTGTTGTGTAACAGTGGACGGCGCTTCGAGGATTGCTCAATTGGACGGGGCGAAGGTGGGTGTGCCATTTTCCGAACTCAATCATCGCGAGCACCACGACGACGTGATGTGTGCGCCGGATGGACGGACGAGCGGAAAATTGCAATCGAAACTCAATTAGGCCCGCAATTGCAGACGGAATGAGGGCTGATATGATTTTTATAAGTACGTCCTGACATTTGAAGGATTTTGTCTTGCCGCGCCTTATGGGCCATTATAGCGCTCGGCAGCGGAGATGGGAGGCGGATACCTTTCAGCTTTCATTGGAAATGGAATGCAATTATTTTTGCTTTTTTTTTCTTGTTTTTCTTTGGTGGTGATGTGGGGTTGAGGAGGTTGCACAACGAGGGG
The DNA here is from genome assembly GCA_964034865.1 of Eristalis intricaria. Classification (NCBI taxonomy): domain Eukaryota; kingdom Metazoa; phylum Arthropoda; class Insecta; order Diptera; family Syrphidae; genus Eristalis; species Eristalis intricaria. The sequence continues at coordinate 50,515,481 of OZ035875.1, forward strand.
GTGAGTTGGTTGAGGGGAGAAGTTAACGTGGATGAATTGTCCGTGTTCAAGCCAATCAGCATGGTCTGTTCATCTTCTTCGAGTGTCGTTGGGTGTATCTGGACATCATCACTCTACCTCCCCCAACTCAACTTGCGTGTGTCATCACTGCCTTAGTCACGTTGCTTCGATCCTAGGTTTGATTGGATCTTCCTATAAAGTAGGGAGACCTCGAGCCTGCGAATCTACTGTCAGAGATGGATGAGATGTGGCTAAGTGGGCATCTTGGTTCCGGTCCGAATAGCCTTCGAATCCCGCGTCTAAGGTGGCGCACACCCATGAAGAGGGAGCTCAGCCAACGTGGATTGAGTAAATAAGAGAGGCTTGTTGGTTAAAGCGTACGTTCGCCGGGTACAGTACCTCTACACAAGGGATAAGAAAGTGATGTATTTTTGCTTTTAACTGGTAGTTAGCGATTAGCTGGAGAACACACCAGACGTCCTATGCCTCGTGTGACAAATGTTTTCCTTGGAGGTCGACAGTATGTGAAGAGCTGAGCACAGTTGGACGTAATTTACGTACGGAACGGCCCATGGTACTCGGACTTACTTGATGACCATTGTACTCGAGAGCGATGGCCTAAAGGCCTAGGCCTAAAGGCTATAAAGGTTTTCGCCCAGTTTCATAATACTTTGGTGTTTGGGTGTTGTGTGTGACGTAACATTACGTCACTAGTTTTAGTTCGTCCGATGCTAGTGGTCGTCTGTGGTTCTAGCGCTAGCTCGGATCGTTGAGGCTCAGGTTCGAATTCTGTCAGGTAGTGCTTCTCTTTTTTTTTCGTTTGTTCCAAGTCCCTCGAATTATGGATCCATGACCTTGAAGTGGCTGAAGTTGTAAATTGGGAATTAGCGGCTCCGCAGATGGCATGATGTTGTGGAGACCCGCAACTCTCCAAAGTACAGCCGATGCAGAGGACAGCTGGAGCCATCCACGTGGTGTATGACTAAGAAAATTTAAGAGAAGTAGTGCAGTTTTTATGGCAGTGATCATATATTAGCTGAAGAACGAGTGAAGGAAGGTAGGGAGGATTTCTCGTCTGCGTGCGAAACAGGGTGTATAATTTTGGCTTACGTATTTTATATTTGGCTTACAGTGATTTCCTTCCCACCGTGATGCATTGACGAGGCAGTTGGACGGCTAGAGGAGTATTCGCGCCCCACCCGGTCATTAAGACAACACCCTACTGGAACAGTAACGAGGGAGAAGTACCAGAACACGACGCACCGGCATGAGATCGCGGAATAGCACCTAAATTAATAGACCTGAGGTAACAGTAATCTAAAACCAAGGCATCGATCCGTGTGCTTTGTTTGCTCTGAAATTCGAACCAGTCGGTAAGGCTAAATCGTACCCAAAAATCAAAAAAAAAAAATCAAAAAGAGAGTTGCGACCACTCCAGCCGTTGGCGGTGTGCGTTCGTTTTTCGTTCCAGATCGGTGGGAACAGGGTTCGAATCCCGAAAAAGTCAAACATTCCTTTTTTTTAATTCTTTTACTTTGGATACCTTATTTTTCTTCTTTTTTTTCTTCTTCTTTTTAAGTTATTTTAAGCATAAAATGTATAACTTCGTAGTATAAGTGTAATTAAATAAAATTGTGAGGAAAATTAAAAAGCGGACTACACTCTTCTTGTCGCGGTTCAAAAGGTGGCGGATCGTTCGGGAGGTCAATCGCGTGGCGCTCATGTACAAATTTAACCAACAACAAAACCACGGCCTTACTCCACGGCTGGTCAGGCACCCTCCCGGATGAGGTCGCGCGTAAGTCGAAAGATCTGTGTAAAACCAGTTGCGAGCGTCTTTAAGTTCTCGACGTGCACAAATCCACTGCCCTCATGGTATCCGCCCAACAGTTCGCTCTGAAGGTAAAACTACTCCGTGAGCTTTTCTTTCTATCATCATCCTCAGGTCTTTTGCCGAGCAGATGCCAAACAGCATTTGTCAAGCCCGTCACTTAAGAGGCCATACTTAAATACCCTCCTCGCACACTTCTTCTTCTTTATTTGGCGCTACAGTCCGGGGTGCATCGGGGCCTCAACCAACATGCCTCTCCAGCTAGCACGGTCGCTGGTAGTCTCCAGTGTCGCACGCCAAGTTGGTTGAGGTCCTTCTCCACCTGGGTGCGCCACCTTAAACGCGGGCGTCCTCTGTTGCGTTGTCCCACGGGTTCGGAGTCGAAGACTCTTTGGGCCGGAGCTGAGTTGTCCATACGCTCTACATGGTCTAGCCATCTTAAGCGTTGGATCCGAAGACGCCTGACTAGACTCATGGTTGAATCTTCTCCTCCAGAACCCGTCAACGCAAACAGGACCAAAGATCGCACGCAGAGCTTTTCTCTCGAAAATACCAAGGACTTCCTCATCCGCTTTTGAGATTGTCCATGCCTCCGCGACGTACAGCAGGACTGGGATGATCAAGGTCTTGTATAGAGTCAGCTTGGTCCTTCGAGAGATGGCTCTACTACTCAATTGCCTCTTGAGCCCGTGGAAACAGCGGTTGGCAAGAGTTACTCTGCGTTTGATCTCGGTACTGATGTTGTTCGTACTGTTCACCTGCGAGCCGAGTTAGACGAAGTCCTTCACTACCTCGCAGTTATAGCCGCCCATTGTGACACTCTGTCCAAGAAGTCGATGTTGTGTGTCCTTTCTTGATGACTTCGTTTTGCCCTCTTTCACCACTAGACCCATTTTAGCCGCCTCCGCCTCAATGCCAGCAAACGCCTCATTGACGGCTCGCTGTTTTCTGGCAATCACGTCACTGTCATCCGCGTATGCTAGCAGTTGTAAGGACTTCTGGAAGATCGTGCCTCTAGTGTTGGCGTGTGAGTCTTGCACAATCTTCTCCAGTGTGTTGAAATTTTCTTACACTTTCGGGATTTTCTCGCGGAAAAGTAAGAAATGCAATACTTTTTTACAAGAAAAATAAATGTTTTGAAATTTGAAAGCCAAGATATAAGCCTCTTAAGACTGAAGATCGACTACTTGTCCGTTTGAGCAAGACGGATCCATTTTTTACGTCAGCAGAAATAAGGAAGGTTCTGGAAACTTCATACGACGTGAAACTGTCATCACAAACTGTGCGAAGACGTCTAATAGAAAAGAATTTAAATGAATGCATTGACAGGAGAAAGCCAAACGTATCAAAGAAGAACAAAATTAAACTGTTGGCATTTGCTTAAGCGCATTTAAATAAAGGTCAAAAACTCTGGGATTTGATTCTTTGGTGCGATGAGGTTAAGTTCAATTTATTTGGCAACGATGGCAAACCGCACGTCAGACGCCCTCCGTGTAAAGAATTGTACCCAAAATACACAAAAACTGTGAAGCACGGAGGGGGCTCATTTATGATATGGGGAGGTTTTACATCATCTCGTGCAGGCCCCATTAACGAAATAACTAGAATATCTATGGGGTATAATAAAAAAATCTGTTGCAACCCAATAACCCTGTAGCAAAGCCAAGCTGTTGGAGATTATAAAGGAGGAGTTAGAATAAATCGACCCATCAATCTGCAGGAATCTGGTGTCATCTATGCGGCGCAGGTGCGGGGAAGTTATTAAAAATAAAGGTTTTCCAACTCGATATTGACAATTATGACTTTTTTCAAAATTTTATGAATTTTGCACAAGTGACTTAATATAATTAATTTAATATAATTTGAGCTTCTGCATTATTTTAAGGTATTAAATTATGAATTAAGCATTAGTTACGTTTCTACTGCATACCTACATTTATTTTTTCTATCATTACAAAAGTGATATTTCAATCAAATTATCTACAGCCTTCAAAGTGGCTTAATTATATGAGCACAAGTGTACCTATGCATTGCAGTAAAAATAATCGATCGCTTCGCTTAAGGGAATTTCAAAGCAGCCTCACAAGGGTTATGTTGATCCAAAAACGATTAAAGGCATTCTAGGTTCTTCAATTCCAAATCGAGCATTTGTTCCATTAAGAAAAATTGAGGCAAGATTCTGTAAAGCCCGAGAGATACACATAGTCGATATTTTCGCCATAAATGGAAACATTCTGAAAGCCAAGGCTGTTGAATAAAAAGAAGTCTACACGAAAAGGCTGTAAATTGCTGCATTCAAAGTTCACGAATGCAAACGCTTATTAGATTTATTGATCGTGGTTTAAATTATGTATTTCTGTTTAACTTTGAATGATTATAAACAATATTCGTTAAACTGGAGCAACACTGTATATAACAAAATACTAGCTGTACCCGCGACTTCGTACACGACATTCAAATTTCCTGACGCTACGCCTGGTAAGATTACGTTCATGTTTATGAGTCCAGCAGGCATTTTGTCAGCTCTTATGACAATTCTATGATCGTCCGACGGCATTCTGGCTAATGCCGTTTTAAACAGTCAGCAATTCGTTATGCTGATGAAAAAAAACTTGCAAGTCAGCAATTATTTCTCGAGGATGGTGCGCGTTTGATCAATTTCGTCATTGCAATTCCCACGAAAATATATTAAAAAAAACAGTTGGGCAATTCAATGCCGACAATCTAACTTGATCAAGTGATGATCCATTTGGCTTTTTCTTTTTTTGCGCGAGGGTAGGTGAAAATCTTCAAGAAATACTATGGGAACCGTTCCCACATAACGAAAGGGATTTTAACACAGTAAAAACAAAACCCCCTTCAAATTAAGTATTGAAATTGAGAACATTTTTATGAAGTACAAACATAAACAGTTAGAGTGCAAATTTTCATTTTATTTAATAATATATTTTAAATTTAGCCCTAAACGGATTTAAATAAAAGGCAAACATATGTACATGTGCATACAACCCTTCTTTTTTAAATAAATAATTAATATGTTAAAATTTTCCTGCTTATTTACTCGTGAGCAGACCAAAGCATTCATTGCTCAAATCAATACCGGTCAATTTAACTGTTTGACCTTGAGCCTTATTGATAGTCATAGCAAAACATAACCTAATTGGAAAATGCAGCCTTTTAAAAAGAAATGGGTAGTCCGAAGGTATCATCGGTATACGTAAAATAAATAAATTCTCATCTGTGCCTGGTCCTGTTATAATAATCGCTTCAATTACATTAGGTCTTAAAGCTGTTCCACAGCTTTGGAGGACACAAAATTCTTGGCACTCCAACTTTTAAGAAAATGATGTGCCCTGGTAGTCCTGCTGGATTCGCAGAATTAAAGAATTCTGTTGGAAAATGTACCGAATCACCCGTATTTACAACGGTGTCAATGGATCGATAAATTTGTACGTCACCGTTGATCTTGCTTAAAATGAAATTCATTGATTCTGGACGCTGAATCATTTCTTGGAGCCAGAATAGCTCTTTCTCTGAACCAAGAAGGGGTCTTGCTACTTATATATTGAACAGAGGCATATATCGAATCCACCAATTCATTAATATCTCTTACTTGCTTCCCAACGGATAGAGTAACTTTACCATTTTCTTCTTGTACCGTACCGTATACACTCGCCGATAATATACATACCTCCAATAAGCACATTCAGATTTATGTACATACCTTGTGTTAAATACCACTTTTTTTATTATTTATTAATTCTTGTTATCAATATTCTTATTTTCACAACGTGTTCACTGCTGTAGTCCTTGGTATTTTCGAGAGAAAAGTTCTGCGTGCGATCTTTGGTCCTGTTTGCGTTGACGGTTTCTGGAGGAGAAAATTCAACAACGTACTGTAAAGTGACATGAGTCGGATCCAACGCCTAAGATGGCTAAGCCAAGTGGAGCGTATGGACAACTCAGCTTCGGTCCGCAGAGTCTTCGACTCCGAACCCATGGGACAACGAAACAGAGGACGGCCGCGTTTAAGGTGGCGCACCCAGGTGGAGAAGGACCTCAACCAACTTGGCGTGCGACACTGGAGACAGCTAGCGAGAGACCGTGCTAGCTGGAGAGGCTTGTTGGTTGTGGCCCAGGTCCACCTCGGACTGTAGCGCCAAATAAAGAAGAAGAAGTTCACTACTGTGGTGTAATGCACATACATACATTTCTCAGAATGAAGACGCACATCAACGAACGCCGCTTGGGCACCGATACTGGCAATGGTCCATAGTATGAATACACTCGTGAGTACACATATACATACATCCCTATATATGAACACGCATAAACACGAACGCCGCTTGCGTACTGATTTTGGCAATGGTCTCCACTCATCTTATTCGCAAAACAATGCAAATAATATATGTTTTATGTTGTAACTTTTCTCTTAGACAACGTACAAATATATACCAATGGATTCGTTAATGAAAGTTGTACTCAGATATGTAAATTAAGTTAAGTTCTGTTTGGTGAGAGCCAAGAGAAGTTGAGATGAACCACCGAAAAACGGGAAAAAAAAATCAAATTTATTACTTAATGTGTAATATGTGGTATAGGAAAAACTCCGCAGAAGAATTATGAAGCTATAGGACAAAACTGCGCTCGAATCCGTTGGGTAGATTCGGAGATTTTGTGTCGGATACATATATACATCAAATCTTAACTTCCTTTTATAAAAGTAAGTGATTGGACTTGTCGAACCCCTCGGCAGATGTGAAACGTTCACGATCATAAGTTTTCATGGTTCGATTACCGCCCCCATACTGTGATGAAAATCGATACCTTCGGCTCGACTGAATTACGGTAGACGTGGCATTTTGGCGTGACAGCGTCATGCCGTTTTCGTCACGGCATACCCTTTGTTTTTACTCCTAAGGAGTGCCAAAAGATGGTTCGCAGGTTGTCGCATGCGAGAATTGCGTGCGGCAAAATAATCTATTTTTCACCCCTCGAGCGATGAAGGAACCCCCCTCGGTGAAGGGAAAGCGAGAAAGCCTTGCCAAACTGTACTTCCCCTGTTTAAAGAAGAGTCTGCACGGGAGCTAACGCCACGATATGAAACGCGGAAGTCCAAAAGGAGCACTTATCCGGGAGCCAATACAAGACAGATTCGAGTGAAAAGTTGCTTCGAGTTCATTGATCGCTCCTACAACTCCATTAATCGCCGCTTCTGCTCGGAAGAAGGTTCGGTAGTCTCCGTCTGACTCTTCTTTCCCCAGTGCCTCCATCGTGTACAAACAAATACAACACATAAGATTAATTAAGTCCACTTAACCCCCCCATCACATCCACAGTCCATCGTACCTTGACCGTGAACTCATCAGAAGACGTCAAATATGTGCCGGCGACAAACAACTAAGCGTTTGTTCACGATCACTGAAGATCCATCGGTCATCATCACACCGCAGCCAGCCGGCATCGAGCCCGATCATCTTCCAAGGCACCATCTGTACCATCTGCTGACTCACGACACATTCTACGGCCCCAAGCATGGCTTCAGTTACGTGAGCTGTGCTGACGCACAAATATTTTCAAACCCTTGACCAAAGCTCCCTGTGCCAACACGAAAGTAATCGAACAAGTACCTCTTAGCGTCCGCACCCCGTGCCACGCGTCTCGATACAATTAATTAACCAAATTCGCAATTGCTGTTAATTGAATAACATGCGAGCGAGTTAATGGCCCACTTCGGGCGGCGGTGGTTAGCGTGAGGGCCTAGGCAATGGGATTTAGAGAAAAAAAACCAAAAAAACCGACGCGTGTGTAATCGAACGAAAGCCGGTTTAACCATGAAGTGTGCCTCCAAGAGGCACACATGAGAAAGCAATCAATCGCTCGGCCAGACCACACCCGGCATCGGTCGTCACAATTCGTCTCGCATTACCCACGTCTCGCGTTCTTGGGCCTCTTTTCGGATGTTTGCCCACTCGTCTGTTGGCAATTTGGTTCGCATTGCTAAGCATTGCTGGCCCGGAATAGACGAGGCGTGTTCAGTTTGTGGTGCAATCACATAATGGCGCGCAAATTTGTTAAGTTGCAGACCGCGTGGCTGGATAATGGCTTAACACCTCGAAATGGATTGCGGCTGGCCCCTGCGGCGGATAACTGTTGCGGAGCGAGAGGACTTCGAGTCTGAGCCGCAGTCAGAGTTTCGCACCAATGTCAATGGCGAACAAATGAAACTGAAGCCGAAATGGTTTATCGCGATTAGCGCGGAGTGCTGGTTTGATTGATTGAATCAGAGTGCTGTCTGGCGAGTGAAATGGCTTTAGATTGTATCTGGATTGTTTTCTAACGGTGACTGGTGTAGGTGGTAGATCAGTTCTCTTAAATGAGTCCTCGCTCTTGGGCGGCAATCATTTTGGTGTGACTCAACGAAACTAGCCCGCGGTGTGGAGGGTTGCTTGATGGGAGTTGAACGCGTACTCGGGTGATGAGATAGTTGATTGGAACTAGAAGTGTTCAATCCGTGACGCATTCGAGGAGGAGTTTTGTTTACTCTGCGATCTCGTCGGTTTTTTTCAGTCTAACAACTGAAATATAAGGAAATGTTCGTATTTCACACTCCAATTCAGTAGCGAGCTCTTGTCGTTGATGTCTCGAGAGTGCCTTGGAATAATGTCGATGCTTGATTTTGCAGCTGACACTAATGCCTGTTTCCACATCAGTATAAGCCATGTATACGCCATCCAATTCTCCATCTCATTTCATAGATGTTAAGAGTTCTGTTGTAGTTCCTGGAATTATTGTGTAGTGTGTACGGTCCTGACCACGCTAAGATTCGGTCTTCCTCTCCTTCTCGAACCAGGAGGCTCGGTTTCGAAGACCCTCTTAGCTGGAGCACTGTTGTACTCGCGTTCGATGTGGCCCAGCCAGTGCAGTCGACGGATCTTTGCCTTCCGGATTGCATCCACATCCTGGTACAACTCGTAGAGTCGACGGTGTTGTCTCCTAATCCATTCGCCTTCCTCGCAGACGGGACCATATATCCGACGTAGAAGTTTTCTTTCGAAGGCACCAAGAATCAGCTCCGCAGTTTTGCTTAGCGTCCAGCTTTCGGCTTCATAAAGGACTGGCAGAATAAGGGTTTTGTAGAGCATGACCTTAGTACTTCGAGTCAGGAGTTTTGACAAACCGAAGTAACACCGCTTGCCAATGGCGGTTCTACATGGGATCTGCACAGTGATCTCGTTTGTGGAGTTTCGTTTGCCCCGAGGATTGACTAACTCCTCGACTACCTCGAAATTGTAGCCGTCAATTGGGATACCTTGTCCAAGGCGGTGTGTGACGGAACGTTTCTTGGTCGACAGCATATACTTTGTTTTATCCTCATTGGCCTTAAGACCAACTCGCTTCGCCTCTTCTGCACTGAGAGCCTCTGCTATGGCACGTTGGGATCGCGCGACGATGTCGATGTCATCTTCATAATCCATCAGTTATTCTGACGTGTGCCAGATAGTGCCTTGTGTGTACATCGCTGCCCGTCGCACCAGTACCAAATTGAAGAAGTTACACGACAGCGCATCTCAAACGGCTCGGAAGTGCTTAAGCCGAACTGTACGGTGCATCGCGTATTTGTAAGCGTAGTGCGCCATAACCGGATCAATTTTCCCGAAATCCCGAATTTGGCCATCGGACCGAATAAGTCCTTGCGATGAATGCTATCGTATGCGGCTTTTAAATCGATAAAAACGTGGCGCGTATAAATTTGAAACTCACTGGTCTTCTCCAGGATTTGCATTAGTGTGAAGATTTGGTCTATTTCCGATTTGCCGGGCCGGAAGCAGCACTGGTAAGAAACACAAAAATTGAAAAAGAGAGAAAAAGACAAGAAGAAAGGGAAATGATACGTTCTTCTTCTTCTTCTGGTGGCACTACAGTCCGTGGTGGATCTGGGCCTCAACCAACAAGCCTCTACAGCCGGCACGGTCCTTATCCAGCCGTCTCCAACTGCGCACACCAAGTCGATTGAGGTCCTTCTCCACCTGGGTGCGCCATCGGTTCGATGGGCATCCTCTATTACGTTGTCCCACTGGTTCGGAGTCGATGCCCAGTTATTGTCAGGCCCGTATTTATCGTGTGTAACTATGAACGGTCTGAGCTTCTGCAGGGACGTATTTATCGTGTGCAGATGTAAAATTTACGCGTCGTAATTGGTATGGCCGTTTTTAGTCAAAAGGGCGAGTACACAGAAATATGGGCCACAAGCAATTCATCCTTCGACATCACTACTAATTTATTCGGCCAGGGGCTAGCGGTCATGTAGGACCTGTGCCTGAGCAGTAGCTGCCTTCCGTCACTGTCTGTCCTGGTCACCCTGCTTTCAATCATCAAGACCAAGATGGTCTTGCGTCCACGACAACTAGGACCTAATGCAAGAGGTCGAGTGTTCTTCTTCTTCGTCTTGAACCAGGAGGCTTGGAAGTCACCACGCTAGTCCTTAAATGAGCTCGAGTGACGCATCCAGTCAAGATCGACTGGTTGCCACTTAGGATATGACTTTCCACCAGATGACACATGTCCACCTCGGATGGATTCGACGTCGAACAATAGAAGTCGTCTAAAATGTAGTCGAATACCAGTGGGAGCCTTAAATTTTTTGTCGGATGTGTGGACGGTTAGTTTGGACGTTGCCCAAGGGGCACCCACTGTGACTGCTGGTACCCAGCTACTCTACTCGTCCTCTATTGCTTTCTCCCAAGGGTTCGGAATCGAAGACTCTTCGGGCTGGAGCAGTGTTGGCTATGCGCTCTACATGGCCCAGCCATCTTAGGCGTTGAATATGTAGGAGCCTGACTAGGCTCATGCCGCTGTACAGCCCGTACAGTTCGTGGTTGAATCTTCTTCTCCAATAACCATCAAGGCAGACAGGACCCAAGATTGAACTCAGAACTTTTCTCTCGAAGAGACCAATGACATCTTCATCCGCTTTTGAGATTGTCCGTGTCTGTCTGCTCACCATAGAGCAGGACAGGGATGATCAAGGTGTTATATAATGTTAGCTTGGTCCTTCGAGAGATGGCTCTACTACACAATTACCTCTTGAGCCCAAAAAAAACAGCAATTGGCAAGAGTTACTCTGCGTTTGATCTCGGTACTGATGTTGTTTGTACTGTTTATCGCCGAGCCGAGGTAGACAAAGTCCTTCACTACCTCGAAGTTATAGCTGCCCATTGTGACGCTCTGTCCATGACGTCGATGTTGTGTGTCCTTTCTTGATGACTTCGTTTTGCCCTCTTTCACCGCTAGACCCATTTTAGCCGCCTCCGCCTCAATGCCAGCAAACGCCTCATTGACGGCTCGCTGTGTTCTCCCATATAACGTCAATGTTATCCTCAACATGACAGCGCGTCGCCTTGTCTAAAACCTTTTTTGATAGTGAAGGCCTCGGTGAGTTTGTTACCGACCTTGATGGAGCAGCGAGAGTTCTCCATCGTCATGCTGCACAACCTGACAGCCTTGGCAGGAATGTCAAAACTAGACATGGCGTTGTATAGCTCGTCCCTATGCACGCTGTCGCGCCCTTGAAATCGACAAAAAGGTGGTGGGTGTCGATCTCCTTGGGTTTTTTCCAGGATCTGCCGTAGTGTGAAAATCTGGTCGATGGTGGACTTCCCCGAAATCGCACTGATAAGGACCTATCAGGTTATTTTTAAACGGCTTCAGGCGAGTACACAAAACGGCAGAGAAGATCTTGTAAGCGATTTTCAGGAGACTTATCCCTCTATAGTTGGCGCAGTCAAAGGTGTCTCCTTACTTGTGGATCGGGCAAACGATACTGAGATTCCACTCGTCCGGCATGCTTTCCTCCGACCATATCTACAGATGAGCTGGTGTATGCGCCCAACCAGATCATCTCCAGCTGCCTTAAAGATTTCAGCGGACAGTCCGTACGCCCCGGCAGCTTTGTTAGACTTCAGTCTTGATATTGCTATTCTGACCTCGTCGAGGGACGGAATTCTCTTCGAACATCGTCCATATTGAGTGGGGAATTCTGCCTGACAGCGGTATTGGTGTCATTATCGCCGTTAGCAGTCTGCAGAAATGGTTCTTCCAAATTCTCAGAGAATTTGTCTGATGTTCGCCGTCAACATTGCTTTAAGACACTCCAGTGAATCTTCAAAGGACAGAGTTCCAAGGAATCCAACCAACCAATCAGCATTCAGAAGATGTGTATGCAACAAAGGCGATGTGTTTTTTTACATTTTACTTCATTTTTATTTTGGAATTCATAAAAGCTTATATACTAGACAAAAATGCTTAAAACTAGTTGAACGAACAGAATTACTATATATATAACTTACTGGCCCTAGGCGGGCACTCTAAGCTAAACTTAATCTTATCCTATGTCTTTCGACTTAAACTAAAACTCCATGCATTTAAATAATAATTTCATGATCTGTACGACTTATTATTAAGAAAAATTGAGAAAAAAAACTTAATGACTGAACAGGATTTACTAAAACACTACCTTAAAATTAACTTAAACTAACTTAAGCTAAACTACATACATATACATATGTATATATGAATGCATAGACATATGTATATATATGTACTTAATATATACAATGTATACACATAGATACACAGTGGTGTACCCATGTGAATAATAATTTTTATTTTTTTTTTATATGTATTTACATCTTACAACTACCTTAAAAACTACCTTAGGCTATGTAGGTCGGCCATAGGTTGCAGCTTATAGATTTTCATCTATTCCGCTGCAAGACAGAGACCGACTGCTCCCCATAAGGGGGAACGCGCTACCCTTTCTACCCCGGGTCTAAAGGGTTCGACGAGGGAGTTCCCTCTCTCCCCAGCCACCAGAATTTTCGATGTTGCAATGCAACATCCCGCACATCTCTCCTCGATACCGCCGTACTGAACCGGAGGAGACCCTCCTCAGCTCGTTGTGCCACGGAACGGTCGTGGTTGAGTCGCTCATCCGCAGCTGAACGGGCTATGTGGAAGATGAGCGGTACCGCATTTATATTCTGTAACAGCCCGTTCTTGTCTAAATGGAGAAATGCTTCTGGGGGGACGAAGCCGTTGTGCCGTACCCTTTCGTGGTATTGTGCATTGGGGTAGTAATCCCCCGAGATCAAGTTATTGACCGAGTTCATCGCTCTAGCAGTATGACCTCGAACAGGAAATTGCCCACTCTTATCAGGTTAGCCCTGTTGTATAAAACCTCATTGGAATAGAATTTTATGTACTGGGACTCTGGAGTTCGATAAAGGCGAAGGCAAGCCCTAAGACAAGCCCTCTCAAACAACCGAATCTTTTCCATCAAGCTTGCACTCACGTTGAACCACACGGGACACCCATAGGTCAGCATTGGCCGGATGAGGGCCATGTAGCAGCCAACTTTCACCCTCGCATCGAGTTGGCTGTTGTAAAACAGTCTCTTTGTAAGGGCAAATGCGCACAAAGGCGATGTGTATGATCAACGTTATTGGAACTTAAGACAAGAAGCAAATAAAACTGTGGATTATACTAAAAAAAGAAATATTGCGGACAGCAACGAACGACAAGAAGTGGAACGTCAACTAGTGGAAATGTTCCATTTCAGATAAGTACGCTGGATATAATCTTGTAGATGACTTTGAACAGGGCTATACCTCTGTAGTTAATCGCCGTGGCGTAGTGGGTTAGTGTGTTGACTCCTACGCAGAGGGTCCCAGGTTCGAATCACCAATCTATCAACTTTCATAATTCACGGCTTCCTCTCTCTCTTTCGAGTCACTGACAATGCTCAAAGAGTATTCCTGTCTAGAAAAAGCTTCTCAAATTCGCCATTCGGAGTCGGCATTAAACTGTAGGTCCCTTCCACTTGTGAAAGAACAATAGCACGCACAACACGAGTGGTTGCTGAGAACCTAGGCCCAGGTTCGCCTCGGACTGTCGTGCCACCCATATTATTATTATTATACCTCTGTAGTTGTTTCAAGAGGTAACATCGCCTTTTTTGTGAATGGAGCATATGGAGCTTATATTCCAGTCGTCGGGCATGCTTTCGTCCTCCCAAATTCTACAGATGATCTGGTGCTTGCTTGTCCATCGCATTTTAAAATGGCGCTCGTTGTAACTAGATGGGATACCTGGGGAGGCAAAATCCTCTAGATCCTGAAAACAACAGAGGTTTATTTCTTTGTGTTAATAAAATAATAATAGGGGTCCGAGTCGGACCAGCAACCACTCGTGTTGTTTTCTCACTAATGAAAGAGACTCGCATTCTTATACCGACTCTCAAGGGCCAAATTTGAGAAGCCTCTTCTAGACGACAGGCCTCCTTGAGCATTGTCAGTGACACGAACGAGATGGAGCCGTTAAATTTATTTTGGTCGTACTGGGATCCGAACTTAGGCAGCGAGGTTCAATTATGTAAGAGACGACGCACTGACCCTCAGCTCCACGGGCGCCACGAAGTAAATGGTTACGTTAAGGCAAAGCACGGTCATACGATAAAGCTGTGGGGGCTTGGAGCATAGGGTTGCCTGGGCTGGGCCTGGGTTGCCTCTGGCAGGTTCATCAGCAACTTCATTGCTGGTTATGTCCCCGAAAGTGAAGACCGACTCATCCACGTTCGAAGCACCCTCCGATTGAAACAAGAACCCCCGGGAGGTCTTCAGAGCAACTTTGTAATTTCTAACAACTTGTTTAAGTTCTTCTTCGTTGAAAGGCGTTACGAGCTTTGCTTCTTGCAGCAACCACCAGAGCTGTGTGTTCGCTGATATCAGTCTTACTAGAAATAGGACCAGTCTCACACTGTCAGAGAGCAGGTCGTTGTCCCGAGCTAGTTGTGCCTGCAAGACCTGGTATCGTGAGTAAATTACAAAAATTTGGCTGTCGACACTTTCTCGCTGGCTTTTCCTTGACACTTTGGCACTTGTTCGCTTTCTTTGTGGGCACTTCCAGGCTTGGGACCCAATTTAGCGTTGTAACTGTCAAGTACGTTTCTCTGTTTAAAGTTGCGTCGGTATACTATTTGCCCTACTCTATAAGTCACGTCTCTACTGCTAGTGTTGTAAATTTTTTGTCCCCATCTGGTGAGCCAGTCTAAGGTTGTCGAATACTTTCCTCCTTACAAGGTCAATTGTGTCCGACCTAGTCATGTCTGCTAACTCGGTATCTTTCAACATACCAAGCCGTCGGAACACAAATCCCCGTGTTGTATCGTCGGTGTACCAAATACAACATGATGTGGTTCAAACTTGGTCGCGTAGTGTACCACACTCCTCAGGGAAAATGCCGCGTCACTCAAATGGAGATCCCAGTTTCGCTGATCCCCGCCGATGTAGAACCGCGACTTGGCCAAGATCTAGTGGTTCACGCGTTCTGACGCATTCGCCAGCGGAGACCATATTTCTTCAACAAGCTGGCAAACAGTTCAGAAACGACTTGCTTGCCATTGTCTGAGTGAATAAATTCGGGTACACCGAAGATGTGGAATACACTTTCTTCTAAATATTTAACTACCTCAGCTGCCGTTGCCTTCCTCAAGGGTTTCACAAATATAAATTTACTGAAGTGGTCTAGGACCGTATATATGTGGGTATTACCAGTCTTCGTCCGTGGGTATGGTCCTAAAAAGTCAACGTAGAGACTTGCCCCTCGGCGGCCGAGAAATCTGGTTGGAGGCTTTGTTTTCTTTACAGGTTTCGCAGGATCTGAATACTCCTGGCCAATAATATTTTTGCCTTAGTTTGGCTAGGGTTTTGTGAACTCCACCATGACCTACAGATGGCGCATTGGGGGCAGTTTCCGACAGACTCCCGCGCAATTCCGTCGTTTTTGCTAGGTCTACGCAAACGTGCTCTGGCTATATCCAGAGCTTTGTTCGAAAGTCTTCTTTGGGCAATCCTTCCTCCTGTCTAATGGATTACCCGAGATTCACCCAGGCTAGGTTACCAGTCCGTCCGTTGCACCGGTGCGCAACTTGGTGCCAAACTTGGTGACCCTAAAGTTTGTCAAGGATATTTCGCTGACATAAACCGATTAGTTTCCAGAACTTGCACTGAAGGAACTCAATATCACCCACAGAGCCCTGATGCTATGGCTTTTATTGCCGCTTGGCTGTCGGAAGAAATGGAGATCGATGTGGGTTTTATTGAGTTCCTTCAGTGCAAGTTCTGCTTCGTGTCTACAGTTTGGAAGACACTACCATCGTTGGCAGCGATTTCACGAACAGGTTACAGAAGATCCCTGCGCCTGTACCAGCACTCCTTTGTTGTTAAATACACAATTACAAGTTCTTCTCTTACCAATTGTTCATGTCATTGTTCCCGATCTGGATAACGTATGTGAAAAATCTTCTGCGGGGCTAATGTTGATGCCAAGTAGTCTAACTGTGCCGCTTGTGGTACGGTTTTCCTCTCCAGAATCCTGCCTCAGAGCTGATGAGGTCAAGTAGTTGGAGAAAGAGGATAGCTTCGAGCCGTTAAAGCTGTTCTAAGACACCCATTCATTCGTAGACATGCCGATCTTTGTACTTTTGTAAGCTGCTTTAGAAGATAGTTCTTCTCCAGAACTTTCTAACCTTTACATCAACTAGGGTGTACAGTCGGTATATCACCCTTGGTTTGAGACCCCCTGATTTTTCCAAAGGCACGTTTGAACGTAAAGAACGCCACATAGGCCTTCTTTAAACGATTCTCCGTGTTATCCTTCCAAATGCGTTTTGAATCACGTATGACACCTTGATACTTTGGTGTCTTTGAGAGTTTGTTGTTTGACGCCTCATTGATTTCAGATCTTCGAAGTAACTCAGACGAGCTGAGGTACCCAGTGTGCAAGAAGTTGCTAAAAAATAGTGGGAGCACCATAATCGGCTGATCAAATATAAATGTAAATATAGCGCCAATGGACAAGAGGGCCTACGGGTCATTTGAGCTTAAGAACTGTTAGAAGTAACGGCTTCCATGATCTGTAAGGGATAGCTAATAAGTCCCAAAGTGTTCAGGTTTATCAGAACGACATATGGTCGCTATAACACAGGGAGTTGCATCGACTCCTACGCAGGGTGTCTGAGTTGCATTCGCGATATGAACCAATATCCCTTTCTTTCTCTCGAGACCCTGGCAATGCGCAGAGAGTACAGTGGTCAAGGAAAAGCTCAAGAGTCTACATGAAGTCATATGTCGTGAGAGAACAATAGCGCGCACTCGTGTTAGTCGCTGGGGAACGGAGTGGTTGCAGAGGATACAAAAATTCGGCACTAATCGTCGTCACAGAGCATCGATTGGGTTCACAAGGATCGTCTCGTCCATCCATAAGCACTGTTGCAATCCCTGTCACTCATCTCTTGGTACATTCCCATTTTCTTTAATAATCGCCCATGTTCCATGAAGCAACTGAACTTCTCTGAAGTCCATCGAAGGTGCCTGTGTTCCAAACTGGACCTTTAGCGCAACTGTCCACGATCTCATCCACTAATCCATCACGTTCACACTCTAAAGCCTGCCACCTTTAGTGAAATGAGAACTCTTAGGTTGACGTGGCTGACTGCTGCGCAGAAGGACAGCAGACACACTTAGGCGAAGCATAGCCCCATTCCGTTAAATAAAAATTCTTAAAAGTTGAAAAAGTGCAGTCAACATTTTTATTAAATCTGTCTAAACATCTACAAATACAAAAAAGGATCTCTTAAAAATAAACAACAAGTCTAAAGGAATTCAACTATTTGGTCCCACGTCTCCATTCGCCGCTTAGTACGAGTAACTGGTTCCGAATCCCTCGAAGGTTACACGAGAGCCAGAGGTAGCCGGGCCCTTGCCAGCGTTATCGAGACCACGAGCGAGTTGGTACTGTGGCACTGGAGCCTGGTACAGAGCTGGAGCCTGATACGAACGGCTTTCAGTCTTGGCCTCCGACTCGTTTTCAACCTGAACACTTTCTTGTTCTTGGTTCTCCTCAACCGGAGTGGCTTCAGTGACCGGGGCTGCTTCAGTTGGAGCCAGGAGGGTTGGTCCTGCGAATCTGAAGGCAGACGCTGACACCTCCGGAAGGGCGTATTTAGTGTAGGCTGTGGGTGCTGGAGCGCCATACTCGCTCTTGACAGCTTGAGCTGGAGCACCGTAGCTTGTGTAGGCAGTGGGAGCTGGAGCACCGTAGCTGGTGGCTGGAGCTCCGTACTGCAGAAGCTTTGGCTCTGGGGCGCCGTACTTGGTGTAGACAGCTGGTGCGGGAGTGACGTACTTGACGAGAGTTGCTTGTGGAGCGCCGTACTTGGTGTATGTTGCTGGTGCTGGAGCCTGGTACTGGGTGTAGGCTGGGACCTCGTACCTAGTCTGGACCACTGCAGGCGCGCCGTATTTGGTGTAAGGGATTGGAGCTGCAGTTGGCACCTCGTATTTAGCCTGGACCACGATTGGGGCGCCGTACTTGGTGTAGGCTGTTGGCGCTGCAGTCGGGATCTCGTATCTTGCCTGGACCACGATCGGGGCGCCGTACTTGGTGTAGGCGCTTGGAGCTGGAGCTGGGACAGGAGCGCTGTATTGCGTGTAAACCGCGGATGCTGGGGCTGAGTACTTCACAAAGGCCGGGGACGACTTCCCTAAGGTCTGTGCGGGGGCAGAGTATTTGAGGACGGAAGGAACGCCCGACTTGGGGACATCGTATCTGTAGCCGGAGCGGGAGTCGTACTTGTACCCTTCCGATGGCTTCTCTTCCTCGGACTCAGCTGTCTTTGGTGCGGGAGACGCCTCCTCCGTGCTCTCCACAGCATTGGTGGCTGACTCCGTGGTGGAGGCTTCGGTTGTCGTGGTTGTCTCCTCGGCTGTGTATGGAGTTGGTGTCGTCGTTGGCTCCTGCTCGTACGAGGCCGGTGTGGGACCGGAGATTTGGGAGTACTCCGCTGGGACATTGTACGACAGGCTCCTGCTGTACGAAGGACCTGAGTAGGACGTGTAAACCGGAGCAGAGTAGGCTGGAGCTGAGTACAACGGGGCTGAGTACACCGGGGCTGAGTAGGCGGGAGCTGAGTAGACAGGTGCCGAGTAGACAGGAGGTGCATATTCCACGGGCTTGCTGTACACATTGTTGCTGATGCGAGTATCCTCCTTGTTCACACTCGAGTAGGGAGTCTCCACCACCTTCGAATACTGCGACACGGTGCCGTCGTACGAGCGCACCACGCTTTGTTGCGCGGATCCAATTGCGTCCGCCGAGGGATTAACAACAGCGATCGGTGCTGCGGCCACTGTCTGGTATTGCGGTCGACCATAGGCAACTGGATCGACAAGGGTTCCGGCGCTGGCCGCCGCGAACAATGTCCACATAACAATGAACTTGAATGCCATATTTGCGGTTGACTGCTTATTGATTGACTTGCTGATTGCTTGTGAATGCCACTCGAGTCGAGACTGATGCCGAATCGGAGCGACACCATCGGTTTTTATAAGACCAACCGCAAGTTGCGCTGCAGCGTCGTCCCTTCTTTCGCGTACCTTTCTTCGGTTCGCCGCCGTGCCGCGCCGCGGTGCGGTGCTTCAGTTTTGGCCAAATAGACCAAAGCAACACAAAGAAGTTCACAAATATTTGGCAATAGAGCGGGCGACGCGACGGAGGAAGATTAAGATAAATTACTAGGCATACCTCAGTGTCACAATGCCCCTAGACGGGCCGCAATTGTTTGGATTATCTTTGCTTTTGCTTTCCTCTTCAGTTCGAGATACATTTTGCTTGTGGTTTTTTTTTGCTTTTAGCGCATTTCTTTCACTGAGTGCGATGTTGATGAAACGGTCCATAAACACACGCTGATTGAGCCAGCAGCGGAGACGGCAACGATCGAGAATAATCGATTGAACGCTTTCATTCGGGTGTGGGCTACAGTGTGGGTGCTGCGTGGACGACTCTGATCCGATCGGAGTTTCGTAAGAGGAACCACTCATTACTGGCTATTCTGAGTGCTCAGCGGAACTGAGTTCGATTTGGATGGGTGCCTTGTGAGTGGTCGGTTGGGGAGTGGCTGGGTAGTCATGGGAGGTATTTTTTGGGGTGACTGGGCAAGGATTGGGAACGCTTTCATTTGGCTTAAGGAAGAGGCATCTTCGTACATTGAAGTTACTGGAGAGTGCACTTTGACCAGATTAGCGTGCTCCAAAGCGTGTGTCAGACCCTTACCTCGTGGCACAGTATCAGTTTCGTCATATCCTTTGAATTGCGTACTAGCAGTTCCTGCATTTCTTCCGGCGGAACTGCCCGGTTGTGTGCCAGGTAGGCTGATGCCATAAGAAGAACTGCCGTCCCTCCATTTCCCGACCGAATCACCGTTAAGTCAGCTATGCGATAATCAGGTGACGAAAATGCTTTAATGTGATTTTTAGGAAGGTTCTTGGCTTCTTGGCTGTCTTGACTTCAAGAATAAGTGCACTTTGCTCGGGGGTTGGATACTGAGTTTTTCTTTTGCTTAAATTACCTTCCACTCATCCATTGGCACAGCGTGATTGTGACGTCTGAGGTAGTGAACAAGTTTGTCTTTGTCGATGGCCACAAGTTGAACACAATGCGCGAATTCGCGGCCTTCTTGGGATTTCCCTGGCTGTGATCAGCTTGAGTTTCAAGTCATCCCAAGCGTCGTGGATCTTGTCAATGGATTCACCGAGGGAAAGCGGTCTCCGAATTTTATCAGCTGATTGCTTCTTACAACCTCAGATGAGTCGAGAATGCCTCCGTGATAGGCTTGTTCATTTCAGTTCACTCCAGAGAGCGCCCAGTTTAGTTCAAATCTGTTCATTGAACTAGTTCGTTCTTCTAGTTCATTTATTTAACTGTGGTTCACTGCTTAGGAAAGTGGGTCCTGCGCGACAATGACAACAATGAGCACAACTCAACAAGAAAGAAATCTCCTTTAAAGTTCATACATTAATCGCACCAGAAAAGCTGTATGAAAAACAAACGAGTGCACCAATGCTGTACGTATGCTTGACTTAATGCTCTGAAATAATGCACATCATCCGGAGGATTGGAAAACTGCGATTGTGCAATTTATATCCAAGAGAGGAAAAAAATTTTTCTTCGAATCCTTGCAACCTCCGGTCAATAAGTCTCCTTCCGAACATCAGCAAGGTATTCGAGAAGGTGATCAATAGAGCCTTGATCAACTGAACTAAGGACAAAAATATAACTCCGGATAACCAATTCGGATTCAAAGCGGGGCATGACACTATTCATGCCGCGTCGAAACTTGTGTCGGATATCCAATGAACAAGAGCCAGAAACAATGTACGGGTGACTGCTTGATTGACCTGGAGAAGGCCTTTGACACCGTATGGTTTGTAGGACTTTTCTTCAAGCTCAATCGGCTAGGCATTAGCAAACCACTGCTGTACCTACTGTGTAACATGCTTACCGGTAGACGGTTCGTAGTCAAGAATGGCAACGTGACGTCGACAGGTGACAGACCAAAATGGTCTCCAACAGGGTGCCGTTAATTCGCCGATCCTGTTCAACATTTACTTGAGCGATCTGATAAGTTCTCTTCCTCAGGCAATTGCGTTCGCCGATGACTTGATCGTGTACAGATCCGGCAAAAAGATCGAGGAGATCACTACTCTCACGCAGGGTGACTTTGATTCATTCACGAGAAGTTGCGATGACTGGAAGTTGAGTATTAACTTCTGGAAGTTGAAGTATCAACTGGAAGTTGATGCAACAGTTGATACTCAACTTCCGGAAGTCGGAAACCATTCTGTTCAGAACGCCGTTGTATAAGGCCTCGGCGGATAGGAAAAAGAATTGGCAAAAGTTCTCAATCGTTGGAAGGCACGGGGAACCACTGGCGCAAAAGACTGTAGTCAGATACCTGCGTATCTGGCTAGACCAGCATCTATATTTTAACAAACATGTAGATGCTGCTCTGGTCAGAGCCCGAGGCGCTTTTGCCCTCACAAAGAGACTGTTTTACAACAGCCAACTCGATGCGAGGGTGAAAGTTATCGGCTACATGGCGCTCATCCGGCCAATGCTCACCTATGGCTGTCCCGTGTGGTTCAACGTGAGTGCAAGCTTGATGGAATAGATTCGGTTGTTTGAGAGGGCTTGTCTTAGGGCTTGCCTTCGTCTTTATCGAGCTCCAGGGTTCCAGTACAAAAAATTCTATTCCAATGAGGTCTTATACAACAGGGCAAACCTGATAAGAGTGGACAATTTCCTTTTGAAGTTGATTCGAGGTCATACTGCTAGAGCGATGAACTCGGTCAATAACTTGATCTCGGGGGCTTACTACCCGAATGCACAATACCACGAAAGGGTACGGCACAACAGCTTCGTCCCCCCAGAAGCCTTTCTCCATTTAAACAAGAACGGACTGTTACAGAATATAAATGCGGTACCGCTCATCTTCCACATAGCCCGTTCAGCTGCGGATGAGCGACTCAACCACGACCGTTCCGTGGCACAACGAGCTGAGGAGGGACCCTCCGGTTCAGTACGGCGGTATCGAGGAGAGATGTGCGGGATGTTGCAATGCAACTGGGGAGAGAGGGAACTCCCTCGTCGAACCCTTTAGACCCGGGGTAGAAAGGGTAGAACGTATCCCCGAATGGGGGACCAGACGCTATAAGCTGCAACCTATGGCCGGCTTACATAGCCTAGGGTAGGTTTTAAAGTTGTTGTAAGATGTAAATAGGAAAAAAAATAAAAACAAAAAATCCGAGCAGGGGTCCCTCAAGGGAGCGTCCTTGGCCCTACATTGTACACTAGACACATACCTCAAACTGACCACTTGTGGCTACATTTTCGGATGATACAGCGATCTTGGCAACGGGAAGTTCAGTTGAGTCCTCAACTGAAAAACAGCAAAGAGCTCTGGACAAAATAAACGAATGGTCAAACTGCTAGCGCATTGCTTCCAATGAGACCAAATCAACGCACATAAATTTTACCTACAGAAACATTGAAAATCGACCAGTTTTCATTAATTCTGTACAAATACCGTACGCTAATGAAGCAGCATATCTTGGTATGACTCTCGTTGCGAAACTCAAGTGGAAGGCCCACGTGAAAAAGAAAGGGGATGAGCTCGAACAGCGGTATAGAGAAATGTCGTGGTTACTTGGAGGGCCTCCAAGTTAAGCATGTTCAACAAACTGCTATTATACAAGCAAGTACTCAAGCCTATATGGACTTAATAATAATAATTTGGGTGGCGCGACAGTCTGAGACGGACCTGGGCCTAGCTTCAACAGCAACCACTCGTGTTGTGCGTGCTATTGTTCTTTCACGAGTGGAAGGGACCTACAGTTTAATGCCGACTACGAACGGCGAAGGTGAGAAGATAGGAATACTCTCTGAGCATTGTCAGTGACTCGAAAGAGGTGGAACCGTCAATTATGAAGGTGGTAAATTCGGGTATCGAACCACGCACCCTTTGCGTATGAGTCGACGCACCAACCCACTGGACTTACGGAATACGACTATGGGGTTGAGCCAAACCAAATAACAGAGGATTTATTCAGTCGTTTCAAAATAAAATTATACGGGATAATGTGCAAGCTCCCTGGTATCTTAGAAATTTTGATACACAAAGGGACCTAGGGATGACTACCGTCGAAGAAGAAATAACAAACTCCGCTCGAAAGCTAAGAATCAGACTTCATGGTCATTGTACGAATGCCATCCTCCAAATCCAAAATCATTTGGACATGAGACGTTTAGTACGCCGACTCCAACGTAGGAGACCGCTCGCTTTGGCGCAATAGTAATAAACTATCCTAGCGATGGTTGTGGCAAGTGAAGGTCTACCTGCAACACGCGAAAATATCATTTAAGGATAGATAAGGAAACTTAGTTGTAATACAGAAAAACCAAAAGGGAGGGGTGTTTTTTTGTCAGTAAAAATCTGACACTAGAATGTGGACCCGGGTCACGGTGTCTTGTTGAAGATTTTCACGTCGCCGATTAGCCGTCCGAAGATGCCAATTTGAAAGCCAAGGCGGTGGATGAAGCCCCCTCAACGAGGAGGCTGAATGTAAACTTGTTCCCTGCATCACAGGGATCACTGCTGGCATCTCACCAGGTTGAGACCAATGTCTCCACCCCCCTGAATCAATTAAATATATCCTAATCTAGAGTAATCACTTTTGGTTAATCTGCAGCGTTACCTGATGCTCTTCACAGTCCGAAGGGAAATCTTCAACCGTTCTCAACTCAAGCCCCCCATATTCACGTCAAAATTGTCGAACAAACAAAAAGAGGAGGAGAACAAGAATAAGAAAAACGAAAAAAAAAATCAAGAAAACATGTAAATGGCTTCATTTACAGCTGCCACACGAAGGCTATTGCCTGATGGTGTCTTTTCAGTCATTCCATTGAAATGGTAAACCTTTGAAATGTTATTTGGCAGGACATTGAAGTCCCTTTCATCAGGCGAAGAACAAAACCGGCCACCGAGAGCAGTGGTTGCTGGTGAAATGATGCTGAAATGGGCGTGAGGGTGGCCAGTATGAAAACCCACAAAATACACAGAAAACATCTCAAATTGTTTGAAAAGGGGCCGAGAAGCGAGGGTTTCCTCTTGGGTTTGTGTGTGTTGCTTCTTTTTTTGTGTTGTTTTCTCATTCATCCTTTCGTGTCATTAAAGTTTTATCAACACCACAAATGAAAACACACACACCCCCGCCCCCGGTGATGGTTGTACTCATTCATTTCATCCCTGAATCTGATCCTTAAAGTTGCTCGCACGCTGAGGAGAAGGGTTAAGTATTGGCGTCTCTCTTGTGCCCTTCGCCAGTCATTCTGTGGGTAGATTTGTTCCGTGGACGCACCATGAAAGTAATGGGATTGCAAATGGCAAAAGAATCCTTTGTCCCCGGGTGGCTTTAAGGGTTCTGTGCTTCTCTGTTTTCATTTTTTTTTTTTTTTGTCAAGCTTCATGTGTACGCGCCTCCGCCTCAAGAAGCAACAAATAATCTGGAGAAACCCATCCGCCCATAAATTGCCTGAGACTCGAACAGATGTTTCTGTGGTACGAAGTGCGATCCGAATGAATGGGTTCCAAGTCGGTCGACGTAATGGGCAATTAAATTTGTCAAAGGGTTCTTCACAATTTGTTTTTCATTGTTATCATGGTTTACCTTTTGATTTCTGTTGTTTTTTCGGTTTCTCTTTCAATTGCGTTTTTTTTTTCTTTTTTCTTGCTTGCATATTGCCCCTGTGGCGGTGGTGTTGCGGAAATAATTGAATGAAATGTGGGCTGTTGCTTGGGTGGTGCGGGTGGAAGCAAGTGTCTAGGAGTTGCTAGCTGCTTCGTGTCATAGCTTTACGAACTCAGTCAAAGGCTCTTGGAAGAGTTGCTCTGCTGAAATGCAGGAGCAGTCTGTTCGATATCGAAATAGTCCTCTTTATCCGGAGGTCTAACCCTGGAAAAAGCTTAATTAACTCGCTAGTGGATCATTGTCCTTTATCCATACAGACATATGTCCCAACAAGACTGAAGCCCATACAATTGTTATCGTTTATCGCCCCTCGTTGTTAATTGACTCTATGTGACCCGAGCTCGACAACAACGATGTATCCGATCTGAGGATCTAACAAAACAAGACTATGAACTATGAAGCTACATTACAATCGACGCAACGTTCCAGGTTATTTTTCTTCTTCTTCTGGTGGCGCTACAGTCCAGGGTGTACCTGGGCCTCAACCAGGAAGCCCCTCCAGCCGGCACGATCCTTAGCCAGCTGCCTCCAACTGCGCACACCAAGTCGATTGAGGCCCTTCTCCCCCTGGGTGCGCCATCGGTTCCGTGGGCGTCCTCTATTGCGTTGTCCCCCTGGTTCGGAGTCGAAGACTCTTCGGTCTGGAGCCGTGTTGTCCATGCGCTCTACATGGGCCAGCCATCTAAGGCGAGGAATCCGTAGGCGCCTGACTACCGTACAGTTCGTGGTTGAATTTTCTCCTCCAATAACCATCAAGGCAGACAGGACCCAAGATTGAACGCAGAACTTTTCTCTCGAAAGACCAAGTGCTTCTTCATCCGCTTTTGAGATTGTCCATGTCTCCGCCTCGTACAGCAGGACTGGGATGATCAAGGACTTGTATAAAGTCAGCTTGGTCCTACGAGAGATGGCTCTACTACTCAATTGCACCTTGAGCCCAAAGAAACAGCGATTGGCAAGAGTTACTCTGCGTTTAATCTCGGTACTTGTGTTGTTCGTACTGTTCACCTGCGAGCCGAGGTAGACGAAGTCCTTCACTACCTCGAAGTTATAGCTGCCTATGGTGACATTCAGGCCGATGATAGCATACAGTTCGTTTCGCCCTCGTTTACCGCCAGACCCACTTTAGCCGTTTCCGCCTCAATGCCAGCAAACGCCTCACTGATGGCTCGCTGTGTTCTCCCATATAACGTCAATGTCATCCTCGCATGCTAATAGTTGTACGGACTTGTGGAAGATCGTGGCTCTAGTGTTGGCGTGTGAATCTTGCACGATCTTCTCCAAGATGATGTTAAAGAAGCCACATGACAGCGCGTCGCCTTGTCTAAAACCTTTTTTGATAGTGAAGGCCTCGGTGAATTTGTTACCGACCTCGATGGAGCAGCGAGAATTCTCCCTCGTCATCCTGCACAACCAGACGTGCTTGGCAGGACTGTGAAGACTAGACATGGCGTTGTATAGCTTGTCCCTATGCCCCCTGTCGCGCCCTTGAAATCGATGAATCGTGGTGGCGAAAGGTGGTGGCTGTCGATCTGCATCTCTTAGGTCTTTTCTGGATCTGCGGTAATGTTAAAATCTGGTCGACGGGGTACTTCCCCGGCCTGAAACAGCACTGATAAGGACCTATAAGGTTATTTATAAACGGCTTCAGGCGAGTACACAAAACGGCAGAGAAGATCTTGTAAGCGATGTTCAGGCGACTTATCCCTCGGTGGTTGGCGCAGTCAAAGGTGTCTCCTTTCTTGTGGATCAGGCAAACGATACTGAGGTTCCACTCATCGGGCATGCTTTCGTACGACCATATCTTACGGAGGAGCTGGTGCATGCGCCCAACCAGATCATCTCCAGCTGCCTTAAAGATTTCAGCGGACAGTCCGTACGCCCCGGCAGCTTTGTTAGACTGCAGTCTTGATATTGCTATCTTGACCTCGTCTAAGTTGGGGGGACGGAATTCTCGTCGATCATCGTCCATATTGAGTGGGGCATTTTGCCTAACTGCGGTATTGGTGTCATCATCGCCGTTAAGCAGTCCGCAAAAATGTTTATTCCAAATTCTCAGTATCGACTGCGACTCGACTACTAGTTGTCCATTCTCGTCCCCTTATATCCACTGGATAACTGTTTCACCCTCTGGTAAGACTTTCGGACATCGTTCCTGCCATAACACCTCTCCATCTCCTTGATCGCACGCTTCTCGTGCTCTTTGTTCTTTCTCCTGAGAAGCCGGGTCTCGTCCCTTCGTCTCTGTTCGTAGAGCTCACGAACAGCTCTCGTTGTTCGTGGCAGCTTTTATCAGCTTTTCAAACCTGGTCCACTCGCCATTTGCCGTTGGGATCACATTTAATTATCGGCACTGTCACTGGAGTGGTGAATCAGTGGTAGTAGTCTGACTGTGGGTATCACAATGGATAAACAAGGTCTAAGTGTGCTGGTGAATTCACTAGCAGCCCCTTTACCTAGCCTTACCGTACCTTCTTCAATGGCGAGTGTTGCTCTCGCTCGCTGGCAGTTGGCGCGGTTGCTGGCACACAGTTGACCCTTAAAAATTTAGTTTCTTTCGTGGGTAAGTGTATGCTAGTGGGCCAAAAAACAGATAAGAACGCCCTTGTTGAAGCTGATCGTACATTACGTCAGTTTACACTTTTATTTTCAAATTCGCACACCCCCATAACCTTGACACACAAATCGATTAGATGAGAAAAATTAAGCCAATAAGCAGAAGAAAATTCGTGACGTCTATCACTTATCGGCGTGGCATCATGTCTCCGTGAACGGGGCAACCTCCCAACGACACACAACCCCACTGACACGAGACACCCGCAACTCATTGCGGTAAATTGTCTGCGAAAATGTCAGCTTTGCAGCTTACTCATGTATGAAATGAAGCACTTACTGTCAGCTTCTCAGTTCCTGCTGCGTCCAGTGGCACACATATGATTCATATTTCACGCATTAAGTCCCCCGAGGTGGCACTAATGCGCTCCCTGAAAGGGGATTTCATTCACTTCTTCAGTTCGCCTCAGACCCACTTGAGTGGCTTCGAATTGACACAAGAGAAATTGTCATTAGTTATCAAGGAGCTGACACGTCGAGACAGAGAGAAAGAAAAGTCCCCGCTCGTGCTCAGTCGCAATTCTTGACCCTTTCACTCATTCATTCCGGCCGCCGGCCGTCGCATCGCACTTGGATGGCAATTATGTATGCATTCGTATGGCCTCCTTCTAGTCGGACGCTAGGAAAAAAAACTAAATTAATTAACTAACGACAGGGATACGTTGCTGAAAGTAATACCTTTGTGAGGAGGACGGAAGCCCGTGTGTAAGAGCGCTCCGATGATGGCTCCTTTCAATTAGACAAGTAGATAGCACTCCTCGCAGTTGTTCTCCTGGCAAGAGTAACCGTTCACGATGAATGCAAGGACGATGCCTGTTTAAAAATACAAGCACCCATAAAAACAAAACGGCTAAAACGGAACAAAAAAAAACATAAAAAAGTGGAAAGGCGTGCCAGAAAGAAAACGGGGTGTGAAATGAGGCGGAGGAGTGCACTTTCACAAAAAGCGCCTTTGAATGGAAATCAGGTACTTCTTTTTTTGCTGATGCTCCGAGTGGTCAAATCCATCACGGTAATTAGCTGAATGTGGAGGACTTAAAAAAACACAGTAATTAGCCAAATGGATCTATTCAAAATAGACTGCTTTTTGGTGTTTAGTTTTTGTTTGGTTTTCCATTTTGCTTGTTTTAGCGAGCCGCGCTGAGATGAAAGGAACCGTGTTTGGTTGCACAAATTGGCTGGGATTAGCTCTTGGTTTCTGTTTCTGCCATGTAACGGGGCGTTGAGGAATCTGAAGGAGTCATGGACACTTTTGCAGAAAGTTTCTGTTGCTAAGACGAATGCCGAATGATTTATGGCATGGTCGGCGGCTTGGCATGGTCGACTCGAATGTACGGGATCTTTGTTTGGTGGCAGTCGAAAATAAAGCCCTCAAATGTAACACACTCAACGGATTGTATGGACTGGCATTAAGGCCGAGCGTCAAGAAGCACTCCATCTGCTGAACTTAGCATATGGCACTTCCTCACCTTCTGCCGGAAAACAGATAGCTCCCAGAGATGAGACGGAACTCAGTGTCGGCTACTCAACTATTGTGAACGCGTTCAATTGCCTACCCAAAGCCACCAATCGCATGACGACAACCATCCATCTTGGAGAAAAATCCCGATTGGAAGTGTGAAAATGAGACGCTGGACGATCTACTGGTTGCTCTCGCAGACGGATCGAAGACTGCTGGAAGAGTGGGTGTAGGTTTCACTCCAAACATGTCAGCTTTGCTCTTTCCTTGTAACTTCCTAACTACTGTAGCGTCAATCACAGCGATCAAACAAGCATAGTCCTGGCTCAAGTACAGAGAGGATGTCGCTCATTATTTCAGACTGACTGTCTACGTCAACAGCCATTTTGATTCCGCAACATCCAGCATATGCTTGCAAACTCTTAGCGACATGGCTGACCACTTCAATATACAAGTTATGTATGTACCAGGACTCTGCGACAGTCTGGCGTGCTGCAACCTATTTTCTCTCAACAAGAAGAGATTGATCCTCGAATCATCGCGCTGTAGCTAAGATAAATGTAATCAAACTAGAAGGTGCCACAAGGCTTAAAAAAAGGAAATATGCCCAACAAGTCATCCAAGAACAGACACTCTATCTGCTCAGACAAAGTTGGCTGACTACTCTGGACTCCGAGCGGAATTCATGGCTGAAAAAAGGGTGGAGACAACACATATCATCTCATGCTCGTCCAGTCCTGGACTAAGCAGGACATATGCCCAAGCACAACCAGGCGATTTTTAGGATTTGATCCAACTGACTCGTCTTGGGTCTGCCAAGCGGTCGCCTATTTGAGGGAGTGGCATGCAAGGCACGCCTCGGAAGTTGCAATGATGTAGACACTCGTGAGACTTGACCAAACCATCGAACTGCAGCCCTTTCTTTTCGAAGAACCAGCCGGTCCATTGTACCACAAGGCAGAAATCTCCTTTTGCTGCCGGTCTTGTGATGACGAGCCTGCATCATCAGCTGTCACCTCATCAAAACCCAAAAAGCTGCAACCTGATCCGAGCTAAGGTGGGACAGTGAAAGAGGAAGTCCTCTGAAGTGTTGTCGTCCTCTACGCAGACAGGTAACAAGAGATAACAAGAATTACACGGATTTCTTACAGACGTTCGGTATCATGCGCGTGGCTTGTCTACATCCTGTGCCGGACAATCACGGAGAAAAGGAGGCGGGTGTCGAGGCAACCGCGACCGTGTGAGTTGAACGGCATCCCGAGTCTAGCAGCGTGAATGCCTATGGGCCAGTGCCCCGTGCTTACGGCCACGACTCTAGCCTCTTGAGGAGGCCATCAGTCCTTCTATTCTTATAGGAGGGCCATCTTTGCATGGATGACATAGTCCACCTTCTACTAGTTAAGGACAGGAAGTGTTATATCATGTAGCACTCACCAGCTCAGTGAGCGCATTCTCGGAAGCTCCTTGCTTGGCTGGTTCGTCGGTGATCTTGCTACCCTCTACGTTGCCTATGACCTGGAACCCAGAGGAGTTTGATGTTGTGCCTGATACAGCCCTGTTTGTGTTCTACCTTGCACTGTTGCACCAATTAAGAGGAAGTGGTTACAGAAGTGATGGCAGCTTGGCTGTTGCTGCAGGTCACCGAGGCTCCAACATTAGGGCAGGTACTAATGAGAAGCTTACTAATCGCTAGTACTTCAGCCTGGAAGACACCCGAGGATCTGGGCGGCGGTAAGAGTTAGAGATACTGAAATCCGGCGAGAAGACCGCTGAGCCTACACCGTGGTCTTTCTCAGATCCCTCTGTGTGGATCAAAAATTGGTATTCTGAGGCGAGTGATTGGGTTTTCCGCTTTAATGATAGTCCTGTCAACCACAGGGATGTCAGGATTCTGAAGTTTCAGGCATTGGAGGAGTTGTCTGATTTCAGTCTTGGGTAGCCAGATGAGAGCTCAGGGATTCCTTGGGATATCCTTAGCAGGGATGAGTTTAAGCTTGAAGCCCTCACAGGCGTTGCTGGTTCTTAGAGGCCTGATTACCCTGTAACATCTGACGATCTCCGAAGAATCAAAACCGGGTGTAGGGCCACTTTGGTTCTTCCAGATGTTCACAAGTTGTAATGATGAAGACACCTGTGCGACGTGTCCAAACCATCGAAGTGCAGCCCTTTCTGTTCGAAGAACCAGCTGTACCACAAGGCAGAAATCTCCTATTGCTGGCGCTCGACTCCATAGACGACTCTTTAACTACTTCCTGGAGAGTCACCTCCGGTAATGCTCTCGAACGGACAATCACATAGAAATTGAGGCGGGTGTCTAAGCAACCGCGACCGTGTGCGTTGAACGGTATTCCGCGTCTAGCAGCGGGAATTCCAACGGGCCAGTACCCCGTTCTGCGAAGAGATCTGCTTTCTCTTTATCGTCTTTGGACCACCGAATTGGGGCCGCATTTGGTTGGGGTTTTCTCAAAACGTCGGTGACTAGGTGCAAAAATACTTATCCTGAGTCAATTGGGCTTACCGTTGGGCCTAGACTGAGTGTTATCGCATCCCCCAAATAAGGGTATACGATTAATATACGTAAAAAACATCACAAAAGGAGGACAGAAGTCGTAGGCAGGTCTAATTGGGGCGCTAAGGCCGTTGGAAAATCAAGGAAGGACACTGATTATGCCCTCACAACCGCCCCGCGGAACCCATCAGCATAAGCCTGCTTGATCCAATTGGTGTCAGGAGTTAGATGCCTGTACTAGCCTTACTGTGACTGCTAGCTGCAATCAGCCATTTTCTCCTAACCTAACCTAAACACAACTGACAATGCTCAAAGGGTACTCCTGTCTAGAATATGCTTCTCAACTTCGCCGTTCGGAGTCGGCATTAAACTGTAGGTCCCTTCCATTCGTGGAAGAACAATATCCCTCAAAACACGAGTGGGTGCTGAGAAGCTAGGCCCAGGTCCTCCTCGGACTGTTGAGCCACCCGTATTATATTATTATATATTAACCTAAAATGTGCACGTGGAAAAAGTTCACCCACCTAGGAGAAGAGGGAAACCGAATCTAGAGGGCAAACCCTTGAAACTACGTTCGAGGACAAAGCTCGACCGCCTCGACTGCCAGTCAATGTGTGGCCATGGCGAGCACAATGTTCACTTATCCACTGCCATCGGAAAAGTCCTTATCTCTCGCAACAATTTCCGGTCCCCAGTAGGCATTAGCAGTCCCAATCAATATCCACTTAAAGGCGTCCACGTCCCGCAGCGCAGGGACCAAGGCAGACGAAAAAAAAAACAAGCTGCTTAAATACTCGCAAATCCTTCACATTCAAGGGGAGAGAACAAAAATTCGAAACGCAGCGCAGCGACTCCCACCCCGCCGCTGTCAAGCCGGAATAGGTATCCAGCGAATACAACAAATCCGATAATTTTTCAAGGAACAAGAGAACTCACTCGGCGCTGCCTTTTCGGCGCGCCGATTTAATATTCCAAACACAGATTTACTTTTATTCAATAAACGCTTCGCTAAATTTGTCGTCTAAAGGACGTGCCCCCACCTCGACTGCAAGGAGGACGAAAAAAAAAAGCCAAGAGAAAAAAAAAAGAAAAGAAACCAGAATCACTCTTGAAACTCCCTGATTGTTGTCGGCGGCGGCATTGGTGCTCGCAAGTCAGGTCCAAAGCGGAGAGAAGGAAATCCAACACCGGACGTCCTGTCGCTTAAAGTTGATTGCATTTGCGAAGGTGTCGCCGCGATTGATACAACCGGAGTTTGTGCTGAGCCGCTGCCTGTTGTTTTATCCTTGTTTTAAGGGGTGTCTCTGTAATCCCGTAATTGAATGATAAAGGACACGGTTAACTGCAACATAAACGGGCTCGGCGACATAACCATCGCGCTTGGAGCGTTGCCATTTGTTCGGCTTCGCACATAAAAATTGATCCTGCGGAATTTATGGGCTCATTAAAACTTGTCCCACTTTACATTTGTGTCCGTTTTTTTTTCTCCAGTTCTGCCAGCAAACCGGCACCGGGACGGGATGTATGTCAGTTTTATGGCGAAAGGAAATAAATATGAAATAGAAGATATTTACGACTCGTCTACCGCAAAAACACTTAGCACGACACGGGGGATGCATGGCTGCAGCGGCGATATGTGGAGCGTGTCCTTGATGGGTAATTTTTGATGCTGTTTTTGTTTCGACGTGGATGGGTGGTTTGCGTTGGCAGGGCCTATAAAAAGTGAGTTATGGCAACGCGTTTTTTTTTGCTGGATAAACCTTCAATGGGCCGTGAGACCGTTTTAGAGGACTGCGCGGGACCATTTTTAGTGGACCTTGCGGGGTTTCATTTTTTCCTCTGATGGAATGCTTTCAGTTTATTGAGATTGAAGGATTTTCTCGTCAAATATCGCACTTTGAAGGATGTTCTGAGTTTCTGTCATGTCCTGTGGAACAGTGGGGGGATCTAGGGGAATGCCCTGTCAGTTCGCATTTTCGTCATCGGCTGGTTGATGAATGTATGCACGAGGTACAAGGACGCCTTCGCGGTTGATTGGATGTTGCGAGGGACTAGTGAGATGTGAAGACGGGTCTATTGCGTTCGCTCAAGGACTTTCATTCCACTTAACCCTTCAAATTCATGCATAGATAATGGAGAGCCTTCTAGTTGGAGATGATGGATGGGGCGAGATGCATGCTTGCTCTGCAAAGTCGTCAAGTAAGAGGTGTCAGTTTGGACACTTTGGTCCTTGTTGGACCATTAAAATCACTTTATCATTGGAGCTTATTAGACAACCCCGACCACGCGGCGGAGAGGTGGAAATTCAACTCAAAAACGGTGAGAATATTACGAAATGTTGCGTAGAGCTTGAAACGCTTTTCTAGTCATGGCTAACTTCCTTCTCGGACAAGGATAAAATGACGAATGCGGTCAGACCCGCAGAGTGCGTACAGGCTAACCAGATAAGAACGAAATGAAAAGAAAAGTAAGACAGCAATGCATAAACATTGATTTTCACTTTATTTTGAAGCTCATTCATGCCTTTTTGTGGTTTCAATCACCACATTCAAATGACCACCAAGGCTTGCTGGCAGTGATATAAATTGGATAATTTTTGTCAGTCAAATTTTTGATGCATCGATCCAATACGTGTGGTCGTTATTCCGGCGTCTCGAATGTTCGCCTCGAATTCGTCCAAAGGGGTTGGCGTGTTAGTGTAGACCGGTCCCCGGCTCGAATCCCAGTGAAAGCAAAGTAAATACGCTTGTGCTGAGTGCGGCATCGAATTTATCAACTCATACCTCGTGATGAACTAGTCGCCACATCTCTCCTTTACAACTTGGAGCGTGCGATCCACAGGAAAGGAGATCCCTTTGACTGCGCCAACTACCGAAGGATAAGTCTCCTCAACATCGCCTAAAAGATGCTCTCTGCCGTTTTGTGTGAGCGCCTAAAACCATTCGTCAACAGCCTGATAGGTCCTTATCAGTGCGGTTTCAGGCCGGGGAAGTCCATCGTCGACCAGATTTTAACATTACCGCAGATCCTGGAAAAGACCCAAGAGATGCAGATCGACACCCACCACCTATTCGTCGATTTCAAGGGCGCGACAGCGTGCATAGGGACAAGCTATACAACGCCATGTCTAGTTTTCACAGTCCTGCCAAGCACGTCAGGATGACGATGGAGAATTCTCGCTGCTCCATCAAGGCCGGAAACGAACTCACCGAGACCTTCAATGTCAAAAAGGGTTTTAGACAAGGCGCTGTCATGTGACTTTTTCAACATTGTTCTTGAGAAGATCGTGCAGAACTCACATGCCAACACGAGATGCACGATCTTCCAGAAGTCCGTACAACTGCATACGCGGATGACATTGACGTGATTGGCAGAACACAGCGAGCCGTCAATGAAGCGTTTGCTGGCATTGAGGCGGAGGCGGCTAAATTAGATCTAGCGGTGAACGTGTGCAAAACGAAGTATATGCTGTCATCGAGAAAGGACCCACAACATCGACGTCTTGGACAGAGCGGCACAATGGGCAGCTATAACTTCGAGGTAGTCAAGGACTTCGTCCACCTTGGCTCGCAAGTGAACAGTATGAACAACATCAGTACCGAGATCAAAGGCCAACCACTGTTTCTATGGGCTCAAGAGGCAATTGAGTAGTAGAGGCCTATCTCGAAGGACCAAGCTGACTTCATACAAGACCTTAATCATCCCAGTCCTGCTGTACGGCGCGGAGGCATGGACAATCTCAAAAGCGGATGAGGAAGTCCTTGGACTCTTCGAGAGAAAAGCTCTGTGTGCGATCTTTGGTCCTATTGGCGTTGACGGTTTTTGGAGAAGAAAATTCAACAACGTACTGTACACCGACATGAGTCTAGTCAGGCGTCTACGGATTCAGCGCCTAAGGTGGCTGGGCCATGTAGAGCGGATGGGCAACACTGCTCCAGACCAAAAAGTCTTTGACTCCGAACCAATGGGACAACGCAATAGAGAACGCCCACGGAA
Organism: Eristalis intricaria; assembly: GCA_964034865.1. Classification (NCBI taxonomy): domain Eukaryota; kingdom Metazoa; phylum Arthropoda; class Insecta; order Diptera; family Syrphidae; genus Eristalis; species Eristalis intricaria. The sequence continues at coordinate 50,551,093 of OZ035875.1, forward strand.
CCGATGGCGCACCCAGGTGGAGTTGGACCTCAATCGACATGATGTGCGCAGTTGGAGACGGCTGGCTAAGGACCGTGCCGGCTGGAGAGGCTTGCTGGTTGAGGCCCAGGTCCAAGAAGTTGAGTATTAACTTCAGGAAATCGGAAATTTATCTCTTCAGGACGCAGTTGTACAAGACCACAGCGGATACGAAAATTAATGGACGAAAAAAATCAATTGTTGGACGACAAGCCGGATCACTGGCGTGGAGGATATCTTATTTGTGTTCCAACGTTTGCAAACAGCTTACCTTGCATTAGTTGGGTCTAATGCAAAACTTTAGAACCTGTTCTTGCAGCAACCTCTCCTTCAAGTGGAGAAAAAAACAAGAGAATGCGCAAAATGATTTGCAGAAGTCATTGTTATCATGCGACGCTTCGAGAAGCCGGATGTTCCAAGAGCGTAATCACAATGTTCTTCATGCCAAGATTATTAACTCACTCATCGTGGCCATACGGATGTAAGTTGTTCATACACTTTGCAGACGCTCATCTGGTGTCAAGAAGCTGTTCAACCCGAATATGGAAACGTCAGGAACGCTAACGTTATAGGATTGGTGTAAACAGATGACGACATCCCTGGAGCGGAGCATTCGAACATCGTCAAGAACATCCCTGCCGTGATGGACGAGTACAGGCCTATTCATCCGCTCTCGATATTGCCAACGACTTTACGCCCTAAACTTGCGATACTCACTATCTCATGTAAAGCTTTATGCACTGAGGGCTCCATCAATGCATTGGCCCTGGGGCTCTGGAGGCTACAGCATTATTGTGCATTTGATATCAACGCTGCTGGTATTACATCTGTCCATTGTCCAGTCTAACTCCGCTGACAGGACTGCAAACGAGAAGACATAATTTTGACCTTGAACAATAACTGCAACAAAGTCACGAGAGTGCCCTTGATTTGACATCCAATTCTCAAGTTAGAGTCTTATTTTTTTTCCAACTCCCATGTCTTGACCCTTCAAGTTCAATCCCTTCGCAATTTCGTTGCTTCGTTGAACTTGTGCGTCAACCACTTGCACGCTTGAAGGCTCCTTTCAATATTAGGGGTCGTGATTCCCTTCTCTTAACGATTTCGTTCAATATTTGACTTTTTGTTGACAGCAAAAGCAGCGAGCAAAACAAACACGGAAAATAATGCCGACTACAGGGGAAACACACTAATTAGAGCCGTCAACTTCTTCTTCTTCTGGTGGCGCTACAGTCCGGAGTGGACCTGGGCCTCAACCAGCAAGCCTCTCCAGCCGGCACGGTCCTTAGCCAGCCGTCTCCAACTGCGCACATCATGTCGATTGAGGTTCTCTATTGCGTTGTCCCATTGGTTCGGAGTCAAAGACTTTTTGGTCTGGAGCAGTGTTGCCCATCCGCTCTACATGGCCCAGCCATCTTAGGCGTTGAATCCGTAGACGCCTGACAAGGCTCATGCCGCTGTATAGCCCGTGCAGTTCATCAACGCAGACAGGACTAAAGATTGAACCCAGAGCTTTTCTCTCGAAGAGACCAAGGACCTCCTCATCCGCTTTTGAGATTGTCCATGCCTCCGCATCATAGAGCAGGACAGGGATGATCAGGGTGTTACATAATGTTAACTTGGTCCTTCGAGAGAGGACTCTACTACTCAATTGCCTCTTGAGCACACAGAAACATTGGAGCCGTAAACTAATCACCAAAATATAGCGCAGCGAACCCCCCAAACCCAGACCAGCCAAAAATTGAAAAGGACTTCGGTGCTCCTCGAGTCGACGGTCATCATTCCCCTCGTGAAGGGCTTCATCTTGGCTGGGGCCCGCGGTGAGCTAAGCGGCATCATGGAGATGTGTCTAGTCTCCGGATCTCCCTTTGCGTCGAACCTTTTCCACCCAACACCCGAACCCGTAAAGGACTGCCGTGCTGTGCTCGGGTGCGCAAAAGATCTTCTAAAGAGGTTGCGACTTGATATGAGGGGCATGCTGTCAGATTAGCAGTTCTTCAACTTCTGCTCAGTCATGACGTGGCCCTGAATATGTCACTGGATCCTTGAAGGCCAAGAAATTGTCAAGAGGTCAGCACCTGGAGACAAATTCGATTGAACTTTCCTATAACGCCACACGTCACACGTCCATCCCATCCCATCCCAAGTCTCTCATCCAACGTCCTTATCAGCAAAATGCATTCCAAATCAAATCACGGACAATCACAAATTGTCTCGTTTCATGGACAACAAGTAAATTAACTATTTCTCTGAATGCGACCAAAACGATTTCTAAAACTCAATCGACATGCACGAGTCCTCTAACGAGTCCCCACGCCCACGCCCACAAAAAAAAACTCAAAACAGAACAAAGACCACGTGTCCTGATGAAATCTTCTGAGAACAAGTTTTTTTTTTTTGCTCTGTTTTTCTCCGAATCAACTCACGAGTCCTGTTAACAACACAAAATCGCTTTCAATTGCACACGTAACAAGTTACTCTCCTGTCGTGCAACTCCAACTCAACTCCAGCTCAAGTAAGAATTAGTTAAGGACTCTTTACCTTGTTTGTAGCTCTCTTACTTATCGACAAATCAAAATCAAATAGCAGCATTTAGGGCAAATACAATTTGCAGAGGAAACTTTTCCGAAAGGTCTCAAGTCGTTCATCCCCTGTCGCGCCCACACCGTGGCATTGATGGGCAAAAAGGATAAATCTATAAATCATAGACCAAGGCGGCGGAGGAGGTGAGGGCCAGGCGACGCAAGAAGGAAGGACGAAAAATAAAAACTTCAAGTTTTACAAACAAACTTATCCAATAAAAGTTTCATCGACATTGATTCCTTTTCAAGGAGACGCTATAAACCCCCTCCCGCCCCCTGCCACGATGGAATCCTTGGCACAGAGGCCATCACACACAGGCACTCATCCCCCCGGTGGTTGGTGTCCTCAGTCGAATGCAAGAGAAATGATTTAATTTCTGTTGCCTGATTTGATCCGCTGTCAGTTGAGGATGGGCAAAGGGACAAGGACTCGAACTCAAAGGACGCCATCCGATTCGACGTCTTTATTCAAAATAGTCCTGTTTCCTGCACAGTTGATTTGTCCAGACTGCCTTCCTGCCTTCTGTCACTGACCCAGTGAATGACTTCGTGCATCGTTCGTTCGGTTTAAGGACGCGAGGATAAACTGCATCGCTTTGAATTACCAATTTAATTCGCGTCTTAATCTGCTCACATACCCGCCAGACCATTATGAAGCTGGAGCTCTGGTCGATGAAATGAAGACGCGATAAATCTTCCGCCTCTTAGTGGGTCCTTAAAAGAGTGCAACTCCCCCGGCTAACTACTTAAAACAGGAGTTTAATATGTTCTTGGTAAAGGGAAAACTTTCCGCAACTGTTGTTCGCCGTGGTGTTGGCTAGCATTTATGTGGGACAACATCATGACCGGAGGTCGCCCGCCCGCTCCTGGGCCGTGACGCCAAGTTAAAAGTGTTACCAGCAATTCTTCTGTCCTTCGCTGATATTTATGTATGAGTGCTGGGTGCTTAGGAAACTTTTCACTGCCGTTAAGTTGGTCAAAAACAAAAAAGGACTAGAAACAACTTTGTGGGAAAGGATCAAGTTTGTAACGACGGGGGAATGGGCGCGGGGATGATGTGTGATGGGAGTTAATCAGTGTATTTGGCGGCTCAATGCGGAGCTGTAGTTGGCGTGAGTTGTGAAAAGTCTTGCGGTTGAATCTGAAGAGGGTAGCCTCAGCTGGAGGTGATTTGATGGTCTTAGAGTTGAAAACTTGGCTGGATTTATGTTGCATGTGTCGCAGATGATCGAAATAAGCCCTTGGCCATGGAGCCTATCAAAGAATTCAGTAAAAGGTAGTATATGAGTTAGGAGCGATTGCTGTCTCGATCTCGGCAACAAATGAATCGTGATTTTAGGGGAAGAGAGGATTTTTTGCGGATCATGCATATCGCCTCTCCGGCAGAGCAAAAGGGTGATCCTACTTATTTATGAAGGAAATTACTTTCTGGACAACTGTTTCTATCTAGGGCTAGAATCTAGAGCTACAAACTAGAGTGACGGTAGTTTGTCACTCTAGAAACTAGAGTGACTGACGATAGTTGGTTGCTAGCGCTAGATTCTAAATTCTAGGGCAAGATTCGAGGGCTGGATTCTAGGGCTAGATTCTAGGGCTAGATTCTAGCGCAAGAATCGAGGGCTAGATTCTAGGGCTAGATTCAAGGGCTAGATTCTAGGGCTAGAATATAGAGCTAGATTCTAGGGCTAGATTCTAGGGCTAGAATCGAGGGCTAGATTCGAGAGCTAGATTCTAGGGCTAGATTCTAGGGCTAGATTGTAGGGCTAGATTCAAGATCTAGAAGCAAGGGCTAGATTCTAGGGCTAGATTCTAGCGCTAGATTCTACCCCTGCAAACTCGAGTTACGATAATTAGTCGCTCTAGAATCTAGCGCTAGAAACTAACTACCGTCAAAGCTTGTCCAGAAAGTAATTTCGGCCCATACCGAAAAGAGTTTCTGGACACCTGTTGTCCAGTGCCATCAGCTGATGGCACTGCTTTGACGGAACTGCACTCCAAGCGCAATTTAATCCTTCTGCAAATTATTCGGTGCTGTGTCACCCGAGACCAGTCCAGCACACTTGGACTTCGCAAGTAACACTTGACTGTCGGGCACTCGTCTGCTTCTCACTCGCCTCCCGGGCACTTAACAGCCTCGAACTTCCTCAAGCAGAATGACTACCGTCTTTCCGCTACAATCTAAATGAGATAATCTACAAGCACATTGCTATCAAATACGTAGTAACTTCCAATTGCCAAGCCAGAGATAAGAAGTCCAAAAAGATTATCTCCAATAGATTGGAAGTATCTTTCACTTTCATTGCTCACATTTTCTCTATAAATAGAGCGCTTAGCAAATAAGCTGATCAGTTTGGTCACGAATAACATGAGATTGCTTTGCCTGCTCGTGTTGCTGATGTACGCTTCGACTTGTCAGTCGACTGCGTGCGGAGATGTGATTTACAACGCACTTCGATTAAGTGTTAAATTCGCGACGTGCGTCTACCTGACCGACGACAGTGAGCTATTCACAGGACTTCCGGTCGATCAGTGGGAGGACATCAACTTCCAAGAGACACACAACTACATTTTAATAGAGAACACCAAGTGCGACCGCGAGGAACTTCTGCGCACGAACTTCAACGGACAAGTTACGCTGTTCACGGATGAGTATGGAACCTACGTAAGGCTTCTTTAATTTCTATCGGCTCTCCATGTGTAATAAACGCTTCTGCTTATAGTTTACTTGCTTACATCGGCCTTTTCTTTCTTGCCCAAAACACAAAATTACAGTCATCGCAAGACAAGCAGATATTTTGGGGACGGCTAAATGCCGTTTGACTGTACCGGCAGGTAGCTACTGGCTGCTGGTAGCTGGCTGGTAGCTAGCTGGCTGTAGCTGGCTGGCTGCTGATAGCTAGCTGCCTTCTGGCAAGCTGGCTGGTGGTAGCTAGCTGGCTGGTGGTAGCTGGCTGGCTGCTGATAGCAGGCTGGCTGCTGATAGCTAGCTGCCTTCTGGCTATCTGGCTGCTGGTAGCTAGCTGGCTGTAGCTGGCGGGCTGCTGATAGCTAGCTGGCTGGTGGTAGCTAGCTGGCTGGCTGCTGGTAGCTAGCTGGCTGGTGGTAGCTGGCTGGCTGGCTGCTGGTAGCTAGCTGGCTGGTGGTAGCTGGCTGGCTGGCTGCTGGTAGCTAGCTGGCTGGTGGTAGCTGGCTGGCTGGTGGTAGCTGGCTGGCTGCTGGTAGCTAGCTGGCTGGTGGTAGCTAGCTGGCTGTAGCTGGCGGGCTGCTGATAGCTAGCTGGCTGGTGGTAGCTAGCTGGCTGGTGGTAGCTAGCTGTCTGGCTGCTGGTAGCTAGCTGGCTGGCTGCTGGTAGCTAGCTGGCTGGCTGCTGGTAGCTAGCTGGCTGGCTGCTGGTAGCTGGCTGGCTGCTGGTAGCTAGCTGGCTGGTGGTACCTGGCTGGCTGCTGATATCTAGCTGCGTTCTGGCTAGCTGGCTGCTGAAAGCTAGCTGGCTGGTGGTAGCTAGCTGGCTGCTGGTAGCTAGCTGTCTGGCTGCTGGTAGCTAGCTGGCTGGCTGCTGGTAGCTAGCTGGCTGGCTGCTGGTAGCTAGCTGGCTGGCTGCTGGTAGCAAGCTGGATGTAGCTGGCTGGCTGCTGATAGCTAGCTGGCTGTAGCTATCTGGCTGCTGGTAGCAAGCTGGATGTAGCTGGCTGGCTGCTGATAGCTAGCTGGCTGTAGCTATCTGGCTGCTGGTAGCTAGCTGGCTGTAGCTGGCGGGCTGCTGATAGCTAGCTGGCTGGTGGTAGCTAGCTGGCTGGCTGCTGGTAGCTAGCTGGCTGGTGGTAGCTAACTGGATGGTGGTAGCTGGCTGGCTGCAGATAGCTAGCTGCCTGGTTGCTGATAGCTAGCTGCCTTCTGGCTAGCTGGCTGCTAGTAGCTAGCTGGCTGGCTGCTGATAGCTAGCTGCCTTATGGCTATCTGGCTGCTGGTAGCTAGCTGGCTGGTGGTAGCTGGCTGGCTGCTGGTAGCTAGCTGGCTGGTGGTAGCTAGCTGGCTGGTGGTAGCTAGCTGGCTGGTGGTAGCTAGCTGGCTGGTGGTAGCTAGCTGGCTGGTGGTAGCTAACTGGATGGTGGTAGCTGGCTGGCTGCTGATAGCTAGCTGCCTGGCTGCTGATAGCAAGCTGCCTTCTGGCTAGCTGGCTGCTAGTTGCTAGCTGGCTGGCTGCTGATAGCTAGCTGGCTGGTGGTAGCTAGCTGGCTGGTGGTAGCTAGCTGGCTAGCTGCTGGTAGCTAGCTGGCTAGCTGCTGGTAGCTAGCTGGCTGGTGGTAGCAGGCTGGCTGCTGATATCTAGCTGCTTTCTGGTAGCTGACTGGCTGCTGATAGCTAGCCGCCTTCCGGCTATCTGGCTGCTGGTAGCTAGCTGGCTGTAGCAGGCTGGCTGCTGATAGCTAGCTGCCTTATGGCTATCTGGCTGCTGGTAGCTAGCTGGCTGGTGGTAGCTGGCTGGCTGCTGATAGCTAGCTGCCTGGCTGCTGATAGCAAGCTGCCTTCTGGCTAGCTGGCTGCTAGTTGCTAGCTGGCTGGCTGCTGATAGCTAGCTGGCTGGTGGTAGCTAGCTGGCTGGTGGTAGCTAGCTGGCTAGCTGCTGGTAGCTAGCTGGCTAGCTGCTGGTAGCTAGCTGGCTGGTGGTAGCAGGCTGGCTGCTGATATCTAGCTGCTTTCTGGTAGCTGACTGGCTGCTGATAGCTAGCTGCCTTCTGGCTATCTGGCTGCTGGTAGCTAGCTGGCTGGTGGTAGCTAGCTGGCTGGTGGTAGCTAGCTGGCTGGTGGTAGCTAGCTGGCTGGTGGTAGCTAGCTGGCTGGTGGTAGCTAACTGGATGGTGATAGCTGGCTGGCTGCTGATAGCTAGCTGCCTTCTGGCTAGCTGGCTGCTAGTAGCTAGCTGGCTGGCTGGTGATAGCTAGCTGGCTGGTGGTAGCTAGCTGGATGGCTGCTGGTAGCTAGCTGGCTGGCTGCTGGTAGCTAGCTGGCTGGTGGTAGCTAGCTGGCTGGTGGTAGCTAGCTGGCTGGTGGTAGCTAGCTGGCTGGTGGTAGCTAGCTGGCTGGTGGTAGCTAGCTAGCTGCTGGTAGCTAGCTGGCTGGTGGTAGCTAGCTGGCTGGTGGTAGCTAGCTGCCTGGTGGTAGGTGGCTGGCTGGTAGTACCTAGCTGGCTGGCTGCTGGTAGCTGGCTGGCTGCTGGTAGCTAGCTGGCTGTAGCTGGCGGGCTGCTGATAGCTAGCTGGCGGGCTGCTGATAGCTAGCTGGCTGGCTGCTGATAGCTACCTGCCTTCTGGCTATCTGGCTGCTGGTAGCTAGCTGGCTGGTGGTATCTAGCTGGCTGGTGGTAGCTGGCTGGCTGCTGGTAGCTAGCTGGCTGGTGGTAGCTAGCTGGCTGGTGGTAGCTAGCTGGCTGGTGGTAGCTAGCTGGCTGGTGGTAGCTAACTGGATGGTGGTAGCTAGCTGGCTGGCTGCTGGTAGCTAGCTGGCTGGCTGCTGGTAGCTAGCTGGCTGGTGGTAGCTAGCTGGCTGGTGGTAGCTAGCTAGCTGGTGGTAGCTAGCTGGCTGGTGGTAGCTAGCTGCCTGGTGGTAGGTGGCTGGCTGGTAGTACCTAGCTGGCTGGCTTCTGGTAGCTAGCTGGCTGGTGGTAGCTAGCTGGCTGGTGGTAGCTAGCTGGCTAGCTGCTGGTAGCTAGCTAGCTGGCTGGTGGTAGCTAGCTGGCTGGCTGCTGGTAGCTAGCTATCTGGTGGTAGCTAACTGGCTGGTGGTAGCTAGCTGGCTGGTGGTAGCTAGCTGGCTGCTGGTAGCTAGCTGGCTTGTGGTAGCTGGCTGGCTGCTGGTAGCTAACTGCCTGGTGGTAGGTGGCTGGCTGGTAGTACCTAGCTGGCTGGTGCTAGCTAGCTGGCTAGCTGCTGGTAGCTAGCTAGCTGGCTGGTGGTAGCTAGCTGGCTGGCTGCTGGTAGCTAGCTATCTGGTGGTAGCTAACTGGCTGGTGGTAGCTAGCTGGCTGCTGGTAGCTAGCTGGCTGGTGGTAGCTGGCTGGCTGCTGGTAGCTAGCTGGCTGCTGGTAGCTAGCTGGCTGGTAGTAGCTAGCTGGCTGCTGGTAGCTAGCTGGCTGGTAGTAGCTGGCTGGCTGCTCGTAGCTGGCTGGCTGGTGGTAGCTAGCTGGCTGCTGATAGCTAGCTGGCTGCTGGTAGCTAGTTGGCTGGTGGTAGCTAGCTGGCTGGTGGTAGCTGGCTGGCTGCTGGTAGCTGGCTGGCTGGTGGTAGCTAGCTGGCTGGTGGTACCTAGCTGCCTGGTGGTAGGTGGCTGGTGGTAGCTGGCTGGCTGGTGGTAGCTAGCTGGCTAGCTGGCTGTCTGCTGATGGCTAGCTGGCTGGCTGGTGGTAGCTAGCTTGCTGGTGGTAGCTAACTGGCTGGTGGTAGCTAGCTGGCTGCTGGTAGCTAGCTGGCTTGTGGTAGCTAACTGGCTGGTGGTAGCTAGCTGGCTGCTGGTAGCTAGCTGGCTGGTGGTAGCTCGCTGGCTGCTGGTAGCTAGCTGGCTGGTGGTAGCTAGCTGGCTGGTGGTAGCTAGCTGGCTGGTGGTAGCTAACTGGATGGTGGTAGCTGGCTGGCAACAGATATCTAGCTGCATTCTGGTAGCTGAATGGCTGCTGATAGCTAGCTGCTGATAGCTAGCTGCCTTCTGGCTATCTGGCTGCTAGTAGCTAGCTGGCTGGGTGCTGATAGCTAGCTGGCTAGTGGTAGCCAACTGGCTGGTGGTAGCTAGCTGGCTGCTGGTAGCTAGCTGGCTGGTGGTAGCTAGCTGGTTGCTGGTAGCTAGCTGGCTGGTGGTAGCTGGCTGGCTGGTCGTAGCTGGCTGGTCGTAGCTGGCTGGCTGCTGGTAGCTAGCTGGCTGGTGGTAGCTAGCTGGCTGGTGGTAGCTAGCTGGCTGGTGGTAGCTAACTGGATGGTGGTAGCTAGCTGGCTGGCTGCTGGTAGCTAGCTGGCTGGCTGCTGGTAGCTAGCTGGCTGGTGGTAGCTAGCTGGCTGGTGGTAGCTAGCTAGCTGGTGGTAGCTGGCTGGCTGCTGGTAGCTAGCTGGCTGGCTGCTGGTAGCAAGCTGGATGTAGCTGGCTGGCTGCTGGTAGCTAGCTGGCTAGTGGTAGCCAACTGGCTGGTGGTAGCTAGCTGGCTGCTGGTAGCTAGCTGGCTGGTGGTAGCTAGCTGGTTGCTGGTAGCTAGCTGGCTGGTGGTAGCTGGCTGGCTGGTCGTAGCTGGCTGGTCGTAGCTGGCTGGCTGCTGGTAGCTAGCTGGCTGGTGGTAGCTGGCTGGCTGCTGGTAGCTAGCTGGCTGGTGGTAGCTGACGGGCTGCTGATAGCTAGCTGGCTGGTTGCTGGTAGCTAGCTGGTTGGTGGTAGCTAACTGGCTGGTGGTAGCTAGCTGGCTGCTGGTAGCTAGCTGGCTGGTGGTAGCTAACTGGCTGGTGGTAGCTAGCTGGCTGCTGGTAGCTGGCTGGCTGGTGGTAGCTAGCTGGCTGGTAGTAGCTGGCTGGCTGCTGCTAGCTAGCTGGCTGGTGGTAGCTACCTGGCTGGTGGTAGCTACCTGGCTGGTGGTAGCTGGCTGGCTGGTGGTAGCTAGCTGGCTGATGGTAGCTAGCTGGCTGGTGGTAGCTAGCTGGCTGGCTGCTGGTAGCTAGCTATCTGGTGGTAGCTAACTGGCTGGTGGTAGCTAGCTGGCTGGTGGTAGCTAGCTGGCTGCTGGTAGCTAGCTGGCTGGTGGTAGCTGGCTGGCTGCTGGTAGCTAGCTGGCTGCTGGTAGCTAGCTGGCTGGTAGTAGCTGGCTGGCTGCTGATAGCTAGCTGGCTAGTGGTAGCCAACTGGCTGGTGGTAGCTAACTGACTGGTGGTAGATAGCTGGTTGCTGGTAGCTAGCTTTCTGGTGGTAGCTACCTGGCTGGTGGTAGCTGGCTGGCTGGTGGTAGCTGGCTGGCTGCTGGTAGCTAGCTGGCTGGTGGTAGCTGGCTGGCTGGTGGTACCTAGATGGCTGGTGGTAGCAGGCTGGCTGGTGGTACCTAGCTGCCTGGTGGTAGGTGGCTGGCTGGTAGTACCTAGCTGGCTGGTGCTAGCTAGCTGGCTGCTGGTAGCTAGCTGGCTGGTGGTAGCTAGCTGGCTGGTGGTAGCTAGCTGGCTGGCTGCTGGTAGCTAGCTGTCTGGTGGTAGCTAACTGGCTGGTGGTAGCTAGCTGGCTGGTGGTAGCTAACTGGCTGGTGGTAGCTGGCTGGCTGCTGGTAGCTAGCTGGCTGGTGGTAGCTGGCTGGCTGCTGGTAGCTAACTGGCTGGTGGTAGCTGGCTGGCAACAGATATCTAGCTGCATTCTGGTAGCTGAATGGCTGCTGATAGCTAGCTGCTGATAGCTAGCTGCCTTCTGGCTATCTGGCTGCTAGTAGCTAGCTGGCTGGCTGCTGATAGCTAGCTGGCTAGTGGTAGCCAACTGGCTGGTGGTAGCTAGCTGGCTGCTGGTAGCTAGCTGGCTGGTGGTAGCTAGTTGGCTGGTGGTAGCTAGCTGGCTGGTGGTAGCTGGCTGGCTGGTCGTAGCTGGCTGGCTGCTGGTAGCTAGCTGGCTGGTGGTAGCTGGCTGGCTGCTGGTAGCTAGCTGGCTGGTTGCTGGTAGCTAGCTGCCTTCTGGCTAGCTGGCTGCTAGTAGCTAGCTGGCTGGCTGCTGATAGCTAGCTGGCTGGCTGCTGATAGCTAGCTGGCTGGCTGCTGATAGCTAGCTGGCTAGTGGTAGCCAACTGGCTGGTGGTAGCTAGCTGGCTGCTGGTAGCTAGCTGGCTGCTGGTAGCTAGCTGGCTGGTGGTAGCTAGCTGGCTGCTGGTAGCTAGCTGGCTGGTGGTAGCTGGCTGGCTGGTCGTAGCTGGCTGGCTGCTGGTAGCTAGCTGGCTGGTGGTAGCTGGCTGGCTGCTGGTAGCTAGCTGGCTGGTGGTAGCTGGTTGGCTGCTGATAGCTAGCTGCCTTCTGGCTATGTGGCTGCTGGTAGCTAGCTGGCTGTAGCTGACGGACTGCTGATAGCTAGCTGGCTGGCTGCTGATAGCTAGCTGGCTGGCTGCTGATAGCTAGCTGGCTAGTGGTAGCCAACTGGCTGGTGGTAGCTAACTGACTGGTGGTAGATAGCTGGTTGCTGGTAGCTAGCTTTCTGGTGGTAGCTAACTGGCTGGTGGTAGCTTCCTGGCTGCTGGTAGCTAGCTGGCTGGTGGTAGCTAGCTGGCTGCTGATAGCTAGCTGGCTGCTGGTAGCTAGTTGGCTGGTGGTAGCTAGCTGGCTGGTGGTAGCTGGCTGGCTGCTGGTAGCTGGCTGGCTGGTGGTAGCTAGCTGGCTGGTGGTACCTAGCTGCCTGGTGGTAGGTGGCTGGTGGTAGCTGGCTGGCTGGTGGTAGCTAGCTGGCTAGCTGGCTGTCTGCTGATGGCTAGCTGGCTGGCTGGTGGTAGCTAGCTTGCTGGTGGTAGCTAACTGGCTGGTGGTAGCTAGCTGGCTGCTGGTAGCTAGCTGGCTGGTGGTAGCTAACTGGCTGGTGGTAGCTAGCTGGCTGCTGGTAGCTAGCTGGCTGGTGGTAGCTGGCTGGCTGCTGGTAGCTAACTGGCTGGTGGTAGCTGGCTGGCAACAGATATCTAGCTGCATTCTGGTAGCTGAATGGTTGCTGATAGCTAGCTGCTGATAGCTAGCTGCCTTCTGGCTATCTGGCTGCTAGTAGCTAGCTGGCTGGGTGCTGATAGCTAGCTGCCTAGTGGTAGCCAACTGACTGGTGGTAGCTAGCTGGCTGCTGGTAGCTAGCTGGCTGGTGGTAGCTAGCTGGTTGCTGGTAGCTAGCTGGCTGGTGGTAGCTGGCTGGCTGGTCGTAGCTGGCTGGTCGTAGCTGGCTGGCTGCTGGTAGCTAGCTGGCTGGTGGTAGCTGGCTGGCTGCTGGTAGCTAGCTGGCTGGTGGTAGCTGGCTGGCTGCTGATAGCTAGCTGCCTTCTGGCTATGTGGCTGCTGGTAGCTAGCTGGCTGTAGCTGACGGACTGCTGATAGCTAGCTGGCTGGTTGCTGGTAGCTAGCTGGTTGGTGGTAGCTAACTGGCTGGTGGTAGCTAGCTGGCTGCTGGTAGCTAGCTGGCTGGTGGTAGCTAACTGGCTGGTGGTAGCTAGCTGGCTGCTGGTAGCTAGCTGGCTGGTGGTAGCTAGCTGGCTGCTGGTAGCTGGCTGGCTGGTGGTGGCTAGCTGGCTGCTGATAGCTAGCTGGCTGGTGGTAGGTGGCTGGCTGGTAGTACCCAGCTGGCTGGTGGTAGCTGGCTGGCTGCTGGTAGCTAGCTGGCTGGTGGTAGCTGGCTGGCTGCTGGTAGCTAGCTGGCTAGCTGGCTGTCTGCTGATGGCTAGCTGGCTGGCTGGTGGTAGCTAGCTGGCTGGTGGTAGGTGGCTGGCTGGTAGTACCTAGCTGGCTGGTGGTAGCTGGCTGGCTGCTGGTAGCTAACTGGCTGGTGGTAGCTGGCTGGCAACAGATATCTAGCTGCATTCTGGTAGCTGAATGGCTGCTGATAGCTAGCTGCTGATAGCTAGCTGCCTTCTGGCTATCTGGCTGCTAGTAGCTAGCTGGCTGGCTGCTGATAGCTAGCTGGCTAGTGGTAGCCAACTGGCTGGTGGTAGCTAGCTGGCTGCTGGTAGCTAGCTGGCTGGTGGTAGCTAGTTGGCTGGTGGTAGCTAGCTGGCTGGTGGTAGCTGGCTGGCTGGTCGTAGCTGGCTGGCTGCTGGTAGCTAGCTGGCTGGTGGTAGCTGGCTGGCTGCTGGTAGCTAGCTGGCTGGTGGTAGCTGGCTGGCTGCTGATAGCTAGCTGCCTTCTGGCTATGTGGCTGCTGGTAGCTAGCTGGCTGTAGCTGACGGGCTGCTGATAGCTAGCTGGCTGGTTGCTGGTAGCTAGCTGGTTGGTGGTAGCTAACTGGCTGGTGGTAGCTAGCTGGCTGCTGGTAGCTAGCTGGCTGGTGGTAGCTAACTGGCTGGTGGTAGCTAGCTGGCTGCTGGTAGCTAGCTGGCTGGTGGTAGCTAGCTGGCTGCTGGTAGGTGGCTGGCTGGTAGTACCCAGCTGGCTGGTGGTAGCTGGCTGGCTGCTGGTAGCTAGCTGGCTGGTGGTAGCTGGGTGGCTGCTGGTAGCTGGCTGGCTGCTGATAGCTAGCTGCCTTCTGGCTAGCTGGCTGCTAGAAGCTAGCTGGCTGGCTGCTGATAGCTAGCTGGCTGGCTGTTGATAGCTAGCTGGGTGGTGGTAGCTAGCTGGCTGACTGCTGGTAGCTAGCTGGCTGTTGGTAGCTAGCTGGCTGGTGGTAGCTAGCTGGCTGCTGGTACCTAGCTGGCTGCTGGTAACTGGCTGGCTGCTGGTACCTAGCTGGCTGCTGGTAACTGGCTGGCTGCTGATATCTATCTGCCTTCTGGTAGCTAGCTGGATGCTGGTAGTTGGCTGGCTGGTGGTACGTAGCTGGCTGTAGCTGGCACGCTGTAGCTGGCTGGCTGCTGGTAGCTGGCTGGCTGCTGGTAGCTGGCTGGCTGCTGGTAGCTAGCTGGCTGTTGGTAGCTAGCTGGCTGGTGGTAGCTAGCTGGCCGGTGGTAGCTAGCTGGCTGGTTGTATTTACTTGGCTGGTGGTAGCTGGCTTTCTGCTGGTAGCTAGCTGGCTGGTGGTAGCTGGCTGGCTGCTGGTAGCTAGCTGGCTGGTGGTAGCAGGCTGGCTGGTGGTACCTAGCTGCCTGGTGGTAGCTAGCTTGGTGGTTGTATTTAGTTGGCTGGTGGTAGCTGGCTGGCTGCTGGTAGCTAGCTGGTAGCTGGCTGGCTGCTGGTAGCTAGCTGGCTGTTGGTAGCTAGCTGGCTGGTGGTAGCTAGCTGGCTGGTGGTAGCTAGCTGGCTGGTGGTAGCTAGCTTTCTGGTTGTATTTAGTTGGCTGGTGGTAGCTGGCTTTCTGCTGGTAGCTAGCTGGCTGGTGGTAGCTGGCTGGCTGCTGGTAGCTAGCTGGCTGGTGGTAGCTGGCTGGCTGGTGGTAGCTAGCTGGCTGGTGGTAGCTGGCTGGCTGCTGATATCTATCTGCCTTCTGGTAGCTAGCTGGATGCTGGTAGTTGGCTGGCTGGTGGTAGCTAGCTGGCTGGTGGTAGCTAGCTGGCTGGTGGTAGCTAGCTGGCTGGTGGTAGCTAGCTGGCTGGTTGTATTTAGTTGGCTGGAGGTAGCTGGGTTTCTGCTGGTAGCTAGCTGGCTGGTGGTAGCTGGCTGGCTGCTGGTAGCTAGCTGGCTGGTGGTAGCTGGCTGGCTGGTGGTAGCTAGCTGGCTGGTGGTAGCTGGCTGGCTGCTGATATCTATCTGCCTTCTGGTAGCTAGCTGGATGCTGGTAGTTGGCTGGCTGCTGGTAGCAAGCTGGCTGCTGGTAGCTGGCTGGCTGCTGGTAGCTAGCTGGCTGTTGGTAGCTAGCTGGCTGGTGGTAGCTAGCTGGCTGGTGGTAGCTGGCTGGCTGCTGGTAGCTAGATGGCTGGTGGTAGCAGGCTGGCTGGTGCTACCTAGCTGGCTGGTGGTAGCTAGCTGGCTGGTTGTATTTAGTTGGCTGGTGGTAGCTGGCTTTCTGCTGGTAACTAGCTGGCTGTTGGTAGCTAGCTGGCTGCTGGTAACTGACTGGCTGCTGATATCTATCTGCCTTCTGGTAGCTAGCTGGATGCTGGTAGTTGGCTGGCTGCAGGTAGCTAGCTGGCTGGTGGTAGCTAGCTGGCTGGTGGTAGCTGGCTGGTGGTAGCTGGCTGGCTGGTGGTAGTTAGCTGGCTGGTGGTAGATGGCTGGCTGGTGGTAGCTGCCTGGTAGCAGCTGGCTGCTAGTAGGTGGCTGCTTGTAGCTGGCTGGCTGGTGGTAGGTGGCTGGCTGGTGGTAGATGGCTGGCTGGTGGTAGCTGCCTGGTAGCAGCTGGCTGCCTTCTGGTAGCTAGCTGGATGCTGGTAGTTGGCTGGCTGCTGGTAGCTAGCTGGCTGGTGGTAGCTAGCTGGCTGGTGGTACCTACCTGGCTGGTTGTAGCTAGCTGGCTGGTGGTAGCTGGCTTTCTGCTAGTAGCTAGCTGGCTGGTGGTAGCTAGCTGGCTGGTGGTAGCTGGCTGGCTGCTGGTAGCTAGCTGGCTGCTGGTAGCTAGCTGGCTGTTGGTAGCTAGCTGGCTGGTGGTAGCGTGCTGGCTGGTAGTAGCTGGCTGGCTGGTGGTAGGTGGCTGGCAGATGGTAGGTGGCTGGCTGGTGGTAGCTAGCTGGCTGGTGGTAGCTGGCTGGCTGCTGGTAGCTAGCTGGCTGGTGGTAGCTAGCTGGCTGGTGGTAGCTGGCTGGTGGTAGCTGGCTGGCTGGTGGTAGTTAGCTGGCTGGTGGTAGATGGCTGGCTGGTGGTAGCTGCCTGGTAGCAGCTGGCTGCTAGTAGGTGGCTGCTTGTAGCTGGCTGGCTGGTGGTAGGTGGCTGGCTGGTGGTAGATGGCTGGCTGGTGGTAGCTGCCTGGTAGCAGCTGGCTGCCTTCTGGTAGCTAGCTGGATGCTGGTAGTTGGCTGGCTGCTGGTAGCTAGCTGGCTCGTAGTAGCTGGCTGGCTGGTGGTAGCTACCTGGCTGGTGGTAGCTAGATGGCTGGTGGTAGCAGGCTGGCTGGTGGTACCTAGCTGGCTGGTGGTAGCTAGCTGGCTGGTTGTATTTAGTTGGCTAGTGGTAGCTGGCTGGCTGCTGGTAGCTAGCTGGCTGCTGGTAGCTGGCTGGCTGGTAGTACCTAGCTGGCTGTTGGTAGCTAGCTGGCTGGTGGAAGCTAGCTGGCTGGTGGTAGCTAGCTGGCTGGTGGTAGCTAGCTGGCTGGTGGTAGCTAGCTGGCTGGTAGTAGCTGGCTGGCTGGTGGTACCTACCTGGCTGGTGGTAGCTAGATGGCTGGTGGTAGCAGGCTGGCTGGTGCTACCTAGCTGGCTGGTGGTAGCTAGCTGGCTGGTTGTATTTAGTTGGCTGGTGGTAGCTGGCTTTCTGCTGGTAGCTAGCTGGCTGTTGGTAGCTAGCTGGCTGGTGGTAGCTAGCTGGCTGGTGGTAGCTAGCTGGCTGGTGGTAGCTAGCTGGCTGGTGGTAGCTGGCTGGCTGCTGGTAGCTGGCTGGCTGCTGGTAGCTAGCTGGCTGGTGGTAGCTAGCTGGCTGGTGGTAGCTAGCTGGCTGGTGGTAGCTAGCTGGCTGGTGGTAGCTAGCTGGCTGGTAGTAGCTGGCTGGCTGGTGGTAGCTACCTGGCTGGTGGTAGCTAGATGGCTGGTGGTACCTAGCTGGCTGGTGGTAGCTGGCTGGCTGCTGGTAGCTAGCTGGCTGGTTGTATTTAGTTGGCTGGTGGTAGCTGGCTTTCTGCTGGTAGCTAGCTGGCTGTTGGTAGCTAGCTGGCTGCTGGTAACTGGCTGGCTGCTGATATCTATCTGCCTTCTGGTAGCTAGCTGGATGCTGGTAGTTGGCTGGCTGCTGGTAGCTAGCTGGCTGGTGGTAGCTAGCTGGCTGGTGGTAGCTAGCTGGCTGGTAGTAGCTGGCTGGCTGGTAGTAGCTGGCTGGCTGGTGGTAGCTACCTGGCTGGTGGTAGCTAGATGGCTGGTGGTAGCAGGCTGGCTGGTGGTACCTACCTGGCTGGTTGTAGCTAGCTGGCTGGTGGTAGCTAGCTGGCTGGTGGTAGCTGGCTTTCTGCTAGTAGCTAGCTGGCTGGTGGTAGCTAGCTGGCTGGTGGTAGCTGGCTGGCTGCTGGTAGCTAGCTGGCTGGTGGTAGCTGGCTGGCTGCTGGTAGCTAGCTGGCTGCTGGTAGCTAGCTGGCTGTTGGTAGCTAGCTGGCTGGTGGTAGCGTGCTGGCTGGTAGTAGCTGGCTGGCTGGTGGTAGGTGGCTGGCAGATGGTAGGTGGCTGGCTGGTGGTAGCTAGCTGGCTGGTGGTAGCTGGCTGGCTGCTGGTAGCTAGCTGGCTGGTGGTAGCTAGCTGGCTGGTGGTAGCTGGCTGGTGGTAGCTGGCTGGCTGGTGGTAGTTAGCTGGCTGGTGGTAGATGGCTGGCTGGTGGTAGCTGCCTGGTAGCAGCTGGCTGCTAGTAGGTGGCTGCTTGTAGCTGGCTGGCTGGTGGTAGGTGGCTGGCTGGTGGTAGATGGCTGGCTGGTGGTAGCTGCCTGGTAGCAGCTGGCTGCCTTCTGGTAGCTAGCTGGATGCTGGTAGTTGGCTGGCTGCTGGTAGCTAGCTGGCTGGTGGTAGCTAGCTGGCTGGTGGTACCTACCTGGCTGGTTGTAGCTAGCTGGCTGGTGGTAGCTGGCTTTCTGCTAGTAGCTAGCTGGCTGGTGGTAGCTAGCTGGCTGGTGGTAGCTGGCTGGCTGCTGGTAGCTAGCTGGCTGCTGGTAGCTAGCTGGCTGTTGGTAGCTAGCTGGCTGGTGGTAGCGTGCTGGCTGGTAGTAGCTGGCTGGCTGGTGGTAGGTGGCTGGCAGATGGTAGGTGGCTGGCTGGTGGTAGCTAGCTGGCTGGTGGTAGCTGGCTGGCTGCTGGTAGCTAGCTGGCTGGTGGTAGCTAGCTGGCTGGTGGTAGCTGGCTGGTGGTAGCTGGCTGGCTGGTGGTAGTTAGCTGGCTGGTGGTAGATGGCTGGCTGGTGGTAGCTGCCTGGTAGCAGCTGGCTGCTAGTAGGTGGCTGCTTGTAGCTGGCTGGCTGGTGGTAGGTGGCTGGCTGGTGGTAGATGGCTGGCTGGTGGTAGCTGCCTGGTAGCAGCTGGCTGCCTTCTGGTAGCTAGCTGGATGCTGGTAGTTGGCTGGCTGCTGGTAGCTAGCTGGCTGGTGGTAGCTAGCTGGCTGGTGGTAGCTAGCTGGCTGCTGGTAGCTAGCTGGCTGTTGGTAGCTAGCTGGCTGGTGGAAGCTAGCTGGCTGGTGGAAGCTAGCTGGCTGGTGGAAGCTAGCTGGCTGGTGGTAGCTAGCTGGCTGTTGGTAGCTAGCTGGGTGGTGGAAGCTAGCTGGCTGGTGGAAGCTAGCTGGCTGGTGGAAGCTAGCTGGCTGGTGGTAGCTAGCTGGCTGGTGGTAGCTAGCTGGCTGGTGGTAGCTATCTGACTGGTAGTAGCTGGCTGGCTGGTGGTAGCTACCTGGCTGGTGGTAGCTAGATGGCTGGTGGTAGCAGGCTGGCTGGTGGTAGCCGGCTGGCTGCTGGTAGCTGGCTGGCTGCTGGGAGCTAGCTGGCTGCTGGTAGCTAGCTAGCTGTTGGTAGCTAACTGGCTGGTGGTAGCTAGCTGGCTGGTAGTAGCTGGCTGGTAGTAGCTGGCTGGCTGGTGGTAGGTGGCTGGCAGGTGGTAGGTGGCTGGCTGGTGGAAGCTAGCTAGCTGGTGGTAGCTGGCTGGCTGCTGGTAGCTAGCTGGCTGCTGGTAGCTAGCTGGCTGGTGGTAGCTAGCTGGCTGGTAGTAGCTGGCTGGCTGGTGGTAGCTAGCTGGCTGGTGGTAGCTAGCTGGCTGGTGGTAGCCGGCTGGCTGCTGGTAGCTAGCTAGCTGTTGGTAGCTAACTGGCTGGTGGTAGCTAGCTGGCTGGTAGTAGCTGGCTGGTAGTAGCTGGCTGGCTGGTGGTAGTTGGCTGGCAGGTGGTAGCTGGCTGGCTGCTGGTAGCTAGCTGGCTGCTGGTAGCTAGCTGGCTGGTGGTAGCTAGCTGGCTGGTGGTAGCTAGCTGGCTGGTGGTAGCTAGCTGGCTGGTGGTAGCTAGCTGGCTGGTAGTAGCTGGCTGGCTGGTGGTAGCTAGCTGGCTGGTAGTAGCTGGCTGGCTGGTGGTAGGTGGCTGGCTGGTAGTAGCTGGCTGGCTGGTGGTAGGTGGCTGGCAGGTGGTAGGTGGCTGGCTGGTGGTAGCTAGCTGGCTGCTGGTAGCTAGCTGGCTGCTGGTACCTAGCTGGCTGCTGGTAACTGGCTGGCTGCTGATATTTATCTGCCTTCTGGTAGCTAGCTGGATGCTGGTAGTTGGCTGGCTGGTGGTAGCTAGCTGGCTGGTAGTAGCTGGCTGGCTGGTGGTAGGTGGCTGGCAGGTGGTAGGTGGCTGGCTGGTGGTAGCTAGCTGGCTGCTGGTAGCTAGCTGGCTGCTGGTACCTAGCTGGCTGCTGGTAACTGGCTGGCTGCTGATATTTATCTGCCTTCTGGTAGCTAGCTGGATGCTGGTAGTTGGCTGGCTGGTGGTAGCTAGCTGGCTGGTAGTAGCTGGCTGGCTGGTGGTAGCTAGCTGGCTGGTAGTAGCTGGCTGGCTGGTGGTAGGTGGCTGGCAGGTGGTAGGTGGCTGGCTGGTGGTAGCTAGCTGGCTGCTGGTAGCTAGCTGGCTGCTGGTACCTAGCTGGGTGCTGGTAACTGGCTGGCTGCTGATATCTATCTGCCTTCTGGTAGCTAGCTGGATGCTGGTAGTTGGCTGGCTGCTGTTAGCTAGCTGGCTGTTGGTAGCTAGCTGGCTGGTGGTAGCTAGCTGGCTGGTAGTAGCTGGCTGGCTGGTGGTAGGTGGCTGGCAGGTGGTAGGTGGCTGGCTGCTGGTAGCTGGCTGGCTGGCTGGTTGTGGCTTGCTGCTGGTAGCTTATAACTTAAAAATCGTATCGATGCTTATTGCCAATGGGACTGAAAAAAGGCTTATTTTTTGTACGCTTTCTAACGGTCTTGCGTAGCATGAAGGGACGTCTCTTACGTTTTCGAATGGCTTTAACATAATTAAAGTCACTGTTTCCCTCGAAAATATCGTGCACATGTCTGACGGGCCGGGGGAAATCGGCACAGACATCAAGTGACCTTCAAAGCCCCACCCCACCCACCGCGGACGAGCCATTGTCGCAATTCAAACACTGCACACTGCAGAGGTGAATACCCTTTAATCACTAGCGGAAAGTAGAATCCGCTTTTCCGAATCACACGAGAGAGTGCGAATCCATGTTTTCCCCCACTAAATCCACAGCAGCACTTGGAAAGCACACAAAACGAAGGGATATTCGAACTAAAAAGAGATTTTCTTAGAAGCATTTCGCCAGATCCAAATGGGATTTGCAACATATCCTATTTTTTCCCCGCTCCGTCTCTGCACCCCACCCGGCCTCGCACACATGTCCGCCCATATACAGACGATGAAGATTTGCGCGCAAATTGGATGAACCAGACGAGTGGCAGTTGAATCCTCACATGTTTGCATAAATCATCAGTCAACCGAGTGGGTGCGGGAGGCGAGGCCTACAAAAATCGCACTCGAATTTGAAATTCAAATTCCTTTGGCGGAGTTAATTTGCCAAAGAAAGAGCAAATGTGTCTGCCCGCACCACCCACGCGCTGGCTGCTGGTGTGGGTTGCGTTTTGTTAAACTCATTTGAAGGGACAAACTGGGTGGTCCCCAGGATACGGTCCTGTTGTTGTGCCCCGCAAGGGGCAACCGTGTGAGTATGCTGTTTTCTCATCACACATGGCACGCGGGTGGGTGAGCAAAGCGGTTTACAGGTGTAAAGTGGAATCCGGGTGCAAATTGGCTTCGCCTAGCTCGGGGACTGCTCGAGAACGTGCCAAAGGACCGACTTAGCGCTCGAAATCATTAAGGGTGAAAATCTTTTGGGTGGAGCACAACTAACCGTCGTCGTCGCCAGGCAAGCAGACACCTGGCTGTTCCACGGACGACGACGCACAGCAATGGTGAAGCTCGGCACAACCGCATCGCCACGCCGTCGCTCCTGGAGGGGTGTACGAGTGGGTGGGCGGATAATGCCCTTGTTACCGAATCGTTGGCGCTGTGTTGATATTTAATTTTGTTGTTTCTCATACAAGCTCCTTCTCGGTCGTATCCTAGAGCAAATAAGAAACTCATTTCTTTTGCATAATTTATGGTGTTTGCCTAAAGCGGTGCAAAGCCAAGTGGCGCGGCGGACGGGTGGAAAGTGATATAAAATAATTATGCAAATTTTATTAACTGAAAGAGAGCGCTTTGCAATTGTTTTTCTGTTGATTACTTTCTGCGATATGATTCGGCTGGTTTGTTGTGTCACCCGGGGGAACGGGATGCATGCACACATCGCGCCTGCAAGGGGGGTAGTACAAGTAAACGCGATAGCGATAGTAAACGCATTGAGGGGGGTGGGTGTCACTGCCGTGTAGCGGACTACAGTGTCAAGATAGAATTTGCTCGGCGAAGTTGAATTGTGTCTGCACATGGGGGTGTGTGTTGTGTTGTCCTTGCACGAGTTGTAAGCCGCGTGTATTGCGTGGAAATGTGTTATCCACCATCTGGGGTGGTCTGCGTACTGAATTGGACCTCCTGTGGATCGGTGGCCCAGAGGCTTCCTACGGAATTACTTGGTTGATTTGCGCACGCAAGTTTGTCTTCTTTCCAGTGCCAGCGGGGGCCTCGAAATGATAGCCTTTACATTCGATTGTTATCCTGCTTATGTGACATTTGTTGATCAGAACTGTGATTAGCTATATATGCTCAGCAATCGACTTTCGTATGTCTGACGTTTAATGTTTTGCTCCTCTTGCAAATCTTAAAAGGGGATGGCTTACCATCAGAGATCCTCAAGGCCGGTGGCGATGTTCTGGTAGAGAGCATGCACCAGATGATCCGTGGAACTTGGGAGGACGAAAGCATGCCCGATGACTGGAATATAAGCTCCATAAGACTAATCCACAAAACAGGCGATCCAACATCTTGCAACAACTGCTATCCCACTCATCATATGCTTACTGTCCTAAGCCGTTATCTTAGTCAAACTCCACGAAAAATGCATCGGTACAAGTATACAAATTCGAGAAAGCTTAAAACGTCTTTTGTGATAAAAATTTTCTGGTAGATTAGTAAACATTTTGGTTTGAAGCCATCAGCCATCATATATGAGTACCTTCCCAATTGCTGCCATGGAAGTGCTACTGGAGCTGACTCCTTTGCATCTAGTGGTCTTGGCCATTCCGAAAGATGACGTGATTCGGAAATCCAACTTCGAAAAGGAGTCTACCATTAAGCTCAGACCTAAAAAGGACTGGAGCAATGAGACCATAGTCCACCGACTGAGCAGCAATACGCTCAAATGGTATACAGACGGATCAAGAACTGATGAAGGAACAGGGGCAGGAGTATTTTGACTCCGGACAAAGTACTACGAACTCATTGGCAAATGGACCAGTATCATTTATTTCACGCAGAAGTCTATGCCACAGATAAATACACTCGAATCAATCTTGACAGGAACTATACCAACTGCGACATAGCAATAATGATAGACAGTCGTGCCGCTATAGCCTTCTATATCATCAAATCCAAGCTTGTGCGAGGATGTCTAGAGAAGTTTAAGAAGACGAGCACGGATACCTGGCCATAAAGGGATAGAATGCAAAGAAATGGCCGACTCCCTCACTGGAAAAGGAGAACCGGTTCCTTTTATAGGCCAGGCTGCGCTGTAGGAGATCATGTCCTGAGGGAAGAGTTCAGGGAACTAGAAAGAAGGAAGCGGGCAGATGCCTGGATCAACGCTCATGGCATGAAGCAGGCCAAAAAACTCTTGGAAGGAAAATGTCTGAGGCATGTATCAGAATGAGCAAGAACAACCTCCGTATCCTAACAGGCTTCTTAACTGAGCGCTGCAGACTTAGGGAGCACCTAAAGAAACTACGAGTATCAGCAGGTTCTGCGAAATTCCAGAACATATACTGGGATTTTGTAAGGCACCAGCCCACAAAAGACAAAGATATCTGGGGAAGCACCTGATATCAGAGGAAGAACTAAAGTCACTAGAACCAGCCCTCATTTTCAGATCCCTATAGGAAACTGGCTTAGAGAAAATACTCTATAATAAATCTCTTCCACCTTCGCGCAATAGGATCATGTAACCCTCAATACAACTTTGGACAGAGCTGCATGGGAGGAGAGCTCTTAAGAAAGCAAAGGACTAACTAGGGGGCACGACAGATCTAAAGGTCGCGGTGCAACATACCATCAACAACAATAATAACAATTAAGCTGACAAAAAAAATACTTTTTGAGGGAACTAGCCCACAAAAGACAAAGATAGCTGCATATTTAGCTGTAAGTTACAGTAAAAGTAATAGTACTAGTCCTTCTCGGAGACTTCTGAAAATGCAGATCTATAAAGATTGCTTAAGTTAATGTCCATAAATACGTGTATTCTCTATCCCACTGTGCGTGGCCTTCAAGATCCTGTCGAGCGTATTGCTTGAACGTCTAAAGTCGTTTTCTACCGCTCTAATTATTGCGGCTTCCTCCCGGCAAATCGACTATAGACCTACTCTTCACAGTAAGGCAAATCCTGGAGAATACCAGTGAGTTTCAAATCTATACGCACCACCTTTTTATCGATTTCAAATCCGCATACTACAGTTGAACGTTTGTGTCGAACACGCTAACACATATGCGATGCAGCATGTAGTCCGGCTCAAGGACTTCCGTTCCGTTTGAAACCTGCACCGGATTTCGCCAAGGAGATGCGCTTTCAATTACAATCGAAAATGCGTAGCAACTCGCCCCGGCTACAAATTGTAACATGTACAGCAGTAATAGAAACAAAAAACTGTACAAAGAATGATTCGTGTCATTATTGCTCTGACTTGCAGAACTGATAGCCAGAACAAATCCACAGGAGCAGATAGGGCAATATTGCCTGGCACCCCACGATGGAGTGAATATTTTTGGTTTCACCAAGTAAGGAAAACTTACAAAAATATGCCAGTGTGGTGCTATAAATTATATAATTGTTTTTGTCAGGGCTTAATTCATTCTGGACGTTTTTATTTTCGATCTTATGTAGTTTTTTTTTGTTATCAGAAATGAAAAAAAATTATGAAATATTTTGTGTGGGCTCAATTTTTACCTTGCAACTACGAGAGCTTTTAGCAAAAAAATTTTATTTATCATTATTTACATTTTTTTCGGAAATATTTTTCATCTTTAGTTGATTTTTACTAAGTTCAACTATATAAATGGTGTAGAACTTTGTTCTACTTCGGGTGATACTTTTGGTAATTACTTGTAATTTTTGTAAATAGTAAATTTTTGTTTCGTAGTTTCTATTCAATAAAAGTGTAAGTAATGATAAATTTAAAAAATCATAATATAATATAATATGGGTGGCGCGACAGTTCGAGGCGGACCTGGACCTAGCTTCTCAGCAACTACTCGTGCTGTGCGTGCTATTGTTCTCTCACGCGTGGAAGGGACCCACAGCTTAACGCCGACTCTGAACGGCCAAATATGAGAAGCTTTTTCTAGACAGTTATTACTCTTAGAGCATTGTTAGTGACTTGAAAGAAGCGGAGCCGTGAATTATCAGATATGGTAAATTCGGGTATCAAACCTGGCACCCTCTGCGTAGGAGTCAACGCACTTACCCAATACGAGAAGGCGACCCACCGACCATTTAAGAAATCACTCTGTACAATTTCTTTTTTGATTTCGATACATTTTCAAAAGTCTCTTCTTCGTCCTTGCTGTAAACTCGGAAGGCACTATCTTCTAAAATCAGCTCAATTGTGGGGATACGCCGATGACATCGAAATGGCCGCGCGAGTTAAATAAGGATTCAGGTGTATATAGAGGTGGTATTATTATATTTATTATTGACTTTTCATTTCATGAGTCATACTCATTGCATTCTTATCTTTTGGTTTCTTATTCCTTGGGCAAGTGCAGCTGCGTGATCGCCTGGGCGGTCTGCTTCCGGGACGTGTCTGTGTTGATAGTTGCTGACTGGTCTCCTTTGGGATGGATGGGAGGAATGTATGCCGTATGTTCTGTTGGAAGTCGCCGACGTAACCGCGTTCCCAACGTCCCAAAGCTTCCACTACTTTCACGGCAATTAAAGAACAGGCGAAATGAGCTAGTCGTCATTTCAATGAGAATAAGGCCAAAAATGCATATGCTGTCGATTAAGAAACGATCCGCCACATAGAAGCAAGGGAGAAACATCACAATGAACAGCTAAAGTTTCGAGGTAGTAAAGGAGTTTGTCTACCTCGAGGCAAACGTAAACTGACTAACGACATCTTAGTGAAGTTTGGATGCAGAATCAAACTAAACCGATGTTACTTCGGTTTGCCGAAACAGCTGCGTTCAAAACTTCTTACTCGAAGGACCAAGATCATGCTTTACAAAACTCTTATTTTACCAGTCTTACTATATTGAGCCGAGAACTGGATGATAAACAAACTGCGGAGATTCTTGGTGCCTTCGAAAGAAAAATTCTCCGTCGGATATATGGTCCCGTCTGCGAGGAAGGCGAATGAAGGAGAAGACACAACCGCGAACTCTAAGAGCTGTACCAGGATGTGGATATAGTCCGGACGGCAAAAATCCGTTGAGTGCACTGGCTCGACCACATCGAGCGCATGAACAACAATGCACCAGCTAAGAGGGTCTTCGAAACCGAGCCTCCTGGTTAGAGGAGAGGAAGACCGAATCTCCAGTAAAAAGACTAAGTTAGCGCGGATGCAAGACAGCTTTATCTTGATGACTGGAAGCAGCATGCACATGACCGTCAGCGATGGAAGGAAGCATTTGTTTAGGCTCGGGCCCTTCATAGGTCACCGAGCTTATAAGTTAGTAGCGGGAGCTGATTACTGCTAAAGATCACATCCAAGGTGAAGATAAGGACGCAAAAGCCGTGATGAAAAATATGGAAGATATAGAGAAGTAGAGTACAGCTGTAAAGTACCCTGCTAGCTTAGGTAGGTAGGTAGATATATGGGTGCTGTCACACCCCTACGGCCGTTGCTCACTAAGCTCAACAAAATGAGTCCATTGTGGCCTTAATAGAAAGACAAATATAATACTTACTACCGTGAGACCTTCTTATATTACACTTAAACCATCCTGCTTCAATTGAGATCTTCAGGGGGCTTTTCAACCTTACACACCTTACCCAGGTCCTTCAGCTCCGCAAGCAAGTTTTACCCAGCTACTGCTTTCTTTTCCTTGCCAGAGCTGGGCGTTCGCATAGCAGATATTGGATAGATTCTATTTCTTCCTCATCTCTGCAGCTTCTGCAAAATCGATGTATGCTATGCTCAGTCGCGATGCATGTGTGCCTAAAACAAGGGACGCCTATTAGCTTCCGCACGTTTTTTCGACTAAAACTGATCTGTGATGTTGATCTCTTTTTGCTCAGCGTCGGCCACAGGGCCTTTTGTTATTCCTCCGATGTCCAGCCTAAGCCAACTGGTTTTTATTCTATTCAGGGCTTCGACTTCATCTTTTCTGCGTACAGAGCGGCGTGAGTGCGTAAGGAATTGCCCGAGATTCTCCAAGTTCGGATCCATTCTGCGCGAGACTGTCCGCTTTTTCGTTTCCTTGGACGCCAGTATGCCATGGTACCCAACATAGGGTCGTCGTGTTTACCAAGGATATCTCGCTGACGCTTTGTCTGCATGTCCTGACAAGTTTTGATGTCATACTGTCCGACGCTATGGCTTTTGTTGCCGCTTGGCTGTCGGAGGAGATAGGGATTGCTTTGTTGGTTAAGCTGCGCTCTCTTAAAGCGAGTGCTGGTTCGGTTATAGCAGTCGTCTCTTAATACCAGGGGTTTTTCGAATAGGTCACAGTGTACCCTGGCACCTGTACCGGCACGCGTTTTTAAGCCGTCGGTGTATAGGGCCCTTCTGCCGCTACCAGTTGCTCCTCCCATAGTTTCTGCTCTGGGAAACGAAGGTGTAGGGTCTTTTCCGAAGCTAGTGTCAATGGCAGGTAGTCCGTTTACCCTTCTAGTTTAAGACAAAAGGTTATATATATATATTCTGGATGCCTTCAGAATGAAGCTGGATAAACGTCCTCCGAATGTGATGTGACAACATTTTGACAGATGTCGAAGAATATATTTGCTTCTATTCAGTGTATCATGGCTAAGATCCTTTGCGAGCGTCGCATCCTCTCAAAAAGTGTACAACTCAGAATCCACAAGTGGAATGTATCACAATGGAGCCGAAGTTTGTTTCCTTCACCTTCTTGTGGGTTTGTCAGACGATTTCATGAAAATTCTGCTAGTTTTGTGTCCGCTTTCGAAATTGTTGAATGAAACGTTTTGATTTGTTTGCGAATTTTTTTTAAGGATTCCTAAAAATTCTGGGTCCTTAAATTTTCGACTACCTTGACTACCAACGCACGCAACGGATTCCATGAGCTGGGCCTTAAGGCAGCATCTTAACTCCATTTATTCATGTTTCTTGTCTTCATGAAGAGTGAGTTGTTGCTTCATTTAATTTCCGTGAGCATTAACGTAGACCTTGAGAGTTATTGGCTAAAATCGACCACGCTTATTTAAAATCAATTTTTTTCATTCACCACACAACGAAGGAAGTGGCAGTGTATTGGTCACACACTACGAAAGGGTGACAGCCATATAGCTAGCCGAACTATGCAATGGTACCCCTTTACACAGGACGATAGAAGACCTGGCGGTCCAAAGAAAACTTGGCGCAGGTCGCTGGTGAGTGAAGCGCGGCAGTTGGGGAGAGTTGAGCCACATTGCCGGAAATAGAACGCGATGGCGAGAAGGAGTAGTAGAGGCACTATGTCCCAAAAGGAGGTACAGGAACTAAAGAAATTCTTTTTTTAAGTCGATCACCCACCTAGCGAGTAACACTTCTAAGGCCAACTTATATGACCGTTCACTCTTACCCCCCACTGTAATCTCAATCCATGCAGATTCCGGTTGTGCAAATTGAAAGTACGCCAAGACTTATTGCTGGCCACCTAATTGATTGAACGATGCTCAGTTGCCGTGGCACCCTCGAACGGCATCCGTTTCTCCACACATCCTTGGAAGGAGAACACTAAATCTCTGCCAAACATCATCAACGCTTTCCGACTTGCATCCCACCCCCGGGGCTTCGACGAAAGTAATCACATTAAAGCCACCATCACACATCACATGGTGTGACTTCGGAGAGCTTGCGGACCGCATCCTTGTTGCGCGCCCATCTATGCCGAGCTTATTTGCTTAATTCGGCGTGAAATTGCATTAAACGGCTGCTTGTCAGCGCAGATAAGAGAATTAAATTCTGTGGTGACGTTGAGATGTCTTGGAGGCATTTTGACGCTTCCGGTTAAGTTAGTCGACTTGTGTGTGTGTGTGTATGCAGCAGTGGTGTGGGCCATCTGATGGAACGCGGCCGTCGCGTTGTAGTTGTTTTGCCCAGAACACAATTGGATTTAGAATTTTGATGAGTGCATCCTGCTTTTTTTTTTGCGCTCCACTGCGACTTTGCGAATTGCCTATCTGTCGTGTGGGCTTTGTGCGCAGTTACAATGGAAAATAATTGCGTGCTTTGGTATTTATAGAGTTCCTCCGGAGGATTGCAGCGAGCACAAGGGATGTAAAAATTTCATTTGGCTAGATTGGTGGCAGGATGCGGTCAACGTGTACTCGCCGGCACATGCCAGACAGTTCGGTTTGGATTTCTTTTGTCTTTTGCTCTGTTGCCCGGTTGCGAAGGTTGCAAGGATAATCGGATTAGATCCTGTAGCTGGGTTTTGGGGGTTGTCTCCTCTATGGCAACCATTGAAATTGGATTCTACAAATGCATTTAAGAGTACGAACGACATTTGTGCAAGGAGCAGGGGACCGAGTGATGGTGGATTAGGATGAATGGGGTTTTGGTTACGAAGAGGGCAAAAGGAGGGCTCAACAGGTGTTTAAAATTCTAAGAATTCATTATTAAGGCGTTTCTTTTTTATCAAATCACTAGCTGTTCCCTCGAACTTCAATTAAATCAGTCAAACTTAACGTTAATTTAAAATTATACCGGAAATGTTGCACGCTACTTAGGTTAATGTGATTATCACAACTGAAGCAGTTCTGGCCCACTTGGACCCTGATTGGATCCATTGTGATATCACTAACCGGCAGCTGACGCGACAGTTCCTCTTTGGGTACTAACTAAATAAGACACCTGAAGGTACCTACAGGCATGCTAGCGGCATATCCTGGATGATGCACTGCTTTGCTGGGTTACAGCCAATTAGTATTTCTTATAAATTTAGCTATGTCCAGAATTTTGATCCCAGACATTTCCTCAAGGCTATTGAATGAATAGCTGCCTAGCGTGTTTTGCCTTGTCCTTGAAGAACTGGGCAGGTGCCGAGGTAGTGAAGTATAGTTTCTTCTTCCTCTTCGTCCCTATAGCTCCTACAAAAGTACCCATTCTCCTTGCGTGTGTGACGAATAGGCAATGACCAGTAATAATCCCAACTACATTGCTGATTTCCTTTCTATTTGGACTTAGGAGTGTGTTTGCTTTTTCTGGATGTATTCAAGGCCATATTAGCCTTGAAGTCCTGCAAGTATCTAGTTCCATCCACCTCCGATTGGCGGCGTTGATGGCATCTGTAAGTAACAAAGTGTTGATCACTTGAAGAGAGGGGTATGGGGTGTCCTGATTACTTGCCATTGGCATTCTTACCACCATTCTTGCTAACTTGTCGGCCATTTCGTTGCCTGGAATACCACTATGCCCAGGTACCCAGCATAGAGTTAGATGGCATCTAACCGCTTTCTCCGTAAGAGATAGACGGAAAAGTTTAACCATCTTCGATTTAATTGATGGTGTACCCAGAGCCTTAATGGCGGCCTGACTATCTATGTAGTTGGCGATAGATAGCCCGTCTATCGGGTTCATTAACAGTAGGCGTGCAACCTCTTGGATAGCTTTAAGTTCTGCCTGGAATCCACTACAATGGTCGGGCAGTCGAAGAGACAGAGCAAAGGACATGTCCGGCGACACCGCGAATACTCGTAGTCCGGTGCCGTCGTCTGTTCTTGAGCCATCTGTGTAGATTTCCAGATTGCCTGGTTTTCTTACTAGATAGTTTTTCTCAATCTTCTTTGTCGGGGATGAGTGTTTTGAACCCAAACTCGAAGTCTAAAGCTGCTGCATTGGTAGTCTCGCATTTCTGATTATCTCTGTTGTAGCCTTAACGCTCTTCCAGGTCCACGGTAGCGTATACGTACCATTTTTCGTCTTGACATAAAGGCAGACTTAAAAGTTGTATAGCAGGGCCACGGTGGCGTATACCTACAATTTTTCGTCCTGATATAAAGGCAGACTTAGAAGTTGTCTAGCAGGGCCACGGTAGCGTATACGTACCATTTTTCGTCTTGACATAAAGGCAGACTTAGAAGTTGACTAGCAGGGCCACGGTGGCGTATAAGTACCATTTTTCGTCTTGACATAAAGGCAGACTTAGAAGTTGACTAGCAGGGCCACGGTGGCGTATACGTACGATTTTGCGTCCTGACCTAAAGGCTGACTTAAAAGTTGTCTAGCAGGGCTACGGTGGCGTGTACGTACCATTTTTCGTCTTGACATAAAGGCAGACTTAGAAGTTGACTAGCAGGGCCACGGTGGCGTATACGTACCATTTTTCGTCTTGACATAAAGGCAGACTTAGAAGTTGACTAGCAGGGCCACGGTGGCGTATACGTACCATTTTTCGTCTTGACATAAAGGCAGACTTAGAAGTTGACTAGCAGGGCCACGGTGGCGTATACGTACCATTTTTCGTCTTGACATAAAGGCAGACTTAGAAGTTGACTAGCAGGGCCACGGTGGCGTATAAGTACCATTTTTCGTCTTGACATAAAGGCAGACTTAGAAGTTGTCTAGCAGGGCCACGGGGGCGTGTACGTACCATTTTTCGTCTTGACATAAAGGCAGACTTAGAAGTTGTCTAGCAGGGCCACGGTGGCGTATACGTACCATTTTTCGTATTGACAAAAAGGCTGACTTAAAAGTTGTCTAGCAGGGCCACGGTGGCGTATACGTACCATTTTTCGTCTTGACATAAAGGCAGACTTAGAAGTTGACTAGCAGGGCCACGGTGGCGTATACGTACCATTTTTCGTCTTGACATAAAGGCAGACTTAGAAGTTGACTAGCAGGGCCACGGTGGCGTATAAGTACCATTTTTCGTCTTGACATAAAGGCAGACTTAGAAGTTGTCTAGCAGGGCCACGGGGGCGTGTACGTACCATTTTTCGTCTTGACATAAAGGCAGACTTAGAAGTTGACTAGCAGGGCCACGGTAACGTATACGTACCATTTTTCGTCTGAACAAAAATGCTGACTTAAAAGTTGTCTAGCAGGGCCACGGTGGCGTGTACGTATCATTTTTCGTCTTGACATAAAGGCTGACTTAAAAGTTGTCTAGCAGGGCCACGGTGGCGTAAACGTACCATTTTTCGTCTTGACATAAAGGCTGACTTAGAAGTTGTCTAGCAGGGCCACGGTGGCGTATAAGTACGAATTTGCGTCTTGACAAAAATGTTGACTTAGAGGTCTCTTCCAGGTCCACAATAGCGTATACGTAACATTTGGAGGTTTGGCTATCTTAATTTCTTATAAAATACTGCGTGATGATTTATCACCTATGTCTCGAGAGTCATAGTAGAAGCACACTCGAGATGTTCTATATATCAAATAACATGCTGCTAGGCTACTCTTGTTCCTCCTCAGAGCCACAGCCCCTGCAAAGTAAGTCATAGGCTACCATCTAATTGTCTACGCACTACGGCTCAAGTGTATGTCCATCATCTATTAGACGGGGGTGTCTTAGTTTGTCTCATGATAAGCAAAAACAACCAACTCGAGTGAATGCCTATGCCTGTCTGGAAACAGTTTCTGAAAGTTGTGCAGTTCCGAGACGATACGAAACTGGAGGTCCCCTCTACAAATATGAGGACCATACAACGCACAGCACGAGAGTATGTTGTGGGACAAAGACCATCACCTCGCCTACTGAAGGATCATGGACGGTCTGGTTTAGTGTTTGACTGGATTGGGTGATAAATCATCACTCAATATTTTATAAGAAATGAAGATCTTCCTCCCTCGTGCATCACAACGCCCAAACCGACATACCCGTCTACACGCTAATCCAGTCAAACATATTCACCAGCATGATCTTTTGCAGCTGGCTCCCGTTTGGTAAACCATGTTAGGTTAGGTTAGGTTAGGTTCGGGTGATTGCCACAGCTGTAGCAGTTGTGGCCCATTTAGATCCTGGTTGATTCCTTCGTGCTATCACTACCCGGTGCTATCTACCGACTCCTTTTAAAAGGGACTACACTAAAGAACATGAAATAAACCGCCAACGAGGATGGTATTATAGGGGCCTACTTTGACAAGTCCACTCCCGTGCTGATTTACAACCAATTAGTTCTCCTGGTAAACTAAGCTATGTCTAGTAGCTTTAAGTGTGCCATTTCCTCTAGGTTACTGAAAAAGTAGTTGCCTAGTGTATCATTTCTAGTTTTAGCAAGGGCTGGACAAGTGCCGAGATGGGAAGCGTATTCTCTTCCTCCACCTCGTCTCTATAGCTTCTGCAGTAGTCGTTGTGGGGGGAAACCATTCTTCTGGCATGGATACCGAGAAGGCAGTGGCCGGTGATAATGCCCACTACGTCACTTATTACATTCCTGTTGAGTTTACGACTGGATTTAGTGACGACCAAATAAGCCTCGAAGTCCTACATGTATCTAATTCCATCCATCTCCGATTAGCGGAGTCGAAGACGTCTGTAAATAACAAAGTGTTTATTACTTGGAGTGAGGGATATTGGGTGTCCAGATTACTTGCCATTGGCAAGCCCATCCCTGTTTTAGCTAGCTCGTCGGCCGTTTCGTTGCCTGGAATACCACTATGCCCAGGTCCCCAGCATAGAGTTAGGTTGCATCTGACCACTATTTGATGGCAAAGTTTAACCATTTTTGATTGGATTTATAGTGTATCCAGAGCCTTGATGGCCGCTTGGCTGTCTATGTATGCAACGATAAATAGCCAGTCTATTGGGTTCATTGATAGTAAGCGGACATCCTCTTGGATACATTTTACTTCTGCCTGGAATATACTACAGTGGTTGGATAATCGTCGGGACAGAGAGTAGGATATTTCCTGCATGACGTGACGGTGACGCAAATACTCCTAGTACATTGCCTTCTTCCGTTTTGGATCTGTGTATTGGAAGTATACACAGGGGTAGCTTTTCTGACTACGTCTAATGCACAGTCTTCTCTATTTGGGATGAGTGTTTTATACCCAAATTCAAAGCCTACAACGGGCGTGATATAATCTGTATGCTCTGGGATGTTCACATTTTTGAGTATTTCCACGTGACCTAAACTCGCCTGATCGCAGCCTTGGTAGCCGCCAACTTCCCGTAAATGTCCATGGGAAGTAGCTGTAGCATTGTTTCCATGGCGGCTGAAGATGTGGAGCGATGTGCACCCGTAATGCAAATGCACGGAGATCTTTGTACACTCCTTATCTGCACGCTACTTACCTTGGCAAAAAAGTAGACAAAATCTTCCGCTTACAAAACGACCATATAATGGAATTTCAGCTTGTAACCATAATTCTCGTAATCACTTGATTCTCACAAAAGAACGTGAACAAGTGATTCACGGGATGATGAACGTTCCTGCATATTATTCTCGATATGATCGCAATCAAATGTCAAATAGAGTTCAGATGATTTTTAGGCATATCGGGCTATTGATTAATCGAATAATTATATTCACGTGTAGTAAAATTCACGTGTAAATAAATTCACGTGTAAATAAATTCACGTGTAAATAAATTCACGTGTAATGAAATGCACTCTAATTAACTTCACGTGTAATGAAATTAACGTGGAATAAAATTCACGTGTAATTAAATTCACGTGTAAATAAATTCTCGTGAAATGAAATGCACTCTAATTAACTTCACGTGTAATCAAATTCATGTGTAATTAAATTCACGTGTTAATAAATTCACGTGTAATTAAATTCACGTGTAATGAAATTCACTCTAATTAACTTCAGGTGCAATTAAATTCACGTGTAATAAAATTCACGTGTAATTAAATTCACCCGTAAATAAATTCTCGTGTAATTAAATTCACGTGTAATGAAATGCACTCTAATTAACTTCACGTGTAATTAAATTCACGTGTAATAAAATTCACGTGTAATTAAATTCACGTATAAATAAATTCTCGTGTAAGATTATGTCAAGGCAAACGTTTCACGTACTTTTCGACGCACATACCAATATCACATGCATTCGCCTAAAGACCCTCGAACTAGATGTCAGAAAACCTTCAACCCCCACTGTCGATGCAACTTGAACAAGGATCAGTTTCAGTGTTCCCTTGTTGGCCTTTCACTACCATTAACATCCATCGGAATGCAATAACAAAACGAAAAAAAAAAAAACTCATTCACACTCACACAAAAGGCCAAGGGTGCTGACAACACCCCCGTCTCCGGACCGCTGACGCCGGCCATTTGCATACGCGACTGACCCGCGAGCAAACACCATCGTCGACCCCCACACACAGGGTCGAGTGTCGAGTCGCGAATGTTGCGCGAAAATAAAATCCTGCCAATGCCAGGATGCTAGTTTTTTGTCCCAACACCGACTCCTAATAGGCACGCTCTGCGCGCCCACTCACCGCCCCCCCAATCGCCCGGACAGGGATCATTTTATACAAATTGTAAATACAGCACATATTCAGGATCAAAAGGCCAAGAGCAATGAAAGGATTACATAGCCGCGGTGGCGATGGATGCCGAAGGCAGCGAGAAGATAATACAAAAAAAAAAAAAAATATCACCCCTCGCAGGGGTTGGTGAACCCCATCAATACACAACACTGCCAGCCAGAGAGACAGACCCTTGTTGGAGAGTCGAACGCCAAAGAACAAAAAAGAAAACAGTCGAGAGCTGGAAAAGGCACACACAGACCAAAGTTATAATGCGAAAAGTGATATGAATGCAAAATTTATTCCCGGCCGCCTGTGTGTGCCATTGTGGCTGGGGTCGCAGGGGTCGGCTGGAGTGTATCCGTATCCTGGTGGGGCTTTGTTTTTTGTATGCGCTTCGCATTTTGGCAGTTATTTGCCGACACATTATCACCATTGAATCAGTTTCGGGGGCGCTGAGTTGTGTACACGGATCGCTTAAGGGCCGGCTGGCTGGGACCGCACAGTGAGCGAGGTGGCAGTGCATGGGCAATAAATCTTGTCGGACGACGAGTGTGTGCACTTTATTTGACTCGTCCACTGTTTGCCCATGCTTCTGTGGAGTCTTGTTCCATTTTCGGTTGACGAACAAGAGTGTAAATAAATTCGATTGTGCCCGGCAGCTTGACTTGCAACAATATTTGCCGAGAATTATGTGCGCGATGATGACGAATGGCGGAGCCTTTGTGTGCGGCGGACTTGTGTATAATGAGGAGTGCTCCAGATGAGGACTGAAAAGTCTCTGAGGGAATGTGACGATGATTTCAAGAGATATCTTAAGTGGGTGGTGTTCACGCTGGCAGTGGTTTTGTTTAACGAGGGGGCGTCTGTTCGAACGTCGTCTATCATTTAGAGCCTCTTAACAGAGTTCAGGTGATTGGGAACGATGTGGGTGCAGAGGCCTTAGTTGCAACGTGGCGGCAGTTTGTCGCTCTGTGGAAAAGTTTGAGCTTGAGTACACTCGTCTTCATAATTGTTGTGGCCACATTTCTCTTAAACTTGTATGCGGACATCGGACTCTGTTTCTAGTAGAGCTGTAACCTGCGGTTCAGTTCACTAAATCGCTTCAGTTATTCCGCTTCGATTGAAAGTAGCGTTGCCTGAAGCATTGCAGTCTAGTGCTGAAGAGAGGCATTTCGTGTCGCCGCACTCACAGAACAGGGACATGGTCCTACTTCTAGTCCCACCTGTTATCCTGTTCCCCCTCTAGGCCAATTCTCAAATGTCCGCCTGTAATCGAAAACATTCACTTAGATCCATTTCATCCCGGCGACCAACAACAACACCAACACCGACAAGGACCTTAACAAGTGATTATCCCAAAATTTCCGCAAATTTGCCCGGGAGCTGGTTATTAGACTAGAGACACACCGCCACTGATACCCCCACCCCCTCCACCATTATGAATTAATTTGAATCATTTTTTTTTTTTCATTTTTTTCGAAACTCAAGCAAACTCCAACCAATCAACGACCTCAAAGGACGTTTAAAAAAAAATGAAACAAAATCCCCGCCGAAGGATCCTCATATCAGTCGATTCAATATGTAAATGTGAATTAAATATAATTTCCTTTTTTTTAATTGATTACAGTAATTATTGAGTTAATGATGGGTTCACGCAAGGGAATTAGTCATGGCCTCTAGACTGTATTGTCAGTCGCGAGCGAGTGGTGGCGGGCTTTGCCAACCGTTGGCGGTGGCGCTAGGCGGAAGCGGATTAATTATGAAGGAATCTCACACAAATTCGTTTCACAAACAAATGGGTCACGTGATGGCGTTTTAATCACTAATGAACTCCAGCTTATGGGGATTAGTTTGTCAACAGTTTTGTGTGAATCGTGTTTGAATAGCATCCGGGCTGACTTTGTGGGCGGGACTTTGCACTGGATTCGTATCCAGTGGCTGTGTAAATTGAATTTGAGCCGATAAATTGAGGGAAAATTAAGAGAAAATTGGCGGAAAATTGTGTTTTATTGATGAAAATTGTTGCGGAATTTATGGATTATATGTGGGGAATCAAATGAAATCGAATAGACTTCGAGGTGCGTTTGAGGGTGGAACTTGCTTTAATCAAGCGACTCAATATCCGAACAAAAACAGGGTGGTACCTCTTGGACTGTGGATCCCAAATTGCGAGCGTCTTTTCAAGGAAGCCTTTGGTTTCCGAAATGGCAAGTAAACATCTTCTGCATCCTTCACTGTTAGAGAAGGACTTATGAGACTTATGCACCAGTTCTTAAGGTGCACTCCGCTGAGTAACGAAAACGGCTGAACGCGTACACTTTCGTCGGGGTGCTGACAAAAGGAAAATCATTCGCCACGGATAGGAAAACGTGGTAATCACTTAGTGCTAGATCCGGACTATAAGGGGGATGCGAAAGGGACCCCGAATGAAGCTAAGAGTGTGTGGCCTGACGTTGTCCGTCATCTGCTTACATTTGAACACTGTTGATTCAAACTAAAAATAATAAAGGATTGAGAGCAGAGCCTTGACGAACACCATTGAGTGCATCACAAAAATATTACAATCTTTTGATTATAGAAAACATCTTGGATTGGTCTGAACTAATTTAAGAGGTTGATTACAAAGGGTGCGAAGTTTGCGAAAGATGAACGTTGGGTCAACACAGTCAAATGATTTCGCGAGGTTCATTCGGCAGTTTTGTATTCCTCAATAGCTCTATGTCTATTGTCCGTCAACTTGAACAAGGCTATTGGAGATCTGATTGGTTGTGGTCTTGTCTAAATGTCATCTTTCATGTCTCGACTAACAACTTTGACTAACGATTCAAGCACTATCACAAGAGCGGGCGAATAACAATAGGTTGATTTTCAGACCACCAGTTTAGACTGCCCAGTGAAAATGCTAAATCTCCCCATCTTTCTACAATACCATTCCGATCATTCAGTAATTAGCGTATCCAAGCTGTTCGACTCTTCCGAATTCAAATAAACCTGTTCGAGGGCTATACACGAAAGACTAATCGGAAGAATACTCCAGCTCTTAAATTCTACAATCGACCGTCAGTAGTCCTTAATCCATAGCAACAAGTTTGGCCAGAGCTTTCAGCAAGGAAAATGGTGGTGAAATATAGAAAGTTTTATATCTATCATATTTTCACTGTGTCCTAGCACTGGGGTTCTTACTTAGTTACTTATCAGGCTGACAAACCATGCAGGGTCCGAGCCTGAGCGATAGCTGCTTTCCATTCCTGACGGTCCTGGGCACGCTGCTTCCAGTCATCAAGAACATGCTGTCTAGCATCCGCGATTACTTGGTCTTTATACCGGAGACTCGGTCTTCCTCTCCTTTTCGAACCAGGAGGCTCGGAGTCAGCTCCGCAGTTTTGCTTATCGTCCAGCTTTCGGCTCCATAAGGCAGGACTGGCAAAATAA
This sequence comes from Eristalis intricaria, assembly GCA_964034865.1. NCBI lineage: Eukaryota > Metazoa > Arthropoda > Insecta > Diptera > Syrphidae > Eristalis > Eristalis intricaria. Next base: position 50,589,601 of record OZ035875.1, read on the forward strand.
GGGTTTTGTAGAGCATTACCTTAGTCCTTCGGTCAAGGGGTTTTGACAAACCGAAGTAACACCGGGTGCGGTTCTATGTCGGATCTCCACAGTGATGTCATTCGTGGAGTTCAAGTTTGCCCCGAGGTAGACAAACTCCTTTACTACCTCGAAGTTGCAGCTGTCGATTGTAATATTTTGTCCTAGGTGGTGTGTGACTGATCGTTTTTTGGTCGACAGCATATACTTAGTTTTATCCTCATTGACCCTAGGACCAGCTCGCTTCGCCTCTTCTTGAATTGCCATAAATGCTTCCACTATGGCACGTTGGGAACGCGTGACGATGTCGATGTCGTCTTCATATCCCAGCAGTTGGACTGACTTGTAGAAGATAGTGCCTTCCTCCTTTACTCCTCCAGTACCATATTGAATAAATCACACGACAGCGCAATCGCCTTGGAGGTCCGGTGGAGGCTTCAAACGGCTCGGAAGTCCTCGAGCTGAACTGCACGGTGCATCGCGTGTTTGTTAGCGTAGTGCGATCAGTTTCCCGGGATCCCGAATTCGGCCATCGCACCAAATAACTCCTTGCGATGAATTATGTCATATGCTGCTTTAAAATCGATGTAGAGGTGGTGCGTATCGATTTGAAACTCGCTGATCTTTGTCAGGATTTGCCTTAGCGTGAAGATTTGGTCTATTGTCGATTGCGGGGCCGGCGTCCAAGTGGCACTGCAATTTCAAAGAAGGTGTGAAATGGTTTCTTCTTCCTCTTCATCCCTGCAACTTCTGCTGACGTCATTGTAGGGGATGCCTAGTCCATAGGCGAAGATGCCAATGGCACAATGCCCGGTCATGCCTCCGATGAGAATTCTAGGATTCGGCCTTCTTAGATTTCTGATTAGGTCGCGTAAGCGTTTTAAATCAATAGTCGCCTATAATTGTTTTGTGCTGAGGCACCTAGTTTTAGAAGACCGTCTACGTTTGGTGTAAGTAAGCGTTGCAGGCTTCAGTACAAAAGCAATAAGTATGGATGGCAGTTTTCCGCCTTGAAAGAGTGGAACCCTTTCTATGGGGTTCTGCTGCTTCGAAATTCTGTGGGACATCACTGTGTCCCAGCATCGACATGAGTAGGATGTTGAAATACTTGGCCATCTCGTGAAGAGATAGGCGGCAATTGAGGGACGTCTTGGAGTTAAATGTGCCTGCGTTCAGAGATTTGATCTGCTGTTTCAACAGAAACCTTTTTTTTTATAATTTGCGGGTGTTCAAGGGATTGCTAATACCCTTATGTGTCCGGGGTCAAGGCACAGCACGGGCCGAAAGTATAGAGGGAGAAAGGGAGAGGAGGTACCTGTGCACATTGGTCTTAAATATGTGCGGGTTGTAGTCTGTGGGAAATATTAGGCTGGGAAGAGCATTACATATTCGTGCAGTGCGGTTGAAAAACGAGTCTCGGAATTTAACTTTAGCTGCGTTTTTTTGCAAGCGTATATACGCTTAAATTTCGATTTGCATGTAAAAAACACTAACAACGAATCCTATATCCGCTTCACCTACTCATCACATCTATCGCCGCTTAAGGAATAAGCGCGGATAAAAACAATGCTTCCAATCCTTATCAATCAATCCTTATATATCTGTGTGTTCATTCATGAATTTATTCATTCATTGTTTAGGTAGCTGTATGTGGCTTACACCTGCAGGCTTGGTTGATGTATTAGATCATTTTTCAATTTTTTGGCATCCATAAGTATGCAATTTTTGGCATACCCAGAGTGTCTCTGCTATACATTCCGTTTTGGCTTCGTAAATGATGCTTTTCATTTCACGAAAATTTTTTTTATTTTATAATTATTAAGTGTTTTTGCTTTTAAAGTGCTTGTCACGCTACAAAATCGCAAGCCGAAGACTGTGACCATCAAAGATCAAGCATCACCTTCCAAGACTACACCCCTGACAGCTTAGCAAATGTCATAAAAGTCGTCGGTGCTGCCAAGATTTCATTAAGCGCCGATGATCGTTTTTTTGTGCACTTCAAAATTAGGCGTGTATACGCTTGCAAAAAGACACAGCTTGTGTGTCCGAAAGTAGACTCATGGGTACACTGATGGGCATTCCTGGCGAGACGGGTATTGCGGGTGAATTGAGGGAGAGGATGAATGCAGTTGGCTAGCTCACTTGAGCATCGTTTGTTGAAATAACGATAAAACATGGACAAAGAAGAGACGGTGCGTCGATGTTCGAGCGAGTCTAATGACTCTGCGATATTGTTGTCTCCTATAAGTTCTATCGCTCGCTTTTGGATTCTATCAAGTAGGTGCAGTGTGGTCTTAGCACCAGACCAGATATGAGCGTTGTACTCAAGCTTGGGGCGGATGTACGCTTTATAAATCAAAGCCAAATCAGAAGGAGTGAAATATTTCTTGCATCGATTAAGAAAACCTAAGCATTTCGCAGCATTTTTGGCGACCTCAAATATGTGGTCGTTCGAACAAAGTGTTGTGTTGATACACATACCAAGGATGGGAAGTTTTCCGGTTTCATCGACACAAGCGCCATTCATGGATAATGGCTGATTATCAAGGGTTCGCTTGAGTGACAGCAGACAGCACTGAGTTTTTGAATCATCGAATTCCACTTTATTTTTCTTATAAATAAAATGGGTGGCGCTAAAGCGTAGAGGCCCAGGGCCTAGCTTCTACAGCAACCACTCGAGTTGTGTGTGCTATTGGTATCTCACGAGTGGAAGGGACGTACAATTTTATGCCGACTCTGAAAGGCCAAGTTTGAGAAACTTTTTCTAGACAGTCTCTGAACATTGCCATTGACTCAAAATAAGAGGGGCCGTGAACATTTTGTTGGTCGTACCGGTCGGGAATCGATCCCAAGCGCCGAGGTTAAGTTGCGTAGGGGTAAACGCGCATACCCACGATCACCCCAATTAATTATGCTGTCAAGATTAGAATTCTTTGTGTTAAACATACGTTTCCGTTCTAATTCTATGGCCGAAGAGCGTGGTCGTGACTCATAGAACGAATACGAAAGGCTGAGGGTGCTGTCATAAGCGAAAGAGTGTCGGAGACAGGAGTGGGCCTTGGGGAACACCAGCACTTAGTTGGTGGACAGCAGACTTGAACCCATCCAACACAACTTGAATTGAACGGTTCGAAAGGTAATTTCTAATCCATAGAAGAAGAGATTCATCGATACCATAGGCACGCATTTTCGACAAGAGAGCTTGAGGCCAAACTCTGTCAAATGCTTTAGAAATATCAAGCAAAACGATCTTGCTTTCGCCTGCATTGTGCAAAGACTGGTTCCACTTTTCGGTGAGATAAGCTATCAGATCACCAGTAGACCTGTCGCTGCGGTAATCATATTGCTGGTCATTAAGAAGGTTCCGCGATTCAAGATATTTCATAAGCTGACGATTGATCAGCGTTCCATGACCTTAGAAAGAAGGTACGTAAGTGCTATGGGTCGGTACGAGGTGGGTGATGAAGATTCGCCCTTTTTAGGGACAGGCTGGAAAAATGCTGTTTTCCATCTGCTCGAAAAGAGGCCTAAAGAGTAGGATAGATCAAAAAGCTTACGCAGCGGTTTTGCCAGCACAGAAGAACACCTCTTCAGACGTATAGCGGGAATACCATCCGGGCCAGCGGATTTGTGCACGTCGAGATCTTTCAGTAGTCTTGCAACTGTACGAGTGCGGAAGTGGATTTGTCCCATGGTGAAATCAACGCTCTCAAGTACAGGTGGAGACAAATTAGACTCTGGCAGTGTTGAGCTGGCTGCAAAATGAGCCGCAAGCAGATTAGCTTTGTCTAAGGAGCTGACAGCTGGAATGTCATTGTCAATGAGCGTGGGAATTGAAGACGAGGCGGAATTCTTTACGTTTTTTACGAATGACCAAAAGTTTTTGCTACCCTTGGGACATTGTAGCACTTTTTGCCTCAACTCTTGCTCATAAGAGAATTTCACACGTCTGATAGTTGCATTGTAGTCATTTCTGGCCCGTTTAAACTTGTTCCGGTTTTCCTCAGTAGGGTTGGCTTTGTATGTCCGGAAATTCAACTCTCTCATTCTAATAGCCTCTTTCCAGCTAGAGTCATACCATGCGTTTGGTTTGGGCTTGGTACTCTTCACTCTGTGAGGAATGAAGGTTCTCATGTCCAGCAGAAGAATATTTGTGGTCATATCAGCATTTGACACAGTGTTTTTTAGCTATGATAGAGCTTCTTTAATCGCTCTAGTCTCTGCCTGAATGACAGACCCTACAGTGAGAGCGTAGTCGGAATAACAGCGTTAAATTCAGATCTTTAGAGTAGACCCTCACACCCACTACTTCGCCCTCGATCCATCTGCGAAAATTCGCAGACGACCTTTCAGCGTGCAGTACCTAAGGTCTGAAGGCTATGCTAGTTTAGTTGAAAAAGACTGATCATACCCCTTCCCGTTTACCATTTCAATTTCCTTTAAATTCACAGTTAAAGTCCTGCCATCCCATAAATTACGCATCCCCACTCTCCCACCGCTACCCACCCCCCCAATCACAACCATCACAGTCAATCGAAAGTGTTTTCGGTCCCAGGTGAGACGTGCCGTTCGAAAAATTGATTGATGCGCATTTAAGGCTCACGCACCCTCCCCCCACGTCACAGCCCTCAAATCCCATCCAAAATGCATTATCCCATGCCGCACTGATTCCCAGCCTGTTGCCTCTGTAATTGATTACAAAAAATTACTGACATTGATACAAGATAAGGACGAGGCAGCAGCCGCTGCCGCCGCAACAGCAGCAGATGAGCGCAATCCTTTCAGCCCCCGGGGGAGCACTGGAAAAAAATATATAAATCTGCATTCATCTGTCAATCAAGTGAATCAGTTGTGTCAGTTGATCACTCGCACACATCCACCGCCTGAGTGAAAGTGAAAAGTTTCTCTGTGGAAGCGGAGCCGAAAAAAAAATGCTTTAAGCCATCCCCGGCATCGATGGGCTTGATGGGACGTTAGGCATTTAGTCACGTCGCTGCCAAATGGAAAACCGAAATTAAGGACTCCAGAGAAAGGGGGGAGGGACAGAAAAAAAAAGAAAACCGCCACACAGCCACATGTCAAATCAAATGGAATCCCTCCATAATGAGGGGGATTAAAATCGAGGCTGGTGTGCGGGTGTGTGTGTGCGTGTGGCAGGTTCGATTGGGGGTAATTTCGTGAAAGTGCCTCTTTCAATAACAATACGCCATCCGCATCCACCCCATGTGCGCATAAACTCATCACAAATGTATCGAGCCAGGCCGGGGGGATGCTTGATTGTTGATACTTTACAGCGCCAGACGGGGGCTGGGAGAGCCAGCAACTTTCCGGTCTCTGATGGAATGACACAACAAGCGCACAACTATGGGTCCACGGCCGTGAGCAGATGTATGCAGTGGGCGGGAGGGGGGACCGAACCCACACATGTAGTTGACACGTTCCGCACATAATAATAAGAACGTCATCATATTGAAGATACATTTTTATATTATCGCCGAGAAATATCATCGCATAAAAGCCGCATGAATAATGAAGTAATTTTGAGGGAGCGTCGACGGCGGCGGCGGTGGCGGCGCTCGTATCCGACGACGACGCCGGCGACTGAGCGCTTGACATCTTATTGGTGATTTCCCGTGTTTTTTTTTCTTTCCTCTCGTCTTCAGCTGAAAGGGACATTTGAGGAAAGTCGGATATTGAAAGTCACTTTGCGATACATTGGGCCCATCAATATTTCATGGATGCATGCTGCATGCGGGGCCGGGGCGGGTGATGTCTTTGCGTTGTCGACTCGATGCCAGTGGGAATGTTGGCCTTCCTTACACGACATGGGGCGAGGGGAGCACAATGGGATCATGTCAAATTATGTCTTCTGTTAGATGGTGGGAGGGGATTGGCTTTGAGTTTAAACCATGTCTGGAGGCGTTGCCGTTGATTGGAGGGGGCGAGGCCCATCGTGTAAGTCATGGATCTGATTATGACAACGCAGACACGTGACAAGCTTTGTGCCCCATCCTCGGGACCATCAATAAGTTACAGTGGTAATTACGAGAGGGATGAAGTTTTAGTCGAGGAACAAATCTCAAGAATGTCGGGCAACAGGGAATGAGGATGTAACAGCCGTGAGACATATTTTCTTTTGTCTCTGAAGTTCAAGCCTACTCTGGAGCCCGCGAACTCTAAAACTGGTGCATACACTACAAGGCAGGAAGCTTTTCCAAGAATTTCTTGATCTTCCGGAGAAAGTCCAGCAGACGCTTCTGTGATGAGGAGGCTATGTCATCAGGTCTCACCTAATCATCACGGAGTATCTGACTCCTGATCTGAGCAAAGGAGGGACAGTGATTGAGGAAGTGCTCTGCATTGCCGTCGCCGTCTCCACAGGCGTCGTAAAGGGTTTCATGGCTTAGGCCAAGCACATTTAGGGTGCTGGTCTAGTGGTCCGCTGGTATGCCGGTAACTCGTCTTGAGACTTTTACTGTCAAAAGATGACAAGAATGCAGAGGATTTCTTACAGACGTTTATAAGAAAGCGATTTGTCTGTGGGCATGTGGCCTCCGATCGTGTTCTTGACAAGCCCACTGTCGGTGGAAACCATAACCAAGGACGAAAGTAGTCCCAGACCAGGTTCAGATCCTAAGAAGGCTTCCTCTAATCCTTGCATAGCAAGCTCATAGACGTAACAAGCTTAAAAAAGAAACAGGTTTCCCGGGAAAATTAAAATTCAATTGAACGAGAAATAAAATTGTGTTCAGTCCTGCGCCCTGGAGGACCGCCATTATCCAACAAACCTATCGAACACAAACAAATAAATGAGGTACCTCTTATTTTTGAGAAGAACCAACTGAAACATTTCTTACTCTTCGAAAGTCCTCACTTTTGTTCTCACTGTTCTTCTGGTCAAAACCTTCTTCATCTGAGGAGGAACAGTCAACGAAATGTGTGTCCCATTATTGCTTTGAATACTTGTCAGAGAGCTTACAAGAATGGATTCGACAAGAAGTGCACCCACACCAGGTTTGCAAAGGTATCTAACCAGGTGCTTATGACTTCACAGTTGCTGGAGTGTCTACGTTCAATCCCCGAAACGAAGTGTAATGCTCCGATTTTAAAGTGAGTCATGCCATAGTTTAGCCGATCGTGCCGTATCCAACGAAAACGGCACACAAAACAATCCGGTTGATTGTATGTTCAGAAGGACTCATATAAAGGTTGGTCCAATTTGTGAGTCACACATTAACGTCAAGTTTTTTTGCCAACCGCTGTTTCTATAAAGCCATCTCTCGAAGGACCAAGCTGACTTTATACAAGACCTTGATCAGTCCAGTCCTGCTGTACAGCGCGGAGGCATGGACAATCTCAAAAGCGGATGAGGAAGTCCTTGGTATTTTCGAGAGAAAAGCTCTGCGTGCTATATTTGGTCCTGTTTGCGTTGACGGTTTCTGGAGGAGAAGATTCAACCACGAACTGTACGGGCTGTAAAGCGACATGAGTCTAGTCAGGCGTCTTCGGATCCAACGCCTTAAATGGCTAGGCCATGTAGAACGCATGGACAACTCAGCTCCGGTCCGAAGAGTCTTCGACTCCGAACCCGTGGAACAACGTAACAGAGGACGCCCGCGTTAAAAGGGACGCACCCAGGTGGAGAAGGACCTCAACCAAATTGGCGTGCGACACTATAGACAGCTAGCCAGAGACCGTGCTATCTGGAGAGGCTTGTTGGTTGAGGCCCAGGTCCATCCCGGACTGTAGCGCCAAATGAAGAAGAAGAATTGGTTTGCGCAATAGGTAGCCTAAGATCCGCGTTGTAACACAAGGAGCCTGCGCTTGTCCAAGGTGTGTCTGCTGTCCGTATGCGCGGCAGTCAGCCACCTCAACCTAACCTAAATGTGCCAAAATGTAAGTTTCGATAACAATACAAATTAAAGAATGAATTGAAATTGAGGAAGCTGCAGAACAGTTGCAGGTAGGTACGAGATCTGTGTAGATGGTTTTAGTGTTCCAGAAACTTCTTCGTCAAGTATTCATTGATTATTGGAAATAGTGACTGAATCAGTGTATTTCCAATTGACTGATAAGTACCTGCCAATGTTACCGTTCACTGGAGCGCCAAATAAAGAAGAAGAAGAAGAAGGGGTTATTAACATTTGTCCTAGAAATGTTAATATTTCTAATAATTATTAATTTCGATAAAAGTAAAGGGTAGCAGTGTACGCAGACTTTTTACACTGACTGTAGGTGTTGGTGGTGGAAGGAAAAAATCAATGGACATTTACGACTGTATGTATTTTTTTTAATGCCGAATCACAAGAAAATTAAAACTAAAAATATTGTCAAAAAAAAACAAAAAAAAAGTAAAAATTTGGGATGGGCCACCCTTCTCACGTCCATTCTCAGACCTACTGAAGACGCCCACACAATGTCCACAGTGACCACATGGAATATTCGTTTCCGAGAGTTTATTTTCAGCTGAAAAATCCGCTCAACCCTACACCCACAACCACCCGACTGGACGAGTGAATCTGCCACTCGCAAGAACGATACAACAAAACGAGTCACCGGGAAATTGCTTGACAGCAAAAAGACATTAAAATGTAGCAACGTCATAACTTCCTTTCGTCTGGTAATTATTCGCCAGCAGTTCAAAGACAACTCGCGCGGTAATGTCTGGGGGGACATTAGCTCCACGGCGAGGCGGCGTAGACCCGACGCGGTTCGACCATGATAATGCATTTCTGTCTGGCTGAGTGTTTCACTGGGTCTTCTTTTTTCACCTACACGCCTGTCCCTGTCGCCGCCGTCAGCGTCGGTCGTCGTTGTCGTCGTCCGTTATTTATTTATTTCCCAGCCCCAAACCATTGGAATTTAACCCTCAAGAGCGTACAAAGTTTGCCCGCTAAGAGATAATAATGCAACGGATCAACCACGCCAGGAGGAGGATGTCAGCGTCGTCGTCGTAGTCGATGGGGCAACATGCATGTTGCCACTACTACATGACGGTGCCAACTAGTGCCAGGAGTAATTACGCTTAAAAATGACAGAAACTTACCCTACCGCATACGACCATGACGAGGAGGAAGTTTCTTGCTTTGATTAAACAAAACCCTGGCTACACAGCAGCGTCACGATACTCCTCACACAAGACCACGCCGACGCGCGTTCCTTTGAGGGGTTGGGGGGGGGGGGGGGGGGGGGGGGGGGGGGGGGGGGGGGGGGGGGGGGGTTGGCAAAGAGGGAGGACTGGGAAGAGGAGTAAAAAGATTCAGCTAATGAGTCGCTCGGCAAGTTGTAAAGTGGGTTCTGATGAACCGGCACTTTTGGGGATCGTAAAACGGTTCAAATTAATTCCAGAATTTTTGTGCTTCCGTACGCTCCCCGGGAGTGGAGCGTACAATCAATTGGACTAGGGTCACGATTCTCGATTTCATTAGACCACGACCACCACCACCAGCTGGGGGTTGATGTGGAAAGTGATTCCTAGTTATTTATTGGAGCGTGTCAGAGGGGACACAACTGCTGGCATAAAACACTCGCCGTGTCAAAACACGACTCGCAGTAGTTGCGACGACGACGTCGGCTATTGTCAAGGTGTGCACGAGTACAGAGGAATCAGGGAAACCAATTTCACGTAACTGACAAGTCACGGAAGCATTAGACAGCCAGAAGGAAGGTGTACATTTCGGTTGATATATCGTGGACTGGGGAGGGGGCACATAGGGGGAAATTGGAAAAGGGGACAAGAACAACTGCACTCAGCAGTTTTTTTGACAACGCACCAGGATGTGGTCACTGAAATTAATTAAGTCCGAATCTGAAGGTGAGAGCTCTGCTGCCACGGTTCCCTTGGGAACCACCACACTTTGTGGGTATCCGAGATGACAATTTGAGTACATTTTTGCAAGCAACATTCAATATTTATTCGATTCATTGCGACGATCTGAGGAGTGACCGGGCGGATGGACACGGATTGTCAAGACATCGTTCGGTTTCATTGATGGCATTCAGATCTCCAGCGCAGAATGAAGTTCGCCATTAAGGTGGGCCGGATGCCTTCTCTCGTGTGCGTCTATTTGAAAAAGTGGCATCCATGCGAGTTGATCCCAACGACAGACCTATGTAGGTCTGAGCCTGAGCTTCCAGCTAACGAGGACAAGCTTGATTGTGCCCGCGATGACATGTCTTTATTCTAGAGATTCGATCTTCCTCTTCTTCTCGAACCAGGACTTTTGGATTCGAAGACGATCTTAATTGAACCATTTGCACCCAGTTGACGTGCCAGATTTTTGAAAACCAAGGTTTTTGTCTTCACTAACATTGCATTGTCATCTATAAGGCCCTCACGAGAGATCTCCAGGCAACTCGATCCTGTCGATGCTGTTGTCCGTTGCCTTTCGACTCCAACACGAACGGTCTGGCACATGGAGTGTCTTCTCCCATCCTCGTCCCGAGGCCATTGTCGGGTTGCTCGTAATTCGGAGTCAGCCCGACCGTCTACCGAGTACTTCACTCAAACTCAATGGGGCCCTGGCACACCAAGATTGGCGGTATCCGAGGCCAACCTTCTTCTTTTCGTCATCATGAGGAGGTTGCGGGGTCGTTAACCAGGCTTAGGCTGTATGAAAATAAATTCGTACACCCCACACCAGCTGCCGGGAAGGCCAGTGCATTGTCCACATTGCAAATTCATTGAGGATTGTACATTGCCCACGAGAAGGGTGATGTTGAAGGAGAGCTTTGATTTATCCTGGAACCTGGAAAAGTTCAAACAAGGCCGGCCTCGCCTGGTCCCCTATCAACAACCACATTTATTACTCTCGGAATGATCAACGACCAATGATTACCTACTTATCAAGCTTGTGATCCATGGATGATGATGGAATTAGTCTGCGTTTTGGCTGCCTTCCATCGTTTCTAGTCATAAAGCCCAGGCTGCCTTGCGTCCTCGAAGGCATGACCCGTTATGCTGGAGATTTGATCGTCCTCCAGAAAGCTTGAATTCGAGAACCCTTTAAGATTCACCACAGGTGTCTATGCGCTCGATGTCCGTGTGCGGCCGAACCATTATAGGCGTCGGATTTTTACCTTCCGGACTGGGTTCACGTCTTGGTACAACTCGCAGTCGTGTCTTTTCCCCCAAGAATCATATATTTTGTATTGCTTAGCGTCCTGTCCATTTAGGTTGGGTTAGATTACAGCGGCTGACTGCTGGTTGGTAGCAGTCACCGGCAGGTCAGAGTTGGCGTGTTACCACTGCACCACTTGGCGTGTACCAAGCCATTAAGAGCATTTAATAAAGCGATAGAGATGACTAACACTAATGCTTCCTAGGTCCGTTGTTATTGTAGAAGGCGTCGAAAGGACTTCTTCTTCGGAAGGAGAGCGTGCTGCAAATTCACAGAGGATAAACAACATTTTCTTCCAACTCCTCATTTCTGCAGCTACTTTGTGGGTACCTACTCTGAAGGCGTGAGTTCCAATGGCGCCCTGCTTCTAGATCTTCATTCGGAATGAGTACGTTACCAGTGCCATTTCTAACGAGTTTGGCTGCGGCTGTGTTTTTTTGCAAGCATATATACGCTTTATTTTCTCGCTTAAGTTACTCATCATATCTATCGCCGCTTAAAAAAATAAACGCGGATAAAAACAATGCTTCCAATCCTTATTTTCTGTGTGTTCATTCATGAATTTATTCATTCATTGTTTAGGTTGCTGTATGTGGCTTACATTTGCAGGTGTGGTTGATGTATTAGATTATTCTTAATTGTTTTGCCATCCATAAGTATGCAATTTTTGGTAAACGCAGAGTGTCTCTGCTATACATTCCGTTTAGGTTTCGCAATCGATTCTTTTCATTTGATAAAAATTGTTTTTATTTTATAATTATTAAGTGCGTTTTCTATTAAAGTGATGACTCCGGTGATATCACCGGAAGATTAAGGCGATTCGCTTATAGCGCTCCCCTGACACATACACACGCCATCCGTTGCAACCTTTTGAACGTTTGGCAATCAATTAAATGCATTGATGTAGATCGGTTAGAAGAGCGGGTAGACCAAATCTTGGAGCTCCTGCAGAGCCAAACATCAATCAGACGAACGAGTTCTCCTATAAGATCCTTGCAGTGAATGCAAATTCCTTCACATTCCTCGAAAAAACGAGCTCTATAAACTTTTGGATGACCAAAGCCCAGAGCTGATGCTGATTACCGAAACCAAGCTAACACCCCTATTCTGGTTATGATGTGGTCACAACGCACGAATGTCAGTGAGGCGAAAATTTGGTATTCTGGCAAAAACCTCACAAGAAAACACACAAGATTAGTCACCATGGTGAGGTGAATTCGTTGCCAAGTCAAAAATTGTTTTTTTTTTGACAATTATTATATTCGCGCTTTTTTATTATGAAATGTGTATATTAATATAAGTATTTATTAATAATGAATATATATATACTCGATGCTTTAACAGACATCTGAAACGAGATTTCAGAACACACAATCACATTTCTGGCTTTTATGTGAATTTGATTGAATGCAAGCTCGTTTTGCGAAGAAGGATTATCCACTGGGATCATTAACCAAGGTTCTAATGGATATCCAGAATCACCCAAAAGCCACTTGAACTCCCGGCTGTTATGACTTTGAATAAGCTACATTCGGACTGACGATGTTGTCCAAATGCCGGAATCATGGCATGATCCGGGGAATTTCGCGTTTAAATGCAGAAACTTCAGATTTTGATCACAAACCTACACACAAGGATATACAAATAATAACATACATTTTTAATAATAATTAATAATTTTTCCTTGTGTGTGACAGTTCTTTTGTTGCTTTTTTTCTTTGTGATGTGCTCATGAGAACATCACAATTTTGACGGTTCTTGTGATGCTCACAAGCTGTGTGGTTTTGCTCAGAATACGAAAACCACACAGTTTGTGACTCACCATGCTCTTGTGAGGTAGTTGTGACTTAAAACACATCACTGAGGTTTGCCAGAATAGGGGTGTAATGTAACTGGGAGAGGCATACTGGAGCACAGTAATTATAATGTTGTTAGAAGAGACAGGCCCAATTTCAGTTGTGGAGGCTGTGTTGCGATCTTCATTAAAAACAACATAAAACATAAAGTAGTGTATAGTGGTGAAGTCCGAAGGTTTCAGGAGTTGGAGGCCTGTGTCTCTGTGCATTTTGGTCCGCAGTGGAAGGAGGTTGTGTCCTCTGGCAACCCTAGTACCAGAACAACTATATCGGAGCTCGATTCACTCTTTCGATGTCTGAGGCTGGACTCGGAGGAGAACTAATTCATTTTGTCCTGGGACTCAAAAGCCCGATATGGACATTGGGGGAACATGGTTTCCAATCGGAGGGGGGACCAGCTTTATAACTGCTGTTGCTTACACAGCCCGATATGGACATTGGGGGAACATGGTTTCCAATCGGAGGGGGGACCAGCTTTATAACTGCTGTTGCTTACACAGCCCGATATGGACATTGGGGGAACATGGTTTCCAATCGGAGGGGGGACCAGCTTTATAACTGCTGTTGCTTACACAGCCCGACATGGATATTGGGCGAACATGGTTTCCAATCGCAGGGGGGACCAGCTTTATAACTGGTGATGCTTACACAGTGTCGAGTATAGACCCGATTTGAAGGCAGCAGAGATCTCGTCCTATCCCAGAAGCGGCTCGTATCTGGATCTTCTGCTGTTAGACGCAAGACTGCAGATGACAGACGCAAACGCACAACCGGTAAACTGCTTGAATACCTTCGTGTATCTCAGTGGCCACTGCGGACTCAATGCCGAAATCAGGATACGACGCAACGATATTGCGGACTTAGGAGAGTTTGTCCAAACGTACCCCTAAGATTACAGTAGGGCACTATGGACACGCTTCTCCAGAAAAATGACGCGAGCACTCTCTTCGAACGCGCTCCACATACCGTCCAATAGAAACTTGTCAAACGAAGAGATTCACATGTATCTAATTCAATTGAACGAGACAATTAAGAGAACGATGGACAGTACGATACCACGGATACACGCACAAACAATGAAAACCTATACCGCAATGCGACGATCGACAAAAAACTAGACTCCTGTCAAGATTAAGAACCTTGTACAGGCGGTTTACTGACAGACGAGACGAAGAAGTTAGGACTATCGCTAATCATAAATATTCAAACTTTAATTGTCCAGAATTGTGGTCGCCGTGGCGTAGTGGGTAAGTGCGTCGCTCCTACGCTGAGGGTGCCAGGTTCGATACCCGAATTGACCACCTTTGATAATTCACGGCTCCGCTTCTTTCGAGTCACTGACAATGCTCAAGGAGTATTCCTGTCTAAAAAAAGCTTCTCAAATTCGCCGTTCGGAGTCGACATTAAACTGTAGGTCCCTTCCACTCGTGAAAGAACAATATCACGCACAACACGAGTGGTTGCTGAGAAGCTCGGCCCAGGTCCGCCTCGGACTGTAGCGCCACCCATATTATTATTATTTACTGTCCAGAATTACAGACTTTCTGCTAATTCGTTCTGGAATGATAAGATTCGGGCTGTAAGATCTAATGATCCGAGCATGTCCCCGCAAATTAATAAATTCTTTCGAAGTAAATATAGCGACCTTCCGTGTCTTAAGCTTGCCAGAACGACGGACAACGAACAAGTACTGACTACAGCAGGTATTGATCCAGATAACGCCGTTCTCGACGATAACTTCTTTGTGGTCGAAGATCCGCAAGAAAAAGTAGAGGTACTTGACGCGGTCTTGCAGGAAGTGTACAAGCTGAAGAGTATTGAAACCGCGAGAACCGCGTAATGACTAGCAATTCTCAACTTCGAGAAGACAATGGCGATCTGAGAACACTGGCTCATGTCGTGTTCAATGATGGATTCGACAATGCCATCGCCGTCGAAGGGTTCATCACCCGTTCATAACGAAGACAGAACTTCAAGCGGTCTTCGAATCATTAAAGAAGAAAAAGTCTGTTGGAATCGACGGGATCTCCAACATTGTGCTAAGACACCTTCCCCTGGAAGTGGTTAATATGTACACAATCCTGTTTAACAATGCTCTGAATAATGCACATTATCCGGAGCATTGGAAAACGGCAATTGTGCGACCCATATCCAAGAGAGGAAAAGATTCTTCGAATCCGTGCAACCTCCGGTCAATAAGTCTCCTTCCGAACATCAGCAAGGTATTTGAGAAGGTGATCAATAAAACTCGGATCAACGGGACTAAGGACAAAAATATAATTCCGGATAACCAATTCGGTTTCAAAGCGGGGCACTACATGACACTATTCATGCCGCGGTGTCATATCGGATATCCAATGGAACAAGAGTCAGAAACAATGTACGGGTGCCTGCTTGATTGACCTGGAGAAGGCCTTCAACACCGTATGGTTAGAAGAGATTTTTCGCTCAATCGGCAAACCACTCCTGAACCTACTATGTAAGATGCTTACCGGTAGACGGTTCGTAGTCAAGAATGGCAACGTTACGTCGACAGGTGACAGACCAAAATGGTCTCCAACATGGTGCCGTTAATTCGCCGATCCTGTTCAACATTTACTTGAGCGATCTGTTAAGTTCTCTTCCTCACGTAATTGCGTACGCCGATGACTTGATCGTGTACAGATCCGGCAAAAAGATCGAGAAAATCACTACTCTCACGCAGGGTGACTTTGATTCATTCATGAGAAGTTGCGATGGCTGGAAGTTGAGTTCACTTCTGGAAGTTGAAGTATCAACTGGAAGTTGATGCACAGTTGATACTCAACTTCCGGAAGTCGGAAACCATTCTGTTCAGGACGCCGTTGTATAAGGCCTCGGGGGAAACGAAAAAGAACTGGCGAAAATTCTCAATCGCTGGAAGACACGGGGAACCACTGGCGAAAAAGACTGTGGTCAGATACCTGGGTATCTGGCTAGACCAGCATCTATGTTTTAACAAACATGTAGATGCTGCTCTGGCCAGAGCCCGAGGCGCTTTTGCCCTCACAAAGAGACTGTTTTACAACAGCCAACTCGATGCGAGGGTGAAGGTTATCTGCTACATGTCTCTCATCCGGCCAATGCTGACCTATGGGTGTCCCGTGTGGTTCAACGTGAGTGCAAGCTTGATGGAAAAGATTCGGTTGCTTGAGAGGGCTTGTCTTAGGGCTTGCCTTCATCTCTATCGAGCTCCAGAGTCCCAGTACATAAAATTCTATTCCAATGAGGTCTTATACAACAGGGCAAACCTGATAAGAGTGGACAATTTCCTTTTGAAGTTGATTCGAGGTCATACTGCTGGAGCGACGAACTCGGTCAACAACTTGATCTCGAGGGCTTACTACCCCAATCCAGAATACCACGAAAGGGTACGTTACAGTGGCTTCATCCCCCCAGAAGCTTTTCTGCACCCAGACAAAAACGGACTGACACAAGATATTAATGGGTACCGCTCATCTACCACATCGCCAGATCAACTGTGGATGGGCGACTCACCCACGACCGTTCCGTCGCACAACGAGCTAAGGAGGATCTCCTCCGTTCCAATACGGTGGTCTCAAGACGGGATATATGGGATGTTGCTATGGAACATCGAAAGTTCTGGTGGCTGGGGAGCGAAAGAACTCCAGCGTGGAACCCTTTAGACCCGGGGTAAAAAGGCGTATCCCCGAATGGGGGAATAGTCGGTCTCCGTCTTGCAGTGGATTCGAATAAGGTCTATCTGCTGCATCCCTTGGTCGACTTACACATATTAGGGTAGTTTTAAGGTAGCCGTAAGTTGTACAAAAAAAAAATTAAAAAAATAAAAAATGTTGGTATACACATGTGTACACTTGTATGTACTTATGTGTATGCACATGTATATATATTAATTAAGTGCATAAATTTTCTTAATTTCAAACTGAAAGTGTCAGTCAATATCTATGTTTAGCGTAAATAGAAAGGTTGTTAGTCTAGGTCGAAAGACATAGTATAAGGTTAAGCTTAGCTTAGGGCCATTAAGTTATATTTAGCATAATGTTCGTCTAACTAGTTTTAAGCTTTTTTGTCTTGTAGATGTCTAGTAGATGGTGTCTAGAAAATGGTGACCAGCCATGGAGAGACAAAGTCTACAGCCTGTTGTACCGCCACAGGAAAGATCGCATCCCGTCCTGCCATTTTATATGGCTTGAATATGTTTGTGGTCCACAATGGGCTCCATTTGCTGCAGTATTTCTTAGAAATGTTGCGCAAATTTTGGAACACCCTTTATGAACAAAATTAATCATAAATTGATATTTGACTGACTTAACGATAACTATTAAATTGAAATCGAATCGATGATAAGAAAAAAAAACATCGAAAACCACATGAGATTTCAACTCCCCCCAAAACTGTTGAAACGCTCGGTACGGCTCCCAGACGCACTGAATAGGTACGGATTGGAGTTTGCTCGCAAACACAGCCGTTGGGCCATAGCTTAGTGGGAAGGCGTATATTTCAGTGATTAAACAATGATTTCTAGAATTTTATTTGACGCCAAACCCATTGTACGCCGCTCAAGGTTCAAGCCACTTGACTCGAGGTACACCCACTTACCCCTCAAACATGGTTGAGGCAGTATGTATCCTCATGTCAGGTGCAATGGCGTGTTGTGGTGTTGGACGGATGGATAGATTCCAATATGGCGAAAATTGTTTGCTGTCATCTGCTAAACCATTATCATCAAGGAATATGCGTTATTGAAAGTCGGGTATGTCAGAGACGAGTGACCTATGAAAAGTTTAAAAAAGAATGTCGTGTTAAAGGTTGTACGGAAAAAAATCCCGGAAAGTTTTGCATACGCCTTGGATAAGCTTTCATTTCATATGCAACTCGTCGGTCGTTTCTATGCCTTAGGACATCAACTGTCGACTCTTAGACTATGGGACACGGTTTATTAACAAAGGGTATCGTTTAAAGTCAAGTAGAAATACGAATTCAATTTGTTTCATTGACCAATTCTTTGTCCTCTATTGTCACTGTGAATGCGCCAACAATGACGGATGCACTGTCCCCGAGCAGTTAGTGATGCGGGTTTATATACCTGCGTGCATTTAAGGTTACAACTCGGCCGTCATATATTCGATCTGGAGGTCGGAACCATTTTTGTTGGCGGGTTCCTTGTCGAACCCATCGCCTGGGAGCTCGTACAACCGCTTGGTTCCAGCTTCTGCGACAGGTCTGTAGCCGCTGGCTCGTTCTCGATCGAATTTCTCCCTCTTTCGCGCCAGGGTCTCCTCGATGTTAACTGCAGCTGCGCTCCGTTGGATTTCCACCTCCTAGGCCCTCGCGTCTTCTCTTTGATCTTCACCACTAATGCTTAGCAACTGGCGTGCAACCACCTTCAGGGGTTCACCATTTGGTCAGGGTCCAAGTCGAACTCCACCCAAGCCTTCAGGCAACTCTCCACCCTCGCTCTTATCGGATCTGCGATCCAAACGGACGACCCTTCTACGATCAAACAGCACATGAATGTCCATCATTGAGATGGCTTGGACAGCTTCCACTGAATGACGACGGACAAGTCATCGCCAAGAACCTTTCCGGCCAGTTGGATGACCTTATAAATAAATATTTGACAGATTTAACGATAATTATAAACTCGTAACCGATTTGCAATCCTCTACGAAAGCTACTCGTCATAGAATGATAAGAAAAAACTTCCAAAACCACATGAGATTCCAATCGAAAATGAGCAACTCCCCCCAAAACTGTTGAAACACCACAAAATGTCCCTTTAATCTCGCTCGGGACGGCTGCCAGACGCACAGAATATTCACCGCCCCGCCGCCTCTAATTTGAATTCAAGCAGCAACAACAAACAAAATTGTCATCATCTCATTTCCTGATTAAATTTACCTTTGAGGTATGTATCGTCATTTTCTTCGTTCTTGTTGTATTCTTCTATTATACATCACCAAACGGCACGGCGCCCACGTCCCTTTGAGAGGACATTTCTCAGTCGTCCCTTGCATTTGCTAATTCTTTTGCTTTTTTTTTCGTTGTTTCGTCTCTGCGCCCCCTCGTCTGGGGTGTTCTTTTTGTCATTCGAGATAATTCGCTTTGTGATCTACTTCAAGCAGAAACACAAATAATTTCCCGTTTCCCTTTTATGCTTGCTCTTGAAAAATGAGCGAAACGGGAAGTCTATGTGTGGTGCTGTGGTGCTGTGGAGCTGAGGAGCTGAGGAGCTGTGGATCTGTCATTTTATTATTCTTCCTTCGGTCTCGAATAATTATTTCATTCAATTCCATCTCTCACCTGAGTCTTCGCTTGCAGCCGCACATTACCATGTCTCAGGGGGTTTTGTTTTTTTGAGTTGGCGCCGGGGAACTTGTGGATGATGCCTCCAAACTTAGACCTTAACTAAGAGTGTCTCACAAGCAATTCTCAGATAAGTCATCGTGCCGCTCTCCAGAGTGGGCGAGCAGCACTTTAATGAGCGAAAGATACTCCAGCGAAGAAGAATAAGAAGAATCTACCAATTAAAACGGCGCAGCAGCCACCCCTGCCAGGCATGGCCTCATGAATATTCGCCCCAACCGCAAGCATCCCTCGCTACCCCGGTGGCAATTAAACGCCACCCAGTGTTCAGTCGTCTGATCGGATCTATCGCAGCGATTATTATTCAATTAAGAGACAGGAATCGATTATGAGGGTAAATTGTTGCAAATTGGAGTGTCCTCGAGTGTCCCGGCGAGTTGCTGGCGCTTGCTGTGCCCTCCCCGAGGTTGCTTCATCCTTGTTTTTTTTTTTTTTTGTTCGTTATGTTTTTGCGCTCTCCCGCCCATTCGGCTTTATGACACCAACAGATGCTGCAGACAGATTATTGCCCAATTATGATGCCAGGGTTAAGGAGCAGTTGGTGTGACTTCCTCTTGAGTTCAAGTCATCCTTTGCTCTCACACACAATCGCTGATGGGATGGATGTGTGTTCATGTTGTGATGGTTGTTATCGTTGCGGTCTTTTGTTGACGTCAAGTGATGTATAAGATGGCTCTAATTTGTTCTATTGTTGTGTTAATACCCTTGCTTGTGGAAGGTGCTAATAGTGTTTGTAATTAGGACGATTGGCGACAAGACCGGACCGCTTAGGGTTGATTAATTGATAAGGATAATCGCAGTGGTTGACTGTCGAACGCATTGACGGCCAATATCATGATAGGAGAGAAGACATTTGCCGGGTGCCCACTGTTTGCTGATTAAATCGCTCTCATAGCTTCAAGTGGCTGTTTGTTGACAACATACACATGCGGGGGTTGATTGGCGAGAAAAAAAGGGTGATGGGGGTTTTTTTTGGAAAGACGAAGTGTTCTCTATGAAAACGAAGTAAAACACTCCGATTGAAGTGTGAACGGCAACACTGGCTGGTATTTATCAGTAAATTGGAAATACACTGATTCAGTCACTATTTCCAACATTATGAATGTATGATTGACGAAGAAGTTTCTGGAACACTAAAACCATCTACACAGATCTCGTACATACATGCAACCTTCCTCAATTTAAATTCATTCTTTAATTTGTATTGCTATCGAAACTTACATTTTGGCACATTTAGGTTAGGTGGAGGTGGCTGACTGCCGCGCATACAAACAGTAGACACACTTAGGCCAAGCACATGCTTCTTGTGTTACACCGCGGATCTTAGGCTACATATTCCGCCAACAAATTCTTCTTCTTTATTTGGAGATACAGTCCGGGGTGGACCTGGGCCTCAACCAACAAGCATCTCCTACTAGCACGAGACCACGGCTACCTGTCTCCAGTGTCGCACGCCAAGTTGGTTGAGGTCCTTCTCCACCTGGGTGCGCCACCTTAAACGCGGGCGTTCTCTGTTGCTTTGTCCCACTGGTTCGGAGTCGAAGACTCTTCGGACCGGAGCTGAGTTGTCCATGCGCTCTACATGGCCTAGCCAACTTAGGCGTTGGGTCCGAAGACGCCTGACTAGACTCATGTTTCTGTACAGCCCGTATAGTCCGTGGTTGAATCTTCTCCTCCAGAAACCGTCAACGCAAGCAGGACCAAAGATCGCACGCAGAGCTTTTCTCTCGAAAATACCAAGGACTTCCTCATCCGCTTTTGAGATTGTCCATGCCTCCGCGCCGTACAGCAGGACTGGGATGATCAAGGTCTTGTATAGGGTCAGCTTGGTCCTTCGAGAGATGGCTCTACTACTCAATTGCCACTTGAGCCCATAGAAACAGCGGTTGGCAAGAGTTACTCTGCGTTTGATCTCTGTACTGATGTTGTTTGTACTTTTTGTGTATTACCTTATTTAAAAACTTATTTGTAGTGGCTACAGCAGTTTAAAGTGCTGTATGAAATGTATGATAGAATCCTACAACTTTCCCATATTTCCAGTGTAAACTTTAGGTGATACATGTTGTATTACAGCGGCTCATACAACAAATCTGAGAAACAGAAGTGTCAGAATCATACAATGTATGAGATGTATGTTCTGTGAAATAGGCCCCTGGGCTGCGACTTTTGGATGTTGTTCAGAAAATTCAGGAAATAGACTTCAAAATGATAGGAGACAGATCCATCACTGAAACAATTGATGATAATGTTGCCTGCCCTCTTTATTTTATCGATATTTCCACAACCGATGATCAGCTGAACAATCCGGTTGTATTCCTCCTTTTAATCAATCCAGCCGGGATACAAGTGAATCTAGGAATGCCCATCAGTTTACACTCGAGCCCAGTTTTTGACGACCGGCTGTATACATCTTTCTTTAGCCGTGCTACACGGATGTCCAATGCATTACCCAACTCTATCTTTCCGTCTCATTAGTATGTTCAGAGATTTAAAATCGGTATCTCCTTCCCAAGCCATTCCTATTTTCTCAACGCTCGTACAGTGTTCGATATTTAAAGGGTATTTATAGAAAAAGTCATACATGTTGATCCTCAATAAAATAAAAACTAAAGACATCGCGGTTAGACACTGTTAACCAAAATGAGACAATGTTTGCTAAAGAATTGGTTCAAAGTGCATCATAAAACGTACTACCTTTTGATGCATTTGAGTACGTTTTGCCAACGCGATGAGTACGCTTCCTTACCAAAAGGGAGCGAATGCTGGTAGGAATGAATCAAGTTTGTGTCAAAATTGTCATATGTTTCGAATGTCATAATAATTGAACAAATTCTTTTATTAGAACCTGTTTGTTGTTTTTTTTTTATTTATTTTTTTTTCTTATTTACATCTTACAACTTCCTTAAAAACTACCCTCGGCTATGTAGGCCGGCCATAGGTTGCAGCTTATAGATTTGCATCTAATTGCTGCAAGACAGTGACCGAGTGGTCGCCCATTCGGGGATACGTACGACGAGGGAGTTCCCTCTCTCCCCAGTTGCATTGCAACATCCCGAACATCCCTCCTTGATACCGCCGTACTGAACCGGAGGAGACCCTCCTCAGCTCGTTGTGCGACGGAACGGTCGTGGTTGAGTCGCCCATCCACAGTTGAACGGGCTATGCGGAAGATGAGAGGTACCGCATTTATATCTTGTAACAGTCCGTTCTTGTCTAAATGGAGAAAGGCTTCTGGGGGGACGAAGCTGTTGTGACGTACCCTTTCGTGGTATTGTGCATTGGGGTAGTAAGCCCCCGAGATCAAGTTATTGACCGAGTTCATCGCTCTAGCAGTGTGACCTCGAATCAACTTCAACAGGAAATTGTCCACTCTTATCAGGTTTGCCCTGTTGTATAAGACCTCATTGGAATAGAATTTTATGTACTGCAACTCTGGAGCTCGATAAAGACGAAGGCAAGTCCTAAGACAAGCCCTCTCAAACAACCGAAACTTTTCCATCAAGCTTGCACTCACGTTGAACCACACGGGACACCCATAGGTCAGCATTGGCCGGATGAGGGCCATGTAGCAGCCAACTTTCACCCTCGCATCGAGTTGGCTGTTGTAAGACAGTCTCTTTGTGAGGGCAAAAGCGCCTCGGGCTCTGGCCAGAGCAGCATCTACATGTCTGTTAAAATATAGATACTGGTCTAGCCAGATCCCCAGGTATCTGACTACAGTCTTTTGCGCCAGTGGCTCCCCGTGTCTTCCAACGATTGAGAATTTTCGCCAATTCTTTTTCTTATCCGCCGAGGCCTTATACAACGGCGTCCTGAACAGAATGGTTTCCGACTTCCGGAAGTTGAGTATCAACTGTGCATCAACTTCCAGTTGATACTTCAACTTCCAGAAGTTAATACTCAACTTCCAGTCGTCGCAACTTCTCATGAATGAATCAAAGTCACCCTGCGTGAGAGTAGTGATTTCCTCGATCTTTTTGCCCGATCTGTACACGATCAATGGTGGGCGGGGGGGGGGGGGGGGGGGGGGTGAGGGGGGAAACCACAGAGCCTTACCCTGCTCTTGTATCGTGCTGGCAAAACGTCTAGGGGCCTCCTACAATAATAATCTAAATGAGCTAAATAGCATCACCATTAGCCAGGTAAACCGCTTCGTCGCAAGCACCAACTGGTTCTAAAAGTTAGGGGAGTAAATCCGCGTGGTATCACAACGGGCCTACCTTGGCATAAGTGTGACTGTCTTCTTGCAGTCAGCCACTTCAACCTAACTTATTGCATTAGCTAGGCAGGGTAAGTTAATATAATTTCGCGAGATTACAAGATTGCCAAACTGGCCAAGAACTTATGGCCGAGGATAGGCGAGGTTTGGGAAGGAGTAAGAAAACCCCAAAAACGTACATTCGATTCTTGGGATCTCCTCCTACTAGGATTTCAAGACACCACCTCTAGATCCGAATTGATATGACCCTTTGAATCCTATCCAATTTCTTAATTCAGATGACAGTTGGCAATCAAACTCAGCTCGCTCCGTCTCGAATTGAACACACGTTAAAGGAGTCCTCTGACACTCCTTTGATTTAGTTCGTCGAACAAAATTACTTCACAGTCCTCGTGATATCAGAACATCACTTGAAGTTCTCCTCGAAACTATTCCATTCCCGCTTTGGCGAAAACAACTGCTGCACGTCAGACGATAGCGCTAATGTGATTCTATCGCCGAATAGATTTCCTTTGACTGCCACGAGCCGAGGAATGAGGAACACCCTACCGCCTGTCGCACTATTAAATTTTCTACTTTTCACACAAAAAGATAAAAGAATTCAAACTACAAAAGAAGACTTGTGCAACAACAACATCGAACAAGACCGACACCAGCGACAGGACCGATCCTGAAAGACGTACAACTACGACGACGCCGACCATGTGGGCGGGTGTGTGGTGCAAAGTCGAAGCAACAGCTCTCCTTAAAGCCATGCGCTCGCTGCATTGTCAGAGAGGTTACCGTTACACTCATCGTGTGGCAGCAGCTCGTTGCTGTTCGGAGTTCTATTGACAGTTAGAGCACTCGTACAATGGTTAGGTGTACTGTCCCACGTCAGTCGATTCGCAAAAAAAGAACGAAAGCGGGTAGCAAGACGGAAAAAAAAATCGGGAAATTGTTTTGCTTTGAAATGTAAAACGTTTTCCATTTCATTATTATTTTTTTTTGCGCTCCTTGTTCGCCCTCCGTTCTTGCGAGAGAGGAATTTATTTCTTCCCTTTTGGAAATTGGTTGGTTTATTCGACTGCCACCTCCCGAGGGGGTGGGGGGTGGGAAATAAGCAGTGTGGCTGGGCCGGGCGTGAATGAATAAATTTCGTGGCGCAGATCGGGGGTGAGGCAGTTGTGGTTGCAGCTGAAATCGATATTGTTTCCGTTGCCCTAGAGATCTTGTTTTTTAAGTTTTTCAGAAACTAATAGTCGTACATTTTTAACTTTAGAGTTATTTAACAATTAAATAATGTAACAGAAAGTTTTATTAAGGGGACCCGACCGAAAATATTGACACTGGCTCTACAGTGGCAAGACCAGTACTGACTTATGGAGTACTAGTGTGGTAGAAGGCACTACAAATACAGCAAATTAGGATAAGCAGAATAGAAAGATGAGACAGGTGCACTCAGATCAACACCCACGGCGGCCCTCGAGATCTTACACAATCTCCTTCCCATGGACATCTACGTAGATGCTTGCTGCATTAAGAGAGAGAGTGTAAGCACTGGGGAAATGTCCACATTAAATGGCGCATGGAGATATTCATAATATTACTTAACACCATTTGAGGACTTCGAAATTAAGCACGAAACGGTAATCGCCTCGAGAATAGAGTGGGATGAAGGAAAGGTGTGTAACCCCACTGTCACGGAAATCTCCAAGTCGGAGGATGGCACAGGCTCCGGTGTTTATGCCAGTTTGCCTGAGCTAGCAATAGCCATACGGCTCCCGAACCACTGCAGTGTTTTCCAGGCAGAAGCAGCAGCTATTCAAGAGGCAGCCCTCCGGCTATCAATAACGGAAGATCTATTGTTATTTACATAGACAGTCAGTCGGTCATAAAGGCTCTGGAAACACCACATCGACAACTTCGAGATGGTAAAACGCTGCCGTCTATCTCTGAGGGAGACAGCAGACAGATGCAACAATACCCTGTGCTGCGTCTCTGGGCACAAGGGCAACGAAAGCGCCAACGATGGCGAGTCTACCTCTGGCGCAAAATCAGGAAACACATAACCCCCCAATGAGAGCAAAAGAAAAGCAATTAACAGACGCCATAATCAATAGAAATCGTGGATGGGCGGAACCGGACACCTGTAGTTCATCGAAAACAACGTGGCCTACAATAGATCCACCAAAAAATAAAGCTGTCCTAGAATTTGACAGGAGAAACATCAGTAAAGTAGATGACTGGCCATTGCCTAATTGGCAACCAAGCCAGAAGACTTTGCGCAGCCTACAACGACTTCTGCAGGAGCTGCATAGACGAGGAGGAAGATGAAACCGTCGGACCCGCCGAGTCCTTAGGTTACATTAGGTAGGAGGGCTGCTAGTGCATTCACCCGCACAACCATATTGGTCCATTGTGGATACCCATAGTCAGACTACTACCACTGATCGACTACTCCAGCCGTCTACAGTGCCGTGAATTTGATCCCAACTGCAAATGGTGATTGGACCTAATTCGAAAACCAGATGAAAGCGTATTGAATTTGCTTTCACTGGGGTTCGAACCGAGGACCCCGCCACCCGGGGGCAGGCACTCTATCAACTGCGCCATCCAGTCGTCTTTCCCAGGATCTAAATATCCAACTGTCTTCCCGACTACCTAATCACTGTAGCGTCTTTCAGGCTGAAAATATAGCAATTAAGGAAGCCCTGTCTTGGCTAAAAAAAAACCAAAGTAATATGGCGCACAGATATCGTCATCTGTTCCGATATCCAGGCAGCGATCAAATCTCTGAATTCAGTCACTTTTAACACCAAGACTTCTCTTAATTTCCGCCTATCTCTTAACAAGATGGCCAAGTATTTTAACATCCAAATTATGTGGGTGCTGGGACACTGTGACATTCCCGAGAATTGCGAAGCGGACAAAGCCGCTAGAAAGGGCACAAATTCTGTACTCTTTCCTTGTGGAGACCCACCCTCCACGCCTATCGCTACTATAAAACATCTGCTAAAGCTTGAAATGCTTGCTCAAACAAACCGCGGATGGTTATCTGGCACAGGATGCCTCATTACCAAACAACTCTGGCCTATGATCGATCCCCAACGATCGCTTAGCTTGATCAGATTAAGCACGCCAAACGTCAGATCTTTTATTGGCGTTCTAACAGGGCACAGAACTTACACCCTGTAGACAAGGCCTTCCCTATAATGATTGCTGTAGAAGCCGCATGAACGAGGATTAGGACGAAACCATCGAACACTTGCCATGCAGCTGCAGTGCTCTCTCATCCCGTTGATTCAGACTTCTGGGGCCCTTCTTTCTTAATCTAGCTGAACTAAGCAGCATCAAAATCAGCCTTCTTCTTCGCTTTATTAAAAGCACTAATTGGTTGCGTGTCAATTCGTTTTGTCGTCAATGTCAAAAAAGGGTTTAGACAAGGCGACGCGCTGTCATGTGACTTTTTCAACATTATTCTTGAAAAGATCGTGCAGAACTCACACGCCTTCACTAGAAGCACGATCTTCCAGAGGTCCGTACAACTGCTAGAATACGCGGATGACATTGACGTGATTGGCAGAACACAGCGAGCCGTCAATGAAGCGTTTGCTGGCGTTGAAGTGGAAAAATGGGTCTGGCGGTGAATGAGGGCAAAACGAAGTTTATGCTGCCATCAAGAAAGGACACACAACATCGACGTCTTGGACAAAGCGGCACAATGGGCAGCTATAACTTCGAGGTAGTCAAGGACTTCGTCCACCTCGGCTCGCAAGTGAACAGTACGAGCAATACCAGTCCCGAGATCAGAATACCAGAATACCAGTCCAATCGCAGAATTACTTTTGCCAACCGCTGTTTCTATGGGCTCGAAAGTCAATGGAGTGGTAGAGCCATCTCTCGAAGGACCAAGCTGACTTTATACAAGACCTTGACCATCCCAGTCCTGCTGAACAGCGGGAAAGCATGGACAATCCCGAAAGTGTATGAGGAAGTCCTTGGTCTCTTCGAGAGAAAAGCTCTGCGTGCGATCTTTGGTCCTGTTTGCGTTGACGGTTTCTGGAGGAGAAGATTCAACCACGAACTGTACAGCGACATGAGTCTAGTCAGGCGTCTTCGGATCCAACGCCTTAAATGGCTAGGCCATGTAGAGCGTATGGACAACTCAGCTCCGGCCCGAAGAGTCTTCGACTCCGAACCCGTGGGACAACGCAACAGAGGACGCCCGCAAGGTGGCGCACGCAGGTGGAGAAGGACCTCAACCAACGTGGCGTGCGGCACTGGAGACAGCTAGCCAAAGACCGTGCTAGTTGGAGAGGCTTATTGGTTGAGGCCCAGGTCTACCCCAGACTGTAGCGCCAAGCAAAGAAGCAGAAGATTCGTAACCAATTTAAGCTTGTCTGTTTTTTTCTTATTTTTTCTTTTGTCTTGCACGCCCTGCATAGGTCTTGGATTATAAAATATAGAATTTTTTCATGTTGCAAAGTTCGATTTAAGGAGGGTTTCGACTTCGACGAGTGTAAAATAGTATTCTTGGGTCTAAGTTTTGAAACCTTTCTTTCACTTATAAAGGCAGCAATCCAAACAAAAAAATTAAAAAGTACGCGCTGCTTTATCATACTACCGTACTCAGCCCGCAATAATTTACTCAAAAAGTACAATTGTAGCACGCGAGGGGAAGCTGATTCCTACAATTAAAAACTCGCGTCCGAGCTCATTGACGATCCCAATCCGAAGAGGAAGCTACAACTTCCTCTTCCTACTCTCTTTCTGAAGAGAAGAAAGTGAGAGCTTCATTTATAAATGAGAACAAGAGCGAGGTAAGTGAGTGGGGGAGTGTGACAATGATATTATATACAGTACCCAGCAAAAAAAAAATGCAAGCAGGTACACCATCAGAAATAATACTGCTTAGCTTCCTGTAAAGGTATCCAATCTGGTTCTTCTTTTGCAATGTTTCTTTCCTTTGTGAAACCGTTCGACTTTGAGTGTCAGTTTGTGATTGGTCTCCTGCAGATGTTAAAATTATTCAAATAAATGGTATAAGACGAAAATTTGGACGAGCAAGAAAATTGCAAATGTTAAATAATATTAAAGGCTTAATATTTCGTTGCATAACCAATCTTGAGGGCATTGAGTCTACCAGGGAAATTAGTTGGTCCAGTGAGATATTCGGATTTTATTCTTTCCCAAGCTCATTTCAATTGGATGTCCTTCCCTTCCTTATCTCTCGATCTACAAGGTCCCATAAGTTTTCTATGGAATTTTGATCAGAAGATTGCGGCGGCCATGCTAGAACATCAACATTTTCGCTGTCCAAAAACCCTCGGACAAACCGACTGGTGTGTTTAAGGTCATTGTCATGTTGAAATAGTTCTGCTTTGAATCTTTGGTCCTGTCTGCGTTGATGGTTATTGGAGGAGAAGATTCTACCAAGAACTGTACGGGCTGTACAGCGGCATGAGCCTAGCCAGGCGTCTACGGATTCAATGTCTAAGATGGCTGGGCCATGTAGAGCGCATGGACAACACTGATCCAGCCCGAAGAGTCTTTGACTCCGAACCAGTGGGACAACGCAATAGAGGACGCACACGGAACCGATGGCGCACCCAGGTGGAGAAGGACCTCAATCAACTTGGTGGGCGCAGTTGGAGGCAGTTGGCTAAAGATCGTGCCGGCTGGAGAGGCTTGCTCGTTGAGGCCCAGGTCCATATCAACTCATTGACGAGAGAAAGAACCTTAAGTAAAGTTTTACTAGAAATCTAACTTGAAGAACCTTTTAGATTGCTTACCCCACACCATTACAGATCCTCCCCCATGTTTGATGGTGGGAACTGGATTTCTGGGACAGTATCTTTTCCCCGGAGGTCTTCGAACATAGCGAATACCGTCTGACGAGCAGATGTTAAACTTGCTCTCGTCACTCCATAAATCTTTAGTCCATTGCTCGCTCGTCCAATGCATGTGGCGTTTCGCAAAATCCAGCCCTTTCCTTCTATTTATTGCACTGATGAGAGGTTTCTTTGCTGGGCGTCTTGCAAACAGTTCAGACATACTGCCTTAGTCCTCGCCTAACAGTGTGTACGCCTGCACTAAGGTCAAGATGTAGTCTGTAACTTCAACGGCAGTCTTAAGGGAATCGACTTTGACTTGCGTGACTATTTCACGATCTTGTCGGGGAGTTGTTTTGCGAGGACGCCCAGTACCAACTTTTCGTTTAACATCGCCGTCTTCACGGAATCGGGATACAATTCGTGAATTGGTTGACGTTGCAGCACCAAACTCGAGAGCAATATCCTTCATGAGCCTGCCATTGTTAAACGCTGCAATGATTGCTTCTTTGCATCCAGGAGACAGTTGTTTCTAATTATTGAATAGTACAAGTGTTTATTATAAGAAAACAAACAAGAAACAATTGTACAAAGAATTTGTGGTCCAAGAGAAAGCAACGGAGTCGTTACTCCCCGATTGTGGATGGTTTCTTATTCGAAAACGTGAACAATTTGTGGGCTCAGCCGATACTATGGTTTTGACGAACAAAAAACCCCGAATATTTGTATTCTTTTAGTAACCTTGCGTTTTGTTCTTTAGACTAAAGCACAAACACCATCACATTATGACGCATATTTCGCATTTATCTTCTGAATCAAAATGACACCTCTTGTTGGATGGCTACTGGCCAGTTGGAAATAGACTTTAGTTTAGTGCCACTTTAAAGCTGAATGGTTGGACCCCATCGACTTGTTCCTCTAGGCACCGATGACAAGAAGCAAACCGATTAAACGAATTCGACACCCTTCTCTCCGTCATTTTTTTTTCCTGACTCCCCCTGTCAATTACTCACCCCCAACCCACGCCGATAGATCTGAAAATTCACTCACGTCCCCGTGCCATCTTGTCAAAGAGGAGAAGAATCTAATTCATCGCATGTCCTGCGTCAACCAGGGATAATGCCGGCCGTCCGAGTGGAGGGTTTCAATAGATTTTAATCGGCCTCGAGCCATATCATTTCATAATGGTTCAAGACTCCAGATGTACGATGAAAATTAAAATTTTCCAAACACTCCCTGAGAATCCTGGCTCCTGTTCGGCCTCTGGGCACGTTTCATTCCTTCATTTTTATTTTTTTTTTTAATTACTCACTTGGATACCATTAGACGACCGATTCGTCCTGTTGCCATCGATTCGAGTGCTCCGCATGGCCATTGCCTGGTTGGGATGAAGGAACTTCTCAAAGACGATTCTCCGTCCCGATGTCTTTTGTCGTCGCGCTGTGGGCTCGATGACAGGAGTGCGATGTGCCCATCCTCAGACAGATTATCTCATGGAGATACTCTTGTTGAGGTTACTTTTCCCACAGCATTTCGTCAGTTGTGCTGTAAATTATTTTTGAGGAAAAAAAAAAATTCACATTCCAAGGAAAAAGCCTAATGAGCACTTAAGAAGCAACCCTTTCGCCCATGGGGGGTTGGAAAAGGATATTTACAAAACTCCTCGCAACGCTACCACACTTTGTCACGTACGACTGGGTTGCCATTAGGCGTGAGTGCCGCCAGATGGTTGTTTCATGTCAAGAATCGTTCACATCAAGGAGAAGCGAAGAAGATCTGTAACGAGTCTGCAGAAGTTACGCCCCCACCCCCTCGACATTGCGGTCAATTAGACGGGAAGATAAAAATGGAATTTCAAATAATTGAGATCTCATACCTAGACCGGGTGGAGTGGCTTGCAGATTACATGTGCATCCGCGAGTGCATGCACTTCAGGTTGCGCGGTAATGTGGGATTGGCTTACTTGCAGGGATCCGAAGCCACGCCATGCATCCCTCGTGTGTCCACAAGTTCGATCTGTGCTCATATCTTGTCCCACGCACGCCCTAGTCCCAATCGTCATGTTCAGCTTGGTGGCAGCAACAAATCAAGTCCTGCGACGGCAGGATGAACCGGGCTCAGTGGGCTTCATTACGCACTACACCCCGCAGCGAGTAGCTCAGCGCGGGGGAGGGTTCCATTTTTCTATTAAATTTCAAATTATCACCCAACACCATCGGTCGCAGGACCTCTAATAGCTTTCCGAGGGACCCTCACAGGCCAGGACTCATGAATGTGGGTAACCCACCATTAAATATGAGACCGTGTGTAACGGGTGGACCGGGCGGAGTACTCGTATTCGTCTCCCCAAATGACACTTCGACGACGCCCGGTGCGACGGTGTCCTCTCTCGCTCGAACCCCAAACGCCCATCCACACCACGGCACGGTTGATGTCATCGTGCTGTTAAGTGTAGACGGGCATTAAAAATACAGATAAAACCGGTACTTTGTCGTGTTCACAGCCATCAGCAGATGGCCCCCCTTCGACCCACGCTTCCGGTGACGGTGCGACGACGATGGTGGCGGATGGATGTGGGCGATGCCTCGCTCTGTGTTGCTCTTGTAAAACTTTGCTTGTTGCGGGTCACTTTATTGGCCTCATTATGCGATAAGGAATTGGACTTAAATGACCCGGGCAATAACCGTAAATGAAGCTTTACGGTATCACTCCCACCCCTCTCTCCGGTGATGTCCTTAAGAACGCATTAGAGTTATAACCATTTCATTGAGAGGCGAGTGCACTGAGGGCGTGGGCTGGTGCGTATGCATCCACACATAAATTCACACCCTCTCCACTTGAATGGGCTTACAAATTATTTCGATACAGACTCACGCCTGTATCGTCGATCGATGGCATCGCTCGTCGACCAGCAGCTGGGGGGTAGACTTGAATTGAAATCTCTCTCAGCGCCACGGGTGGCCGTTGTGGTGCGGAAAAGTGAGAAATTATGAATAATCCTTCGGTCCTCTCCTCAGGCGTTGGCAACTTTTGCGGTGTGGTGTGCATTAGGGATTCATGCGGGCATCCGTGGGGCGCCAGCGTTTATGACAGCTCCAACATTCTTAATTCTACACGCGACTTTTCCGCACTTAACGCCGATAATTAAAAAGTTTTACGGTGTACCAAGTATTTAAGTTGCCACAGCTAAGGGGTGGGGGTGGTGGGGAGGTGGTCTTCGGTACGCATTCTGGCTCGTCGAAGATTCGCCACAAAATGTCTTAATTAAACATTTCAAATAAGGCCAGCACTCGGTCGAGGGGACGAAACTTATCTTGTAGCTACAGAGTGGTCCGCAAACTGGTGTTTAATGAGCCACGAGTGCTTGAATCGGGAATCGCGTGTAGGACTTATCAATCGGATACAGGAGTAGAGTGTGCCAAGAATGGGCTTGCGGAACTCCCCTACGTGCCATCGCATTCTTTTATTTGGAACGTAGAGTGTAAACATTTCCTCAAATCTCAGTCTTCCGGGATCAATCCAAAGGATGTCATTGTATTGGATGGTAAATCGGAAGTCGCTGTGCACATCCAATGCTTTCGCTTAACATTCTGTCCAGGGTTCAAGCTATTGACGGTACGCTGATGATGGTTTCCAGTCGTCGAGATCAAGCTGTCTTGAGTCTGCGGTGAATTTGTATTTCTTCTTCTTGAACCAGGAACCTCAAATTCGTCAGATTTGAAAATCATAGGAAAGCGATTCATTTTAAAAAGAAACTGTCCAATAGGCAGAATTCGGGAATTCTTATTCAGAATTCAACTTATCCAAGGGGACGCCTAACAATCTGTTCGAGTTATCAACACATTCGAGTAATCGAAGTTCGACTTATGGAATTTCGACTGTATTCACAGGAAAGTGTATGTGTGCTATTTACGAGTCCAGAAGACATTTCATATTCATGAAGTTTATCCATTCAACATTCGGTGATTATGAACGAATCCTTTTACTGAAGTATTGTTCATTTTTGTTTCGCTTAAGTTGAACGTTAAACTGTTTTTTTTTTTTACAGGTAGACTTGAGTTAATTTGTGCTATGTATATGGCCATGGCTGCATATGTACTAGCATGTGGCTACGCAATAGGATAAATTTTCCCGTGATATCCCATTTGACCATCGTATCGATGCAGGCTGGCGTATACGGGCTTGAAATCGATGATGGTGTGTATCGTTCCTATACTCCATTACCTTCTTTACAATTTAACTTATTTGGTCAACAGTCAATAGGCAGGGCGGGAAGACCCACACACACGTGCCGATAAGTTCACACATTATGCTGGACATGGTCTTATAGGGGACGTTGAACAGGAATCTAAATCTATGGGAGTTTCAAAAGATGGGATAGCCCTTTTTGTTGATTTTCACGTCGTCGGAGATGCTTTCATTTTCTTAAATTCTACTTCCACCGGCCTTGAAGGGCTAAGACGATAAAAAAAATGTAGCCTGTGAAAATTTTGTAATTAGATTTTTTTATGGCTGTGCAGACAAGTTATCTAGATAGGTTAAGCTTTGTTCCAAATATCATTTCATGTGGATCTGGTGACGCACTTCAATTATCGCTATTTCTTTCTAGTTGTCTCCAGTTCCTCGCATCAATGTGGTCGAAGTCCTTCTCCCCTTATGTGCGTCACCTTCGACGTGGTGTAAGCGGACGAAACTAAGTTGTCCATGCCATACCGCGATAACTGATGACCAAGCGGATGAAGTTGCAGGGAAGTTTTGTAACTGCATGGTAGACATGCAGAGATCGACTGCTAAACTCTGTGCTCAGTGGAGTGCCTCGTTTTGTTGCTGCGATGATACTTGTCGATCAAAAATGCTGATCGGCGACCATGTCTTATAGACTAACTGTTCACATGTCCCAAAAGGAATATCTTCCACTTAGTCTGAAATTGAGCCTCATTGATTGATTCCCTCAATTAAATATATATAAAAAGTGCATGGTTTGGAATATTCAATCATCGTACTCTGGTCATGGTGGCGTATACGTAACATTTTGCACTTTATCAAGGAAGTAGTCTTAAGAGGTGTCTTGCATCGCCAGGATGGCGTATACGTAACATTTTGCACTTTGTCCAGGAGGCAGCCATAAGAGCTGTTTTGCACAGCCACGGTGGTATATACGTATCATTTTCACTCTCTCCAGGAGGCAGCCTTAAGATTTGTCTAAAGGGGAACAGATAAAGTCCTCTTAGGAGGATACTGCCTCATACGCA
Organism: Eristalis intricaria; assembly: GCA_964034865.1. Classification (NCBI taxonomy): domain Eukaryota; kingdom Metazoa; phylum Arthropoda; class Insecta; order Diptera; family Syrphidae; genus Eristalis; species Eristalis intricaria. The sequence goes on from OZ035875.1 coordinate 50,624,245, forward strand.
ATGGGAGCCAGAAGACTCGGTGCACCCTAAAGTGCTTTTAACCACCTCGTCAATGAATAGGATATTCTGAAATAAGTACCTTAACACCACCACATGGTGGTCAATGGTGTATGAGTATGATATGACCAAGCTTTCTAAAAATTGGAAAAAAATACAAAGACGAAAGTGCAAAGGACACTTTCAAAAAGTTAAAGATCCTACTTCACAAGTACAAGAGTACAGGAAGAGATTGACTTTATTAACTCATTTTTATTTAACAGAAAAGTGTTGCCATTTACAATTGATTTAGTAGTGTTGCCAGTACAATTTTTAACATCCTCCGGGCCTTAAACTTCAAGTGAATAACGCCCTGTCCAACTGGGCGTCTTAACAAGCTTATATCTGGTGTTCGCAGTTTACATGACCTCATTCTGCCATTACAGGATAAGTTTTTTGAATTACGGCCATCTTCCAAAGTAGACGTGGGACAGACTGATCGGAAACAAGAATGAGATCATTCTCTTTGGCGTTGTATGAAGATCCGTGCTTTGAAAAGTGTACTGATCGTGAACTGGTTGAGTTAGTCCAGTTTCTAACGCAGCTTGCTTAGTTGTACGTAGTCGTTTAAAAACGGAAAGTGAAAAAGTTTGTAACGAAATAAAAAAAAATTATAATGCAACTATTTGCGTAGAAGTAAAAAAAATTTAACGGAAAATAAACAAACGGTAGCGCCGATTGGAGATATATTCGCAGATGCTGTCGAAAATTAAAAAAAGTAGTGCCAAAAAAGGGCAAAGAGTTGCCACTTATTGTGAAACCAAAGTTGGTGCAAAATAGTATTAAAACTAGAGAGGACTTAAATAAAAAAGTGAGATCCAATGGACCTGGAAATTTCAAATATCAAAAACTCAAATAATAATAATAATATGGCTGGCACTACAGTCCGAGGCGGACCAGGGCCTAGCTTCTGAGCAACCACTCGTGTTGTGCGTGCTATTGTTCTCTCACGAGTGGAAGGGACCTACAGTTTAATACCGACTCCGAACGGCGAAGTTGAGAAGCTTCTTCTAGACAGGAATACTCTTTGAGCATTGTCAGTGACTCAAAAGAGGGGGAGCCGTGAAATATGAAAGGTGGTAAATTCGGGTATCGAACCTGGCACCCTCTGCGCAGGAGTCGACGCATTTACTCACTACGCCACGGCGACCCACTCAAATAGTGGGATATTAATCCTCGAAAGTAATGATGCGGAAGATAGGAAGAAAATAAAAATGGCTATAAGAGAACAAATTTGTGACAATTATGATGCAAAAGTGGCGAATAAAATTAGACCGAAATTATGATACCGAATATGAAATTTAAATGTGAAGAAAATGAAATCCTTGGAAAACTAAAAAAACAAAATGAGGTTCTCATAAATAGTGAACTAAAAATTATAAAATACTTTGAGAAAGAAGGGAGAATGTTACCAAATACAGTGCGATTATTGAATTGACACGGTCTCTTTCCCAAAACTGATTGAATTAGGAAAAGAAAAGTGAATATTGGGAACGATGCAGTGTGTGATGGAATTGAAATAAAGGGGTGCTTTAAATGTAAAGGCTTTAACCATAAATCAAGTGACTGCAGTGAGTTAGAGGAATGTTGTTCGAAGTGATTAGGAAATCGCAGAACCAATGAATGTGACAAAGACTCAATAAACAAGGGTATAAATTGTAGTCATGCGAACGAAAATTTAAAACCGAAGTTAGCAATCCTACTAAACACTTTTAGTAGGATGTGTCCCGTGTACCCAAACTAACTCGAAATTAAAAAGAAAAAAACTTCTAAACAAGCTAACCGGTGTATACTTAAGTATCCAAGGTCTACGGGTCAAGAAATGAAGTATTGCAGAGGTAGCCGAGTTCACAGCTGATTGCCCCCTAGTCCATCGACGAATTTGAGTGCGTTTTTGATGGAAATTCATGAATTATTGTCGGTTATTCAAGACATAACGTGTTCTCTGATTGGTCAATTTGGTTTAAGAAAACGATATAAAAAGCAGTTGTCAAACAAGTCGAGCATCTGTGTTAAGCTTCATTTCTGATCAGGTCTGCGAGTGTTTTTAGAGTTCAGTCCTAATAGTCGAAGAAGAACAAACGTAGGGGCCAGACGCGAGAAGCGTGCGCCGAAGATTTGTTTTCTAAGTCTTAGCCTATAATAGCCTGTATATCTCCACTCCACTTAAGACAAGAACCCGTACTTTCTCCATTTATTCCATTGACTCGACTCCGTGTCACCCTGTTGTACGCTGAAACCAAATGTATTTTCTTAAACCTTTAATGCGTACCCACACAAGCCATAAATGCTGCCAATGCTCACATGAACTTAAAATCGTTGCGTTTCCTTGCGAACTTTAGCTGACTTCCGCTAGGCATTTTGTGCGCATTTTTATCGCCAAACACGCGTAGTGGACAAACACATTAATCCAAAACGACTTCAAGGCACTTTCTTGGAAACACGAAGTGAACGCACACTTCTTCTTATTCACCCGCAGTTCGTTCAGTCGGCATTAGGTTGGCATTCCGTGCAAGTCTCTCGTAGCGTTGTGCCCTTAAGAAAAAAAAAAACACAGTCTCCCTGCATTTGCCTGAATTACTTGTTTGTTTATTTGTTAATTAAAATAAATTCATATTTTATTCGCGGACAAACATGAGTCCCCATTGAATTCATTGGCGGCCTCGTCGGAAACAGACATCCCGGCGGCACATCCTCCCTTCCGCCGCTCAGTAAGGAGCAGCACTCTCGCAGATTAAAGACGACTTCATGTGCGAGGCACGCTGCACAGTACGAACACCTCCTGCTGAGTGCACCCTAGTCTCGACCCGAAGGACACACAACAAAACGAAAAACACACAGCCCACTTGAATTAAATATTAAATTTCAATTTAACGCAGCACAAAGGATAATAAAGCAGCGCAGAAGGCAGCCGTCCGCCACCACCCGCCACTACCCAACCACCACCCCGCATTAACTTAGGTCCTTGTAAGTGTGCCCTCCTCTCGCCACCGGCGAATTGAATAGATGGGAGCCTGGAATAAGGTCACCTAGATTCTTTTTTCAAGGATAATGCAGGAAAAGTTGCCCCTGCCAATCGGATCGGATGGAATTAATCAGTGCCATTTGCAATGATGGCTTCATCCTGTCCGGCCTGAGGCTGCAGCCTCCAGCCCAATCTATATGCAGGCGGACATCGTTGCAGTGCGCTGCAGTTGTGCAGCGCCATGCCGAGATGGGGTGTGATGAATCTCATATTTTAATTACAGTTACAATTTCACAGACACACGATGTGTTGTTGTTAATTACATTGGAACTGGCAGAGACATAGACATGTCTGCCAGTCACTGGGCTCCGTCCGAAATTGCTTTGGGCAGGGAGTTGGGACCAACCATGGCGCACAACTTCTAACATGCAAAACGACGAACGAGTGAACGAACAAACTGGTCGCAGGAGCAAGGTCTCGATACGGAGCACATGGTCGGAGCTCCAGTTCCAGTTCACCATAAAACTCTCGAAAGTGTTTATGCGACAACAACTCGAGCTGGTGCACATGTCCGTCCTTCGAATGCACGCCACTCGGGTGTGAGTGGCGAGTGCTGGCCAAGGGGAAGACGGAGCTGGGGAAGGTGTGGCTGCAATTCGAAACATGCCTCATGTCAAATGACCCCCGGGGAATGCGATTTGATTTATGACTTATTATGTCTTGTGTGTCCTTTCATAATTTAATTACGTTCTGGCATTTTTGTGAGGAATTATTTTACAGTTTATTGGTTCAAGTGGACTCTGGCTAGCTGGCTGGCTAGCTGGCCATCTGACTGTGTGTATGAATGCTGCGTGCCTGCGGAGGACACACTCTGCGAAGGACATGCGAACGTTGCACAAATTTGTGTTGCGATGGCAGTTGTTTCATTTTGAGAGCTGGGGGTGGCTTAGGGGTTGATGCGCTATTGTTGTACGTGCTTCTGGCGGTGGTGGATTCGATTTTGAGAAATGTACAAGGTGCGTGAATTATTAATGAATTGTCCTTGATAAATGGCCTCGACGAGGCAGAGGGTCATTGCAAATGAATTGATGTTTTATTGTGGTTTGGAATTGTTGCAACATTGGCTTAGAGACGGATGTCCTGTTTTATGTTACCCGTACCATGGATTGGCATGAGGCTTATATCAATTTTTGAACATGAAATGTAACTTCTGTCGATTGTGTTGTACTCATGGCTCAGTCAGGAGGTGGCGACTGTGACGTGGACATGGATGCATTATTCTTAAGGCGCCCGTACAGAGAGTGTTTAATGTGAGTTGACGGTGATGTATTTGACGCAAGAGAGGGCCTAATCAATATTTCCACTGTAGAGCGGTTTTTATTGAAACGAGTAAGGTTGCAGTTTAAAAGTTCCAAAGGGTAGAACCAAAGGCACTTTAAAACTACAAAGTACATCATTTTCTGTCCCATTACACAACCGAATTTCGACTGAACTTAAGTTCAGATTTCGTTGTGAAACCGGACGAGCTAAACAAACGATTTGCACTCGGCTTAAGGTTCAGCTGAACTTAAGCTTAAGCCTTCATTGTTAAGCTGGGCATTAGAAGGACATTTCTTTCATCGACACACACCGTGAGAGGTCCTCGTCGAAATGTCATAATGCTCATGAGTCATGACATCCAAGTTAACGCAAAACAATATAGTATTTGAACAGGAACACGCGCAGGCGAATCCGACACACGCCTCGTCGAGTCAGCAAGTCTACACCGGTCATCAAGGCGCAACGTTAGCTGCGTTCCCACGATCGACGGATGGATAGCAAATTGCAGTGGCAGCAAAAAATATGTATTCAAGGTACACGTTTGTATTCAGTCACTTAGAAGGCAGGATCGCTGCCAGTAATACATTTTTTTTATAAGAAAAAATGTGCGATAGTTAAATTTGAATCTTAGCTCTGTTCTTTGTTGTCCCCTTAGGGTTACGGGAAAGAAAATATACGAGATAGGCATGCCTGTCGTAAGAGGCGACTAAAAATCCACCCATCGTATATGGGTTTAAAAATATACATAAAACATGCAATGAACAAAACAAACAGATTCACTAGCCCCGGTGGCAGCCCAGTTACACTGGAGACTCCACTCTCTTCGGAGACAGGCGCTAAGGATTCTGGGGAGAGCCAGTTATTGCGAAGAACCCACGGGTAATCTGGTCTCCACCATCAAAACCTCGAATGTCCGAAAAAGGAAGTCCGCCGGATGTGGAAACACAAAACCGCACGAACTCAGCGAAATTAGCCCAGGTGGCAGCCCAGTTACTCTGGAGAATCCACTCTCTTCGGAGACAGGCGCTAAGGATTCTGGGGAGAGCCAGTTATTGCATTTAATAAGCCCCTTCGCAAAGAACTCAAGGGTAATCCGGTCTCCACCATCAAGACCGCGAATGTCCGAAAAAGAAGACCGCCGGATGTGGAAGCACAAAACCGCACTAACTCAGCGAAATTAGCCCAGGTGGCAGCCCAGTTACTCTGGAGAATCCACTCTCTTCGGAGACAGGCGCTAAGGATTCTGGGGAGATCCAGTTATTGCGAAGAACCCACGGGTAATCTGGTCTCCACCATCAAAACCTCGAATGTCCGAAAAAGGAAGTCCGCCGGATGTGGAAACACAAAACCGCACGAACTCAGCGAAATTTAAAAGTTTGGAGGAGGAAAATAAAGAGCTCCGCCCCAAACTAATGAATATCGATCTCCTCTACCAAGCGGTAAAGAGAGAGAGATAGAGACGCTAAAGGCAGAAAATAGGGCCCTTAAGAGCTCAGAATGGAGCTGTGTCCAAGGTACACAACGGACGTAGAGGCACAGGAACGGGAAACAAACGAAAAGACGCGCAAAAGCCGTCTCTTCACCGGAAACTCAAAAGGAAGAATTGAAAGACTATGGGCTAGGAAAAAAGCGAGTACAAGAGAAAACAAGCCCCCCGCCAGCAATAAACGACGTTGGTATGACGGATTACAATACATTGCTGCGTCTCCTCAAAGGAACGTTGGCGTCGGAATTTAAAGTAACGTTGCTTCGGAATATCGCGCCTGGTAAGTCAATGTAACTGACCCCGATAGCTACAGAGCATTGTCACAAAAACTGAATAAGGAAAAAATACAGTAGTACACCTTTCAAAACAAGAGAGAAAGGCCACTCCGTGTCATAGCCAGAGGTCTTCACCCTTCATGCAATAAGGGTGACATTATAGATGACCTTAAAGGAAAAGGCTTGACGCCGTCAATATCATAAAGAAGATTAAGCAGAAAACGGAACAAGGCGAGGATATCCTGATCAAAACAGGACTGTCACTATTTATGCTTACATTCGAGAAAAACGAATGCATTGATGATGTCTACAAGATTGAAAGAATTTTAAAGTCTATAGTAAAAAGCCTTTGAGCCCTTCAGCCCTTCAGCCACTGCGGACGAATACAAGAACGATACCGCAATGTAAACTTTGCCAAGGCTGTAATCATAGACGTGCATATTGCCAAAAAGAACCTAGATGTGTAAAGGGCACCGGAAATCATCTCTCTGAAAATTGTTATATAAGTAAAGAGGCGACGGCTCTCTGTGCGCATGTTCAAGCTTGTCTCTGTTGTGATCAACCGCACAGCGATAAGTGCAGTCATATTGTTGAGCCGACACTACAGAGGTCGTAATTTACTCAGTCTGCTCGTGGAGCACGCGCTGTGACGCACAGTGTGACGAATAGCTAATTTAGCGGGATTTAATTTAAAAAATTACATGCTCAAAAGTAAACCCCATTTTTTTTTACAGCTTCCCACGTAGACTAGGTCAGGTTGAGGTGGCTGACTGGCGCGCAGAAGGACAGCAGACACACTTAGGCCGAGCGAAGGCCCATTGTGTTACCACGCGGATCAAGGGTACCTATTCCACAAACCAATTAGTGCTTTTAATAAAGTTAGGAAGAAGGCGGATTCTGATGCTGCTCAGTTCAGCCAGATTAACAAAGAAGGCCCCCAGAAGTCTGAATCAACGGGATGAGAGAGCACTGCAGCTGCATGGCAAGTGTTCGATGGTTTCATCCAAATCCTCGTTCATGCAGCTCCCACAGCACTCATTATAGGGAAGGCCTAGTCTAGAGGCGTAAGTTCAGTGCCCTGTTAGAACGCCAATAAAAGATCTGACGTTTGGCGTGCTTAATCTGATCAAGCTAAGCGATCGTTTGGGATCGATCATAGGCAAGGGTTGTTTTATAATGAGGCATCCTGTGCCAGATGTCCATCCGTGGTTTGTTTGAGCAAGCATTTCAAGCTTTAGCAGATGTTTTATAGTAGCGATAGGCGTGGAGGGAGGGTCTCCACCCGGAAAGGGTACAGAATTTGTGCCCTTTCTAGCGGCTTTGTCCGCTTCGCAATTCTCGGGAATGTCACAGTGTCCCAGCACCCACATAAGTTGGATGTTAAAATACTTGGCCATCTTGTTAAGAGATAGGCGGAAATTAAGAGAAGTCTTGGAGTTAAAAGTGACTGAATTCAGAGATTTGATCGCTGCCTGGCTATCGGAACAGATGGCGATATCTGTGCGCGATACTACATTGTTTTTTAGCCAAGACAGGTCCTCCTTAATCGCTATAGTTTCAGCCTGAAAGACGCTACAGTGATTAGGTAGTCCGGAAGACAACTGGATATTCAGATCCTTGGAAAGACGACTTGATGGCGCAGTTGATAGAGTGCCTGCCCCTAGTTAGCGGGGTCCCCGGTTCGAATCCCAGTGAAAGCAAAGTTAATACGCTTTAATCTGGTTTTGAAATCTGGTCCAGTCACCATTTGCAGTTGGGATCAAATTGACGGCACTGTCACTGAAGTGGTCAATCAGTGGTAGGAGGCTGACTATGGCTATCACAATGGACCAATATGGTCTAAGTGGCTGGTGAATGCACTAGCAGCCCAACTACCTAACCTAACCTAGAACCTTGGAATAGACACCAGCACCCACACCTGCATCCATCTTCGATCCATCTGTGAAGATTCGCAGTGGACCCTCCAGCGTCTGGTGTTCAGACTCCCAATAAGATTTGGGCGGTATGCTGGTTGAGAAATTCTTCTCAAAGAGGAGTTTAGGTAGAGTGAGGTCCTTATCTATTGGTATAGAGGCATACTTGCGTAGAATCGTTGAATGTCCAGACTGCAGTTCTTTCCAGCTGCTCAGCGATCTGAATCTAATCGCCGTGCTACCTGCTGTTTGTCTGCCAATTAGTTCTATCGGTGGAAGGTTGAGGAGTATGTTTAGCGCTCCGCTAATGCATACACAAGCTATCCTCTGCACTCTAGCGAGTGTGGTGATGTTGATTCTCTTAGCGAGTGCGGTCCACCAAATTGCGACGCCATACAGCAGTATGGGTTGATATAAATAGCCAGTGAACCATTCGGGGTTGCGGTACCAATTTGCACTCAATGGCCCTTTTACAGCCGAAGAGAGCCGTTGAGGCCTTCTTGACACGTTCCTGGATATTTAGCTTCCAGATTAACTTTGTGTCTAGTATAAGGCCTAGGAATTTAGTAAGGGGGTCCCGCATATGGTGGGAGGGTTAAATTTAGGAATTTTATACTTCCTATTAAAGGGGACTGGATCCGTTTTTTGTGGATAGACACCTAGGCCGCATTCGCTAGTCCATTTCACTAGCTTGGATAGGGCAGATTGCATAATATCACTGACCTGCTATGGAAATATCATGTGCATAGGCAATGACCTTACACCCAGTCCCATCTAGTTTCACAAGTAGTTCGTTGACCACTATGTTCCACAGTAGAGGGGAGAGTACACCACCCTGGGGTGTGCCTCTGTTCACAGATTTGCGGATCGTGGTATCACCAAGCTTCGAGCTTATCACTCTGTTATTGAGAAGCCGCTGGATAGAAGTCACTATAGGCTTTTCGATCCCAAGTCTGTTGAGCGCTGAGGTTATTGCGTGATGTTCTATGTTATTCTTCTTATGTACTTAAAATAAGACAACTTTCGGAAGACGCAAAATTCAAGGAAAGTGGAAAGCTTAGTGAACTATTTACAAGGAAAATTTCGCGTATAGATACGAACATTGACCTAAACAGATTGCCTTTGACCTCTGATCCATTTTTAACAAGTTTAAGATGCGTTTCCAAAAAAGCTCTTGAGCATGAATGTCTTGCAACGTTTGGATATACCAAAGAACCAAGGAAGTCAAAAGTGCGTGTGTTGTGTCGAAAGTTGTGTTCATATGTTGAAATAATTTATTGCTTTGTATTCTGTGAACAATTTCAATAAAAAAGAAACCAACAACCTTGAACACTAACATTTATTTTATTTTTATTTATATTATTTTTTATTTTATTGTGTGCGCTATTAATTTAATCCCTTTAAAACAGTGATTTGTCACACTGTGTGACTTGAAGAAAGAATCACTTGAGGCCATGCGTCTTCGACAACCAAGGTGACCTAAATAACGTCAACTCATGCGTTTTATGCGGTTTCGAAATGAGATGCTACTCATTTTGCTGAAAGGACCCTAAAAGAACAGATGTGGATCGTAGACGATGAGAAGACGGCGTCGGAAGCAATTTAAGGATTTTGGGCGAAGGCACGACTGAATGCCTTGCCATCTTTTTCAAAGTCTTCAGAAGTTTGAGGGTCACCAACAGTTCAGAAACAGATTCTTCAACGATTACGAACACGCCCGTGTGTGTCATGAACGTCCTGTAAACAACGTGATTCTCCTTTCCGGGCGCGACCAAATTAAATAATTTAAGAAGCCCCTCTCAAGTCACCGCATCAGTGTCAGTGCTGAGCTGTGACACAATCCTCTCAGCCGAATGCCTCGAGGACATCTGATTGTAGGGAGACTAGGCTCCCAACTAAATGTTCGCTCTCTTTGTGCACAAATGTCAGAGCCCAACACTTTTTCGGTGGCATTTCCCGCAAGAGCTGCTGCACAACCAACAACTTTCCAACTGTGAACAATCAACTGCCTAAGGCTGCGCTCCATCTCTCCCAGTCAAAGCGATACAGGGATGCGAGCGAAGAGAAGAGATCAAAAAAACACAACGAAGACTGCATTAAATGCAACAAGGATTAAGGACCATGAAATTAAACATTTATCGCTGTGAAATGCCCGCAGGATATTCAAAAGTTTCCTTGTTTCGGACATAGTTCAAAAAGTGTGTCCCCCGCCATCACCGTCGCACGTCGACCTCACCCAGCCGAACTTTGTCTGAATTTTCTCTCAGTTTCTGTGCAAATTGAGTGAAAGTGTTGCTCAACTGCCACCCTTCCAACGCTCCGTGCCCTCGGTCGTGTTCCAGCTAAAATCGACACGTAATTCCTTCGAAATTCAGTAACAAGCCGCACCGTGTCCTGCCCTCACTGGTGTCGAATTTGTACTAAATTTACTCGCTTCCACACAATTATCCTCGAGCACACACCACCAGGCTTCCTCCACCTAGTTAGTACCACCACCACCACCACCACCACCACGACCAACACCAGCGCCAGGACCATGGCTGCGATACGACGAATACACTCGTTCGTTTACTTGCTTTGTTGCTGGAGAGCCGGTGCTGGTTGCCAGCCAAGGAGCATGTGCGCCGAGACCGGGGTAGTATCCTTGAAGGAACACCAACACCGCAGCAACCCCTCCTTTCTCTGTGTGTATTGAACGCTCTCGTCTTGGCCAATCATAATTTCCTGATAAGGATTCGCGATATCTGCCAGTGTGTACTTGGGTGGCTATCGATGGGAATCCCTTGTTTTTATCCCTCTTCTTGGTGGCGCAAAAGTGCGTGAGAATTTTTCAACGCCAAAATTTTAGGATCCACCCAGATTTGTGTTGTTGTTGTTGTCATTGTTCGTGTCCCCTGTGTTTGCGGGGTCGAATCAGGACGAATTTGTAATGTTCACAAGACAAGACGTTTTTCAATCGTCCTTGAACCGACGCACGCCCGTTCGGGTGTGTATTTGCGAGAAAATCCCCAAGTGACGTCGAAAGAAAGGGATATTTTCAATTTTGCTGCAACAATAATTCTTAATTTTCAACACAAAGGCCTTCGGGCGTGCATAAATGGCTGGCTGCACACACGCAGACAGGCAGAGGATCAAGCAAATTGCCGATGCCGATTCCATTAGGAAATGTGTTGCATTGGATGGGAGGGAGTGTGGGTGTTGGTCTGCTCTGCCGACTCCGGCAATTGTAAATTACTGTATTTTACTCGAAGGAAACTTTCGAATGTCCTTGGAGGATTTCGATTTTTCGGACAAAGGCCAACGAGTTCTGTAAATAAATTTCCATTTGAGGATGAAGTCAAAGCCATTGGATGTGTTGAAGGGGGGATTCTTATTTGAATTTGGTGTGGAATCTGTTGGAAGCCATTTGGTTCTTGGCCGGCTTTATGGTCACCTTTTAAACATCCTGGGTGTCAGCTTGGCATTCTGTGGCAAGGGGTGCCGGAATGAAGGAGTAGCCAGAGGAAGCTTTTCAGTGGCTCGGGCCTAGGTAGGCATCTAGCTGTAAAGTGGTGCATGTCACAAGGTTGTTTACAGATGACGACTATGCTTTGCTGTCTTGTGGGGAAGGTTCATTTGATGAATCAGAGATGGCGTTACAAATCGTTTTTTTAAGTAATTTCAATCCCTCCCTAAACAAAGCATGGGCACCTTCTTCGACTTCTGATAGAAACATCTTAACGTCCCACGGATCGTGTCGAAGAAATGCAAGCAGCTTGGATGCGGTTTCAAAAAGCACTGTCGTAAGTCGCTGTTGCTGTTGAAATTGTACATCAAACTGCGTTTCAAGATCCCCAAATTCAAGAATTGAGTCCTGCTACATTTGTGTGGCCAGCTGTTACCAACAAGAAAAGCAACTTGACAGCTGACAGTTCGTAGGTATTCTCAATGGATCACTGCATGAAAAAATATGTAATGATTCACACACTTATACTTTGTAATTTTCGCACGAAATATGTTCGGTCTACTGCTTCAATTTGAAATTTGTGATTTCGGACGTCTTTCAGCAAGGCGTAGAGGACAAGACATTGAAGTCGTTCTTGAGAGTGCGGCTGAGTGGGATGGGCACTCCTAGATGCTCTCTTCATCGAACTCGAAGTGCAGTGGATGATTCACTTACCGTTGCAGCATATGGCAACGAACACGAACTTTAAGAAACATCCAATTTCGACGGAAATGTTACTCTTTTTGGCTTGCAAGAACATGAGGACTGACTTGTCGAGTTTTTCTGTCGACTTAAATCTCAAAAATAATTAGTGTTAGTATCCTTATTAACGATTATAAATTTTTTTATTCACGAATCAATCATTCCCTTTGCGAACTGTCAACCTGAGATCGCAACGCAATACACAAGAGAGGCAAACGCGATCCACACATTCACGACCAAACAATTCGTGATGATGCCAATTAGAAAACTCCATATGAATGAAATGTGATGTCAAAGTTTGCCAAGTTCGCAATTCCTAGTGAGATCATATGAACGGCCCTTTACGCAACTAGGAAAGCCCGCAACGATCACAAGTGGATGCTAATTTCTGAAACAAAACCCCTTCATCAGGCTCAATGTCATGAAGAAGACTTTGTAATTGGCACTTATAAAGATCCTCAACATTTGTTAAGAAACAAATGCACTCGCAATGAACCGCTGTACGAATTTTGTTCAAGGGACATCATCAATCGGGCATGTCTTCTTTGAAAATGCGCCGAATCAGAGAATTGCAGTCAAACCGCAAGATATGAAATCTGGAAGACTTTCAGCTTCAACAAGACACTGCCACATGCCATAAGACTCAAAAACTTTATCGGATTGACGATCGGATTTGACGCTTTTTGGACGTTTTTCGCAGCGAATCCTCCTATCTTCCATTAGTTCATGGGCTATTAGAAAGAAAAAACCAAATCGGAGTTGACATTGAGTTGATCGGAGAACAAAAGTTTCTCAGCAATGCCGCAGCAGCTCTCAAGACCTGCGAACTGTGGAGCATCATGGAGGGTCTTCTAGATCAGTCTTCAGGATCAGCATTTAGGTTAGGTTAGGTTAGGTAGATGGGCTGCTAGTGCATTCATCAGCACACTTAGACCATATTGGTCCATTGTAATTCCCCTAGTCAGACAACTACCACTGATTGACTACTCCAGTGATAGTGGCGTTAATTTGATCCCAACGGCAAATCGTGACTGGACCAGATTTGAAAACCAGATTAAAGCGTATTAATTTTGCTTTCACTGGGATTCGAACCGGGGACAGGCACTCTACCAACTATGCCATCCAGTCGTCTAACATGCATTTAAAATGGGCAAAGTGTACCAATGTACAGAATCCACAATGAAACTTCGTCACGAAGGCCAATCTCATCAAAACCTTCTATTTCCAAATCTGATTCCGTCCGTGGCAGTCCGTGTATCAACAACGAACGCGCAAACAAATCAATCGCGTTTCCACTTGAATTTCTGTAACATTATCCTTCGGGAAATGACTACAGTGACCGGCCAATGACGAACGTTATTTATTTTTGGGAACAAAAAACATGATGAAAAAGATTTGGGAAAACATCGAACTTTTTTATTCATTAAAATTCCATAGAAACACTAAGTAGGTAAAGTTTTTTTGTTAAAAGATATAAGAAAAAAAAATAAACAAGAAACAGTAAATGAATTTCTGTCTTAAAAATAAAAAAAATAAGCTTAAATCTAATTTTTTCAATTTACTGTGCAGATTGATTTTAAAATTCAATTTTTTTAAATTGAGGAGGTTGACAGGGAATGGTACAACTAAATAATATATAAATAAAAAAACACGAGCCCCTAATTTGAAAAAATTGCTGTACCAACGAAATCCAGGGCTATTCAACCAAATGGACAAAATATTGACTAAGTCGTGCGTTATTGCTATCAGACCCCTGGATGTTTTCTATTTTCTACTTCCTGTCATATGTGAACTGTCTAGACATCTGTCAGATTAGTTAAAGCTGTGGTCAGGCTTGCTGTATATTATTTTCAATTCAAATGCGAATGCTTCCATAAGTCATTGTCATAATATTGTCCTATTTGGAAATAGGAAATATATATATTTAATAAAGTGTACATAATAAAGATTATATAATAATAATATGGGTGGCGCTACAGCCCGTAGAGGACCAGGGCCAGCTTCTCAGCAACCACTCCTGTTGTGCGTGCTATTGTTCTCTCACGCGTGGAAGGGACCTACAGTTTAATGCCGACTCCGAACGGCGAAGTTGAGAAGCTCTTTCTAGACAGGAGTACTCTTTCAGCATTGTCAGTAGCTGCGTTTTTTTGCAAGAGTATATACGCCTAAATTTCACTTTGCATGTAAAATCCACTAACAACGAGTCCTATATCCGCTTAACTTACTCATCATATCTATCGCCGCTTAAGGAATAAGCGCGGATAAAAACAATGCGTCCAATCATTATTTTCTGTGTGTTCATTCCTGAATTCATTCATTCATTGTTTAGGTTGCTGCATGTGGCTTACACCTGCAGGTGTGGTTGATGTATTAGATCATTTTTCAATTTTAAAGTATGCAATTTTTGGTATATCCAGAGTCTCTGCTATACATTGCGTTTATGTGTCGTAATCGATTCTTTTCATTTGATGAACATTTTTTTATTTTATAATTATTATGTGTTTTTGCTTTTTAAATGATGGTCACGCTACACAGTCACAAAACGAAGGTTGTGCCCATTAACGATCAACCATCACCTTCCACGACTTCACCCCTGAATGCTTAGCAAATGTCATAAATGTCGTCGGTGCTGCCAAGATTTTATGATGAATCATTAAGCGCCGATGATCGTTTTTTTTGTGCACTTCAAAATTAAGCGTATATACGCTTGGAAAAAAACACAGCTAGTGACTCAAAAGAGGTGGAGCCGTGAAATATGAAAGGTGGTAAATTCGGGTATCGAACCTGGCACCCTCAGCGTAGGAGCGACGCACTTACCGACTACCTCACGATTAATGAGTTATAAAGAAAACAAAAGAATTTTTACTCAACCGATTTTGTTTTAATGTTCTTTATCGTACGTCTCACACAAGAATGAATACTTAGGTCTAATTGTGCTTACATCTAACATTGGTAATGAGAGCATAACATGGGAGCCCCCAAGAGATCATATTAAGCCGATAGTGTAATTGGATGTGATCCATGATTGGCTATTGTACTCTGTTAAGAGAGGGAGAGTAAGTAATATGCAAGAGCGCATCACAGCTTAGTACAGCGGCATCGAAGGTGTGGATTCTTGTTATTGCAACGATCAATGGAAAGTTTTTGGAGGAGGTGTGGGTAAGCCAATGTGTTTACTACATTTGTGCGGCTGTACAAAACATGCTTGGGTTTTGCCAAACATGTCACCTATGTTTGCTATTGGCACGAGTTGGCGCATGTAACTCATGGCGACCCAGTGTCTTATTACTTGTATCTTTCTAGCTGCACAGTCTCTTAACAATTTTAAGATGTGCCCTTTATTAGACCTGCATCACACCTATAATTCACAGATCCATAGGACTGAGCTCGATCCACAAAATAGCTGCTCTCAATTCTCTTTTATTTTTTTTTTATTTTTTTTCTTCTTTTTCAAACATTTACATTCGTCAGTTGAAAAATCATGAAGCTCCTTAAAAGCGTTCAATTATTTAGTTGAACGACAGAAATAATGACACTGGCAGTGGCAGCAGACCAGCTGACAATTGTTGTTTTTGCACTTCTGCAAGCCATGCGCACTCGGCACTCGTCTGAGCAGAGAGCACAGCAATGCGTTCCACAATGTTTCAGCAACATTTGCGAAAGTCGAACAACACTGCCGTGTGCACTCTGAATCAGCTGGGTGAAATGTTTGCTCGTTTTATGAATGAATTTCGTGCGTTTTCTTTTGATGCGATGCTCATTCGATTTCAGCTGACATTCGAACTCTGTAGATGCGTCAACTGCGGGTTTGTTTGAACTTTCAGATTGTTAAAGAATTTTATGGAAATTCAAATCGCCGCGTTATAGTTGAATTATGTAATCAGCTAGCCCCCGACTTTTACATAAATACCAGACAAATGCGTTACCGAGTCGTGGTACACTGCGAGCGCATTCATGCATGCGTTCAATTGTGACCACATAATAAGGAATTTCTTAAAATAGCTCGTCGGGGTGGGTGTCAGCGCGAACAATGCGACGGCAATGGCTTTATACGGTCTGCAACTGCACGTGGGTGGTCTATATTTTATTTTTTAAACAACATTTTTCGATGGATGATGGGTAGTGTGGGTCGCCGTGGCGTAGTGGCTAAGTGCGTCGACTCCTACGCAGAGGGTGCCAGTTTCGATACCCGAATTTACCACCTTTGATAATTCACAGCTCCACCTCTTTCGAGTCACTGACAATGCTCAAAGAGTATTTCCTGTCTAGAAAAAACTTCTCAACTTCGCCGTTCGGAGTCGGCATTAAGCTGTAGGTCCCTTCCACTCGTGAAAGAACAATAGCACGCACAACACAAGTGGTTGCTGAGAAGCTAGGCTCAGGTCCACCTCGGACTGTCGCGCCACCCACATACACATGATGGGTGGTGTGTGTTAATGAATGTCAAAGCAATCTAAGGCAAATCGTTCCGTTGCCATGATATAAAGTACACAAAAATATGCCTGTCGTCTGTCATTTTAAATATTATTTTCCGAGTGAGACTCAAGTGAGTTAGAGGAACACCAACCAGAGTTTTTGTCGTAAGTTGCAACCAGATTAGCAGGAGCGAAGTTATTCTTGCACGAGGGAACCCAAACACTTTTCTACTTGTTTGACGGCGTTATCTAGTGTTTGATCGTTTATGATGCGTATGCCGATAATAATAAGCTCTTCTTTTACTTGTCTATTACCGCCATTGGCAACGGGGACAGGTTCGGCTTTAAAGAAAAGAGACCTCACTGTGTTTGGGAAGAATTTAATTCCAACGGGTTTTGTTCCTCACCGCACGAGGCAATCGAGAAATGAATTTATTGATTTAATCACGAACTCTACGCCTGTAGGGCAAGGACGTGAGATTTGGAAATTTCAATTTAAACATTCGAGCATGGAAATCAGTGCTCTAGCTATAGATCATAAGTCAACCCTCGCATCGAATGTTTGTCGAATCTTAGTGTGAGCATGATTATGGTAAATTACAGTGCTTTGTGGTGATGTTGAGGAGAGACACGAAGAACGTGGAAAACCGCCGAAAAGGATTGAAGACTGCTAACAGGAAATTAGCGAAATGATACCGAAAAAAATTGCTCGACTTGATTCACGCCTTTTGTGAAAAGGAACAGAGAATGAACAAATGGAACACAAATTAATTTTGCGATTGATTCGTTTGATTCGAAAATACTTCCACCAGATCTGGGTCTGTCGGCTTACCGCCTCTTTGCACTTCTTACAGAAATATACGCTCTTGGGAATCACTATAGACAGCAACTTAATTTGGGATAAACACATTGACAAACTTCGCTTCTCAACTTCGCCGTTCGGAGTCGGCAATAAACTGTAGGTCCCTTGCACTCGTGAAAGAACAATAGCACGTACAACACGAGGGGTTGCTGAGAAGCTAGGCCCTGTTCCACCTCGGACTGTCGCGACACTCATGTTATTATATTATTATTATTATTAATAAGACACTACACAAATCACATTGGCAATCATAATTATCGGATCGTTAAGTATCGAACAACAATTCATAGCGCAAGGAGCTTCTATAAGTCAGGCCAACTGGTTTCCAACTGGTTATGCAGATGACATCGTCACGCGTTGCCAAGATGCGATAGTGCAGGCTTTTATGGCAATTGAAGAAGAACTGTACGAGTATATAACTCAGCAGTCGATGATTTGGTTTCTGATGCTGTAAGAGGCTTTTTGAAAAGACTTAACGAATTATAGAGTAGAAAATAATTCTCCGACGAAGAGCGAGGAGTCTAACTGACTGTGAAGGAGAAAAGTTTATATTTGTTTTTTTTTTTTTAATTTGCGCGTGCTCAAGGGATTGCTAATACTCTTATGTGTCCGGGGTCAAGACACAGCACGGGCCGAAGGTATAGAGGGAGAAATGGAGAGGAGGTACCTGTGCACATTGGTCTTAAATATCTGCGGGTTGTAGTCTGTGGGAAATATTAGCTTGGGAAGACCATTCCACATTCGTGCAGTGCGGCTGAAGAACGTCTCTGAATTCAACTGTGCGTCCGAAAGTAGGCTCAAGGGTATACTGATGGGCATTCCTGGCGAGACGAGTATTGCGGGTGAATTCATGGAGAGGAGGAATGCAGTTGGCTAGCTCACTTGAGCATCGTTTGTTGAAATAACGATGAAACCCGGACAAAGAAGAGACGGTACGTCGATGTTCGATCGAGTCTAATGACTCTGCGATATTGTTGTCTCCTATAAGTTCTATCGCTCGCTTTTGGATTCTATCAAGTAGGTGCAGTGTGGTCTTGGGGGCACCAGACCAGATATGAGCGTTGTACTCAAGCTTGGGGCGGATGTACGCCTTATAAATCAAAGCCAAATCAGAAGGGGTGAAATATTTCTTGCATCGCTTAAGAAAACCTAAACATTTCGCAGCATTTTTGGCGACCTCAAATATGTGGTCGTTCGAACAAAGTGTTGTGTTGATACACATACCAAGGATGGGAAGTTTTCCGGTTTCATCGACACAAGCGCCATTCATGGATAATGGCTGATTATCAAGGGTTCGCTTGAGTGACAGCAGACAGCACTGAGTTTTTGAATCATCGAATTCCACTTTATTTTTCTTATAAATAAAATGGGTGGCGCTAAAGCGTAGAGGACCAAGGCCTAGCTTCTACAGCAACCACTCGAGTTGTGTGTGCTATTGGTATCTCACGAGTGGAAGGGACGTACAATTTTATGCCGACTCTGAAAGGCCAAGTTTGAGAAACTTTTTCTAGACAGTCTCTGAGCATTGCCATTGACTCAAAATAAGAGGGGCTGTGAACATTTTTTTGGTCGTACCGGTCGGGAATCGATCCCAAGCGCCGAGGTTAAGTTGCGTAGGGGTAAACGCGCATACCCACGACCACCCCATTTAATTATGCTGTCAAGATTATTATTCATTGTGTTAAACATACGCTTCCGTTCTAATTCTATGGCCGAAGAGCGTGGACTTGACTCAAAGAACGAATACGAAAGGCTGAGGGTGCTGTCATAAGCGAACGAGTGAGTTGGAAAAGAAGTAGCAGACAAGAAAGAGATAATTGTTAAACATGAGAAAGAGTGTCGGAGACAGGACTGGGCCTTGGGGAACACCAGCACTTAGTTGGTGGATAGAAGACTTGAACCCATCCAAAACAACTTGAATTGAATGGTTCGAAAGGCGAGTTCTTATCCATAGAAGAAGAGATTCATCGATACCATAGACACGTATTTTCGACAAGAGAACTTTTTTTTTTTTTAAATTCATTCTTATTTCTCAATTCATAACGTATATTCTTACGTATACTAGACAAAAATGCTTAAACTAGTTGGACTAACAAAGAATCTATTTTAACTTACTGGCCCTCGGCGGGCTCTCTAAGCTAAACTTAATATTATACTATGTCTTTCGACTTAACCTAACTGCTTGTTTAACGAAATGAAAATCAATTTAAATGTACAACTTTGTATTAAGAAAAAATGGCAAAAAAAACTTATTAAATGAACTGTTTTATTAAAAAATTTATATACTAACTTACATACTACCTTAAAAATAACTTACACTAACTTAAGCTAAACTACATACATATGCATATGTATATATATGAAGATATATACAAATGCATACCCATATATTAAAATATATACATTGTATACACATGGGTACACACTCGTATACGCATGTGTATAATTATTATTATTTTTTTTTCTTATATTTTGTCTTAAAATCTACCTTACACTACACTAGACTATGTAGGTCGGCAGTAGGTTGCTGCTACTAGATCTGCATCTAATTCGCTGCAAGACAGTGACCGACTGCTCCCACACGGAGATCCGCAATACCCTTTCAACCCAGGGTCTAAAGGGTTCGACGAGGGAGTTCCTTCGCTCTCCAGCCCCCAGAATTTTCGATGTTGCGTTGCAACATCCCGTATATCCCGCCTTGAGACTGCCATACTGAACCGGAGGAGGCCTTCCTCAGCTCGTTGTGTGACGGAGCGGTCGTGGTTGATTCGCCCATCCACAGTTGAACGGGCGGTATGAAAGAGGAGCGGTACCGCATTTATGTCTTGTATCAGACCGTTCATGTCAAAATAGAGGAATGCTTCTGGGGGGACAAAGCCATTGTGCCGTACCCTTTCGTGGTATTGGGGATTGGGGTAGTAAGCCCCAGAGATCAGATTATTGACCGAGTTCATCGCTCTAGCAGTGTGACCTCGAACAGGAAATTGTCCACTCTTATCAGGTTTGCCCTGTTGTATAAGACCTCATTGGAATAGAATTTTATGTACTGGAACTCTGGAGCTCGATAAAGACGAAGGCAAGCCCTCAGACAAGCCCTCTCAAACAACCGAATCTTTTCCATCAAGCTTTCACTCACGTTGAACCACACGGGACACCCATAGGTCAGTATTGGCCGGGTGAGGGCCATGTCGCAGATAACCTTCACCCTCGCATCGAGTTGGCTGTTGTAAAACAGTCTCTTTGTGAGGGCAAAAGCGCCTCGGGCTCTGACCAGAGCAGCATCTACATGTTTGTTAAAACATAGATGCTGGTCTAGCCAGATACCCAGGTATCTGACTACAGTCTTTTGCGCCAGTGGCTCCCCGTGTCTTCCAACGATTGAGAATTTTCGCCAATTCTTTTTCGTATCCGCCGAGGCCTTATACAACGGCGTCCTGAACAGAATGGTTTCCGACTTCTGAAAGTTGATACTCAACTTCCAGTCATCGCAACTTCTCATGAATGAATCGAAGTCACCCTGCGTGAGAGTAGTGATTTCCTCGATCTTTTTGCCTGATCTGTACACGATCAAGTCATCGGCGAACGAAATTGCCTGAGGAAGAGAACTTTACAGATCGCTAAAGTAAATGTTGAACAGGATCGGTGAATTAACGACACCCTGTTGGAGACCATTTTTAACTTGAAATATACATGTCGAGGTCACGTTGCCATTCTTGACTACGAACCGTCTACCGGTAAACATGTTACACAGTAGGTACAGCAGTGGTTTGCTTATGCCTAGCCGATTGAGCTTGTAGAAAAGTCCTTCTAACCATACGGTGTCAAAGGCCTTCTCCAGGTCAATCAAGCAGGCACCCGTACATTGTTCCTGGCTCTTGTTCCATTGGATATCCGACACCAGTTTCGACGCGGCATGAATAATGTCATGCCCCGCTTTGAAACCGAATTGGTTATCCGGAATTACATTTTTGTCCTTAGTCCAGTTGATCAGAACTCTATTTATCACTTTCTCGAATACCTTGCTGATATTCGGAAGGAGACTTATATCTTTTCCTTTCTTGGATATGGGTTGCACAATAGCCGTTTTCCAATGCTCCGGATAATGTGCATTATTCAGAATATTGTTAAACAGGATTGTGTACATATTAACCACTTCCAGGGGGAGGTGTCTTAGCACAATGTTGGAGATCCCGTCGATTCCAACAGACTTTTTCTTCTTTAATGATTCAAAGACCGCTTGGAGTTCTGTCTTCGATATGAACGGTTCGACAAGAGAACTTGATGTCAAACTATGTCAAATGCTTTAGAAATATCAAGCGCAACGATCTTGCTTTCTCCTGCATTGTGCAAAGTCTGGTTCCACTTTTCGGTGAGATAAGTTATCAGATCACCAGTGGACCTGTCGCTGCGGAAACCATATTGTCGGTCATTAAGAAGCTTCCGCGATTCAAGGTATTTCATAATCTGACGATTGATCAGCGTTCCATGACCTTAGAAAGAAGGGACATAAGTGCTATGGGTCGGTACGAGGTGGGTGACGAAGATTCGCTCTTTTTAGGGACGGACTGGACAAATGCTGTTTTCCATCTGCTCGGAAAGAGACCTAAAGAGCAGGATAGATGAAAAAGCTTACGCGGTGGTTTTGCCAGCACAGAAGAACACCTCTTCAGACGTATAGGGGGAATACCATCCGAGCCAGCGGATTTGTGCACGTCGAGATCTTTCAGTACTCTTGCAACTGTGCGAGTGCGAAAGTGGATTTGTACCATGGGGAAATCAACGCTCTCAAGTACAGGTGGAGACAAATTGGAATCTGGCAGTGTTGAGCTGGCTGCAAAATGAGCCGCAAGCAGATTAGCTTTGTCTAAGGAGCTGACAGCTGGAATGTCATTATAAATGAGCGTGGGAATTGAAGACGAGGCGGAATTCTTTACGTTTTTTACATATGACCAAAATTTTTTTCTACCCTTGGGACATTGTTGCACTTTTTGCCTCAAGCACTTTTGCCTCAACTTTGTGAAGGAATATACTGGCTTTTTTATAAATTTTCCCACCATATAAAGTTTCAAGTTTTACTTAATTGTTCAATCTAGTGAAGGCCAATGGACTCCTTAGTATCAACTAAAATACAGTAAGAATGGAGTTTGTGTCGGGACAAACTTTCTCTCTACGAACGACTGCATAGTGGAGATCCGACGTAGAACTGCCCTTGTCAATCGATGTTACATCAGTTTGTCGAAACAACTGGCGTCAAAACTGCTCACTCTAAGGACTAAGGTCATGCTCTACAAAACCCTTATTTTGCGAGTCCTGCTATGTGGAGCCGAAAGCTGGACGATAAGCAAAACTGCGGAGCGGATTCCTGGTGCCTTCGGAAGAAAAATTCTACGTCGGATATATGGTCACGTCTGCGAGGAAGACGAATGGAGGAGAAGACACAACAGCTCGTGTACCAGGATGTGGATGTAGTTCGGAAGGCAAAAATCCGACGACTTCACTGGCTCGGCCACATCGAGCGCATGGACAAAATTGCTTCAGCTAAGAGGGTCTTCGAATCCGAGCTTCCTGGCTCGAGATGGAGAGGAAGACGGAAGTTTCAAGTAATCACGGACGCACGGCAGCGGTCTTGGGGACTGGAAGTAGCGTGATTCCCTCATCAATGATGGAGGGCAGCGATATCTCAGGCTCGCACCTTCCACGGGACGTATGTCTGATAAGTAATAATCCAACAAGAACAAGAATTCCAGTGTTGAAATCGAAGTTTTAGAAGAAACATCTTCTTCTTCCCCTCTTCTCTTAATAATGGATAGTCGAAAAAGTCTTTTCGTATTTTGTCAATAGATGTCGTTGGAGTCGTCTATCTCCAGTGCTACCAAGCACATTGTGGCAAACCATATGGTGTTGGAAAGGTGACATTTTAAGCTTCATTTAACCAAAAATAATAATTAAATTCGAAGAAGTTGAAAAAAAACGTACAGCTGTTAAAATTTTGGTATAAAATAGGGAAGAATGCCACGCAAGCTGCCAATGAAATTTGTGAAGTTTACGGAGACGATGCTGTATCAGTTCGTGTAGCACAACAATGGTTCGCCCGCTTCCGTTCTGGAAATTTCGATGTGAAAGATGCACCTCGCTCTGGTCGACCTATCGTTGAAAAAGTCGATGAAATTATGGAAAAGATTGACCAGGACCGTCACATAAGCAGCCATGACATCGCCAAGGAACTAAACATTCATCATCAAACGGTTTTGAACCATTTAAGAACGACTGGCTACAAGAAGAAGCTCGATGTTTGAGTACCACATGAATTGTCTGTGAAAAAAGCAATGGACCGAATTAACATCTGCGATTCTTTGCTGAAACGAAATCATATCGAACCATTTCTGAAGCGATTGGTAACAGGAGACGAAAAGTGGATCAAATGCGACAGTAATGTGCAAAAAGGGTCATGGTGCAAACGTGGTGAAGCTCAACAAATGGTCGCAAAGCCAGGATTGACGCCTCGAAAGGTTATGCTGAGTGTTTGGTGGGATTGGATAGGAATCATCCACTATGAGCTGCTCCAGCCTGGTCAACCGATTGATTCTACACTTTACTGTTAACAACTGATGAGATTGAAGCAAGAAATCGAAAAAAAAACGGCCATAAATGATCAACAGAAAGGGCTTAGTTTTCCAACGCTATACCACACACCTCTTTGATGACTCGGCAAAAACTGGGAGAGCTTGGCTGGGAAGTTTTCATGCATCCACCATATAGCCCTGACCTTGCACCATCGGACTACCATTTGTTTGGGTCAATGCAAAACCCCCTTAATAGAGTAAAGTTGGCTTCAAGAGAAGCCTGTGAAAATTACTTGTCGCAGTTTTTCGCCGAGAAACCACAAAGTTGAATAATGTCTCTAGCGGAAAAATGGCAAAAGGTGGTCCACGAAAATGGTACATATTTGGTTCAATAAAGTTTGACATTAGACAGTGAAAATATACCACCCCCTGCACAATACTGTAAATGCTCTGTTCCCCCAGCCACAGGCCTCCCGCCCACGAATCCCAAGATGATCTGACCGCAGACATTTCGCGCCCTTATTTGTTGTAAGTCACTCAATCAGAATCACATTGCTTGTTGTTTCAATAAAAACGAAAATGAAAACACAAGGAACATGAAGTCATTTCCCTTAGGCCCGTCAAGGGCGGAAATTAAAGAAGCACCGCCAAGATGGGTATCATGATTTCGCAATCTAATTAACGGTCTACTTCAGAGACCCGGGGAAGCCCATTGAAACTAGGCCATTTGGTTATTCCCAACAAGGGCGACGCGAACAGGCTGTCGACTGCGCTGGCGTTTAATGGCCGATTAAAGGATTCCAACAAGAAAGCGTGTTAATTAGAAAATTCTCCACAAGATGGCATCGACGAATTCACTCCGCACCCCTGCTGGCTGGGGTACTTTGCGTAATTCACCCGCTTACACTGGGAAGCACAAGCACACCGAAAATGTGCGTCGCCAGAGCGACCAAGTTAATGATGCAATCAAAGTGGTAAATCAATATTTTTTGGTTGGTTTTTTTTTTTCACTCGCATCGTTCTTGTGGCAGTTCACTGGAAAGTGTTGTCATTATCCGAGTAAAATGAATCTGTTGGAATTTGCATAATTAAGTAAGTACTTCGCAGAATTTCTGAAAGAGCTCGCGACTGTTGAAGTCAACCGTTTCACAAAAAAAATCAATTTGACAGTTGAACTGTGGGAAGAATGGGGAAATCGAATTTCACAAATATTTTTTTGTCTTTCACCGGATCTGGCGTCCACATTGGGCTAGACAATGCCAGAGTGAAGCCATTTCGGGGGAAATCGAATGGATGGACGTCAATCTGATTTTTCGTGAGCGCTGTTTTTAATGGGGAAGCAATGTGTTGGCAATGCTTGATCACGGGCGAGTGGCAGACTCATCCCGCAGTAACGACGAAAGATGACCGGAGGGTGATTTGGAACATGACAAGTAATTTACTTGTTCAATCCAGGGATTAAACAATTTAGCACAAGTTCGGAAATATGAGTGAGCGATAACTGTTTAGAAGTATTTGTTTGGCTTCCATCGATTGTTTTCTTGTCAGTGTAACCTAGCCCCGATGAGGAACCTCAGTTCTGTTCAAGAAGTCGGGTAAACTACCCAGTAGCGAGCTCCCATAACCCATTTAGGACGACTCTTACCATACGGTCACACTGGTAGTGTTCCACTTACCGCTACTTATTAAGCAGTTGTAAGGAGATTTCGCCACTTGCTATTATTTGTGCAACTGAGTATGCGTTGACCTATCTGCTGAGATATAATTTGAAACGTATACGCATGTTGTTAGACATAGTAGCCGGTCGCATAATTTTGTATTTTTCAGGAACATTAAAAAAAGGTCAAATGGAGCGTCTGCTTAGGTAAGAATGTCCATACGCGCCAAAATAACGACTTTGGTCATTTGCACAGAACATCAAAATATAAGAAAACATATTTTATAACTTTTTTTCGATGGGTCGGATATATTGGTATCTTGGTTTGAATCTAGCTGTTACCATATGGTCACAGTCGTACATACCGCATGCAAATAGCATTTTGTTCAGCAATTTTTTTTAAATATATTTTCTTATCGTTGGCTTGTATGCACAATTTATTGTCTCCTTTTTTGGTGTGAGAATTATAATACAGTATAGGTTATAATTCTTAGATATAACAAATTTAAAACCACCGATAATGCTCTGGAGTATTTGGAGGATATGGTGAATTGGTTGTTGACTACAATATTTTTCCAAGTACACTCTTTATAGAGCTCCAGGATTCGGGCACACTGGAGAAGATGAAGCAGGTACCGGTGATGATCTTCACGGTACACTGTTATTACAGCCATGTGAACTTCGGATGGAAAATGAAGATGATGATAACCTCCCAAACCTGCGTGCCTGTGAGGATATCTCTGCCATGTACGCCATTGACTTCTTACTTCTTCAAAATATGCTTCATAGCAAAATGGCCTTGTTCTCTAGGTTAAGATGAGATAGAGAAAGCGGAAGTGTTGGAAACTGCTCAACCCAAGCGTATGAAGAGTTTGGCATGCGTTGCGTCGGTCTCAGCGGAGCCTGACACATCTGCGAATTCATTGGTGAAATAAACGAAAATGTGTCAACTGATTCTTCTTCAGGCAAAGTTCCAAAAAAAAAAAAAAAATACCACATTTGGGCGACGCATTTCAATGGGAAGCTGATACCAAAGGAGCTACTACAGTCCGAGGCGGACCTGGGCCTAGATTCTCAGCAACCACTCGTGTTGTGCGTGCTATTGTGCTCTCACGAATGGAAGGGCCCTACAGTTTAACGCCGTATGAGAAGCTTTTTCTAGACAGGAAATACTCTTTGAGCATTGTCAGTGACTCAAAAGAGATGGAGCCGTGGAATATGAAAGGTGGTAAATTCGGGTATCGAACCTGGCACCCTCTGCGTAGGAATCGACGCACTAACCCACTACGCCACGGCGACCCACAGACCAATATTTCCAGCTCCAGATTATAGAGATTGCAGACTTCCTGCCTGGGATATGTCCGTACGATTTTTCGACGATGAGATGTTGCAAATGATCGCCGAAAAAAGCAATGAATATGGAATTCTTCAGGAAAGTTGCAATCCAGAGACAGCTCCAAATGAGTTGAGGGTCTTCATTGGTATAATGTTAGAGACCGGATATTCGCAAGTTGGAGACACGAAGTCATATTGGTGCAAGGACGGTGACTTGTATAATCAGATGATTGTGTCGGCAATGACCCGTGATCGCTTTACCACAATCTCAAAATGTATTCATTTCGCTTCTCCTACATCCATGAATTCTAAGGATGTGGAAATTACGACCATTATCCGACCGGCTCATTAGCAACTGTCAGAAAAACTTTCATCCTGAACTTGATTTATCTTGTGACGAGTCCATGATAGCATACTATGGTCGTCATTTAGTTTATTCGCGGAAAACCGGTACGTTTTGGGTGCAGAGTTTTGTGTTTGAATACACCACTAGGATACCTGGTAAATTTTGAGATATACCAAGGCAAAAACCCCCGGATCAACCCTGTTTTGGGAACCAAATTCTGGAAATGTGTAGCTCCATTATTGGAAATGATTCACGCCATGCCCCCGGAATTGAAGGCTCTTCCATATTGGTTCTACTTGGATAATCTCTTTACTGGAATTCCTATTCTATCTAAGATCCTATTCTATCCATAAGAGAAAGAAGAGTCGCACGGAATTGTCCATTACCTAAAAATTATCAAGTGAAGAAGATGCCAAGGGGTACCCACTACTCGAAGACTATTTCGAAGTTGGACATTTCAATTACCAAATGGATGGATAATTCTGTCGTGTGTGTTGCATCGACCATATTCGGAGCAAATCCTGTCGGAATAGGAAAACGTTATTCACGTGAGACGTTCACCCTCGTCACCGCTTCTAGACCTAGCGTCTTGAAATAATATAAAAAAGCTATGGCTGGAACCGATAGGATGGACCAAAACATATATTTTCGTATATCTACCCGGAAGAAGAAATGGCGGTGGTCCGTTTTTACTTATTTTATTGATGTAGGTATTCAGAATGCTTGGTTCCTCCATAGGAAAGGTGGAGGAAATCTTTCCCATAAACAATTTCAAAGAAAGATTGTAACGCACTACTGCAACAAGTATGCCTATCTTACGCGCATTCAGAAGGCTAAGAAAAAATATAATATTTCGGATGCTGATGTAAGATTCGACGGATTGAGTCATTATGTGAGACCTTCTGAAACACTTTGGAGGTGCGCGTACCAATTTTTCAAGTCCATGAATCGATTAATTTGTAAAAGTGTGATGTGGCCCTTTGCCCACCATGTTTTGAGCGTTGTCGTCTAATTTCAGCGAACTAATAAACACTTTACTTCGCAAATTGGTTTTTTATTTCTTACTTTATGCAAAATCGCATATATATGCGGTATGGACGACAGGCTTGATCGGCTAAATGACCAGTGGGCCAAATAAAAAAATTTATCAGAATTGTCTGCTAAGGTTATTATTATTCACTTCTGAAATTGTTTTCCCGAAAATTCCCTGTAAATCGTTCTCGTCCTAAATGGGCTAATAGTGATAATACGGATAATTTCTTATTTGTTACCGCGTGTGTCCCACCAATAGCTGAGAAGTTTGGGTGAATGCCCAGCCAGGTTCTACTCGTTTCTGTGGGCCTATGAAACTGATTTTCATGAAAGAAAATAGTCGTCTTATTATGTCTGAGCATGCCAACATGGAAGAAATTATTGAACGACTTCAAAATTTCCACACTCATATTCATGGAAGAGACATGCAAATCAGATACAAGATGCTGATGCTGGATGGTGTGCAATAAATACATTGAGTAGAACAAATGCAGCTCAGAATTGTTATGTTTGTGGAGCTAAACCTTCGCTGTACCGATCATTTTAAATTCGGCCTTTCCTCTTTGCATTCCTGGATAAGATGCTCTGAGTGCTTGCTAAATATCTCATACAGATTGCCTTTTAAAACTTGGCAAATACGTGGCCAGGAAAATAAATCAGCATTAGGAGAAAGAAAAAAAATTATTCAAGAAATTTTAGATTAAGAATGCGGTTGCTTGTCGGCATTCCTAAGCCTGAATATGGTACTACCAATGACGGAAATACTGCGCGACGCTTCTTCTCAAATCCCGAATTGAGTGCTGAGATAATAGAGGTGGACGCGGAACTCTTCCGCAACTTCGGAATGATTTTAAGGGCAATTGCAACAGGTCGTCAAATTAATATTGAGAGATTGAATAAACTATTGAAAGATACA
The DNA here is from genome assembly GCA_964034865.1 of Eristalis intricaria. NCBI lineage: Eukaryota > Metazoa > Arthropoda > Insecta > Diptera > Syrphidae > Eristalis > Eristalis intricaria. The sequence goes on from OZ035875.1 coordinate 50,653,552, forward strand.
TATTTTTTGTAATTGGCACTACATGCCTAGCCATTAGCCGTCCATAAGCTTCTGATTCATGGGAAAGATATGTTGCCCATTGGTGTTATCTCTGAAGAAGCATTGGAAGCTAGACATAAAGAAATTAGAAAGGCCAGGCTTGACACAGTCGAAGATGCTCCAGGATCAGTACAATGATTGATTTAATTAATCATTTGTTAATAACATCAGATCCGTATATTTAAAAATATAAGTTGCAAAAGCAGGCATATGTCTAAGATCGACACAGACATTGCTCAGTACATCCATAAAAACGAATTGATACTAAATCAGAGAGGGATGGTGATTAATTTTTGATAGTAAATTTTTTTCTATTTTAATTATTTTTCCATAGCTTGTACGGGCAACTAGTATCCGTCTATAGTTATTTGAATTATTTGAAAAATGTACGAAGTTCCATTCATAAACACACGAGATATTAATTTTGACGCTTTTCCCATACACTGTGTGTCGTGCTGTCTTTAGGTCTTTTTAAGGATATCAACTATCAGATATTTTGGGGTCAGGACTAGGCCAGATTGATTTGTTAATTTGGCACGTATTGCCGGTATTCCATCTGGCATTGACTTTTAGTGGCGATTTTTGCGAGATTATCAGCTTGGCAGTTTCCCATACCCAACACAGGCGAATTCGAAACTGTGCGGATATCTCGTCAAGAGATGTGCGACAGCTTATTACTATTTTTGAGTTTATAGAGAACGATTTTAGGGATTTTATTGCTGTCTGGCTACTCGATAACCGGCAGCAACTTAAAATCCGCAGGAACCACAAAATTCAAAAATTGTCAATTGTCAAAAATATCCCAGGATAAATTTGAAAACTGAAAGTTGGACAGCTTCTGGATTTTAAATTTTAGACTGTGATGTTGAAATAGTGAACAAAACAAATTTTCAACTCTCCAGTTAAATGACGAGTTGACAACAAAGTTGATCAAATTCCAGTTTTCCGTAAGCTACTGGCACTAAGTTACTACAGGCGCTACTTTCAGGTTGCGTATGCTGTAGAATTCCGTAAGTGAAAGCGTTTCAATTTTCTCTCAGCTTACAGTTCACGTGAGTTGACAAAATGCAGCTTATAGTCTGGCAAGAGATTGTAGTGCATCGAAGCAACATTGGCGCGTTTTGAAGTCCTTTAGGTTGGACGATAATGCCTCAAAACCTGGCTGACGGTTTTCTTGGTAAACGAAAAATGAATAAAAGTTTGTCTGCAAAGACCAAAAATAAAAACGAAGATTAAGCCGAAAGGCACACTTATACACACATTTGAGTATCTTAGAGTACCCGCTAAGGGTCAGTAAGTTAGTATTAAGAGCACTTGTTAATTGTTAAGTTAGTTAAGCTAGTCTTAAGTATTTTTGTCTACCAAGTAAGAAAAATCGATATGAATAAAACAAAACTGAAAAAAAAAGAAAGTACTGACGGACTGTTCATATGGATTGAAATTCTAATACCCTTAATACATTTCAGGAGATTGTGCCAGCCGCAGGTCTCGATAGCGAGGACTTCGAGTTGAAGCACGGTAGGACTCCACCCTTGTGTTTGGTCCAAAACTCACTGACGATTACTGTTTGAGCTTTAGAGAAAAGAAGGCGAAGACAATTCCAAATTTAAAGAAATTAAATAAAACCCTAACCCTGCTCCTGTGGTCGAACAAAATAGGGGCTAATAGGGTACTACTCTAATTCGAGCCCGTCGGTCATTGCCGACACAATCATCTGATTATACAAGTCACCGTCCTTGCACCAATATGACTTCGTGTCTCCAACTTGCGAATATCCGGTCTCTAACATTATACCAATGAACACCCTCAACTCATTTGGAGCTATCTCTGGATTGCAACTTTCCTGAAGAATTCCATATTCATTGCTTTTTTCGGCGATCATTTGCAACATCTCATCGTCGAAAAATCGTTCGAACATATCCCAGGCAGGAAGTCTGCAATCTCTATAATCTGGAGCTGGAAATATTGGTCTGTGGGTCGCCGTGGCGTAGTGGGTTAGTGCGTCGATTCCTACGCAGAGGGTGCCAGGTTCGATACCCGAATTTACCACCTTTCATATTCCACGGCTCCATCTCTTTTGAGTCACTGACAATGCTCAAAGAGTATTTCCTGTCTAGAAAAAGCTTCTCAAACTTGGCCGTTCGGAGTCGGCATTAAACTGTAGGGCCCTTCCATTCGTGAAAGAACAATAGCACGCACAACACGAGTGGTTGCTGAGAAGCTAGGCCCAGGTCCGCCTCGGACTGTAGTAGCTCCTTTGGTATCAGCTTCCCATTGAAATGCGTCTCCCAAATGTGGTATTTTTTTTTTTGGAACTTTGCTTGAAGAAGAATCAGTTGAAACATTTTCGTTTATTTCACCAATGAATTCTGCCGATGTGCCAGGCTCCGCTGAGACCGACGCAACGCATCCCAAACTCTTCATACGCTTGGGTTGAGGAGTTTCCAACACTTCCGCTTTCTCTATCTCATCTTAACCTCGAAACAAGGCCATTTTGCTATGAAGCATATTTTGAAGAAGCAAGAAGTCAATGGCGTACGTTCAATAAATTACTCACATTTGAAATAACATCAGAGATATCCTCACAGGCACGCAAGTTCGGGAGGTTATCATCATCTTCATTTTCCATCCGAAGTTCACATGTAATAGCAGTGTACGGTGAAGATCATCACCGGTACCTGCTTCATCTTCTCCAGACAATGTCCCCGAATCCGGCAGCTCTATAAAGAGTGTACTTGGAAAAATATTGTAGTCAACAACCAATTCACCATATCCTCCAAATACTCCAGAGCATTATCGGTGGTTTTAAATTTGTTATATCTAAGAATTATAACCTATACTGTATTATAATTCTCACACCAAAAAAGGAGACAATAAATTGTGCATACAAGCCAACGATAAGAAAATATATTTAAAAAAAATTGCTGAACAAAATGCTATTTGCATGCGGTATGTACGACTGTGACCATATGGTAGCAGCTAGATTCAAACCAAGATACCAATATATCCGACCCATCGAAAAAAAAGTTATAAAATATGTTTTCTTATATTTTGATGTTCTGTGCAAATGACCAAAGACGTTATTTTGGCGCGTATGGACATTCTTACCTAAGGAGACGCTCCATTTGACCTTTTTTTAATGTTCCTGAAAAATACAAAATTATGCGACCGGCTACTATGTCTAACAACATGCGTATACGTTTCAAATTATATCTCAGCAGATAGGTCAACGCATACTCAGTTGCACAAATAATAGCAAGTGGCGATATCTCTTTACAACTGCTTAATAAGTAGCGGTAAGTGGGACACTACCAGTGTGACCGTATGGTAACAGTCGTCCTGGGTTAATAAAGGTTTACTTATAGTAGCTGTACCCGAAACTGCTATCAAGTCCCCACTTGCATATTAAATCCAGTGAAGTGCATGTATTATTTTCGAATGACAATGAATGGCTTGGAAATTTCAAAAATGCTTCTAAGCGATTTTATTTAATAGCGATTGTAGGTTAACTTCAGCCATTGTTTTTTTTTTACTCTTCTAAATCTAGTAAATATCGAAACAGTAATCAATTTCTGTGACTTCTCACTTTGAATCCATGTTTGGAAGAGGTCGACATTTTTGATTGCAGGACTTGCACCTACAAAAATGGCAATTATTGAAAACCTCGCAAACTTGCGCAAAGTTTCTTTCGTGATTTAGCTAATAGATATGTTGCTTATGATAAAACGAAAAAATCTCAGAGGTGTTTTTCGGAGTATTTGAGAAAAGTTGACTTAAATATAAAATTCACTATTTTTCATTATTCAAATTAGAAACACATTCAAATCATTATATTAGAAGAACCACGAAAAAGAAACAATTTTCGTAAACGTCATATGATTACTCACACCTTGATTATTTTATTTGGACATAAACTTATTTGTACGCCCACTTCACCACCAATAACCAAAGTAAATTATGTCACAAAACACACGCGAAAAACTTTTAACTAGACAATGTTTAATGCTCTGTAACTATGGCACCAGTTGACAAATACAAAAAAATGTTAATGCAGTTTGGGAGTATGCATATTTAAGAGGACTTACCAATTACTCAATAGTACCGCTAAAATAGTTGATTTTTTTTTTTAATTATTGGTATGGATCATCCCACTGTGTCACCGGACACTGCATTTTGGGGCTGCACGCGAAAAGACTAAGACTATTTTCCAACGACTTCTGCAGAAGTTGACGAAACTTCTGTTCACAAACTGTCCTCTATATTAACTTAGCCTAGTCTGACCTAACCGGCAATCCTCACTCTCTGTGATATATGTATGTGTGTCTACTAGTCTCTCCTTGGGCTTATTTTTCTTATTTTCTATTATTCTACTACACAACTGCCCTGCACTAGCCACCCTAGACTCCAACTTCTTCTTCTTCAATCAAATCGCGATTAGACTTCATTGACAGATCTGGCTGGCTGCAGTAATAACCACGCCGGCCCTACCTCTCTCTTTTTGCTGTCGTCACTTACACTTATTTCACGATAGGTTCGGTTGTTGATTCCCAACCAGAAATTAAGTATTACAGAGATGCCCGACTTCTACCTCTCTTTCCGTTTTTTATAACGTGTTCATAAACCAAATTGACCAATCAGAGGACGGCATTTACGTTATTTCGTGAATAACCGTCAGAAATTCAGAGAAATTCATGAATATCTGTCAAAAAGGCACTCAAATTCGTCGATGGACTAGGGGGCAACCAGCTGTGAAGTCGTCCATCTCTGTAATACTTCATTTCTGTTCCCAACTAATCAATTGTCAATCGGACCGAATACGATAAACACACGCACATCTATCCTTTCCCTCCATTCCACTCGAATCCTCACCCAATCTTTCCTTCTTAAAGCCCTTGCCAGCATGGAAAGTCTTTAACGAAAACTCCCTAAAGTGAATACAGCACGCTGTCAACGAAGGAATTTATGTTTCGTCACCCAAAGTCAGAGAATTAAAGTTGCGGCGACGGGGAAAGTATCCGGCAGCTTCCTGATGATGTAAACGTCCCACATTAACCCAGTCGTCGGCGGCGCGCCGGATGGATGGTCGTTGTGCTTTCGTCGTGCGGCGAAGCTGAGGAATTTTTAATCAGACATTTTTGTCATTAATTCTACCTAAAATACCAAGGAGCCCGCCATGCGAACGACAGAGGATGGCTGAGTGAGAAATAAACGCACGAAATGAAGTCGTATTTGTATTTTCATCTCTCGAAGGGGTTTTCTGGTGACAGTTACATTAACTGAAAGTCTATTTCGATCTCTTGCATGAGCTGATGGCAGCCGTCAATCAATTGATTGCTCCTTGAAACTGTTGTACCATTCAAATGGCTTTAAGATCTCATCGCTTTGACGGTTTAAAATGCGCCGCCATTAAGGATGTGCCGCATATCAGAAACGCCAGGATAACAGCAGTCAAACGGCGGCCCGCTGTCGTATGCCTCCTTCGCGAAATGCAATTCTCGCAGGCTGTTGCTTTAGTTTGCGGCGGCATCCTCGGCACTTAGGTTTTCCTGCTCCCTTTTGTGTTTTCCTTCGCCACTCTTGGCACTTTAAAATGTCCGCCAAACTGCATTCTCTGCGGATAACGTGCCGACCACAGCAAAAGTGTATCTACTTGAGTCGAGTTGCCCTCCCTTTTCGACGGGCTTTCGCCTGAATTAGCGGTAATAGCCTTCTGAGAGGCGGGCATACAAATTCGAGAGCTCTTCGCTGCCCATTTATCAACTTAAATGATGATTTTAACTTTTCAACTTTCCCTTCGCCGTCTTCAGACGCTGATGCTGTTGCGCTTTCCTGCTGGCTGTGAATATTCATGCGTGCACCTATATACGAGTGTATGCGAGTATCTCGCCGCTGTTGGAAGGCATTCGGTGTGCCTATGAAATGTTAATGAGCCTGCCTGTGATCTGTTGAATTACCTGTGGCTTTGAATGAAAGTCCATTAAAAGTTTTCACAGCTAATTAATGCAAGATTCGAAGTTTGCTAAGAAGGCAGCTTGAAGGGTGTAATCGCTTACATCAAAGCACGGGAAATTAAAGCGTCGCGGGAATTAATAGAGCCGCCCTTCATTGTGGTGTGCTAAGGAACTTCTGTGGAAGATGCGATGACTGTGGATGATTTCTAATATTCTAAATTTCTAAAATGCTTTATGTGACATGTCGAACCATTGATTTGAGTGGAAGGGTCCTACGCGATTCCGAACGGCCAAGTTTGAGAAGCCTTTTCTAGACATTAAGCACTCTGCGAACATTGGGTGGTGCGAATAAAAACAGAGAAAAGACTCCGAGTAAGAACACATGAGTCGAGGATTTTCGTTAAAGGCAATACTCAATTTGGGGCGAATAAAAAATGTCCTCAAGGTAGGTACCCTCCCTTCAGTTGACGTTTGAAAACTAGACTTCTTGGCGTTTAAGGGTGAGTGCAAAGTCGGGTAAAGGTGGGTGCAAAGTATATGCAATAATGTTTTTAAACATATAATTTAAAAAATAATAAAATAAAAATATAATAAATAAATAAAAATATAAACATATAAATTATAGCTCATGTCCTTCCGGGGACTTTTCGGAGGATAATTTTAAGAACGTGTATAAACTCGATTTTGATAACACGGATCGGTTGAGTACTCATTTCCTTTTCGATATTCCCGAAGAAACTGGTGGTGGTGCCATGCCTTTGATTGTTTTTGGTCTTTTAATGTAATGGGAAGTTTGCTCGTGATTTGACGCGGGCCTGATGTTCAAATTAAGCCCATGGATTTTTTTTAATTCTTCTTTCAAAGCTTTCAACTCAGATTGCTTCTTATTTTTCATGTCTGGAGTTGGGCTTTTTTCCCAGCAAGAACGGATAAAATTGCAAACACTTGATGAAATCGTTATCGTCCATGCCTGATTTCCTTCCCGTTTTTTTTTAGCATTAAGGTTAATCCTTAAAAATATTCCTCTTCTGACGCAATATTTTCCATTATTTTAAATAGTTTTCACGTTTTTCTCTCTTGTCAGTCAAGTCACCTCCTATGCGCACTCAACAAGCGATATCTGAACATATTCTATATTTATTCTCACCAAAACGGAGGTAAGCCTCAGCTGTCAAAATATGTGAGCGGAGAGGATTCGTTAAACTTAACGAAATAAATTTGTATTCACAGCAAATGGAGCATTTCACACCACCCTTTGTCAGTGAATCGAAAGAGGTGGGGCCGTGAAAATTATTTTGATGACGATTTACTGTGTATCGAACCCAGGGAGCGAAGTTCAGTTGCTCAGGAGTCGACGCACATACCCACAACGCCACTGCAGCCATTGGCTATCGTTGGCTTACATGTTTTCGGAATAAAATCTCAGACTTCCATAAAGGAGATATTAAGGAAAGGGATTTAAAAAATGTAATGAAGGTACAAGTGCATAAATTTGAAAATGTGTACTTTTGCCGGTGCTCTAACTACCGCCCTTCATCCTTTATAAATTGATCTTCCTTGAATAATGCGGTCCCATTAGGATTTCGAAAACAGCTCTGAAAATTTTTCTTGGGACACTATTGAGTGTATTCAAAATCAGTCGACTTCGGTCATCCAACTCGTGGTCCAAAGCTTTTTTTAGAAGATTTATCCCTTTACAAGGCAATTTGCTTCACATTCAGCAAAGGTAATTTTTTTCACCAACTTGCGATTTTTCTCTTCAACTTCCGGATTTGCTCTCATTCGCTCAAATTTTATGACTTTAGCTTTCAAATTACAAACCATGAGTTTATCAAGTCCTCCTTTTCTCAACTTACAGAAATAGCAGAAGTTAAGAAATGAAATGAAATCGGGAATTTTGCTCTCTCTCTCGCTCTCTTTTCTTCTATTGCCGTAGTTGCCTGCTCACGTGTGTCTACAAGATGGGATGATTGTGTTCTCTCAATGCGGACAAAAATAATGGTGCTCGAACTAATTCAGGATACATTGCCGTGAAACGAGAGAAGATACTGGCCCTTTCGATTTGCTGTGAAATAATGAAGTATTTGAGAGATTATTTTTCATTTGTTAACAGACACCGTGAATTACGGGAGTTAATACCGCGCATTTGGCCCTGAATCCCCTGTAGGGTAGCAGTCTGTAGAAGAATTGCTGACTAAGTTTATTCAGGTGCTAACCTGTTCACACATTTAATGAGCATCAAGATGCGTCGCGCTATTCGCACGATCAACGAACATCCAACTCTCACCGGATACACGGGCCGGCATAAAACTGATGATTGGAGCAGCGGCTTCCTATGGGAAATAAAACACTGACCAATGAACAATATCATTCTCTCGGACCAATTCAATAGGTGAAAGCATTATAGATCTGTATAGTCGCTTGCGCTGTTCTCCATAACATACTTGCAGTAACTTCGGCATTTCAGTGATGGGACTTCTACCACTTAAGTGGTATTTCTACAACTTTTTCCAATATTGAAAAACCTATCAACCTTAACTCTAAATCAACCACATTTTGCCCATTGCTCATCATAACCCTAGCATTGTTCTGATTATTTACTAAGATTCAAGAAAACTGTGGTCTGTTAGACCTGTGGATGTTATGGAATAAAAGCCAGAAAGTTAATTACTATATAAAATCTTTATTGAACTTCTACTCCAAATCTACTACAGCGGCAGTTTACGTATTCTCGAACGGCGAAAAGGAAAAAGAGACAGATTCGTGGAACCCGTCAAACACGAAACCTCGGTTTTTATACTCTCGAGCTCATAGCGGACGAGACTCGAACTTGTTGACATTGTGTTGACGTGACACGTTTTCCTGGCTGTGTCCACATACCCTAAAATTTTAATTTTAAAATACCGAAATCCAAAAAGGTTGGAGCTTGAACAATGCCACCAGTTATTGGACATATCAGATTTTTTTTCCACAAAACACAGTGAATATTGACGATCTTAATATAAAGTGGATAAATTTATAAGCGAATGAAAAATAATATAAACGACTGATGGTGACAATGTTCCTTAATGGGATTTATTTCGAATTATTAAAGATGGTATGGAAAACTATCCCTGCAATCTCAGCAATGTGTTACATCACACATTTTGCTAATTTGTTGTTTACGGTAACTTGTTCTCAGCAAAAGGATGCCATGTGAGCATGAATGGATAGAGAAAATTGTTCAGTAAACCAGATCGACCTCCGAAATCGTGCCGACAAAATAATAAGACTTGTTTTTAATTTTTGGTTTGTGTTGGGCTATTTTTTATTTTGTTTTTGAAGTAATTCTGAATACCCTACAGCCATCAAAATTGCTAAAAGATTATAATCAAAATAAAGGTCGACCAATGAAAAGCTCTTTCAAATCAGCTAGAGACATTGTGGTTGAATTAAACTTACTAGTCTTCTTATTCTTCTTCTGGTGGAGCTACAGTCCGGGGTGGACCTGGGCCGGCACGATATTTAGCCAGCCGTCTCCAACTGCGCACACCAAGTTGACTGAGGTCCTTCTCCACCTGGGTCGCCATCGGTTCCGTGGGCGTCCTCTATTGCGTTGTCCCACTGGTTCGTAGTCGAAGATTCTTCGGGCTGGATCAGTGTTGGCCATGCGCTCTACATGGCCCAGCCATCTTAGACGTTGAATCCGTAGACGCCTGACTAGGCTCATGCCGCTGTACAGCCCGTACAGTTCGTGGTTGAATCTTCTTCTCCAGAAACCGTCAACGCAAACAGGACCAAAGATCGCACGCAGATCTTTTCTCTCGAAGAGACCAAGGACTTCCTCATCCGCTCCTGAGATTGTCCATGCCTCCGCGCCTTACAGCAGGACTGGGATGACGCTACAGAGTATGCCCACGTATAAGGTTGCGGTCACAACTGGAGAAGGACCTCAACCAACTTGAAGGTAGATAGGCGGGCTGATAGTGAATTCACCAACATACTTAGGCCATGTTGGTCCACTGTAATACCCACAGTCAGACTACTACCATTGATTTACCACTCCAGTCATTGACCCGTTAATTTGATCCCAGCAAATGCTTAGGATCGATCCTAGGCCAGAGTTGTTTGGTAATGAGGCATCCTGTGCCAGAAATCCATTCGCAGTTTGTTTGAGCAAGCGTTTCAAGCTTTAGCAGATGTTTTATAGTAACGATATTGATTCTCTCCAAAGAGAGAGAAAACCCGTACTTTTTTATGTATTGTCTGTATCCCAGGGAAAATGTATCACTCATGCTCCAGAAGTCCTCCCGAAAATTGCAGGCTTTGAAAAATGCCATTCAGTGGTCCGCAGAATAATCCATTCTAAATAATTCATTTAAATACTTCGGAGATTAACTAAATCAATGTTTGATGAGATCACACCGCGTATTAATCGGCAAATTGAAACCAACAAAAAATGAATTCAAGTAAACACCGGCCTCTCTGGAGACTGCCATAGATTCCCATCGGCGTGGGGAAAGATGGCAGGAACCACCACCGGCCTCCAACTCCCCCTCGCCAGACCGGAGCCTCAGCGCCAGACCGGACATGGAGATGGACGAATGTCCGATGTCCGATGTGTGTTCGAAATGATTTACATACGAAAATATTGAATTTGAAATTGGATGCCGGCTAACAGCGGGAGCGGGGGTGTTCATGAATTTTCGCCGGCAATTTGTATCGAGTCCTTCGCCAGAAAGAGAGAAAACGAACACAAAAAAAAAATACGGAAATGCTCGTCTGGCGGAGGAACCAGCAACAACGACGGGAACAAGAACCGAAAAAAAAAGTGTATCATCATCGATATTGTCGAAATCCTTTGCATGGAGTCCACTCATGAATATTCAAAACCGTTAAATCTCAACGTGTCCGCCAACAACACCTACATCACGCGCAATCCTGACGATATTTATGTTTCCTTTCTGCTCCGGCCCACCGAACCAGACGGCAGGCTGTGTGCTATTTGATTTTGAATCAATTTTTTCCCATGATTCGCCGACATTTTAGTTGAGGCTTCCTAGCTTGGCCGGTGTGTTAGCTGAGGTTTTAGATAAAATGGAACACAATGGCGGATGTTTGCGTTTCAAAACTCGACGGTTTTCGTTCATTAATCAGTTGAGTAAATACGTTTGCGAACATTGGGTCTGTGGGGGGCGAGGCGTTTTTTTTTTGTCTTCTTGGAAAGGCTGGTCAGTCGGGGGAAGAGCAGGGGTTGTTGGTAATCGAATTGGTTTGTGTGAAAAGTGTTAATGTGAAAGCCTTCGAAGTGGTTACGAAGTGATGGGCTTCAAACTTGGCCGCCATTTCAGCCCAGAGTTCACTGGTCAATTCACATTTTGTCGACTTCTAGTTATTTCCTCGCTTAAAACGTTTGACAAGGATCTTTAGATTGGGGACCTGGGTGCTGCGAAGGAAACTGTGGCGAGTTGTGCTCCTCCGCTAGATGTTCAGATTCGGTACCCGACACAAGGAACATTCATAATTCGCGGCCTTACTCGCGAGTGACTGCAAATGCTGTAAGTGTTTAATTGACCCCTGACAACGTCGGTGACATAAAACTATGGACCCATCCATTCGTAGGAAACCAAAAACACGCACCAGACGAGTGGTTGTTGTAGACGCCAAGCCCAGGTCACTCTATCTGTAGCAGCAGCTTGTTAAAATTTAAGACTTTGAGCGAAAGACATTCGTTTTTGGTAGCAAATCATATTTAGGGAGGCTGAGCTAAAATTGCCTTCCAACCTTAACGACATTCGCTGGTTTCAAACACGATGATCAAGTTGTCCTTCCGCGACGACTAAGCCTTTATACCGTAGATTCGTTGTCATTCTCGTGGGATTCGAGCGCCCTCTTAGCCGAAGCATCGATCATCTAGTCGCTGAAAGTGGACGAGTCAGCATAGTCGCCGGATCTTTGGCTTCCGGACTAAGTGCAGTGCTTCTGCCTTAGTTAATAATCCCATGCCTTCAAAAATGATATAATATATATAATATGGTCATAAAAAGCACTAAATTCCCTCGCAAAAGAGTCTACACAGCAACCTGGCGATCTCCGGACTGTCGAACCGCCAACCAAAACCGACTATGTGCTCACTGGCGCAAGGCATGCGTCAAATATCCTGGATGTGCGAACATGCAGGGGGGCAAACGTCGACTCTGGCCATTTCCTCAAAGCAGCAAGATTCAGAACTCAACTGTCCAATGTCAGAAAGCTACACCAGCCAATAAAGAGGAGTTTTGACATTGGACGCCTGACCCGAGACTGCCAGAGCCTGTGAAGAGCAACTGTGTGAGAGACTCTCCGGTATGCCCATGTCATTCACCAAAGCCAACGATATGTGGTTGCATTGCCGCTCGGCCATCAAAGAGGTAGCCGAAACCACCTTAGGCTGCCTACCACCTCCGCCGAGGAACCCGTGGTATGATGGCGAGTGTGAGCAGAAGAGACATGCAACTGACGAGGCATACAAAAAGGCGCTGCACGAACAACTAGGGTAGCGCAGGAGGAGTAGCGGGCTAGAAGAAGGGAGGAGAAAAAGCTTCTACGCCTGAAGAGGGGTCTCTCGCAACCTCCCAGCTCAAGGATGTCGAAGAGTCTAGGTACAAGCATAAAATACGTTCCTTCTACAAAAAAGCCAAAAGACTTGCCGCTGGCTTTAGGAAAGGCACCCAGGCTCTTCGAAACTGTGAGGATAACCTGGATACTGACCCGCAGGGAATAGTGGATGTGTTTAAGAAGCACCTCCAATAGCTGCTTAACGGGCCTGGCCAGGAGAGAGTGATAGGGAATCAAGAAATCGCAACTCGAGGCGATGAAGTAGTCCTCCCACCTAGCTTCCGTGCAGCCATCAAAAGGCTGAAGAACAACAAACCCGCAAGCTCAGATGGCCTGCAATCGGAGCTCTTCAAGGCCGGTGGCGATGTCCTGGTAAGGAGCATGCACCAGATCATCTGTAGAATTTGGGGGGACGAAAGCATGCCCGACGACTGGAATATCAGCTCCATATGCCCCATCCACAAAAACGGCTATCCTACCTCTTGCAACAACTACAGAGGTTTGATAGACCAAATCTTCACGCTAAGGCAGATCCTGGAGAAGACTAGCGAGTTTCAAAGCGATGCGCTCCACCTCTTTATCAATTTTAAAGCCTCATACGACAGCATTCATTGCAAGGAGTTATTTGGTGCGATGGCCGAATTCGGGATCCCGGGAAAAACGGATCCGGTTGTGTCGGACTACGCTAACAAACACGCGATGCACCGTGCAGTTAGTCTCGAGGACTTCCGAGTCGTTTGAATCCTGCACCGGATTTCGGGAAGGAGGTGCTCTGTCATGTGATTTTTTCGATTTGGTACCGGAGAAGATAGTGCGGCGGGCAGCTGTAAACACGGAAGGCACTATCATCTACAAGTCAGTGCAACTGTTGGGATATGCAAACGACATCGACATCGTCGCGCTTTCCCAACGAGCCGTAGTGGAAGCATTAACGGCAATTGAAGAAGAGGTGAAGCGAGCTGGTCTTAAGCTCAATTAGGACAAAAGTAAGTACATACTGTCGACCAAAAAACGATCCCTCACACACTACTTCGGACAAAATATTACAATCGACAGCTGCAATTTCGAGGTAGTAAAGGAGTTTGTCTACATCGGATTCTTGGTGCCTTCGAAAGAAAAATTCTACGTCGGATATATGGTCCCGTCTGCGAGGAAGGCGTATGGAGGAGAAGACACAACCGCGAACTCTACGAGCTGTACCAGGATGTTTATGTAGTCCGGATGGCATAGATCCGTCGACTGCACTGACTCGCTCCACATGGAGCGCATGGAAAACAATGCTCCAGCTATGAGGGTCTTCGAATCCGAGCCTCCTGGCTCGAGAAGGAGAGGAAGACCGAAGCTTCGGTATAAATACCAAGTAATCGCTGATGCATGGCAGCTTGGTCTTGTCCAAGCAGCGTGCTCAGGACCGTCAAGAATGGAAAGCAGATAACGCTCAACCTCGGACCCTGCATGGGTCGTCAGCCTGATAAGTAAGTAGGTAATCTACCTTACAACTATGTCAGTGGGCCGCTATACCAACTAAACGATTTATGATATCATATAGGCAGGGGGTGGCTAAGGCGGGGACTGGTTCAGGTGTGACCATCAAAAGAAGTACCGCTCCTTATCACTGTCTCCCCTGTCTCGAGCAGGAATCGCCCTGCTGAACCGGAGAAGCTCATCGCGTTTGCGGACGACATCCGATTGGTAGAGGAGTCGCCTGTCAATTGTTCGGCGTACCGCGTAAAAGATCACAGGACATCCTTCCGAGTACTGGATCAAGCCGATCGAATCCAAATAGAGGGACGCTTCAAGTGGAACAAAGCCGATGTGGTGCACCCTCTCATGGGACATATAACTGGTATAGTAAACCCCGAAGATCAGACTGTTGGTAGAAGTCAAAGCTCGTGCCTTCTTGTTAATTTAATGATTAGATTATCTATCCATTTCACGTTTGTCCTGTTGTACAGGACCTCGTTAGGATTATACTTGTTGGTCACAGACTCGGCTGTTCGATACAACCGGAGACAAGACCTAAGACGCCGTCTCTCGAACACCCTCATCTTTTCCATAAGGGAAGGACTCACGTTCAACCACAGGGGACAACCATACACCATGACTGGCCTTATGAGGACCATGTAGCAGATTACCTTCACTAAATGCCTTTGCTGTGGCAAGGAGGCTGTACCTTGATACCATTGACAGCTTACTTGCCACAGAAAAGGCTTCTCTAGCATTGGTCAAAGCCTTCTTTATGTGTTAATGCAATGCATGCTCCTTTATAGCAACCCCATGCCAAAGGCAAGAAATTCAGTTCCGGATGAGTCGTCCCCAATATCCTGACTTATGCATCCTGAGAGAAGAACATCAAATTTCAATCACTTTACTTAAGACCCAATCCGCATCCCATTTTGATTCAATTTTAATAATTCAGTATAACAAATTAATTCGCATTGTCTGAGCGTGTAGCACTCCATCATAAATCACAGCCATTCGCATGTCCTGCACGAGCGCTTTTTTCCCATTTTCCACTCCCTTCAGGGAACGCAAAACGAGAGAGAGAGAGAGAAAAAGCGAACAAGCTGAAGACCATACCCTCCTGTCGGTGTTCTCACACACAAATCGTCTAAATCCCGACCACCCAAGTGTTTAATCTTTCACCGTCGCTCGCCGCCGTATCCCATAACATCCACGATAATCCGGCCCCCAGCAATGAGTCTTCACCACCCACATAGCTCGTCGACCCACTCGAGCAACCCCAAGCAACTCCCAACTGTCAGTCACTTCATCCTGACTACAAGAAACATTCTCATATCCCGCCACAATGAGATCGCAAAATGCTGCTCAACAGCAAGCCAGCAGGATAACTGGTAGACGACAATGGGGGACGAGCGATGGTTTCGTGGAAGGCGGCGGCAGCGTCGCCCAGCGGATGGAACGGAACCAGTGTTGACAGCATTCATGTTTAATAGTACAAAAGTAATAAAGCGTCGGTCGTAGTCGCCACATAAAAAATGGTTACCTATCAAGCCCAGTGCCTTCCGCAGTTTATTACAGCACCAGGAGCTGGATCGGGCTTCGAGGAGAGTGCGAGTGCGAGTATGTGTGTGCGCCAGCTTCCTCGACCTGTCACATTTGTTTCAGTTTATAATTTTTATTTTCTAGGAACTCCCTTCCGTGACAGGGCTCGGGCGGCAGCCGACTCAGTGCATCAATTTCACTTACAAATGAAGGTTGCATCGGAGTCCGCTCAGCTCTGCTCAGCTCTGTCTAATTAAAGTGGGGTGTCGTCGTTTGCGTGGCCGCACCCTGGGTCGTCTTAAGGAGCCCTGGTCATGATTAAAGGACATGTCAGGACATCAGCATCGTCATCAACATCTCAAGGTCCGACAATGCAATCGGCAATCTTAAAAGGAAATCTTTTTTCGGGTGGTTGAGCATTATGCTTCCTTCCTTTGGCGAGGCTTCAACGCAAATGTCCCCCAAAAGTCAGGCGACTCACATCACGGACACGGTAGCAGGTTGTCTTTGGGTCTTTGTGCCCCTCAGTGTGTGACGGGAGAGTCTATGAATTTGTTTGTCTGCTTCTGAAGCATCATGACGAGCAGGAACAAAGCAGAGGTTGTGCTTTGGGGTGCCCCGAGGCAAAATCCTTTTACGGTAATTGACAAAAGGAATGATGACGGCAACGTTGACATACAGCATCGTGCTCATCGCCATTGTCATAGCTGCAGGAGTCGGGTGTTGGTCGCCAGTGTGGGGGGAGGGGGGATGCTTATTTCTGATTCAAATTGATTTATCCCTGAACTTATGCACAAGTAATGATGGCGCTTGACGTTTTGAAAGGACCAACTACGCTTGCACTCCGTCACGTACCCCCCAACCCGCAGTCAAGGAATGACGTTGCAAAGGGTGTTTTTTTTTTCAGTTTCAATTTATCCTCCATAAACACTTACGAAAAGGGGACACGAAAAGTACAAATTATAATTTCCGGTTGTTTAAGACACGCAACAGCGTTAAATATCCGTTTCGCGAAGAAAAAAAAACAGCGGTCCAATAAATTACCTTTTTAAAAGGATTTCTTTCATGCTACCTTCGCACAGCGCCAGCCAATGCAGGATTAATCCTGCCTTCATTCATTTAATTTTCACCTCTCCTTCCAGTGGCTGCTTAGACCGGTAGCGTGCATAACATTACACCACTTGATGGCTGGCGACGGAAGCGAAGACATCTTTTGAGGAGCTGCACGGCAGCTAGTCCCTTCCCCTCCCCCCACCCCCTTTGACTTGGTAAAGGCGAAGCCAAAAGAGAGAAAAAAAAAGGGCAAAAAAATGGTATCGTACCAAATGCGGGTTTGTTTTATCCTTTCGGCACGTCATTTGCATACAAAGTGGATTCGAATAATTTTTTTGTTATCCTTATTCCCTCGCTTGGATGCTGGTCCTGTTGCCGGGGCTTTGACTTATTAATGGGTTGATAAATGGATAAGAGGCGATAATAGCGATAAAACAGAATCTTCATTTTTTTTTTCTCGTTGTTTTCCTCGTTCCCTGTTGTCACTTAACATTTTCGGTTGACAGAGTTAATGAGGAGAGAGGCGAACAAATTGCGCTGCTGCATTCAATCTTTAAGACGTCAATCCTATCTGCTTAGGATTCAAAAGAAGTCCCGAAGGTTTGGGGGAATCTGCAAATAACTCAATCTAAGTGAGCATTGGATATGTCAAAACCTCGAGGCCTCCTGTTATAGATTCGGTCACTGCATCAAACGGAAACACTTTTTCTCTAGTGTGTGGAATCAGAATGTAAAATCGCTCACAGTGCACTGAAAGATTCTCCTCTATCTCCAAATCGAAGGGGCGTTCCAAAATAAAGCCAACAAGTAAAGTAATCCAAGCAATCCCCTGACGCGAAGAACAGAAGCTTACACGAGAATTTAATTCAGCCTTAACAATATTGATCACTGGAGCAGTCAATCAGTGCTAGTAGCCTGACTATGGATATCACAATGGACATGGTCTAAGTGTTCTGCCCTCCTGCCTACCCTAAACTAACCTAACAAGATTGAGGGTCCATCGATACGTGCATCACAATCAGAACCGATGATGGGATCGTTGAATTCAATTTCCTTCCGCCTTTTTTGTTGGCGCCGCTCTTCAGTCCGTGGTGACTCAAGTCACAACACCACTTGGTCCCTCTTGCTTACTGTCTGCAGCTTCAAACACAAAGTTAGTTGATGAACTTTTCCAATGGTTCACTTGTCTTTTCCCACTCGCATGAAGTCGAAGGCCTTTCGGACCAATGCCATGCTGTTCATGCGATCTAATAATATGCGACCGGATAATAGAATATAGAAAATAAATTTAAATTACTTGTTTAGTTACTAAAAACAATGAGAAAAATGATATATCCAGTTTTGCACGTTTTCATATGTCTTTTTTTTTGTGGTTATGTCTAAAATCTTGGAATTATAGTTTACAATTTAAATTTTTATTTCTAAATTTTGAAATATAAAGTTTAAGCAAATCTTCTTCTTCATTTGGCGCTACAGTCCGGGGTGGACCTGGGCCTCAACCAACAAGCCTCTCCAGCTAGCACGGTCTCTGGCTAGCTGTCTCCAGTGTCGCGCGCCAAGTTGGTTGAAGTCCTTCTCCACCTGGGTGCGCCGAGAACTCTTCGGGCCGGAGCTGACTTGTCCATACGCTCTACATGGCTTAGACATCTTAGGCCCTGGATCCGAAGACGCATGACTAGGCTCATGCCGCTGTACAGCCCGTACAGTTCGTGGTTGAATCTTCTCCTCCAGAAACCGTCAGCGCAAACAGGACCAAGGATCGCACGCAGAGCTTTTCTCTCGAAGAGACCAAGTACTTCCTCATCCGCTTTTGAGATTGTCCAGGCCTCTGCGCCGTACAGCAGGACTGGGATGATCAAGGACTTGTATAAAGTCAGCTTGGTCCTTCGAGAGGTGGCTCTACTACTCAATTGCCTATGGAGCCCAAAGAAACAGCGATTGGCAAGAGTAATTCTGCGTTTAATCTCGGTACTGGTGTTGTTCGTACTGTTCACTTGCGAGCCGAGGTAGACGAAGGCCTTCACTACTTCCAAGTTAGAGCTGCCTATGGTGACGTTTTGGCCAAGTCGTCGATGTTGTGAGTCCTTTCTCGATGACAGCATATACTTCGTTTTGCACTCATTCACCACTAGACCCATTTTAGCCGCTTCCGCCTCAATGCCAGCAAACGCTTCATTGACGGCTCGCTGTGTTCTTCTCAAGGATGATGTTAAAGAAATCACATGACAGCGCGTCGCCTTGTCGAAAACCTTTTTTGACATTGAAGGTCTCGGTGAGTTCGTTACCGACCTTGATGGAGCAGCGAGAATTCTCCATCGTCATCCTGCACAACCTGACGAGTTTGGCAGGAATGTCAAAACTAGACATGGCGTTGTATAGCTCGTCCCTATGCACGCTGTCATATGCGGCCTTGAAATCGACGAATAGCTGGTAGGTGTCGATCTGCATCTCTTGTGTCTTCCCAGGATCCGCCGTAATGTGAAGATTTGGTCGATGGTGGACTTCCGCGGCCTGAAACCGCACTGATATGGACCTATCAGGTTGTTTATAAACGGCTTCAGGTGAGTACACAAAACGGCAGAGTAGATCATGTAAGTGATGTTCAGGAGACTTATCCCTCTATAGTTGGCGCAGTTGAAGGGGGCTCCTTTCTTATGGATCGGGCAAACGATACTGAGATTTCACTCATCGGGCATGCTCTCCTCCGGCCATATCTTACAGATGAGCTGATGCATGCGCCCAACCAGATCATCTCCAGCTGCCTTAAAGATTTCAGCGGACAGTCCGTCCGGACCGGCAGCTTTGTTAGACTTCAGTCTTGATATTGCTATCATCGATCATCGTCCATATTGAGTGGGACATTCTGCCTGACAGCGGTATTGGTGTCATCATCGCCGTTTAGCAGTCTGCAGAAATGGTTCTTCCAAATTCTCAGTATCGACTGCGACTCACTACTAGTTGTCCATTCTCGTCCCGGCAGGCTTCTCTACGAACCTTATATCCACTGGATAACTGTTTCACCCTCTGGTAAAACTTTCGGACATCGTTCCTGCCATAGCACCGTTCCATCTCCTCGATCGCGCGCTTCTCGTGCTCTTTCTTCTTTCTTCTGAGAAGCCGGGTCTCATCCCTTCGTCTCTGTTTGTAGAGCTCACGAACAGCTCTCGTCGTTTAAACAAATAATGGTTTAAACAAATAATGGCGCAAATTCATAGTCGTCTCTAGTCTAATAGTGCCTAAAGTACCGACTTTAATTATAACCGGCTCTACATAAAAAAGTCGATTTTAACTTTTGCAGAAGATCATAAACAAGTCAAAGTCAACAGTTTACAGTCCGACGAAAACTGAACATTTCAATCAATTGATGAAAAACCACAAAAACTAAAAGTATGTGTCGAGTTTCGCTGGCCACTGTATATGCCATAAGCAAACAGTTCTAAATAGTGAAACTCAACGGCGGTTGAGTGCGCTGTCGGACTTTAGCTTCGGTGCGCGTTTTATCGAACTTACGAGAATGTTTTGTCGAAGAGCGGCAACGTCAGTTGTTTTCCAAAATGCTGTGAAATACATTTTACAAGAAAAAATATGAAATTACTACAAAAAAATTAAAAACCACGAGTAAACAAAAGAAAATTGTTTCAGAACTGTCACAAGCACGAGTTTGTGGAAGAAGCTCTGCCTCTGTAGATCTATAGATATGCCATAAACAGTTCTTGTGTATATATCTCGCATCATTCTCTTATTCATATTTCATTCAAAGATCGATCAACTCCTTTTGTGGTCGCCCCTGCCTAAAGCAAGGGCTTTCAGACCTCTTTACATTGAGTTGATCCAATTGCTTTTCTAAAGTAACAGCCATCCATCCAATTAGATGTCTTCAATGCCAATTAGATGTCTCCACGCCATAAAACCTGTATTTAAGTGGTCTAGTTCATGCAGCAAACTAATACTCTAAACTTGTTGAGGGTACTTTTCCATATTGAGACAGAAAAGTCGTAGTTCATCCGGTAGGGGAGTTGGAATAAGCGAAGCACACCCATCTCTCCACTTTTGTCTGGCGCTTGGTGATCATCAATTGGGAACAAATTTATGGGAGCAGTAATAATAATAAAATGGTGAGCGAGACAGGCCGAGGTGGACCTGGGGCTAGCATCTGTGACAACCACTCTTGTGGTACCCGCTATAGTTCTATCATGAGTGCCCCACAGTTTTATGCCGACTCTGAATGGCGAACTTTGAGAAGCACTTTCTAGACAGGAGTACTTTTTAAGCTTTGTCAGTGACTCGAAAGAGATGGAACTGTGAATTTAGAAATTTGGTAAATTCGGGCATTGAACACCAGCCTACGTCATGGCCCACAGATTCTACCAAAATGCCTCAGCTAGGCCTCAACCAAAAAAACTGTCCAGTTGTAGTGGCACCTGGCTTCCTGTGTCCAGTATCCTCCTAACTTGAGGTCCTTCTCCACTTGTGTGTGCCAGCTTAGACTCGGGCGTCAGGTATTCCCAGTGACATCAGTCAATATGCCACATGGCCCAACCTCCTTAGACACAGTGCACTAAGTTTTGCTTTCGCTGAAGATGCTGTTCCAGTTGAGACACAGACAAAATTTGAGGGCATGCACAATATAAATTTGACCCAGAAATGAAGTGACACCGAAAGGCGCGACTTCTACCTCTCTTGCTCCTTAAAATGTTTGACAGCAATTTTTTTATATCGTTTTCTTAAACCAAATTGACCTATCAGTTATTCCGTGAATAACAGTATCTGTCAAAAAAAAACATTAATTTTATATGGACTACAGGTGAAGTGGGCCATCTCTGTAGTACTTCATTTCTGATTTGAACATGAGAAGCGTCATTGAAATTTCATTGATAAAGAAAAGGCGGATATCTTTGCCGAACATTTAGAGGAAACACTTCAGCCTTGTGATGGACAAATGTTGGAAAATGATCCAAGTATAAACACTATATCTGAAAGCACTAGGAGCAATCAAAGGTAATAAAAAATCTAAAAAAGAACAAGGCTCCTGGATGTGCTGTAATACCCGGACAAATCCTGAAGAACTAGCCGGAAAGTCGCCAATTAAACTTGTCTACTTAATTAACGCTTCCTTTAGGCTATTATATGTTCCAGACTCATGGAAGGTTGCAGAGGTGGTTATGGTTCCAAAACTGTGCAAACCGTTAAACAACAAAAAGTCGTACGGACCCATATCGCTTTTACCAATAATAGCCAACATTTTTCAAAAACTTATTAAAACGCATTCAAAAATTTATCGAAGATAAGCAACTAATACCTGACTATCCGTTTGGATTTCGAGCGAAACACTCGACAATTGACCCGTTGTACAGAATAACGAATGAAACTGAAGGAGCATTAGAGGAGAAAAAGATCTGCTTCACCGCCCTACTTCACGTTTCCCAGGCCTTCGACAAAGTCTGGCATGAAGGCCTAAGATACAATCTAAGCAGGCTCCTACAGACAAGCTTGTATAAGATACTAGAATCTTATCTCGATAATAGGATATTTAGAGTTAAACACGGAACTGAATACTCCGATTTTACAAAAATCCGAGCAGGAGTCCCTCAAGGGAGTGTCCTTGGCCCTACAGTGCACCTGTTGTACACTAGAGACATACCTCAAACTGAGGGTACACTTGTGGCTACATGCGGATGACACAGCGATGCTGTCAACGGTAAGTTCAGTTGAGTCATCAACTGGACAAAATAGACGAATGGTCAAAGCGCTGGCGCATTGCTCCGATGAGACCAAATCAATGCACATGCATTTTCCTTACAGAAATATTGAAAATCTACCAGTTTTCATTAATTCTGTACAAATACCGTACGCTAATGAAGCAAAACATCTTGGTATGACACTCGATGCGAAACTCAAGTGGAAGACCCACGTGAAAAAGAAACGGGATGAGCTCGGACACTGGTATGGAAGGCACTCCAAGTTAAGCATATCCAACAAACTGCTATTCTACAAGCAAGTACTGAAGCCTATATGGGCTGACGGCATACAACTATGGGGTTGCACCAACGCAAATAAAAGAGGATATCCAGTCCTTTAGAAATAAAATTATACGGGATATTGTCAAAGCTCCCTGGTATCTCAGGAATTGTGATACACAAAGGGACCTAGGGATATCTACCCTCGTCGAAGAAATAACAAACTCCGCTCGAAAGCTAACAATCAGACTTCATGGACATTGTAACAATGCCATCCTCCAAACTACAAACATGAGACGTTCAGTACGCCGACTCCAACGTACGAGACCGCTCGATTTGGCGCAATAATAATAAACCAACCTACCGATGGTCATGGCAGGTGATTTTACCGAAGGACTACATGCAACACGCGACAACATCCTTAAAAGTAAACTACTAAATAAGGAAACTTAGTTGTAGTACAGAAAAACCGAAAAGGAAATCTGACACTACTACGTGGACACAAGTCACATAGTTTTTTGTTGAAGATTTTCACCAAAAAATCAAGATATGAGATGACCTCATACTCTACAGTCCATCAGCTGACCACATTCTTATCAAATTCCTTCAGTAGACAAGAGAACGGTGAAAACGCAGAGCTTCTACTCGCTCCCATCTATTACATTCCTTCGATCTTAAAGTGGTGAAACTTTCATCTGAAACATGTCAAAATTCCCATCACCGGGTGCCAACAGTTCAACCAACTTTCGGCCTACCTTCGAATGAACCCTCATTCAAATCACGTGCCAGACAATATCCGGCATCATCGCCTTCGGTGGTTTAGAACACCTTACGAGCACGATTTCGAAATAAATTGTTCCCGCCTGGACATCGACTCGAGATGTCTCCATCCGCAGACGACACGGATGAGTCTCCTTCCGGCATCCGAAGAGGAACACCTGTGGAGTCACATTGCAAATGACTTGTCACGTGTCGATTAGATAGATGATAAACCCGATGCAGACAGCGCGTTGTCTTCCACTGTCTGGTGGTTCAGTGGACGGCATAAAATCACTAACCAGTCAATCATAAGGCAAAAGACAACCCACGCCCCGTTAGAGACTGCACTTGTCACATGTTTTTCACAAATTCACTCTCGCACAGGAGTGTCGGCAAAACGAAAAAAACGCTCGTTCAGTGTCCATCCACGGGCCATAGTTCCGGTCTGCATTGAAACCAATTTTAAATAACCCGAGTCCCTGACTGCGGCCCACAACTATCCGAAATATTAAAAATTCCATTGTCCCACCATGTGCTGCTTCCGGGTGGAGGGCAACTCCCCCATCAGCCTGCAATATTTTATTTATTCGCCCTCGCAGTGCACTCGACACGCCCGATCTGTATAAGTTCCTAAGTTCCAGCGCTCAGTACCAATGCTCACCCATTGGCGCGGTGAATGAATCATTGCTCGGCAACATGAATTACATCGACGATTTTATTGACCTCCTGCAATCAAAGGCTTGCTGCTACCATTTCCCGAGCTGTGCTGCGGCGGCATCGAAATTATTGCCAGCGGTTAATCTTCGACACGTCCGCGTCCGCGTCCACGTCCATGGAGCACAAGCCACCACAAGACACGAGATGAACGACGTGTTTCTGTTTCCGACTTTTAATTTATGTTTCAATTCCAATTAGGTAGTGGGAGCGAAGCGAATTTTTATACTTGTCGAGAACCGGAATAATTGGCTTTCTCCTCCTCTGAAATTGGATCCAATAAAACTACACACACACATACTCACAGAGAGCACAGCATACAGGCCGAAATAAAATGGAAAAGTACATCCTCAAATGGAGCTAACACTGAATCAAAGAATAAGACCGAACGAGAAGTCGTTGCCACCTTCGTCGTCATCGTCGTCGTCGCCAACCGGACACCCGTAGCATCAACCGCACACCAGAAGTATCCTCTTACCGCAACAACACAACACAGCATCGTCGTCGTCGTCTACAAGGTGTCACCGCCGCCATCCAACCGCTCCTCGTTGGAGCGAGAGTGCAGTCATCAAGTTGATGGTGAAGTGTTCGCCTAGCTCGTTGTGTAAATTAGTAACAACCACGTTAAAACAGGAGAATCTACAATTGGCTGATGGGGATGGAAATGTATTGTTCTAACATAAGGACCATTAAGTTCTCACGTTTTACGATTTCATTTTCGACGCTGTGTCCTGTTTTCCTTTTATTCTCGCTTCATTCTCCGTCATTGTTGGCTGCTGGGCGCTTTCCTGTGTATTCCTTGCCTTTGCTTCGATTCGATAAGATGTACTTGGCGTCTTGGATTTCATTGTCTGGTCGATTTTCGAGTGCAGGCGGATGGATTTAAACCGTTGAAAGGACACAATTTTTTGACGCTTCTCCATGTTGGGTGACTGTGTTCTTTCGGAACTGGCTTGAAATGTTTCGCGAATATTTCGAAGAAGCCTAGATTGATCGAAGCCGATGATTAAGATCCCTATGGCTCACTTTCCGCAAACTTTGAAAATAAAAAATTCCAACCTTATCCCCACGACTAAGGACTGGATGGCACAGTTGGTAGAGTGCCTGCCCCTGGTTAGCGGGGTCCCCGGTTCGAATCCCAGTGAAAGCTAAGTTAAAACGCTTTTATCTGGTTTTTCAAACCTGATCCAGTCACCATTTGCCGTTGGGATCAAATTAACGGCACTATCACTGGAGTAGTCAATCAGTGGTAGTTGTCTGACTAATGGGTATCACATTGTGGTCTAAGTGTGCTAACCTAACCTAACCTTATCCCAATCCTAACAGGTGTCCCGCAGGGCTCCATTCTAGGCCCGCATCTTTTTTACTACTATCTGTACGATTTCCTTATCAAACGTCAAAACTCAGAGGCAATTCTATATATATAATAATAATATGGGTGGCGCGACAGTCCGAGGTGGACCTGGGCCTAGCTTCTCAGCAACCACTTGTGTTGTGCGAGCTATTGTTCTTTCACGCGTGGAAGGGACGTACAGTTTAACGCCGACTCCTAATGGTGAATTTGAGAAGCTTTTTCTAGACAGGAATACTCTTTGAGAATTGTCAGTGACTCGAAAGAGGCGGAGCCGTGAATTATCAAAGGTGGTAAATTCAGGTATCGAACCTGGCACCCTCTGCGTAGGAGTCGACGCACTTACCCACTACGCCACGGCGACCCACATCTAAGCTCTTAAGGGCCCTTTTTTCTGCCTTTAGCGTCTCTATCTCTCTTTTAACCGCTTGGTAGCGATAGAGATCGATATTCATTTCCTTCTCCAAACTTGTAAATTTCGCTGAGTTCGTGCGGTTTTGTGTTTCCACATCCGGCGGACTTGTTTTTTTAGGAAATTCGTGGTCTTGATGGTGGCGACTGGATTAACCTTGAGTTCTTTGCGAAGGATATGCTATTAAATGCAAAAAAAAAAAACGAGCGTGTAGATCGAGCTAAGAAGGCTCGAAAGAGAAAGAAAAGCCGAGTTGGCAAATATGGACCACATAGCGTGATATGCTAACCACGGCAGTTCCGCAGGGAGAGTGGCACAAGTGTGCAGAGTTGTGGTTGAAGACGTAGGCGCGAGGAAAAAGGGGAATAATATCCCGTCAATCGTTCATGCTGGTTACCAGTATCCTGAGGAAGGTTCCACATCCATTGGCGCAAACCAGCATCCACCCCATGCCCAAGTATAGCATTCTGCAGTCATGGTGGATCCTTGCGCCCTCGAGCCGTCTTCAAGAGGCAATTCCGCGACATATTTATACGCCACCTTCACGGCACGTAATCTTCCCTTCTACATCTTAATCTAACAATCAAATAGAATTTGACAATTTGTGAATTTGTTTATCGCTCATTAAGTCACACAACAAAAATTTGAGAATCTCCTGTGTTTTCGTAGACTCGTCGCAAGACTCGAAGCCAAGACGAGAAACATCAAGGAACATGTGTACGTTTTGCAGAGTAGTCTTGCCGCCAACACACCAAATGGCTTGTGTTTTAATTAAACCGGATACACAGACAAACGTTCATATGTTCGTAGAAAAATAATTTGATTGCATGCGATAAATTCATCCGCTCTCTCTGTGTGAGTTAACTTAATAATATTTCCATTCACACAATCCTCTAATCAAATTAAATCAAAATCGTAATGGAACAGGGGAGCCGAATGGGGTATTCCCACTCGACCAATAAACCAAATAAACGTGTACAGCCAGCCACCAACAAAGGCATCAAGCGCCCGTTCACCGTACACACAATCGTACCATCCCCCTGCCAAGTGCAGTTGTGTGGTTGAGAATTGGATGTCGGTTTGGAGCCACGGTACACAACGCTGGAGAATAATAAAACAGCTACGGATGGGAACTGCTTCGGGAACAAGGAGTCGGGCTCATTGGATGATCCCCTAAGTAATGCGGTACATTTGAGGGCAATTTCAAGGATACGAAAACACTTCTTGAGAGTGTAATTGAGGAACGAGGAGGATTACAAAGACGTTTGTCAAATTTGTTGCTTCGTCAAGTTTTAGTTAGTTGTTCGTAGAGGAACGGAACATTTTAAAGCGACAGGTTGTCAGTCGTTTTAGTTGTGTGTTGTCGAATGTTGCATTTGACCCCAAATCATGGATTCCCCTCTTTTTTTTTTAAATGGATCCTGGTTACAGTGGCCTTCCTATGTACATTTATTTACTGCAGCAAATCTAGTAGAAGGTTACAATTAAACGTCATGACAAGAGCTGTAAAAGTAACGACAAATCGAGTAAAAAAAAAAATTAAAAGATTATAAGATTATTTTTATTTATTTTTGTTTTCAACAATACAGTAACTACAGAAAACAGTATAAAATATAAATAATTAAAATCGGCAATGGCGTTGCCGCCTGCCTGATTGACGCGCAAAAAAATTTACAAATTAATTAATATACAATTTTAAAAATTTAAATGATTGAAAACAATGACATATTACTATTTATTATTTATTAATTTTTTTTATATATAAATTCGGTTAGAATATTATTCCTATACGCAGATGCAGTCTCAATAAATTTGTGAAGTGCTACCCACGGCTTTAGAGGTTCACGACGTTGAGCAGGGATATACCTCTGTAGTTGTTGCAAGAGGTAGGATAGCCGTTTTTGTGGATGGGGCATATGGAGCTGATATTCCAGTCGTCGGGCATGCTTTCGTCCTCCCAAATTCTACAGATGATCTGGTGCATGCTCCTTACCAGGACATCGCCACCGGCCTTGAAGAGCTCTTATGGTAAGCCATCTGCTGCGGCTTTGTTGTTCTTCAGCATTTTAATGGATGACAAGGTGGGCGGACTGCTTCATCGACTGGAGTTGGGATTTCTTGATAGTAAGGTAGATTAGGGAATACTAAAAATATATAAAAAAGGTACACAAGGGCGTGTAGATAATATATGCCACGCATATACATAACATACACGCCCTTCTCTATACGTCCGTAATGTTAAGAACATAGTTTAAGTTAGATTAAGTTTTCTAAGGTGTTTAATAGATAATAGGGGTAAGTTTAGATCAACATTAGGTAACAATAAAATTGTATAGAGCATCAAGTTTTTTCTTAGTTTTCTTGGCCAGTAAGTCTTAAATAATAAAGTATGTCCTAAGGACTAAACGAGTAAAAAGAAACTTAATAGATTACACGCCGAAAGGTAAATAATGAGTTAGATGGGATTATTTATGAGTACCCGCGAAGGGTCAGTAAGATAGAATTAAGGACATGAATTGTTAGATATTCAGATAGATTTTTATGTCATTTTTGTCTAGTATAAGTTGTCCTAGAAATTAAATAAAAATGAAATAAAAAAAGAGCATGTATTGTCATCTGTCTCCGTGATATGTCATCTGTTTCCAAAAAGTGTGCGTACGAAAGTAATCCTCGTGATCAATTTCATAATTTACGAACCAATTCATGTGCCTGTGAGACATCCATCTAAGACGTCTAAGACGTTTTAAATGTACGTGAAATGGCGCGTTATCACGTATGTATAGCAGCTGTTTATTGCAGAGTGTGCACCTAATTGCAGTGAAATTTGCTTCCAATTAGGCAACTAACAACTACACTTCAGAAGTGCCTTATAGATACACATACAGGGCGTTTAAGAAGGTTCTGAGAAATGGTAAATTCACGTGTAATTGTAATTACGGGAAATTAATTCACAGAGCATGCATTAGTACCAATTCACGCACAAATTAAATATTTGATTGGGATGAGTTATTAAAAAAACGACGAAGGAAATAAAAATAACACACTTGCACAGTTAAGACATTTAATAATAATAATAATAATAATATGGGTGGCGCTACAGCCCGAAGACGGCCAGGGCTTAGTTTCTTAACAACCACTCTTGTTGTGAATTCTACTGTTCTCTCAAGACTGGATGAGACCTGCAGATTTATGCCGACTCCGAACGGCCAAGTTTGAGAATCTTTTTCTAGACAGGAATACTCTTTGAGAATTTTTAGCATTGTCAGTGACCGAAAGAGGTGGGACTGAAAGAGGTGGGACCGAGAAAATTATTTTGGTCGCACCAGCCGGGAATCGAACCCAGGCAGCGAGGTTAAGTTGCGTAGGGACCGACGCACGGCCACCACGATTTAAAACATTTATTTTCAGAAAATCTTAGACATTCCCGGAAAGCATATAGAGACAAGAACGTGTCGTCGTACTGGGGACTGCCACGATTGATCACACAATCTGCATCTCATCCTTTTCATATTCGATCCTCGTTGATATCGCACCCTGAGCTTGAGTGGGCCCTTGTCTTTGACTGTCCCATCCGAGCTCCAGGGGTAACCTCGGGTTCTATTATATCCAAGATTGCTGGCGTTGACATGTTTAAGACTCACAAGCTTATTTTACGAGATCTGTACCCACGTGAAGTCGTGGGCTCTACGCAGGGTCCTACGATACGTCGAGAAATTATAGGGAATTTTTTCTATCCTATTTATTTTTTTTTTCTGGAGCCATCCAATTGGTGGCCTGGATCTGATGCCCCTGTTTTAGACAGACATGTCAAATCGAACTGTATTCAGATTAAGATTAGCCATGGATTATGGACTTTTCTGTCGAAATTTTGTAACCCTACATTGGAGCACTTAGAATCAACAAAACTGGTACATTGTGTTTTGCTAGAATTTATTGGTCTTTCGGAAAATATCAGCACCCCATTGGTACCAAATAACCGGTCAACATAAGAAGTGAAACAAGAAGAAGAAGTGCACTGCAACGTCTTCGTCTCCTTCACAGGCGATAAGAGGGTTTCATCGCTTAGGCCAAGCACATTTATGAAGGTGTAGTTGACCATTAGTCACCGTAACAGTATTTTCTGCCAAGACAGATGTTTTCATCCAGGAGTGCCATGTCACCTCCCATCGCCTTAACCAAGGATGCAGGCAGTCCCAGCGCAGGTTCAGGCCCAGAGAGATTCTTGCCTTGGAAGTTAATCGGTGGGGTGGATCTCATTTCCAATGATCCCATTGTGGCCCGGAACTCAGAGAAGTCCTACCGAATTAAGACTACGGATCAAATTTAGAGAAGACTTCCATTCCTGAACTATCCTCAAAGTGGTAAAAGGGTTGAGCAATGCTTTAACAACAACTTGGATGTCGCTATAGACACAAATACTTCGCTCCTTCGACCTGCCCAATATGCCATACATATAGTTGTTGGGTGTGAGGATGGCATAGGTTTTTCGCTTAAAAAGCCGATGTAAATTTACCTAATGAAGCCTGCAGTCTAACTTTGGCGTCATTCACTGAGGCGCCAGCGCCAGATCCTTGATGCCGTCCGCGAAGATTCGACTACTGTTTTTTCCCGGCTCAGATTCTGTACAGAACCAGTCTTAAGCGCAGGGTAAGTAACGACTTTGAGTATACGTACGCGCACGGGTACTGCTTGTCGTGCTAAAGGCGGCATATTTATAAGACTGGGGTCAAAGGAAATGCGGTGCGCAAGGTAATCGAAGCTCCATTGTGAGTTTTACTAAAGACCACTCCTTTCTAAGCGGTAGGTGGACTTGAGAGTGTACCCCATGATGTAGATATCAAGGGAGGATGTGGATAGTTTATAATTTGGGATTCTTCTTTATATGGCGCAAGAGTCCAGGACGGATCTGGGCCTCAATCAACAAGTCGCTCCAAAATGGGCGGTCTCTGGCTAGCTGTCTTCAGTTTCGCACGCTAAGCCGATTGGTCCTTCTCCACTTGGATGCACCACCCTAAGCGCTGCCATCGGCTGTATAGCCTGCACAGTTCGTGGTTGAATCCTCACCTCCAGATGCCATGAACGATCAAAGATCACACGCAGAACTTTCTTTCGAACAGACCATGTCCATGTGCTGCGCCGTACGCTCCTGTTGTCCCTGCTTGAGGAAATAGAATAAACTTGTGAATCCGTCTTGTCTCTTATGGTCATATTCCGACGGTCTCATCGTCTGTCCGAGTGTGTGTTATCTTGGTACTGGGATTGAATAAGTCGCTTGCAAGGCAATGGAATGCAGGTTGGTTAGCTAAGGTCCGTTGGAGGAGGTTGATAATGGTAAGTGATAATGTAGGACGATGACGTAAAATTTATTTAAATAGGTTTGTGTTAAAACTTCTTGTTTTTTCAGTAATTACGTGTGCTCAGAGATTTCGTGATCAGAAAAGGCCATGACAACGAGCGGCTGAGTAACGCAGAAAAAGGGAACGACGTGCTCAGCGATTCACACGCAGATCCAGTCACCAATTTGAGTCGCCATGCCTTACCACCTACCAGACGCAGGCCCATTTGAGCCGAAGATCTCGATCAATTCTCCGGCACTATGCATGCCTTCAAAGTTGAATATTTTTGAATCCAATTTGATTTGACTCAACATAAACATGGTGAAAGGCATGAATGCTTCCTGTGGTTGCTGAATAAGACGGCAATTCCAAACCAACATCCATTACATCACAGCCCTTAACACCGCCATTAACTGGACCGACTCGACAAACAACGAATGAGCTGTTCCCTCGTTTGAATGACCCACAGAACGGTGGAGATCATTATTTGAAGAACTCTCATTTTAAAATCGTGCGAAATACAAATCTGACAAAGAGTTTACGTGATTCCCTCGAGCGCTTCACCTAAAAATCGGACATCAACCGGACGTGACCAGAATCGGCAAACGTGCGACGCTCTTAAAAGGATTTTCCTTCCTTTCCTGTTGCTGAGGGCGTTCCACTCTTTGGGTTCCGTGTGCTTTTATTTTTTTTTCTTTCTTTTAATTGAATGAAGACTTCCCGGAATTGATGGAGTTCTTCATAAATCACAAGAAGAAATTGAAAATTTTAATGTCTATCGATTTGTGCCTCGGCTGTGACTTTGCTATTTGTGGTCGCATATCCTTCTTCGGCGGCGTGGGCATGGCGCATGCATACCCCCTAATGTATGCAATCACATTAATTTCACTTGGAACTCCAGATTCGGTGGTTGATATCATCATTTAATGGAAAAATCAATGAGGCTTACGTAAGGAACTGTATTTGCGAGACGGAGAGACCGTGCCGCTCCATTGATAACACCGGTAAGTGGAAAATTTGAGGGAGGGTGGGCGGGTGGCTGAAATTTTCTTTTGAGTTATGATTCTCGAAAGGAGTTTGCTTGGTCGTTAGTAATAAGTTTTTGTCCCCTTTTGCGAGGGATGACAGGTGGGTGAGTTTAAGATTCATTTTTATGGTCACATTCCTCGGATACTTCTGGAGCGTGGCTATTAAAGGAATATTTTCTTTTTTTCTGGAAGAGGTTGAGACGATTTACGTGGGTGGACAGTGGCAAGGGTGGCTGATTAAGGAGCGGGACTGATATTGGTCTGATTCAATGAAGTAAAATTAAAGGGTGGAAGTGAGACGGATTTGGGGTATACAAGAAGTCTTTCTGCTGAAGAGTCTTTTAATTTGTGTGATTTTTCCATATTTTTTGACTGCGATCATACTGGACAACTTAAATCCAGCCCGAAGAGTCTTGGAGCCTGTGGGACAATGCAACAGAGGACGCCCGCATCTAAGGTGGCACACTCACTCTGACAACTGGCTTAAGATCGTGCTAATTGTCAACGCTTGTTGGCTGAGAACCAGGTCTTAAATGTAACTCTCCTGTGTATCCGGAGCGTGTGAGGTGGAAATTAAAGTTTTTCAACGACCATACAATGCTGAAAATATCGGTGGAGCCGTGAATTATCAAAGGCTTAAACCGTCGGGTATCGAACCTGGCACCCTCTGCGTAGAAGTCGCCGCACTAACCCACTACGCCACGGCGACCGGGTACTACTGCATTTTAAATTATGCATTCCTAACCGTTATTATATAACGTATCTTTTACCTTTTCTTCTTAAGTCCAGGCTCGTGTTTCGCAAAAAGTGAGCGTTTTAGTGGGCGTATCCTTACGAAAATTAAATCATGTTTATATTATCATGTCAGGAATAATCTTTTTCATCGATATCGATAGTAAAGTCAAGTAAGATACGAAAAAAGGATTCGCAGTGACTTTGATTTTTATCTGTCAAAATATATGAATAAAACAATTTGTATGTTCGAATCTTCAAAATATATGAAAAAAATTCGAACTCGAATTTTTATCGGCAGCCACTTTTCACTGAGGACAGTAGATTGTTTTATGTGCATTACGTGCAAAATCCTGCTTCACTTTTTATAGATTTTTGAAAAAAAAACACGGCCCATGTATCTCGCTGGTACGGTTGATTTGATGCCAAGTTTTAGGTCATTCTACCCCACTGTGTGCCGGTAGAATCCGTCGGCGAGATGTCAAGGATCTTTAAAAGGAGAGGGTTGCCCTTCACGTTACTTCCACTAGCACAGCACGTTGCCCATGAGTTTGAGTAGTTTACAGTCAATGTCAACCATAAAGCGGGATGGGTCTGACTACTGATATAGAATAGCCAGTGTACTATGCGAGGCTGTAGTCATCATGCATTGCATCCTATTACAGTGAAGCCTCCCTTTAAGAGAAGTCCCTGTCCGCGTCCGGGTTAGGGACTAAATGAAATATAAAATGTGTGGAACTCCAAATCAAGATCCACGGTCGTGAGAAATTGTTCGCTAATGGATATTGTCCACCTAAGAGAGTGAGTTTCCGTAATAGGAGCTTTTACTGTACCTCCTTGCTTCAATGGAAAGCAGTGGTGGCACTACTGACACGCTCTTCGATATTCCGTCTTCAGCTGAATTTTGAACTAATCCTCTACAACCACAATAACAATTCAGAACTGTGGGCTGCATTTGCTGTCTCTCTCCCTCTCATAAGGCCTTATGAGCTGTCAATTGTCAATTTGTTCAAAGGACGCAACGCACGTAATGGATTTTATGGGTTTGGGCCTATTGTTTCGAAAAACTTGTCAGGCTGAACATTGTTGTATGTGTTACACTTGTAGCAAGCACGAACTGGTACCTCAAATTACCAGTAATCGATCGTGATGATTTATTTGTTACGCAATAGTCGTATCGATCGTGGTGAACTTTTTCTTCCATTATCATCGTTTCTACATTATCACCTATTATTCAATAATCGTGAACGCTTCAATAACTGCATGTTTGGCACACGGGATGATGGCGATATCGCTTTTGAAGTGCAAAAGTCGAACTCAATTAGCAGCAATCTACGATCCATGCTAGGGCATAGAAATAATACAGGTACCTGTGAAGCGAAAAGCTAAGAAGAACTGTCCCCAGTCTTGATAAGAATAACCCACGCTATCTGCAAAGCTTTTGTAAAACAATCTAATAAACAGGGTGACTAACGGGAACAGCTGGGAAAACCTATAATTGGTACATTACGTGGTATTGTTACAGGATGCTGCTTGGGGAATTAACAAGGTCTTAAGGAGGGGTCGTTGCCTGGACACACGACAGATTTCCAGGCAACTCGGTCCTCTGCAAACGACTCTAGGAGTCTCAGGAGTTATGCCCAAGCGTAATCAGGCGAGTTTTTGGACTTGGTTCAACCACCTCATCCTGTGTCGGCCAAGCGGTTGCCTTCCTGATGCAAACGCAGTCAAGGCCCGCCTCGGAAGTTGTGATGGTGGGGACATTCGTGCTACCTGACCAAACCGTGGAAGCATAGCGCTTTCAGTACGCAGAAGCAGCTGCGCAATGTTGAGCTCCTATGAGACCGTATCCCGGCGAGTAATTCCCACCACAGCATGGCGGAACCTCACCTCAGCAGTTCAATTGAATTCAATTTATTAGTAACTCTAATTAGAGCTATTGAAAGACGATGTCATGTCTAGGTTCATTAGGGATAACTCAAAATCGTTTACATTGGTTCACCATACTCAAGTGATCTTAGGGACACAATAGTACAATAGACCAATCTGATCTGAGTGCGTTCCCGAGATTCATTATCCCCCCTCCACGAATGTATTGCATGAGACTACGATCAAGCGATTGACGTCTCAGTGCTAGCATGGTAGGTAGACAGGCATGTTGAAAGTGGCATTTATGCACTTAGGTCAAAGTGGGCCCATTCCGGCACGTGAGTGTTTTAAGAGTTGTGATTTATGGCAGCCAGCCTTTTTTTCAAAAAATTTTATTCATACGTTGGTCGTTGACCTGTATTTTGTTGAAGTCATATAACCCTCACCTTAGCCTTGCGTAGGAAACTACGCAAGAGCTACTTTTAGTCTTATTTTCTTTTTCAAAAATCACATATTGGAAATTTCCACATTCCCTCTTCCGTAGGATTCTGAAAAAGGTTTAAAAAAATAAAACTCATGGAAAACACACTAAAATACCATAAGTTTAGAAATCTATGCGCAATTGAGGATGAGATGAGTGTTAAATTGTCATAGAAGTAGAAGCCTGTAATGGGTTTCCCTAGTTGAGGTGTTGCATCCTCTCCTCATCCTCTTCGCATTCGCTGCTTCTACATACAGATTAGGCCTAGTCTCTCTATGTGAATGCTGGGAGATCAGGCTAACAGATTTGTTTTGAGATTCAACAAGTGATGCCTGTCGTGCCCAACCATCAGTCATTGTTTTTCTTTGTGTTGAATGATTAGATCTAAGAACTTAACGCTGGCGTTCAGCATTAGCGCAGTCCCGCTCAGAGAGGGAGAGTCAAACGAGGGAAGCTTGTATTTAATTTTAACATAAGTGTGCTAGTTCAGTTTTGTGCGGTTTAATAACTACACCGCGTACTCTCGTTCTCCCATTTGTCTTGTTCAAAGAAGGTGGACTTAAAACATGCCTAGTGTGGATTTGAATTTTTTAGAGGTCGCGTTGGCAGTGGCCTTGCACTCAGTCCTTTCCAGACAAATCATGGAACAAGAACAAATTGCTTATTACAAAAATAACACCCCACCCACGTTTCGAATTCCGCTC
Organism: Eristalis intricaria; assembly: GCA_964034865.1. Taxonomy (NCBI): domain Eukaryota; kingdom Metazoa; phylum Arthropoda; class Insecta; order Diptera; family Syrphidae; genus Eristalis; species Eristalis intricaria. The sequence goes on from OZ035875.1 coordinate 50,689,520, forward strand.
GAGGATGTGTTTTTTGTGCCTGTCACCACCCCAATCGTATGACACTCAGCGAGTCCAATTTAATTTCTCTAAAGCACCCTCCCCCCACACCCGTTGCCAGTGGGAGTTTAATAAAAATGTAAAACAAATGCAGTAGCAGTTGTTAAACTAATTCCCACTGAACAGTAATTATGCGAGTCCCTCTCTTTTGCCAAGCACATTATCGTGGAGCGCGAGAAGAAGCAAAAAAAAAAAAACAAAAAAAAAAGTATTAAAGTAATGAGTTCCTGTAATTACATTTGTTTCGACTTTAGGCACACGGGCACACCCTCGCGACTGAGAACAACAAACTTATTCCTTGACGCAGTCCAAGTTTCTCCGTTCGACTTCAAGTCGTTGAAGTTACTCTTAGGATATTGTTTTTCTTTCTCTCTCAATGTACCCCTCCCCTCCGCTGTTTTGGTTTTTGTTTTTTCTATTTTTTCACATTTTCAATAATTTTTATCGTGTTGTGTTTTCCACGTCGACAATTTCATAAATGCAGATGGCCCGCTCTGGCTGTCGTTACCAATTTGACCTCTTTGCACCGCACTCGGCGTAGCTGCTAGTGGCTGATGATGATGGCGAGGATGTCGTACATAATATCGTACGTTTGTACTCGTGTATAAGTGGAGCGTTTCCACGTTGAAAACTCATTAAAACTTTTTACAGGCCATTTAAAAAGCAATTTGAATTTGAATTTGAATTTGAATCAAAGAACAACAACAACAAGAACAACGACAGGACGAGGACACAAGAAGAATCAGAGAAGAGAAACGTCGAAGACAAGGATACAATCCACCACCAACAGTGTCAGGTCAGAGCTAGCCGATGAATTTATTTGGATTTTAATTTTGAATTTGGTTTTTCCAGTTCAACCGGCGACGATACCGAGTCACCGAGTCACGGACCGAAGGATAATGGCCATCTGTGGATGGATGCATAATGAAAATAAATTTAATATAATTTTCCACTCGACAATTGTGAATTGAGTAATTATTTCTGTCACTGCAACCGTAAGGACCTCGTCGTTCGTGGTTTCGAGGACGCAGCTTAATGAAATTGGGCTGACTGATTTTGACAAGTTGACAACTTTTGTTGCATTGTGCGGGGAAGACTTTCCTCCGTAGTGCTGTGCACGTTAATGAAAGGCATCAATGTCGTGACTTTCGAAAAATTAAAGACTGGTCTACTTGGAGTGCTTGGATCCCCTCTTCTCAGGCACCGCTCTCTTATCGGGAACCTGCCTGTGAATAACCTGCTATTACTCCTGGGGAAGACAGACGGTGTTGCCATAGCCATCTCAGAAAAAGTTTCGCAAGCCTGAAGCGATCTATTAACGACTGGATGGAGCAGTTGATTGAGTGCCTGCCCCTGGTTAGCGGGGTCCGCGGTTCGAATCCCAGTGAAAGCAAAGTTAATACGCATTTATCTGGTTTTCAAATCTTGTCCAGTCACCATTTTCCGCTGGGATCAAATTAACGGCACTATCACTGGAGTGGTGAATCAGTGGTAGGAGTCTGACTGTGGGTATCACAATGGACCAACATGGCTAAGTGGGCTGGTGAATGCACCACCATACCTAACCCACCCTAACCTAAGGGACCTAATGCAACATGGTCTCTAATTTTCTCTAGAAAATATACAATTCCTTCTATCAGACCCTCTCATTCGAAATGACACCAGCATTCCACTTTCGAATTAGTCGTAATAGTTCGACCTTATAAAGGATGGTAGACTTAGCTGGAATTCCGTCCGTACCCGAGGCATTTGGTTGTCTCTGAACGATAGACTTTTTACGTGGTGAGGGAGTTAACCTCACGCACAACCCCCAAATGAGAGGCCAGGCCCTATTCTTTAACCCTCGGGCGGAGGGTCCGGGCTTATCCGGTATCGGTAACCTTGCTGAGGCTGGGAGCTAAAACTATAGGGATCTTCCTCCGCCACCGCAATTCCAAGGACCCGACCTTTCCTTGAAAGAACCTTCTAGACCTGTGCTCCGAAAATGTCGGAGTAGCTGTAGAAGGACTGCGCAACAGGTAGCTTCTTCTGACTGGGGTTTCGGATGCCACCGTTGGCCAGACAGTTTTCCTGCTCCTCCGCCACCATCCATAAAGAGAGATGAGCCCTGGTACAGGCACACTCTCCCCCCTCTCTCGTCTGCAGCCGCCAACGACGTCCCACGGGGGTTGGTTACCCCATCTTCGATCGAAGGTGCTCGGCTCCCAGATTTCACCACGTGGAGGTGAGATTAGGTGTTCGCTGATATCCGAACCCGTGGGACAACGAAACAGAGGACGCCCGCGTCTAAGGTGGCGCACCCAGGTGGCGTGCGACACTGGAGACAGCTAGCCAGAGACCGTGCTAGTTGGAGATGCTTGTTGGTTGAGGCCCAGGTCCACCCCGGGCTGTAGCGCCGTAAGCTCAAAGCTCAACTCAAAAGTAGGAGTAAGGAATGCCATTATATATAGGGTGGCGCACAAATCGTGCCAGAGAAACAAATACGCGATAATTTTTTTTCCTGTTCGAGTAATATGCTTATTTTTATTTGGCAGGTTGGCTATTTAAATTTATTAAAATTAATGCTTGGGATCAGTGATGGGACTTCTACCACTTAAGTGCTATTTCTACCACTTTTTGCAATGTCAAAAAACCTACCAACCTCAACTCTAAATCTACCACATTTTGCCCATTGCTCATCATATCCCTATCATTGTTCTGATTATCAGTGGTAGGAGTCTGACTTTCCATTCGCATAAACATTTATTCAAGTCAGTGAGTGCGGAAAATGGATATCCAAGAGCGGTCCGCGCTCTCAAAAGCGGGCAATGACCAGCAAAAACCGATGGCAGTGTCAGGCCACCAGATAACTGTGTCTACAGAAGGCGCAGTAAAAAGGAGGAGGAAGAAAACGTCTCCCATTAAGATTCGAGAAAAATTTTGTTTTTTAGACGCTAAACTTAAAATTTTAAAATACCAGGATCCAAAACGCCCGTAGCTTGAACAATGCCACCAGTTATGAGACTTATCAGATTTGTTTAAACAAAACACAGCGAATATGGAAGATCTTAATGTAGAGTGGATGCAATTTATAGGCGAATGAAAAAGAATAGAAACGACTGATGATGACTGTGTACTTTAATTAGATTTATTTCGAATTATTAAAGATGGTATGGAAAACTATCCCGACGAATCTCAGCAATGTGTTGATAAGGTCAAACATGTTGCAAATTTGTTGTTTACGGTAAATTGTTCTCAGCAAAAAGGATGCCATGTGTGCATGAATGGATAGAGAAAATTGTTCAATAATCTAGATCGACCTAAAATGGTGCCGACAAATAATAAGACCGGGGTGCTTGTTATCAATTTTTGGTTTGTGTCGGGTTATTTTTTATTTTGTTTTTGAAATCATTTTTAATGCCCTACAGCCATCAATATATCAAATGCAATAAGGTCCACCACGAAAAGCACTTCTAAAAGATGATAACCAAATTAAAAGTCTTCCAGTGAAAAACCCTTTCAAATCAGCAACCGAGATTATGGTTGAATTAAACTTCCTAGCATAATAATCCCCAACAATACAAAAAGACTTGAAGAACAAAATTTCTGATGTAGTAGATGTAGTAGAGTAGGAAGATGTGGTCTAAAGTAGCGCCGGCCCTTACCAAAAGCACAGGATGATAAAATTAATAATAAAAAGCAAACAAATTAAACATTTAGTCCGGTGAGACAAAAGTTGGAATTTGGATAGATCTGATGGTCAAAGGTGTATACTGCATCAAAAAAAATGCAGCGTCTGTATGCTCAGCGTTTGGGAATAGAATCTACTAAAGATATTCGGTGGTCATATTGTTTTGTCCATAACCGTACATATTCATTCATATTATATACATATATCATCATAAAATAAATAAGTGAATTAACATGGATACCTTTTTTGCCTCACTTTGTACTTTGTACTTCCACTCGTGAAAGAACAATAGCACGCACAACACACGTGGTTGCTGAGAAGCTAGGCCCAAGTCCGCCTCGGACTGTAGCGCCACCCATATTATTATTATTATTGTACTTTTCTACCACCTTTTTCTCTGCTTATCTGCCACCATTATTCATTCCCCAAGTCCCATCACATTCGATAACTCGATGTCAATGAAGATGCCATCGAAATCACACAAAAAACTGCTCCAAATTGCATGTTCATTTCTCACCGCACACCGAGGCATTTCGTATGAGGACCCACTCTTAATCCATCTCTCCTGTCGTGCGGAGCTGAATGCATGGTTAAAAATTGTCCGTCTTCAAAAAAGTATGACCGTGCTGAATGTCGAATCTTTGCACGACAAAAACACGCGAATTTACGTCAACGATAGCCTAACACCAGAGAACAGCTCTATATTGCGACATGCACTTTGTTTACGAAGAGATGTATTGCTGTTTTCTGCGGCAACAAAGAATGGCTCTGTTCTTGTAAAAAAAAAACCAAACATGATGTGGCAATGAAAATTCTCTCTACGACAAGTCTCTCCTGATCAACGAATACTGCGACCGTTCACCTTCCCCTTAGGATTAATGTTATATGAGCATTTTTTTTTCAGTTCTGATGAACCTTTGTACTTATCCTTATCTATTTTTATTTTTATCATGTTAGTTGTGAATCACTCTTTTTTGTCAACAAGTTCTCCACCACACAACACTTCCTAATATGTATAATATATGTTCCTTCCGATTACTATCTAGTACTTCACTTGTTCAATTAAATGCTTAACTTGCTTACATATTTTCATGGCCATAAACGAGTTGTCTCCTGGTGATGTTGCTGAACTTTCGGTACGTACTGTCGTTAATATTTGGACTAAGTCAAGTGACGGATTTAAAATATGTTGTTTTAATGCCCGTAGTCTAAATGCCTCGAAATTAAATTATGTGCACGATTTTTATGTGGCTTCGGGAGTTGATTTTATTTGTGCCTGAATCTTGGTTCAGGCCAGAAATACCGAACGCTTGCTATGAAATCTCTGGTTATAAGTTGATTCGATTTGATAGAGTTGCAGATACGAATGGTGGTGGAGTAGCAATTTATTGTAACATCTCTCGAGCAAAGTTATTGGAAAGTCCGGAAATGGAGGAATTGAATATCTGCTCGTTGAAATCAGTGATGGGTGTGTTAAAGGCTTTGTTGGTGCTGCTTATAACCCTAATTGTAGCCACCTTCCACAGCCACTATTTTCTGACATTGAGTACATTTCTTAACATTACAATCTGTGGGGACTTCAATGCAGACCTTCTCAAGTTGGATTCTCGAGCTCACCAACTTTTAAACTGTGTTGCAGGAACTGGATTGTCCGTATCCAACTCATACGCTTCTCGTTTTGCTCCTAACTCACTTCCTAGCCTTCTTAACTTAATTATTGGGTCGGATCAAATGTCCTACTAAATGATCAATGATAACAGAATGTATCTGATCATGATCTACTTTTTGTTCCTACAATTTAGATTTCTCTCGTTCACCTGTTCCCACCTCACTTTTCCTCTGTGAACCACTCCGAATTACTACACGATTCAAATCGTATACCATGGCCTTGTATACGTTATATGTCTAGTGCTAATGATACGGCCAATTTCTTACAAAATCAATTAATTGATATTTTCTTCAAGCACGTTCCTCTCAAGACTGTTATAGTTCGTAACAAGAAAATTCCGTGGTGTGCAAGAAGTGCAGAATGCGATAAAACTCAGTAGAAAAAATCTACGGGAAGTGGAAACTCGATCCAACTGATGTACACTGGAGAGAATATTGTCAGGCTAGATACCGTGCATCAGCAATCATCCGTAACGAAAAAAAAGGTTTTACTCTTGCCACCGTTAACTCTTGTAGTATCCCTGATGTAAATCTACAAAATTTTTATCAACTGGAACGATCAACCTGGACTTTGATCCAAATAGTCAGAGTGTCATCCAAGCTTCCGTCGAATTTAACTTTAATACAGTTTTAGAAGCAGACGTAATTGAGAGCATTCGTTCGCTGCGGTCTGATGCTGTCGGCTCAGATAGGACTGCTCTTCGATTCTTCAAAATGGTACATTCTTTCTCCTTTCACGCGGATATGAGAGAAGGATCCTGCTTTTCAGACCATGGGTGGGAGCTAACACGACCATGGAGACAGCAAGAAAGCTTTCTTATACACATTCCAGCCACCGAAATGCGAAGGATCTACCTACGGAGAACGGCAGATCACGCGGAGACGAACGGAAGATGTCTGAAAGAGGAAGAAAGGGCAACATCAATGGCACTGTGGCAAGCCAGATGGGACAGCACAACCAAAGGCAGATGGACCCATAATCTGATACCCACAATCAATAGAAGCCTCGACAACAAGAGCTCACGGGAAATGCAACTGTCATCTCACGCAGTTCTTGTCGGGCTATGGAGGGTACCGGAAATACCTCCACAGAAAGATGAAGACGCAGATCACTCAATATTCCAGTACAGACGCTTTGCCGTGGCAAGAACAAGTCTACCAACTCCCGAGCTTCTAGTTGGCCATATGACGGATTCAGCTGACAAATGGCTGGTGACCTGCTCCTCTATAACGAGCGTGCAGATCGAGCTAAGAAGGCTCGAAAAAGAAATAAAAGCCGAATTGCCAAATATGGACCACATAGCTGCTAGCCACGGCAGTTGTGCGGCGAGAGTGGTAGAAGTGTGCTGAGCTGTCGTTGAGGACGTAGGCCTAAGGAAAAAGGAAAATAATAGCCCGTGAATCGTATCTAGAAGAAGGTTTCACATCCACTGACGGAAACCATAAAATATCGGTGCGTGGGGCAGGCATATGCAGTGTCATTTTTGTCCCGCGAACTAACTTACCAGAAAATGTCTAGGTCACGTAATGCCATGAAATCCTTAAACACACACCAACAGAAGCAGTGCTATTCCAAGAAGTACGTAGAATAATACAGGCGACCAGGCTGGACAAGACAAGCAGCCGCAAGCAAATATCCGACCGACCAATCAATCATTCTTTCAAGGCGAATGGAGGTGACTTTTTTGTCCAAATGTAACCGTCAGTCGATTTGCTGACCCAAACGCCATCATCATCATCATCAGACTTTGTTCCACTTAATCCTCCGCCAAGTTGTTCACCGGCCTTAAAGTCACAATGCGTCCCTCTGGTCACGCTCGCCATCGCTTTTCAAAAACAATGCATCCGCCCATTTTGACGTCGTTCAGCGCTCGTATCAGTATCGTCTGGATTTCCGGCACCACTCTTTGTGGGGACTTCTCTGTCTTAGGACATCGTGTGAGCAAGCACCGAGCGCCCCGCTCTGCCATGTCAAATCTAATAAAAGTGAAAATAAAATTATTGATCCTTCCGTCCGTCCGTCCACAGTCTCACGTCTTATGCAAGCGCCAAGCACAAACAATCGTAATCGCAAAACGAATGGCATTAAGGACCAAAACTCAACGACCATATCTTTCCTGTTCTGCCACCGCACCGCACCGCCCCCCGATTGGTGCTGTCCAAGTGAACAAGTTTTCGCAAAAGCAAACATCTCTGACTGTGGATTTTCGAATCGAATACAATTTATCCATGTGCGATTGTCTGACTGGCAGGACTAAAGCGAACCAGGTTCCTTACAGCACCAGGATATAACTCAATTCTATATTTATTGCTTTTCATATTAGTTCACTTGATGTCGAAAATTGAGTTTTGAAACGTTCCCCCTGGCCGATTGTGCCGCTGACAATAGGATTATCTGATTCCGGTCCCCTTGTGAGTGCGGTCTCGCCGAAGGATGTGGGCACATTCTCCCCGCAGGGATACACACGGCACGCCCGTGTCCATTATTAACCCCGTGCAATAATCATTTGCACGGGCTGCCCCTTGCTCCTTGGTCCATACAGCATCGCGAGACAAACACACAAATGCAGGGGGACTCCTTTAGGTCCCACACACAACTGCAGGCGGCCTCCGATTTTCCTTAAATCGTTCTTACGTCACGATGCCGGATTTGAAAGTGAAACTACTCGTATCTGTGGCGGTAATCTGATGCGATGCCCGTGGGAAATTTGTATATGACGGGTTGAATACCTCTGAGAATCCGCCCTCCAACCGGAAAGTGTATGATTCAAGCCTTAAGGGCTGCATAACGAACATCGTCTCTCACAAAGGATGCATGCAGCACGGGGCAAATGGTGTAAGGGAACTTTTCACTTTGGAGCCAACACTTTGCCGCACAAACACTCTTTGGATTTAATTTTCATTTTTCAACGTGTTTCTGTGGGTTTTCCGACTGAGATGGGGATTTACTTTATTCCGTAAAGGGATGTTGGCTGTTGCCGTGTGCGTGAGTGTGTGTGTGTGGGTATTCAGAATGTGTATGGAAAGTTGATCGTCAGTTTAAATCATCCTCAGCACTAAGGTGGATGTCGGGTTTAAAAGTTTAATCAATGAGAAAATTGCACAGATAAACGGAAATTCAATTGTTGTTTGTGATCCTTTAACTACTAATTACGTGAATGTGGGGATTTTAATGAAGGTACGATTTAATGGTGGAGTCCTTGTCCCCCGCAATCACATCTCGATGTCCTGAGCTCTCATCGCGTAACTTTTAAGACGATCGTCATTCAAACGATTTTATTAAACGACGTCGTCAAAAGTTTGCTTCGTGTAACAGTACAATCGAATCGTCCAGTCGTGTCGTCAATCGTTCAAATAGTACACAGTTTGAGAACTACTAAACACGTTAAATGTCAAATAGAAAACGGAATTCATGCTGTCACTTTTAAAATTCGTTGATGATTCGCTTATTCATTTCACATTCGTTCACACCAAATTCGAAAACATGTAAGTATTGGATAATTTTTTGTCAATTCATTCATTTATTAATAAACACAGCAACAAACAGGCAAATGGAAGATCTCATTCATTACATGGACGAGCATCCTGAATGGGAAAAAAATTACATGCCAAGAACCACACAAGGGAGGCAGTCTATTAACAATCTGTGGGCACATTTGGCTTGGATTAGGCTACCCAAAAAGTTAAATAAAACTAAAATGCAAAATACACTTGAGCAAGTTTATTGTTTAAAAAAAATAATATGTTTACCTTTTCGTGGAAAGTGAAAGAGGATCTTAGGCATCTCTAAGCGTCCTTCGCTTTCGCAATGGTCCAACAGAATGTTCACTTTATTCGTCATCGCAAAACAACAGATTGTAATGCCGACGCATTTTTTTCGATTTTTATTAAAAACTTCAAAAGCGAAACTAAACAACAACCAACCACGAAGTATAAAACGATTGTAAAATAGCAATTCAATACCAGCCGTTTAATCGTCGGCTTTTGACAGTTCAATGAGTTATAGCAGAAATGAAGTATCACAGAGATAGCCGACTTCACAGCTGATTGCCCCCTAGTCCATCGACGATTTTGAGTGCCTTTTTGACGGATATTCATGAATTTTTGACGGTTATTCACGGAATAACGTAAATGCTATCCTCTGATAGGTCAATTTGGTTTAAGAAAACGTTATAAAAACAGTTGTCAAACATTTTAAGGCATCTCTGTAATACTTCATTTCTGAGTTATACGTAGCAATAGTGAATCGTCAGAAACGACGTTGACTAGACGATCCAATAACTTTAGCGTTACACGAAGTAATACAATCGTCGAAACGACGTCGTCAGACGATCGCTTACGCGATGGCAAAGTCCTATTTCGATCAATGTACAGACCTCTCCCGAGTACCACAAGATATTCAACTTGATCCTCATTCATTCCGCCAGAACAATGAGATGCAGAAGAACTTCAGCAGCGCTTAGTATCTCAGTTTGCCGAAACTACGTTGCCCGATGCTTGATGCTATCCAGATCAGGTCACTGCACAGAAAGAAGGCAGAAGTTTCCCTTTCATGGCTATCTTTTCAACAATGACATATTCCAAGCTTTCTCTTTGTGACGATTGCAATCACTCTTGAGGTGTCTTTTGGAGATGATGTAGGTAGCAGAGTTAGGTTCTTGATAGACGGGCTTTTGCTACGTTTCACCGCAACCTTTAGATATATTGTCCAACCTTTTTATACCTTTTCTCTCACTCAAGTTTCTAGGCCTCATTCTGGACACGTAGATTCGCTGAAGATTTAACATCCAGGAACGCATCAAAAAACCTGCACAGCTCTACTTCTTCTTTATTTGGCGCTACAGTCCGGGGTGGACCTGGGCCTCAATCAACAAGCCTCTCCAGCTAGCACGGTCTCTGGCTAGCTGTCTCCAGTGTCGCTCGCCAAGTTGGTTGAGGTCCTTCTCCACCTGGGTGCGCCACCTTAGACGCGGACGTCCTCTGTTGCGTTGTCCCACGGGTTCGGAGCCGAGAGGCTTAGACATCTTAGGCCCTGGATCCGAAGACGCATGTCTAGACTCATGTTGCTGTACAGCCCGTACAGTTCGTGGTGAAACCGTCAACGCAAACAGGACCAAAGATCGCACGCAGAGCTTTTATCTCGAAGAGACCAAGGACTTCCTCATCCACTTTCGAGATTATCCATGCCTTCGCGCCGTACAGCAGGACTGGGATGGTCAAGGTCTTGTATGAAGTCAGCTTGGTCCTTCGAGAGGTGGCTCTACTACTCAATAGCCTCTTGAGCCCATAGAAATAGCTGTTGGCAAGAGTTACTCTGCGTTTGGTCTCGGTACTGATATTCTTTGTACTATTTGATGCGGAGCCTAGGCAGACGAAGGCCTTGACTTCCTCGAAGTTATAGCTGCCCACTGTGACGCTCTGTCCAAGACGTCGATTTTGTGTGTCCTTCCTTAATGACAGCATACTTCGTTTTGCACTCATTCACCGCTAGACCCATTTTAGCCGCTTCCGCCTCAATGCCAGCAAACGCCTCATTGACGGCTCGCTGTGTTCTGCCAATCACGTCAATGTCATCCGCGTATGCTAGCAGTTGTACGGACTTCTGGAAGATCGTGCCTTATAGTGTTGGTGTGTGAGTCTTGTAAGATCTTCTCAAGGATGATGTTAAAGAAATCACATGACAGCGCGTCGCCTTGTCTAAAACCTTTTTTGACATTGAAAGCCTCGGTGAGTTCGTTACCGACCTTGATGGAGTAGGGAGGATTCTCCATCGTCATCCTGCACAACTTGACGAATTTGGCAAGAATGTCAAAACTAGTCATGGCGTTGTATAGCTCGTCCCTATGCACGCTGTCATATGCGGCCTTGAAATCGACAAAAAGGTGGTGGGTGTCGGTCTGCATCTCTTGGGTATTTTCCAGGATCTGCCGTAGTGTGAAATTCTGGTCGATGGTGGACTTTCTTGTCCTGAAGCCACTCTGATATGGACCTATCAGGTTGTTTATAAACGGCTTCAGGTGAGTACACAAAACGGCAGAGAAGATCATGTAAGCGATGTTCAGGAGACTTATCCCTCTATAGTTGGCGCAGTCAAAGGGGTCTCCTTTCTTGTGGATCGGGCAAGCGATACTGAGATTCCACTCATCGGGCATGCTTTCCTTCGACCATATGGTGCATGCGCCCAACCAGATCATCTCCAGCTGCCTTAAAGATTTCAGCGGACAGTCCGTCCGGACCGGCAGCTTTGTTAGACTTCAGTCTTGATATTGCTATCATCGATCATCGTCCATATTGAGTGGGACATTCTGCCTGACAGCGGTATTGGTGTCATCATCGCCGCTTAGCAGTCTGCAGAAATGGTTCTTCCAAATTCTCAGTATCGACTGCGACTCACTACTAGTTGTCCATTCTCGTCCTGGCAGGCTTCTGTCCGAACCTTATATCCACTGGATAACTGTTTCACCCTCTCGTAAAACTTTCGGACATCGTTCCTGCCATAGCACCTCTCCATCTCCTCGATCGTGCGCTTCTCGTGCTCTTTCTTCTTTCTCCTGAGCAGACGGGTCTCGTCCCTTCGTCTCTGTTCGTAGAGCTCGTGAACAGCTCTCGTTGTTCGTTGCAGCGTTGCTTTGTAGGCTTCCAGATTCGCTGCATGTGCCAGCCTACACTCGTTGTAACGTAAATGCCGCCCTCTTTATAAAAAGCAGTTGTCAAAAATGTTAAAGGGCAAGAGAGGTAGAAGTCGGGCACCTCTGTAATACTTCATTTCTGATCCTGAGTATGACAAAAAATGGAAGTGGGACAAATAATGAGATGTGACATTTCTGTCGTTATGTATGGGAAATTTGTAGTTCATTTTGTTGGACTAGTCAAAATCCAGTCAGTATCCTTTGTAGATCAACAATCAAAATAATTGAAAATAGCTTTTACTTCAAAGTATGGGATATATGATTTACATGGTTAAGTCCAGATCTGGACACAAAGCGAGCATTCCTTAGTGTCTGTTAACAATTATTTTCCAGCCTAAGGAACCATTTAAAGCAGAAAAAACATTTGGACAAAATGAAATTTGTCCTAGACAATAAGATGCAACTGAAAGACTGCACTACTCCTAAGAATGAAGAAACGTAAGGAATACAGAAGTCAAACTGGTCTCTGTGTGCTCTGAAAACCACTTTTTAATTGAACGTCGAAGCTGGCAAAGCCACATGCAGTCCGGACTCGAAAATGATCCAACCTGTTCGTATGGTCGATGTATTCTTCAAACATATCGGTGAAGTTTAATTAGTTGATGGGGTTAGAGTTCTAAAACTCTTCATTTACAATTTCAGTTTGAGAAGATCTAGTTGGACGTTTTTTCTCTGCTTTAGGTATCCGTGGCAAGACCAACCGCGCCATCTAATTATCAATAGCCACAACTTATCACCACTACCAACAGTACCCATAAATAAACAGATATTTAAACTTTGTTAACCATATTTTCCCTTTCCCTACTTTTCTGTAAATACTGTAAATTTAGAGCGTCCTTTTTATATTAATAAAACGCATAACATTTTGGGATTTCAACAAGAATACCCACACTATCTTTGATAATTGTTTTTTCTTCTCCGTGACACTTATTTTGCGATTTTCTCAAATATTTCAGCGGCAACCCTGCATGGGAGTCCTATCAATAACCATTCGCATTCAGCGTAACTTTCCGTCTGTGATCCGAATCTGTTTCAAATTCGACTGAAATGATTTTTACAAGACCGGCACACTTCCGCCCTTACCATCCATTGGATGACTAAGAACGCTCGGCCTGCAAATGGATTCCAAGGAAAAGGGACAACTGTTTGGCATACATCGTTCAATTTGTATATTTATCTCATAGTTGTGTACTTAAATTATACTTCTACATGTATGTTTAGAGTTATTTGAAAATTAGCTTTCGTGTAGTGAGATGATTTTTGTTTTTGTTTTCCTGCAAATAAATATGCGCATTCACCTATGCCTACGTGTGTACATACAAAAGTAAAGGACAAAGGTTAATACTACTTAAATCTAAATGGTTACAGTAAATGCGACGGGGCTACATTCATTCGTTCCAGATCTCCTCATCCCGACCGAATTTGTAGACCAGACTACTGACGAGTATCAAGACGTTTTGCATTAGCAGAGCAACTCCTTGCCAGCTTTCTTTTTTTGCTGAAATCACAAAATTAACGATACGTTACTACGGACGGTGGACAAATTATGAAACTACTTACGATTGTTGATGAAATCATCGATCATAACCCAGACAGCAGCAATCACCGATGCGAAACCCATAACGAAGCCAATGAGCAGCCAGATCTTGGCTAATCTTGCTCCGGACTCGTCAGAGTTCTCATTGATCTACTCAAGGGAACATGAATTAGAAAAGAAAACTTTTTCAGCACGGATATGCTATCAATTACATGCGAATTCTTAACAGTGTTGACCATAAACAAGCTCAGTGTCCCGAATATCCCAATGAACACCATTCCAGTCGTGATCTGACCTTGCAACACTGACATTGCATCAATTAATATCCACCAGCCTGCAAAGAACTACATTTTTTGTTCCCAAATTCATGAGATCAAACAATAGAGGTAATCGCAAAACAGAAAAACAACAAAAGATGACTCAGATAAGGGGTTCAACAAATTTTGAAAAGTTTTCCTCACCAAAAACCCAGCCACAATTGATGCGTTTTTATTTCGGGCTGTATCCGAAGTGAACCAATCACGGATGTTATCGAGTAGGGCCATTTTTGAAAGTGATTATCGTTAGCTTTGCGAAGAGTTTTACAAAATATACGCAAATATTATAATCTCAAAGTAGAAAAATTTACAAGTGTCATGAAAATCTGTTGACAGATGAATAATCCACTTTTGTGGAAGTTAATTTCTACTGTGGATAGAGAAACAATGTAGTAGATGATGGGAACAGTGTTCGGAAATACTGCTGCAGTGTGGATATAACGAAAGTTATATATATAGGAGAAAGAATATGCAGTCATAAATTGTTTTTACTTATTGCGCAAGGTTTTACTTAACATGTACGCAAGTGGCATCCCTTATCTACTGGGTAGGATCGCAGACTCATAGACTGGATGTCTGTTTTTAATTTCTGACATCTGTTTCGAGTCGCTGATAAAGAGCTTACAGCAAACTCGTGTCGAAAGAGATTCCCTTTCTTCGCTGTACAGAAGAACCTAAACAGCACGCACATTTCTTGTACTTCCTGTAAAAGCTGTTCCACCTCGGTCTGTTTCGTCTCCCACAATTTATGACATCCTATGTGAACGAAAAAAATCGAGTCACATTGTTTTCTGCTACAACTTCACGCAAGGTGTGAACACCTGAATGCACTCACACTTGATAAGAATCAGTAAGCGATGCACTGAACGTACAGCTGAAAGCGAAAAGTAATAGATTGTTGAGAAAAATTTTGACATGACTGAACGAGGTAATGTTTGACAGCCGCCTGCACGTGTGCCAGAAATTGAAATCCTATTTATTTGAAAACGTGCTGTGATAGCCCGCGTACATCTCAGAATAAAGGAGAATAATATAGTGAAAATAAGCAGTAAGTTTGTTAAATATACATTCTGTAACAAAGTCCGTACTAAGTATTTAACTTCTAGGTATGCCGAAACAAGGAAAGAAAACTCCCAAAAAGGTAGAATATGAAAACAGCGAATCAGACCAAATTGATTCCGCGGCAAGTGAGGAAAATGTGTCCGGCGCTGAAGAATCCTCCGAAGAGGATGTGGAGGATGGTGCTGCACTTGCTGAACAATCCTCCGATGAGGATGAAGAGGAGGCTTCTGCACTTGCTGAAGAATCGTCCGACGAGGCTGACGAGGAAGCCCCTGCTCTTGCTGATGAATCCTCCGATGAGGATGAAGAAGTAGCTCCAGCGCTTGCTGAAGAATCCTCCGACGAGGATGAAGAGGTAGCTCCTGCACTTGACGCAAGTGATACTGAATCCGATGAAGATGAGGAAGAAGTCTCTGCCGAGGATAATGACGAAAGTGATCAAGAGGAGGATGAAAAAATGGACGTGAATGATGATAGCGAGGATGAAGTCGATGACGAAGAAGACGTCCCAAAAGAGAAAACCATCGTTGCGCCTGCTACTACCGTTGGAAAAAAGAAGAAACTTCCAGCCGAAAAGAAAAAAGCGGGCAAGAAAGAAGACAACTCCTCCGAAAATTTGGTTGAAAGAATAACAAAACAACTGAAAGAAACGTATAAGGACCGTACAGGGCTGCAGTTGTTTATCAAATTCCCCGAAAAACTTCCCGAAGACCATGCAGTACTGGAAGAAAAAGTAAAATCAATAGCACCTTTAGTAGCTAGGGTGCGCAGACCACGTCAACAACACGCACGATTCTGCCTGGTAGACTTCAAAAGCAAAGAAGATCGCGGTAAGACCTTCCAGGAGTTGTCTGAAGACAATGATTCAAAAGTAACAGTATCCCTGCCTCGTGTTGAGGAAGAAGGTTACATTGAAAGAATGGCGCAAAAAAGAGCCGATCATATCGAAGTCATGCGGGCGAAAATGATTCTGAAGAAACATGCTAAAAAATCAGCCATTGAAAGACGATTCACATCTAACATTGTCGTGTACAACATCCCCAAGAGCGCATCAGTCGCACAGCTTAAGGAACTCTTTCCCGATGCAGTCAACATTCAGATCAAGCAAGCTTCCCAAAAGTTCATTGGCGTGTGCACTGCTGTAATTACATGCAACTCAACGCACAGTGCAAGCAAAAATCAACAGCGTAAATTATTCTTGGGCGAAAACAGACTCCTCATCCGGTTCGATAAGAAGCAAATGGTGAGACATCCTCCGAAAAACACAGGAGTGGGATCAAAACCCGTCATCGGCAAGAAGCGATTGAGTGACGGTGATGGAGAGGAGCAAGTGGCTGAGAAGAAGGCAAAGGTTGCGAATTCACCACAAAAACTGAACGGCAACGCAAAGACAGACCCTGTAGCCGAAGAGAAGACGACCGCGAAGACACCGCAAAAGAAACAGAAGCAAAAATTGAATGGAAGTGTAGAGGAAAAATCGGAAGTCCCAGTCGAAGAGAAGGCGCCAGCCAAGACGCCGAAAAAGAAGCAAAAATTGAACGGAAGTGCAGGCGAAACACCAGAAGTCGCAGTCGAAGATAAGACGCCAGCCAAGTCGCCGAAAAAGAAGCAAAAGCAAAAATTAAATGGAAGTGTAGCGGAAAAAGCAGAAGTCGCAGTTGAGGAGAAGACGCCCGCCAAGACACCACAAAAGAAACAAAAATTGAACGGAAGTGCAGCCGAAAAACCAGCAGTTGCAGCAGAAAAGAAGACGCCAGCCAAGACACCGAAAAAGAAACAAGGGCTGCCATTGACACAGGAGACAGCCAGCGCAAATGGAAACTCACCACAGAAGAAAGTTGGTGTCGTCAAATCGAAGCTGACAGGAAAGAGTCCACTTAAGAAGCAGACGCCCGCGAAGAAGGCGAAAGTAGCGAAGTAGATTTACCTTTATTGACTATCTTGATATGTATTTTAATGAAATATAGTTTATACACCCCCCCTCCCCCACACACGTATGTTTGTATTTTTTGCTTCCTTGAAACGCATTTCAGAATAATCAACAATCTGTAGATTCAAACGACAGCAAGCAGGTTCTTGGTGGACAAGCTTCAGGGGCTAACTTGACAAGTTTCGATTGGAGAAACAATTTTGTTCATCTCGGAACATCCTCATGGTCCATAACAGATCCGAAGTGGTAACTATTAACACTTCGCCGTCGTCAATTTGACGTGAACCTGAATCCCAAGAACAACAGAACCTTTTAACTTGCCCATGGTGTAGCAGTCTGGAAAAGTGCTTGATTGTTTAGAAACAAATGCTTTGCTTTTGTTCACCTTACGCTGGTATTGACAGGAAAATAAAGGTTCAATGACAAGCAGCGGCTATAGTGACTATGCTATGCAAGTAGATAGCTGCTAACCTGTTGCCAGAGGTCTCCGGGTCTTACAGTCTTTTGGAACGCAATACTCTATTAAAATATAAGTCAACATGAAGGCAAGTGGCTTGATTTACACAATTGTTATCCTTCTAATCTCTAGAGACGTCTTCAACGCCATTTTTCATTGCAAAATGCAAAGTAGAGTCGACATTTATTCATTTCAAGAGACGTCCCTAACACGGATAAGAAAACAATTTCTGGGAGGTTACTTCTTTGCACAGCTGGAGGACGTGTGTGATTAAGCACTGAAAAACCTCTTGAAGTTTCTGAAGGAATCCGGGTGGATTTAGTAACAAAAGGTCTCATGGTAGTAAATGCAATACGAATTTCAAGGGCACAATGGACTCAACTTGGTAGTCAAAGTGAGCCACAGCCACAAGGCTGTCAGGGCACTCTTTTTATCAACGTATTCATTTCAAGGTTAGGTTGTCGTTTGGTACGAACATTATCGTGTCAAAGGGTTCTGATCAAAGATATGACATTTTTTTTAAAGTTTATGATGAACATGAGGACACTATTTTCCCAGATTCTCTTCCATTACTTGCGAATGTTAACACACATTTCCTATCAACCGTCCCACCATCGGTTAACTGCTTGGCAGACAATTCAAATCCTCCCTAGCCCTTTGCAATTGTAACGTTCTTCATATAGAGTCTATAGTAATCAAGGAGGCATTGCCTGGAGATTCCAGGTGAAGAAACCGCGGACAGACACTTAAGTCCCTGGACTCCTCTCCTGGATCACTATCCTGGACTCCTCCCCTGGATCAATATCCCCTTAATTATCAGCTATTTCTTGATGAGAAGACAGAACATTAAATAAGAAATATCCACCTCATCTGGCGGCCGGGACATTGAGCTAGAAAATGATAGAAGTGGAATGACGTGGTAAGGTACTTTGGATGCAGGTCGCTACAGTCTTCTAAAGATACACAGAAGCAGGACAACTAATTGTAAATGTTTGAAAGGCATACGTGGGTTATTACAAAATACTTTTGACACGTAAACGCTCACTTCGTCTTTTGCTCAGCACTGATCAGGCTCATCGGCATCATAATAGGACACTGAGCAGTTGGCAGTTCTCATACTCTAAGACGTTTCTCTTACATAAGGATATTTTCAGAAGCTGCAGGGGTAGAAAGGAGACCATACATCACTTCTTCTGCTCGGGCTCATTTGCCGTAGGAATCCCGGGCTTAGTTCTTCCATAATTCGAGCGAGCTGAATAACATCAGCCTAGCCCAGCTAAACAAGTTCGTTGCAAGTTTATGTATTCGATGTAGCAATGCAGCCGCAACTACAACTTATTTCACATTCGCTTACTGATTCATCTTTAATCGAGCATCGGTCAGCTGGGAAAACTGAGCTCAACCCACAACAACCTCGATCAGCGTGATGCCCATATACAAAATAAAAATATCTACACTTTGTCTATGTTGATGCACATCATCCACCGATGACCCTTTCCGCAGAGATGTACACACCACAGCCCTTGCTAGCAGTGAGGATGTTCTCTGAGTACCTGCTGCCTGGCATAAAATGAAAGGGTCTGATCGCGCACTGGTAGGTACTCGCGATGGAACAGCCACATCGCACACACATCGCTTAAGTCCAAAACTGTAGATCCTTCTGAACAAAAAAACAAACAAGTTTCGGTTTTATAGTTCATCGTTCACTGGCAGACGACAGTTCGGCAGACTACACGGTGAGTACCACATCTCGCACAAGGCTACAGCCAGAGATAAGGATAATATATCCTATATTTGCAAACTCAAAAAATGAAGAAAATGTGTTGCAATTTAGCGGAGTTTTGATATAAACGATGTTCGCAAATTTGTTGCACCGTGATAAATTTCTAGTTTCATATAACCGAAAGTTTCGTTTAAGCGGAGTCGACTGTATATTATCCCTTGTAGCCTATATTTATATAACCCTTATCTCTGGCTACAGCATCCCCAGTGTGCCTACTCTGTGCAGTCGGCCATTTCAACTTTATGTAGACTTGTCTTCCGCATTGTTTCCTAAATTCGAGTTTTACCAGAAAAGTGAAAAAAAGTCTGTGAAACAACAATTGATTAGTGTGACGATACAAGAACACCATGCGGGAAAACTTTTTCAGTTTAGCAAATACAACAACCTCTCAACATAAACTAAAACACTACAAATGCATGAATCAAACCCCACAAATGCGTGCTTTCACCATACTGACGTGCAAGGTGTGTTGGCGACAAGTGAAAAATGTCCAAATGGACGCAAATGGCGTACGATTTCGATTCTTATTTCACCAAAAACACTTAAATTGAATTTAACAATTTACTATCAAGTGGACAGATACCACCAGGAAGACAAAAAAAGGAGAAATTGAAGTTGACCCAATTTTGGAAAGTGGTCGCAATTAGAGTAACTGTTCTTCGACTGGGAGGTTGGCAGCTCCTGTAATCCGGCTTCTCGGAGGTCGGGTTGAAGGATGGTCTGAGGATGGGAGTTCTGCGTCGTGGGTCAGTTCATGTTGACGGAACGTCCGCACTAAGCTTGCAATCAATATGGGTGCCAGGGAGGAGTCCCAGGTATTCAGGTTGGCCAAGGAGGGATGAACCGGGCCAGGGGCGAAAGCCAGCAGCCAAGAGTCCCCGTTGTAAGCAGTAGTGGGATAGCGTACCGGAGTGAAACGCCATGACCAGCCCTTCCAATATGGTTGGACTTCAATCTTTTTACTACTTTTTTTCTTTTTCATTTTTCACTCTTTTTTGGTTTTTCGTTTTTGTGTTTGAGGTGAGAAAGAATTTATCGCGTATATTTTTAATTTTGTACCTCAAATACGTATCTCTTGTGCGGTGATCAGTTGCCGGCAACTTGGTTTTGGCACTGTGTTAGTTAACGTGGGAAAATCTATGCTTAATGCATGCCCACTTGCAGTGGCTCACATCGGTGTCAAATTCCAACGAGACACGCGCAACGTAACCTGGACGAAGAATGCTGACGCTGCATCTACAAAGAAGCCGACAGTTGGGTATAAATAAGCTAGCTCGTAAGAATCATTGTTCTGTTTGTCTTTCTAAACTAGTGTCGAATAAAGTGAGGCTTCTCTAGTAAAATATATTTTTTTGTTCAGAAAATAGATTTGTAACTTGTTTGAACGAGTGTCAGATTTCATTAGCGATAGCGCATTACCTGAAGAGTCCTTAACGAGGATTACTTAATCTTATACTCTGAGCATCGTTCCGCCTTCGAAGTAGCTCGCAGAGTCTTGATGTTAATGAGCTAGCGCTGCTGTCTATACACATTATACAAAATTCACATTACTCCACAGCTGATAGGATTATGTTTACTCATCCATTCAACTTCAACGCATAATTGGCTACAGTCCGGGGTGGACCTGGGCCTTAACCAACAAACCTCTCCAGCTGGCACGATCCTTATTCAGCTACCTACCATTTCACATGCCAGGGTGGTTGAGGTCATTCTCCGCCTGGGTGTGCCATCGGTTCCGTGAGCGTCCTCTATTGCATTGTCCGACTGCTTCGGAGTCGAAGACAGTGTTGTCCATGCGTTCTACATGGCCCAGCCATCTTAGGCGTTGAATCTAGACGCTTGACTACGCTCATGCCGCCGTATAGCCCGTACAGTTCGTGGTGAAATCCTTTGCTGCGGCAAGAAGGTTGTTTTTCAGCAGCCAACTTGATACCAGAGTGAAGGTCATCTGCTACATGGCCCTAGTACGGCCTATTATGGTGTACGGTTGTCCATTGTGGTTCAACGTGAGTCCTTCCCAGATGGAAAAGATGAGGGTGTTCGAGAGGCAGTGTCTTAGGAGCTGTCTCCGTCTGTATCGCACACCCGAGTCTGAGTACAAGAAGTACTACCCTAACGAGGTCCTGTACAACGAGGCAAACGTGAATAGGGTAGATAATTTTATAATTAAACTAATCAGAAGGCACACTGCACGAGCTATGACCTCGTCCAACAGTCTGATCTTTGGGGCTTACTACCCCAATTGTATGTACCATGAAAGGGTGCGCCTTAACGGCTTTATTCCTCCCGAAGCATTCCTCTATCTAGACACAATTGGCCTAATACAGGATCCACAAGGATGTCCTATCATCTTCCATGTCGTACGCCGAACAGTGGATAGGCGACTTCAATACGAACCGGATGTCGTTCGCAACCACGAGGATCTCCTCCGGTTCAGTAGAGCGATCCCCGCTCGAGATAGGAAAGAGTCTGCCAAAGAACGGCAATTTTACTGGTGGTTACACCAAAACCAGCCTCCGCCACCGCTAACTTTTCCACAGGATCAGGTAGTTGACCATAGTGGCCAGCTTACATAGTTTTTAAGGTAGCTTTAAGAAAAAAAAAAAAAAAAAAAAAAAAAAAAAAAAGTAATAAAACAAAAAACCAAAAAAAATAATAAAACATAAAATCCAAAAAAAAAGAAATATATACATGAAACAAAAACAAAAAAAAAAGGTGCATCACGGCGTATAAATTATATATTTTATGCATATACACGACATATACGCCCTGGTGCACGTGTCCGTACTGTTACGGACATAGTTAAGATAGTATTAAGTTTTATTTTAGGGTAAGTTAGTATAAGGTAGGTTAAGTAGTTAGGTTTAGCCAAGTTTTTTATAAGTTTTCTTGGCAAAGCAATAAATAAATAAAAGATTGTCACTAAAGACTAAAAAAAAAAAAAAACGTAGATTAAGCCGAAAGGCACATTTATAACATAGATTAGATTAGCTTAGAGTACCCGCATAGGGTCAGTAGGTTAGTATTAAGAACAATTGTAATTCTTAAGTTAGTTAAGCTAGTTTTAAGTAATTTTGTCTAGCAAGTAAGAAATATAAAATTGAATTAAATAAAATTGCGTTAAAAAAAAAAAAAAAAAAAAAAAAAATCCGGCTTCTCGGAGGTCGGGTTGAAGGATGGTCTGAGGATGGGAGTTCTGCGTCGTGGGTCAGTTCATGTTGACGGAACGTCCGCACTAAGCTTGCAATCAATATGGGTGCCAGGGAGGAGTCCCAGGTATTCAGGTTGGCCAAGGAGGGATGAACCGGGCCAGGGGCGAAAGCCAGCAGCCAAGAGTCCCCGTTGTAAGCAGTAGTGGGATAGCGTACCGGAGTGAAACGCCATGACCAGCCCTTCCAATATGGTTGGACTTCAATCTTTTTACTACTTTTTTTCTTTTTCATTTTTCACTCTTTTTTGGTTTTTCGTTTTTGTGTTTGAGGTGAGAGAGAACTTATCGCGTACATTTTTAATTTTGTACCTCAAATACGTATTTCTTGTGCTGATCAGTTGCCGGCAACTGTGTTTTCGGTTCCGTGGGCGTCCTCTATTGCGTTGTCCCACTGGTTCGGAGTCGAAGACACTTCGGGCTGGAGCAGTGTTGTCCATGCGCTCTACATGGCTCAGCCATCTTAGGCGTTGAATCCGTAGACGCCTGGCTAGACTCATGTCGCTGTACAGCCACTATGTCTGGACGAGGGGCCAGCTTCCATTAGCGATAGCGCATTACCTAGAGAGTCCTTATCGAGGATTACTTGATATAGAATCCGATCATCAGTCCGCCTTCGAAGAAGCTCGCAGACATTTGAGTTACTGAAACGAAGTTTCCTCTAAGCTAAAGCGCTGCTGTCTATTCCCATTGTATATCATTCGCATTACTCCACAGCTGATGGGATTATGTTTCCTCATCCATTCGACATCAACGCATAAATGAATAAATTTTAAGAGACAGAGTTATTCTACCTTCTTTACTTACACCTCATGGCGTAGGGCTGTTAACTTTTCACTTTAGTTCAGAATTACTTTGCTCTTTATTGTCCGTAGACCATAGGGGCAGGGGTTGAAAGGGTTGGTTATTTCCACTGTAGCCACTTGTAGAGTTAATCCTTGATGGGATGAAGAATTCCTTAACTCCATCAAGTTCTAGTGTATTCCAAAGGCTATCGAAATTAAGTTTTTCAATTTGTTAGGCAAATTAATGCCTCCAATGTCTATCTTCAGTGATTGGGATCATGGCAAGGCCAGTGCTGTGAAGATTACTTACTTACTTACACTGAGGCAAATTAATATAGAGGCATAATATATTATTAAGTAAGATCATACATCCGAATAAAACCTTTTGTTATACTTTAATGTCTGTCCAACGAGAGACTAAAAGTAGGGAACAAAAATAAATTTGATCAAACACTTTCCGTAAAAACGACCATTTTAAAGAAATTAGTGCGAAATTAAAATAGAGGCACAGTTGTTCTGATGGTGCTTGTTAATTTTATTTTTGAATTTGTTTTACAAATGTTGTATGTGAATAATGGGTACTTCCCCCCTTGTTGCTGTTGACCTCAAAAATTCTGCTAGGCATCGAATTTATAAGAAAATGAAGGTATTCAGCATCCAAGTTCCTCCAAACATCTTGAATCGATTGTTTTAGTTCGTGGACTGTGTTGTACTGCCTCCCATTCATTTACACTTTTTTTTACCATTATTCCCCATAAATTTTCGATTGGATTCAAATCGGGGGATCGCGATGGCCACTCTAAAACAGGTGTATTTGTCTTAAGAAAATACTCCTTTACCACTTTGGCAGAATGGACCACAGCATTATCTTGTTGAAAGATGAAATTCTCGCCTCCAATTTCATCCGGAAATTCATCTAAGACATATTCCAACATTTCTAAATATTTTATAGAGTTCATTTTTGGAGGAACGTAGAGGATAGGCATTTTTCCGTTGTAACTGAAAGCTCCCCATATCATCACACTGCCTCCTCCAAAGTTGCGGCTCATTCTCACTTCCGGTTTATCCCTCAAATCATGCCAATAGCTATGAAAACCGTTTGATCCGTCCAAATTGAACTTCTTTTCGTCACTAAAAATCACTTGTCTCCATTCTTTGGTCCACGACATGTGATTTCTAGCGAACAAAAGTCGACTTTCCTTGTGCCCGGGAGTTAGTCCAGGTTTTTTCAGTTTTTTGGTGAAAACCAATGTTGAAGTTGCTTGCAATAGCTGTTGGACACGTCGTACACCAATTTTAAGGTATAATTTCGCCTTTATTTGGGAAGCATAGAGTTTGTTCTTGCGTGCTTCTTGAACAATTTGGTTTTTTTGGCGGTTTGGCAGTTTTTTGGAGCTCCTTTTGCCTTATTTGTTCCATAGCTCTCACCAAAATTTATAAAATGGTCTACAACGTTAGGGGATCTTCCTATTTTAACAGCAATTTGCCGGTTGGAATAGCCATTTTCTTTTAGGAGTCGGATTTCAATTTTTTCATCTTGGGTGAGCTTTTTTTCACGTCCCATTATTTTAAAATAGTTATTGAGCTCGGTACTGTAAAATATAATATCTCTAAATAACTCTGAATACCTATTCTGCTAAACTGGAACCGAAACACTTACCCAAAAATTGATATTTTTAGAAAAATTGTAGTCGCCTCTATATTAATTTCGCAGTAAAATTTATAAAAACCACAATTTTTCTCAAAAACACGCGTGATGGTTGAGCACGACAACTGATATGGAAGTAAACAAGGTACGCACGATCTCATTAGCACAAAAGCAAATGTTAAAAAATACCGTTTTGTTAACGGTCATTGCATTCAATGGGAAGCCATGTCATATGTCCTATTTATTGCGTTGCCTCTATATTAATTTCGCAGGCATTCGAAACATGGAGGGTCTGATCCTGAGCAATTGCAGCCTTCCGTCGCTGATGGACCTGGGCACGCAGCTTCCTCACCTCAAGACAAAGGAGATTCCGGCTTCGTCTCCTTCTCGAACCAGAAGGCTCACATTCGATGACCCTTTTTGCTGGAGCGTTTTCGTCCATGCACTCGATGTGGCCGAGCCAGTGCAGTCGAAGGAATTTTTGACTCCACGTCCTGGTACAGCTCGTAGAGTTCACAGTTGTGTCTTCTTCTCCATTCGCCTTCCTCTCAGACGGGACCATATATCCGACGTAGAATCTTTTCTTCGAAGGCACCAAGTATCAGCTCCGCAGTTTGCTTATCGTCCAGCTTTTGGCGGCATATAGCAGGACTGGCAAAATGAGGGTTTTGTAGAGCATGACCTTAGTCCTTCGAGTGAGCAGTTTTGACGCCAGTTGTTTTGACAAAACGATGTAACACCGGTTGCCAAAGGCGTTTCTACGTCGGATCTCCACACACACAGTGATATCCTTCGCGGAGTTCACGTTTCCCCCGAGCCAGAGAAACTCCTCTACTACCTCGAAATTGTAGCTGTCGATTGCGTCTTCTTCCGTGAAAGCCTCCACTATGGCATGTTGGGAACGCGCAACGATGTCATCTGCATAACCTAACCCAACAGTTGGACTGACTTGTAGAAAATAGAGCCTTCCATGTGTTCAGCTGCCCGGCCACACTAGTTTTCCCAGTACCGGATTCAGGAAATCACACAACTGATGCATCGCGTATGTGTTTTCTCGGAATCCCAAATTCGGCCATCGCATCAAATAGCTCCTCGCGATGAATGCTGCCATATGCGGCTTTGAAATCGATAAAAAAATGCATATCGATTTGATACTCGCTGGTCTTCTCCAGGATCTGTGAGGATTTGGTCTACAGTCGATTTGCCGGGCCAGAAGTCGCACTGCTACGTGCCGATTAGTGTGGTGCAAAACGGCTTTAGTCGTTCACAGAGTACGCTACCTCTGTAGTTGTTGCAAGAGTTAGGATCGCCTTTTTGTGGATGGGACAGGTGGAGCTTTTTTCGTTTGGTCTAAATTTACGTCACCGTTCTGTGCAGCATATTTTGGTAGTCCATGGAAGACCTGAATAAAGTGAAACTTTGCCGTGACATTGTGCAACCTAATGACACTTTCAAAAGCGTCATTGTACCAAATTTTTCCATTTGGCATAAAAGCTGTGCTTTTTGCAAGCGTATATACGCCTACTTTGAAGTGCACAAAAAAACGATCATCGGCGCTTAATGATTCATTATAAAATTTTGACAGCACCGACGACATTTATGACATTTGCTAAGCAGTCAGGGGTGTAGTCGTGAAAGGTGATGGTCATTCTTTGATGGTCACAATCTTCGTTTTGTGACTGTGTAGCGTGACCATCACTTTAAAAACCAAAATACTTGATAATTATAAAATAAAAAAAATGTTCATCAAATGAAAAGAATCGTTTACGAAACCTAAACGGAATGTATAGCAGAGACACTCTGGGTATACCAAAAATTGCATACTTCCAAAAGACAAAAGAATTAAAAATTATCTAATACACCAACCACACCTGCAGATGTAAGCCACATACAGCAACCTAAATAAGGAATGAACACACAGAAAATAATGTTTGGAAGCATTGTTTATATCCGCGCTTATTCCTTAAGCGGCGATAGATATGATGAGTAACTTAAGCGGATATAGGGTCGTTGTTAGTGTCTTTTACATGCAAATTGAAAATTAAGCGTATATACGCTTGCAAAAAAACACAACACAGCTATCGTCGCTTTTGTAAAGCGTCATAGAGTCAATTTGACCCTATGTCACTTTGGGTTTGGAAATCTGGTGTATTTAAAGTATGAGATGTCTTCCCAAATTCTACAGATGATCCGGTGCATGCTCCCTACCAGAAAATCTCCACCGGCCTTGAAGAGCTTCTTGGACTGCGGCTTTTTTGCCTTTTAATGCCTGCGCTGACTTCTTCAAAGCTAGGTGGGGGGACTAATTCATCGACTGAAGTTAAACACATCCACTATTCCCTGCGAGGGAAGCACTCTGAGTGGTTTATGACGGAGATGGGTGTAAGACAAGAATATCCCTTAAGTCCTGATTTATTTGCTCCCTTTCTCGGTGATTTTGTTGATTATTTGTACGGTGGGGTAAATTTTGCAAGGACTCTCATAGGCGCGGGACTCTCTCACGTGGCTAGCGAAAAGTGGAGAATCAATGCTGAAAACATAGAAGTAGTCAATGAATACAAGTATCTGGGAGCATACTTTATAAAAAATCTAAGTACGGAGAAGCATCAACTTTCAAAAGCAAAGACTGCTCTAAACTGTACCTGGAAGATATGGTTCTCTTAAAAAAGACTTTGAGACTACAGTAGTTGAAACTACTCTTCTATATCCTGCACCATGTAAAATATGAAACGGTGGAAAAAAATGCTCAACCGCAGCCAGAGACAGGATTGCCACCAAGGTGGTGGCAATTAAAGATGCGGGTAGATTATATTCTAAAGGTGTTACGAGTCTTCCCAAAAAAAACTGATGGATCTGTCGGAAGAATGCAATTTTGAACTGAACCTCCAAACCTCGATGTAAGATACTTGGAACTCAGTGAATGACGCAGTTGATTGAGCGCCTGCTCCTGGTTAGCGGGGTCCCCGGTTCGAATCGCAGTGCAATCAAAGTGAATACGCTTTTATCTGCCTTTCAAAACTGTTCCAGTCACCATTTGCAGTTGGGATCAAATTAACGGCACTATCATTGGAGTGTGACCAGCCGTGGCGTAGTGGGTAAGTGCGTCGACTCCTACGCAGAAGGTACCAGGTTCGATACCCGAATTTACCACCTATCATAATTCACGGCTCCACCTCTTTCGAGTCACTGACAATGCTCAAAGAGTACTCCTGTCTAGAAAAAGCTTCTCAAATTCGCCGTTCGGAGTCGGCATTAAACTGAAGGTCCCTTCCACTCGTGAAAGAACAATAGCACGCACAACACAAGTGGTTGCTGAGAAGGTAGGCCCAGGTCCACCTCGGACTGTCGCGCCACCCATATTATTATTATATTATCACTGGAGTGGTCATCAGTGGCAGTAGTCTGACTATGGGTATAACAATTGACAAACGTGGCCTAAGTGTGCTGGTGAATTCACTAGCAGCTCCTCTGCCTAACCAAACTTAACCTAGATATTTGGAAGAAGACCCTCTACGGAATGAACGTCAAGGTAGATGAGAAATGTAGAGAAGAATTCGTTAATAGTGCCCTTGGATCTTTAGATAGGTCACTCTGTGGCAAACTCAACTGCAACTTAGCAGCAAAGAACTATTTTCGAGTTATAAAACGGTTTTGATCAAATTTCGCGGATGGGCAAGAGCTAGAAGGGAACTACTTATAAAACTACATACCTCATAGAGTCGATCTATAATTTTATTGCGATATATGCAATTTATCATTTGATTGACTTTTGTCCTATTCTTTGAGAAGTAAAAAGACTTGTTTTCGACCGCGACTTTCTGCATGACGAGCAGATTACTTCGCAGATTACCATTTACTTAAACCATTCAAACTTCTCGAGGTTTTTCACTTCTGTACCGCACAGGTACTCACTTCCAGTTATAGTAATACGTTTCCCAGGTACTGTTTTCTTTTGCTTACTCATATGCATAGCAGATGTTATAGACAGATTCTATTGCTTCCTTGTCTCTGCAGCTCCTGCAAAAGTCTTTGTGCGGTTAGTGCACAGTGTCCGGTAAGCCCGCTTTCACACAGAAAACTTTTGTCGGTGATTTTTCCATCTTGTTGGCATGGGAGGTGAGACGTGCTAGGGGTAGCCCGCGTCTAGTGTGCTCCGGGTTTGCTTTTGGATTTTCCGTATTCTCTTTTATGTCTCTTCGTTTTTTCTTTGAGTTGCTTTATTCTAATGTTCTCAATGTTGGGTATTGGAAGCATGCTGTACATGTGTGAGAAAGAGATGACGCATGTGTGAGAGGGGGTAGGAAACAGAAAAAGTTCAGCATTGAGATCTCAACTGCAGAGACTGAAAGATTTCCTGTGAGAAAGTGGCTTGAGATCACAAGAGGGAATTTGAAAGAATCGCCGACGAATCTTAGCGAATGTGAAAGCAGCCTAAGGTCGCCAATGATGTTCCGCTGATCAATGACGTAGATCTCTTTTTATTCAGCGTCGGCCACACGGCCCTTGCTATTGCTCCAATATCCAGACTGAGCCATCTAGTTTTTAATTTATTTAGTGCTTCGTCTTCAAGTTTTCGGAGTACGGAGCTAAGCGGTAAGCGTCGTGAGCCTTTAAGGGATTTCCCGGGATTCTCCAAGCACAGATCCGTTCTTCGCGAAACTGTCCGCTTTTTCTTTTCCTTGGATGCCAGGAGAAAATAGAGATCGT
The DNA here is from genome assembly GCA_964034865.1 of Eristalis intricaria. Lineage (NCBI taxonomy): Eukaryota > Metazoa > Arthropoda > Insecta > Diptera > Syrphidae > Eristalis > Eristalis intricaria. The sequence goes on from OZ035875.1 coordinate 50,719,020, forward strand.
TTTGTTGCGTTCTCTCAGAGCGAGTGCTGCTTCGTGTATCGCAGCCACTTCAGCCTTGAAGACGCTGCTGTCATCTCTTAATGCTTTCGAATAGTTCAGAGAAGACAACAGCGCCCGTACAAGCACTCGTTTTTGAGCCTCTTGTGCACAGGGAGAAATCCGGTTCTGCTGCTACCTGTTTCTCCTCCCATTGTTTCCGGTCTGGGAAACGAAGCTGGAAGGTCTTTTCTGAAGTGTAGTGGTAGCAGGTAGTCCCTTCGATCGTTGTGTTGTGTTGCTGTCCAACATTTAAGTATGGAAGCGTGTTGGTAAAGAGTAGCAACTCCGTTTTATCCGGGTTGACGTTCAGTCCCCGAGCTTGCGTCCAGTCACAAACTAGCATAGTCCATGACTTAGACGTTCGCTAAACGTTGAAGGAAATTTCCCTGCTGCGAGCATGGCCACATCGCTGCGTAAACAGATTCTTTAAACCCTTCGTTGTCCAGCGTCGTCAAACACTGGCATTCATAGGAGAGGCGAGAGGACTCCATCTTGTGTTGCCCGCCCATTCACCTTCCTAGTGCAGCATAGGTCGCTTAGGGATGACTTCATCAGTCGTGATCGCAACATCAGTTCGATATACTCGCAGAGTCCCAAATTGACTCCTGCTTTATGGAGACTCGTCTGATTTGCATCGTTAGTTATACGCAATGCTGTAGACATAGCCGCGACTTACCCAATTTGTCATTTCATTCATATGGAATTTTCGTTCGTCAATGCCTCTACCGGACCGAATGTCTTAAATGTGTGGACAACGAGCGGCACGCCAATTATTGAATGTTCTCAGAATAAATCGCCGTCACATGTTTCTCTCTGTGAATGGCACTGTAATGATGTTCCCTATCAAGTTGTTTCTTCCCAAAGTTCACGATATGAGTGACGATGACGTGTGACTTCATAAGACAACTGTCTCTCTGTCATTAATGACACATGGCGTAAGCTGAAAAAGTACACACATTTCAAAAAGTGCCCTTGCTAACCACCTGACCAAATACACCTGCTGCGCGTAGTGAAAAGTTATTTGATAAGTCAATACACAAACCACTGAACCAAACCCTACAAATGCGTGCTTTCATCATGATGACGTGCATAGAAACTTTCAAGGTGTGTTGGCGACAAGTGAAAAATGTCCAAATAGAGGCAAATGGCGTACGATTTCGATTCTTATTTCACCAAAAACACTTAAATTGAATTTAACAATTTACTATCAAGTGGACAGTTACCACCAGGAAGACAAAAAAAAAGAGAAATTGATTTTGACCCAATTTTGGAAAGTGGTCGCAATTAGAGTAACTGTTCTTCGACTGGGAGGTTGGCAGCTCCTGTAATCCGGCTTCTCGGAGGTCGGGTTGAAGGATGGTCTGAGGATGGGAGTTCTGCGTCGTGGGTCAGTTCATGTTGACGGAACGTCCGCACTAAGCTTGCAATCAATATGGGTGCCAGGGAGGAGTCCCAGGTATTCAGGTTGGCCAAGGAGGGATGAACCGGGCCAGGGGCGAAAGCCAGCAGCCAAGAGTCCCCGTTGTAAGCAGTAGTGGGATAGCGTACCGGAGTGAAACGCCATGACCAGCCCTTCCAATATGGTTGGACTTCAATCTTTTTACTACTTTTTTTCTTTTTCATTTTTCACTCTTTTTTGGTTTTTCGTTTTTGTGTTTGAGGTGAGAGAGAACTTATCGCGTACATTTTTAATTTTGTACCTCAAATACGTATCTCTTGTGCGGTGATCAGTTGCCGGCAACTTGGTTTTCATCAATTTGGAGGCACTGTGGGGCTAGTTAACGTGGGAAAATCTATGCTTAATGCATGCCCACTTGCAGTCGCTCACATCGGTGTCAAATTCCAACGAGACACACGCAACATAACCTGGACGAAGAATGCTGACGCTGCATCTACAATGAAGCCGACAGTTGAGCATAAATAAGCTAGCTCGTAAGAATCATTGTCTGTTTGTCTTTCTAAAGTAGTGTCGAATAAAGAGAGGCTTCTCCTCTATAAAATATATTTTTTTGTTCAGAAAATAGATTTGTAACTTGTTTGAACGAGTGTCAGATTCCATTAGCGATAGCGCATTACCTGAAGAGTCCTTAACGAGGATTACTTGATCTTATACTCTGAGCATCGGTCCGCCTTCGAAGTAGCTCGCAGAGTTTTGATGTTAATGAGCTAGCGCTGCTGTCTATACACATTGTACAAAATTCACATTACTCCACAGCTGATAGGATTATGTTTACTCATCCATTCAACTTCAACGCATAATTGGCTACAGTCCGAAGTGGACCTGGGCCTTAACCAACAAACCTCTCCAGCTGGCACGATCCTTATTCAGCTACCTTCCATTTCACATGCCAAGGTGGTTGAGGTCATTCTCCGCGTGGGTGTGCCATCGGTTCCGTGGGCGTCCTCTATTGCATTGTCCCACTGGTTCGGAGTCGAAGACAGTGTTGTCCATGCGTTCTACATGGCCCAGCCATCTTAGGCGTTGAATCTAGACGCTTGACTACGCTCATGCCGCCGTATAGCCCGTACAGTTCGTGGTTGAATCTTCTTCTCCAATAACCATCAACGCAGACAGGACCAAATATTGGACTCAAAACTTTTCTCTCGGAAAGACCATGTGCTTCTTCATCCGCTTTCCAGATTGTCCATGCCTCTGCACTATAGAGCAGCACAGGGATGATCAAGGTCTTGTATAAAGTCAGCTTGGTCCTTCGAAAAAATCTCATCAAGTGAATTAAAAGGGTATACCAAGCGCTCCCTGCCTGGCTCTAGCTAGAGCCGGAAAGGCGTAAATGAAATGTGTTAGGGTCTCCCTCTCAGTTGTGTTGTTGCAGCTGCGACAATGAGAGTTGTGTGGGATGGCCAGTTTAACGGCATGATCTCCAATCCGGTCGGTGTCCCGTCGGATCATGACGAGTTCGCCGAAGAAGATCTTTCGTTTTGGATTGTTTGTACTCAGGCCCTATTTTCCTTGATGTTGCACAGTTTAGTCAGTCTCGCCTATCTGAGATTAGCTATTTTAAGGAGCGTGTAGAGGTATTCGCCTTTACTGCTTGTACTGGTACGAGCAACTGCCATGTAAGCGAGTACTGAAGAGAAGATCCCTGCCTAGCTAGTTCATCGTCACTGTAATCCGGAAACCCAGGTGAGGGAGACTTTGAGGTGATCTTCTAATGACCCTAGCTCGGCAATCCGGTACGGGCTTAGAGCGTGAAAAAAAAAAAACAAAAAAGCAGGAGGCAATAGCTTTGATGGCTGCTTGGCTATAAATACAAATTCCCACCTTCTGCCTTGGCATGCTATTTGGGTGTATTCTGACTTGACGACATGGTGTCCGGATTGCAAATAGTTCCGCTTGGAACACACTACAATTGTCTGGCAGTCTGTAGGCTTTAGAAATTTTCAGGAATTCTGAGTATACACCAGGATCGACTCTGCAGCACCTCCATCTTAGAACCGTCAGTGTAGATTACGCAGTTAAGACCCCTGCACACCTGCCAGCAGTGCCAATTAGTTCTTTCGGGAATTTGACAACCAAAGCCGTTTGTTGGAGATTTTATAATCCGTGGAGGATGTTACGAGATCTCTTGGAACAAAATCTAAGATAGAACTATGGCCATAGGGTTTTGATGTCCAGCACACAAACTCCCTGAGCCTGATGGCGCTGTGGGCTGTAGGGCTTTTAATGTGAAGGTCTACAAATAGGAGATGTAGCATTACCATCAGAGCGCCTGACTGAGTAGAGTGTAGAGCACCTGTGGTGCCAATGCATGCTGTTCTTTGTACCTTGTTGAGTTGAATTTTTTCCGAAGGGCTGGCCACCATACTGGCGATCCATATGTTAGTATCGGACGAACTACTGGAGTCACCACTTTTTTTCCGAACCTTTAGTAGGCGAAAGAGCTATGCTCGAGTTCATAACTCGCTGGTCTACGTTTAGCATCTAGCAGCTTTTGGAATCTGAGGTAGCGGCTAAGTAGTTAGAGCTCGTAGATAGAGGCGAGAACAGTTGATCGTTAAGACGGGGAACTTTGGTAATTTGTATTTTGTGGTGAATAGCATCCATTTAGTTTTGATTGAGTTGATGCCTAGGTCGCAGATTGTAGCCCAGGTACTTACCTTACTCCATGCACTACCCATGATCTTATTGATCACAGCCAGAATCTTACCTGATACCATATCACCCATGTACTCTCCTACTTCGACCCCTTCCACATTTCAAACAAAAAAAAAATGTTTGGAATCTATGTTCTGCTAAAAGAAAATGTAAATACAGTGCACTCTCCATAAGTCGAATTGTCACGGAATACCATTTTTTGTTCGAGTTAGAGAGAGTTTCGAATTAGGCAGTGTTCGACTTAGGGAGAGTCCACTGTATTTCGATGTGGAACGTAACCTTACCTTCTTTTCAAGCAGAATTCAACTATCATTCATAATATCACCGTACTCTACTATGTGCCATTACTTGATTTCGTGATCAACTGTCAAAAATGCATGGTTACCTGTCAAAAAGTGCCTGAAATCTGCCGCTTGTCAAGGCATAGACCATCGCAAAGGCTGTAAGCTTGGACAGAAAATAAAACAGAAAGGCGAAAGACATTTAATATAAAATACAAATTTATTTCGGAGCTATTATTACAACAATAATAAATTAAGTATATACACATTCTCTTAAATCTTAAACAAGTGGTTATCGGCTGCGTTTACATTCTGGAATATTGTTTCGCGTAAAATAAGCTGCACTCCAAAAATGTTGCAATTTCTCCGTTTCTCAATCGTTCTCGTTGAAATGTTGACTTGCCTCCGGCATCTTGTGGTGTGCAGACGCACCAACACACAGACATCCGCGGAAGCAATGGGACAGCATGTCAGAGTGACGTTTCACAGTTATGAATAGAATAAGCAATACGTTCGAAGGGAATAAATAGAAAATAAATAATAAATAGGCTTAGAGTGGGATGAGGCCGGCGTGGGTCGCCGTAAAAATGATGAGAAATCAATTTGGTTTGATGTGACAATCGAAATTCTGCAGTCGTGCGATCGTGCGTGGGCTGGCTAGCTGGCTAGCTGGCCTTAGTTCACGTATGCCATGGCGGCACCTTTGCGATCGAAGTGTCGCACTCGGACGAAGAGGAATGCTGCGACTAGTGATGCTACGGCGAGGACCAGCAAGAGCATTACCAGGCCTCCGACGAAGCTGGGCACTGACATGCAGATTGTCTCTGCGTCCGCCGTTCGCGCTGACTGTATGACCACGGTTTCGTTGTTCGAGTTGCTGTTGAGGGCGAAGTTGACGTCACCAGGGGCGACCACTTGGATCGTTCTGCTCGTGTTGACGTCTGTCATCTCCTGCGCGTCGCGCTTGTAGATTCTCGGCTTCACCACCAGTTCCATTGTTTCGGAATCGGTCTCGCGTCGTCGACGCACTCCGCGGAGGTCGTCCAATCCTTCGACAGAACGTGGACGTCCTCCCAGAGAGACTAGGTTGCCGCCGTCGATGTCGTCCTTCCTCTTCATTGTGCTGTAACCAGACTGGCCGGGCAGTGGTGGAGGAGGCAGGTGCAATTCGTTGGAGCCCTGTGGCGGTGGCGAGCTGGCAGCATTCGAATCGGAGCTGGTGACTGCGGATGTCTGGGCTTGTGGTGAGGGCACGACGTCGGGTTGGTTCTCGGAGTAGGCGCCGGAGGCGTCGGCTGGGTGCCTAGGATCTGGGTACGCTGCTGGAGGAAGGCCGCCAAGACCGAAATCTCCGCGCTCGTAGCCGTCGGGAGGTCCGTATTCAGCTGAGAGTGCGTTACCGCCGAGTTGTGGGAGGCCGTACTCTCCGCCGCCGATGGCTGGTCCATGCCCGCACTTGGGTTCGGGGCAATTGTAGCGACACACCTGGATCACGCACTGGAAGTGGACATTCATGGAGTCGGGGAACTTGAAGGCTTGGAAGTAGGCGAACGAGACCACCGATGCTGACGGACCGAAGTTCTTGATCTTCTGGAACTTGCTCATGATCTTTGGCCTGACCACGCAGCCGTTCTGGTCAACAAGCTGGATTGGAGCCCTCTTGCCGTCGTGAGCCACACAGTTCCTCACCAACATATCGAATTTGTTCTCGTCGTCCTTGATGGCCAAGACCATGGTCATGGTTTGGCCGATTTTCACGATGCCAGACACCTCTGAGGCCCATGGGCCCTTGCCCACTTGAATCTGCATCCAGCACTGAAGGTTGTCGCCCAGGAAGTTGGCGGTGACTGCGTGGAGCATGTCCACTTGGAAGGGTCTGAAGGTGACTGCCTTCTCGTAGAAGTCGTACCACGTGCAGCGCAACTTCCTCGCCTGATCCCAGACCTCCTGCACATAGGGATCGTACTGGATGATGATAGTGTTCTCGACGTAGCTGCCCGACGGTGTCGGAGCGCCGAATCCTGCTGCGTTGTGATTTGCCGAGCTGCTCATGCCGCAGCTGTTCAGGAAGATCTCAAACGTCGCGCTCAGGTGGCCGGTGCCCGGCTTGAGATGCACGCAATGCGAGTCGCTGTAGAATCCCTTCGAGAAGATCATCCCATAGAATGGCCGATCGAATTCGATGTTCACTCGCATGTGCGTCTTCTCGCACTGCACCTGCAGGTGCTTGATCTGCGGGCTGTCGTTGGTCGCCGCCAGGGGCCAGGCTTCGTCGGAGACTTCATTGTTGACGCCGCCGCCAAGGAGTCCACCCTGAGGCGCGCCGTATATCGGGGATGGTGACTGCTGTGGCGGGGGACCATAAACGGATCTGTGCTCTAGTGGCAGTGACGCCGAATCCACGTGTGGACCATCACAGCGAGCATTCTGTAAAGACAAAGAGAGAGAGAGAGAGAGAGTGAAAGAGAGAGAGAGAGCGAGTCGATTTATTGGCACTCGGTGCCGTTAGCTTAGTGTCTAGATACTTATGTTAATTTCGTTTGCCATTGTTATTTGCCCAAAACATAACCCGGAGATATCGTCGAACCGCTGCCGACGAGTGGAGACTTTCTTTCCGAGACGCGACTCTCGTCGCATCTTCATTTCGTCGGCACCTCAGTCTGCGTCTGCTGTTGCTAATGAACTTTCCCTTCGAACACGGTGCCCGTGTACATGACAGTGGATGTGATTCTTTTTTGTGCTTTATTACTTAATGACCGTGTGTCGAGGGTCTGTTGCGTAACTCACTTATGGGCTTGAGATCCATTAAAGTGCCACTCAATTGAAAAGAGCGTACTTCTTTGAACGGAGATTTAACGCTTTCTCCATTTTTGGGATTGCGCTGCATCTGCTTTGGCGCGCGAATGAGGTACAAGAGAGAGAGAGAGAGAGGGAGAGGGAGACTACAGTTTGACGCACGCTCGAAACCTGATTTGGGAATGTTTGCCTTTGAAAATGGAATGAGATACGTATCTCAAGAGCGGAATTATGAAGTAGAGGATAGATATTGTTGGAAAGTGGCTTACATTTGCTTACATTTGTCGGGTGCATTTGTGTTGTGCAAAGGGGAGTGGCGCGCAGCGGCTGGGTAAATGCTAAGAGGGTCGTGAGAGTTTAACTTGTTTTTAAGTGAAAGTGTTGTGTGTGTGGCGGAAGTGTGGAAAATGTTTGGTTATTCTGTATTGATTTGTTTTAAGGAGTAGAACATGCCCGATTGAGTGCAAGGGAGGGCTATAAAATCAGTCATTTGTACGAGTTCTGAGGCTGATTCGTTAAAGTCCACAACGTTGGCCTTATTTGACGGCGTGTTGCCAAGTAGCGTGTAGGGAAAACACACACTTTTAACTTTTGTCTTGAATATAAGTCACGTCCTTCAAGGATTGCCGTTGCTGTTGAGGAGAGGAGGTCAACTTTTTTTCCGGAAGAACTTCGTGACATCAGTTGTATTGACGTGCAATACAGCCGAATGAAATAACGTTGAATTCTAAACACAGTCAAAACGCTTAAGAAAGCTAAATAAATCCGAAATGAGAATTTTATCAGATTCCTTCGACCTAATTTTCCATCACCAGCAAATTGGTATAATGCAGTATTTGCTTGACTTGAACATTAAGCGATACATTGAAACCTGTGAAGTTAGCCACACTTTTAAGCTGCCCACACTTGGTCAGAAGCTGACCAACTTACGCAGGCTTCACTGTATATCGATTTTGTTCCCAAATTTCCATATCAGCTGCCCAAAAAGTAGAACTCAATTTCGTTTCATTATTGAATGGGGACTTACTTAAATCGAGGTACTAGTGAACACGCTCCGAGAGCTTTCCTTTGCCCAACTCTAATTTGTGGTGAGTTTAGCGGTTCATAAAGGCAGTGAGTGTTGATGGAATTTTGTAAGTCACTTCCATTGTGATCCATTGCCTTATAAGTATGATTTCGACTTGAAATCGAACTAAGGAGTCTTAAGTCAAAGCAATCGAACGAATACAAAGAATTGATACACTGTGATCCACTTCTATACAACCACTTCGCATAGATTCGTTAAGTTTCTTTCATTTTTGTATGCTTAACCACTCTCTGCGTGCGTAAATATACGCTGTTGGTGTGATTTCAAGGTAATTCCTTTCGAAATGAGACAATGCCTCTGGACAGCTTGTAGCTCAGCACTCACATAAGCTTTAGTAAAACTAAGTTGATTGTAGTTGGGCCTTAAGACCAAATCTAAACTCTATTTCGATCGTCATTTTCTAAATAAAACGATCGTCATGCAATAAAATGGTCCGTCCGTTTCTTTTTAAGCGTTCGTGCGGAGTGTGTTCGTTTAATTTTCTTCAGATTGGCTTGAAGTTCGAAGGAGAGAGACTGATCGCCCATTAAGGCCTTTACTTTGTCTTTGTTTCTGCATCTTCTTCTGGGTTGGGTGATTAGGATTCATAAAAATGTTTAACAGACAAACGCTCGTTACAATTAGAATTTTGGAATTTGAGCATTAATTTTGTTAATAAATTTGTGTTACATGGCGCCGTTAAATTAAGTTGCTAAACTTTGTCTCTCTTGGTGACCATGTAGTCTGTCAAAGACAAGACACGGACACACAACGAATACACGCTGATTCATAGGCTGTAAATTAAAGTTGTAATTTTTGTATATCTTCAGTGTTGATTACTATTCGATTATAGTGTGAATCACTTGAAGAGTTTTCTGAATTGAGAAATTTATGGCGTTTGAGCTTTGGGAGCAGGAGCAACGGTTTAATAATTTCCGTCAATATGAGCTGGCCCGCAATTGAATTGTTGAATAGTTGCGAACATAGGACATACAGTTGCACACATAGGAGTTAGACGTTTGAGTCTGAGTCAGTTGACATAGAGCAAGTTTGTAGTAAAAGTACTAGTAAAATAGTCTAGAGCTACAACATGTGTGATTGCGAGTCTGCACACAGCAGTCTTTAAATTTGAAACATGCTAACGACTTGTGGCACTTGATGGAAACATCGTGCTTCGATCTTGAGTCAGTGCTAGAGTTTTAACTGTCTCATTAGCTAATGCAAATGTCGAGTGCAATCAGCTGTAAGTGCGTCCTAAGCATTTGAAGACTGTGACGCAGTTGGTTTGATGAAAAATGCGTACATATATGTACATGCACTTTTCTTACAAACAGTCATAAAATGTTATGAAGTCAGTAAAGAAAAGTGTAAGAAGCTTCAGTGTAACAGCTTCAAGATCTTCTAGAGAAAAAACTTTTCTTAGTTTGTGTTTCCTTTGAAGGGAATCCATGTTCCAACTTAAAGACCTTATTCGCTATGGACTTTGGAAACTCAACTGCCAATCCTCTTACTTAGAAATACACCGCACGACACAAGATGTGCAACAGGATCGATGATTCTCAGTCAGTTATCCCATTGAACCGAAAGCGCGAGGGTTTGGATGAGCTTTTACTGAAGCCTCAATAGGCCGTTCCCACCGAGTGGAAGTGTTTTCAAATGTCACTAGCTGTAAATTTTCAAGTTACCAGCTTAACAGCTATTTGGTGACAGGAAATAAAAATCTTAGTGTTGAGAAGAAGAGAGAAGAAGCATGTTTATTTATTTTAATTTATTAAAAATGAACATCAAAAAAACCACTTGTTCACTCTGTAGGCTTGTTCGGTTTGACAACTTCTCACGGACGGATGAACTCAAGGGAATTTCAACTAGATTTGGCCGAAAACGCGAGGTTCCAAAACTCCGAAAATGACGAATGACGAAACCTCGGAGGTTTGGAGATGTTTGATGAAACGTCGAGATTTCATTTAGTGGGAACATATCATCACACGAATGAAATGTGTACATATTCTTGTTATACATGCGCTTGAGAGAGTGTGTGGAAACGTTGCGATATGAATTATATTTGTAACCGGCGAGAAACACATGCTTACGCAAGCCGTTCCATATTGAATCTAACGGTGACTTCCTCTTCTTCTTCAGTTCGAATTGCCTCGCATTTCAAAACACTGACCTCAATAGGCTGAAACCGATTCTAGCTAAATTCCAATCGAAGTCGTGATTCCAACTCTCACAAGATTCACCGAATTAGCACATGTGGTAATAAATGTTCATTCGGCAAACATCCCAAGTCCAGGGTCATTTCAGCAGACCCACCCACCCAATGTACAGATATGAAATAAATCAGGCAGTCGTTCGCACCATTCAGCCTCGACTAAATCAATCAAGCCTCCCCTCAGTGTACCACTATTTGTTCCCGGAACGCACAAGCAAAGGCGTACATAATTGCTATACAGCTACCGAGAGTCACGCAGAATCATGTGCGGATTGTCCCCCCAACTCAGCTAGCACACCATCGGCCGGTAGCATCTTCGTTTTCTTTTCTTTCGACTAGTGCTGGCTGACGATTCCATGTGATAAAAATCACCTATAAGTCCATTATCAAAAGAAAGTCGAAACTAGTACAAATCAGAGCATAACTGGATATATTTTTTTTCTTATGTCTTCGACTTCTTCGTCTTCGTCTTCTGCTCACTCATTTACTCTTCGCCGCAACATTGGTCAAGAGACTCAGAGGCTATCTTTTTTTTTTTCTTGCCTTTCTTAATTTTCTGCATCAGAACTAGTGTGTGTGAGTGTGTGTGTGCTGCTGGCGAGATTGGTAACGGTCAGAAAGCGTATAATATCTTCTGTTTATAAAATTAGCATCCATCCATCCATCCATCCACATTCAGCAACAACAGCAAACGAAACAAAACAACTGCTATGAATAGTTATCGACGGGTTAGAAGCAGATGAGAGGTGCGGGGGGCAAAACAAATCATCTGCTTCTGTTATGGGTTGCGTTAAAATTCAAACTTCAAACTCACCTTAGATACAAACACTAAACACAGAAAGGTCGCGAGCAAACAGTGCCGCGTGTGATGTCCCATATTTGTCGAAAATTGAATACGTCCACTTGGTTATGATTTTTCGGATTCACTTGATCCTTTAATCCGAACACAGCGATGGCAGCTTCGGCAGCAGCTTTGGGCAAACAAACGAAACTAAAACAATAGCAACACCTTTTCTCTTCGTTCACTAGATTTCGGGGGAGGGGTTTGGTTTTCTTCTTCGATCTGAAATTAAACAGAACACAGCAGATCTTTAGTAATGGTCAAACACTGAACACTGATGAATTGTAATGCACAAGGAATATTTGGGAACAAAAGAAAAGCAAATGTATCGATCACATCTTTCACTTGACGGGTGTTAATTAATAAGTGTGCCAGCGCAGAGATTCACTGAAGTTTCACTTACAAAACTAAAGGAACCACTTTCTATTTTTCCCTCATCAATCGCATCTTGTTCGCATTCGTTTCGATAGATTTCACAGAATTCTCCACAACCAATATTTACAAAATCAACCAAAATCGATGTACTTTACTAATTTAGTCTAGTTCGGGCAATTCGGGCACAGCGCTGGGGTTCACATTGATAGTCGACTCAAATTGTACGAGTATCACAATCGCGACGAATCGCACGCAGTCGATTTATAGATGCGACTGCAGATTTGTGTGTTTCTATCTGCCGATGGGACCAAACCGATGTACGACCAAGTCTAACGTACGACTAATCGAATGTAGTTGATGGCTAAACTTTGAAGCGGCGCGCGGCGGCCAGCCAACATGGTCTTTCTCTTAAGACACTCTGCCACTTTTATTTCTCTCCCCCTTTCTATGGCTGGCTGTCTGTCTTTTCTTTTTCTTTTCTTTTTTTTCACCCATTTCGTCTTCTTTTTCTTTACCTCTCTGCACATGGTTAACAGCGCTTCGTTTTTGTTCTGTTTCTTTTCTTTTCGACGCCAGCACGCAATTTCTATTCAAAGTATGGAATAAAAATTATACTGCATCGCACAACTCTCCCAAACAAGAGATAGATTGCGATTTTATTCTGTTTGAATTAATTAACCGGGGAGATTGCAGCAATGACGCTGGATTCGTTTGTGTGTTTAATTTGAATCGGTGTACGGTTATTTCCGAAAGAAAGTGCTTCAGATTGTGACAAATGGACGATTTCGGCTTCGAACGAATAAATTAACTTTTTCTTTCAACTAGATGCATTTATCATCTTATTCATCCCCACACATTCGAAAGTATTAGAATGGACGGTGATATGTTTCATATCGATTTGAGAAAACGATACTTATTTGAATGACGTGTATTTGTGCATTAAATTTGCAATTGAACCGTTTGATGATATGGCCGACGTTTTACATTTTTAATTTCCTTGTCAATCAGACAGACTGGTTTAAGTGAATTTGTACTTCGAAGGGGGAGAAGATTCGATTCAGTCTTATGCGCTTGCATTTATTTTCACAATTCTGTCACAAAAGCTGAGCTAAAAATATGGCTGCTAATAAAAAGTTCTGTTCGCTTACCTTACTACAGATAAATCGTTAGTAATAAAGGGTGTTTCTTAAGCAGAAGCGGATAACATTGTTTTCTGTCACAGCTGACTTGACAGTTCTCGGTTGTTTTGAGGTTATTTTGACTTGTCAATTCATCAATAATGGCCTCTCGCCGGGACAGCAAGTATTAAAATCAAATTCAGATTTAAAAACTAAAGGCCTTATCGAAACAGCATCACCATAGTCATGGTGTCCATATGTCTTCAAAAACGATGATGTTAAAAAATTCACAGTCAACGTTGAGCATATAGCGTGGTTCACATGCCCGAAGTCTCATCCTGACATTATTGCCATAAAATTATTTGTCAAATGAATTCACTTCCATGGATATTGAAATCATACTCCTTGACACTTGACAGCCAACATTCGACGTGTTGCTGACGAAAGGCAGCCGTATTTTACCTTTGGGCCATAAAGCGTGGTTCACATGCCCGAAGTCTCATCCTGACATTATTGCCATAAAATTATTTGTCAAATGAATTCACTTCCATGGATATTGAAATCATACTCCTGTGTTTTATTTGAATTTCATGTCGCATCCCTGTCTCCCCCTAAGTTGAATCTCCCTCTAAATCGAATTGTTTTTTTCACCATATTTTGGCACGGTCCTCTATTTTCCGTACGAACAAACATTATCTAAGTCGAACTTAGCAATACAGTGAAAGCTCCCATAGGCGTACAGCGACGGTCGCAGCGCTTTTGTCCGACTAAAGAAGTTGTCCGTCCAAGGGAATGTATCTCAGGGGATTGTCCGCTTAAGAGAGTGTCCGTAATAGGAACTCGCTGTACACAATCGGTTCGCTTATTTCACTGTAAAGAGGTCGTTCCTTATAATCAGTATTTTCGATCAGTTCAATGCTGGTAGATGGCTTCTCATAAAGGCTGTGTTCGCTCATTTTACTTTCAGTAAATTTTTCCTGACAAAGGGCAAATTTTTCACTACAACCTAAAAAATAAAAACTTTAATTATGGAATGCGAGAATGACAGATCTGCTGTTTTGCCGTTTTGACAGATTTTAGTGCACAGATTTGACATAGAGATGGCGCGACTGCCTGTGGTGGACTTGGGCCTAGCTTCTGCAGCAACCACTCGTGTTGCACATGCTATCACGAATAGATAGGCCCTACAGTCTTACAATAAATCCAAACGGCGAAGTTTGATGAGTTTCTTCAAGACGGGAATACTCTTTGAGCATTGTCGGTGACTCGAATGTGGTAGAAGCCGTTGAAAATTCGGGGATCAAACCTGGCACCTTCGGCGAAGGAGTCGACACACCAACCCACTACGCCATTTACAACTAGCTAAAATTCACTGACAGTAAACCTAGGGCATGTCGAATTTCTAAATCTTTCGAGAGCGCACATTTTGAAAAAATGCTCGTGCTTGAAAGGGATTTGGTAGACTTTTATAAAAATAATGGCATATTGCAGTTTTTTTGTTAACTTATATGAACGCACATAGAACTTGACCAATGGATATACTGCCAAAGCAACATCGAGTTTGAAGAGCATTCCCTGACATTCCCCTCAAAGTTCGTGATGTCTGGGATCCACCTCAGACGATAGGTTCTCAAAAACTGAATAATTTATCTATGAAGGTTATGTTACGTTAGGTTGGACACGTAGGCCAGCATAGGGCCATTGTGCTACCATGCTGATCTGTGAATACCTGTTCCGTAAACCACTTAGTGCTTTGAATAAAGCGAAGAAGATGGCTGACTCTTATGCTTCCTAGTTGAGTTAGGTTATCAAAGTAATAGGCTTCCAGAAATCTCAATCTGCGGGATGAGAGAGCGTTGGTTTCATCTCCATCCTCGTCTATGCAGCTTCGGCAGAAGTCATTGTAGGTTTATATTCACAGTTTTGAGACCTCTTCGGATACAGACTATCAGACAGATTTTGTCTTGTAATCAGAATAAAGTATTCGAACCAGTGGCGGTAACTAGGACAAATAGATAATGGACTCAATTTTCTACTTGGTATCATTTTCTGACGGAATATTCTTGAGCACGTCAGAGGGAATACTACCTACACTACAGTGGACTCTCCCTAAGTCGAATTTCTCCCCATCTCGAAGTTCGCCATATTTTGCGTACGTTTTCTTAAATTTTCCATACAAAAACTTCGCTCCAAGTCAAACTCCCTCTGGCTAGAACAAATTGTCGTATCCCGTGACAATTCGACTTAGGGAGAGTCTACTGTATTTGCTAAGTTGAAGGAAAGTTTTTGTAACCCCCCTTAGAGACTGCCTGCCTCGGTTGAGTTTTCAGTGAGCGCGGGAATACATATCCATCGTATTTAAGCATTCGCTTCCTTGAAAGAGTCCTCTCTTTGAAGACCTCTCAAGACATATATCATCCCATTCCAGCTCTAAGGCACAAAGGCAGGTACAATGCACAAAAGCGATTGAGGAAGCTCTTGATCTGTTAGAAAAATAAGTTCTACTTTCAATCTTTGGGATTGTTTGCATTAAGGGCACCTCGAGGAGATGATGCAACCATTACACTGTGCAGTGACTTTTGTCTTCCAAGAATAACCTGCCTGTTGCCCAAAGAACCTTCGACTCCGATCCTGAGAAACAACGCAACTGTTTGTGGCCCCGTCTATAGAGGCTCACACAAGTCGAAAAAGATCTCAATCAACTTGGTGTGCACAATTGGAGATATCCTAGCCAGAGCGACTTATTGTTTGAGATCCTGATCCAGCCTGAACTGTAGTTCGACGCAAAGAAAAACAAAAATGTTCCCCTGTTGCGTAGTTTTGAATCAAATATGAATCTACTTAATCAATTGCTAGATTCTCTGTAACAGAACGCACGTCCTGAACCGAAGGAACTAGAAGCAGGCAATCCTTAACAGGAATTCCGTTCACAGCGAAAGTGAATAACAAGAAATGATTCGTCAAAATTTAGCCTCTAAGTGGAGCAAAAAAAGGGAAAGCCTATAGTTTTCGATGCGATATCCCGGGATGTTGCCAACTAGTGCGTCTAGAGAAGGTGTGATAAAGGTGGTGGTTGCTGGGCCCGGTTGCCAAATAAGACCTAACCTTGAAATCAATCCGAAATGTATATACCCTCGACATCCATTGCTCGCAACTTTCAAACCATTCAACAAACTCGTTACATTACACTAAGTGAACTCTGTGAACTACAAACAAAAAAATATACCGGCTCTGGTGACAACCAAGACCCCAAAACCAGCATTGACAGCGATTAAAAGGTTATGTTCCCCGGCAGTGGCACAACAAGAATCAACCTTTCAATGAATGAACACCTCAGCACATAGAAGAAGTCGCAATGTGAAAAAGAAAAAAAGCAATAGCTTTGTCCACCACTTAACGTAGCCCGTTGCACCACACCAGCAGCAATTTCAGGCGCAACCAGTCAACTTGGCGTGTTCTCTGTCAGAGTCAGAGCATGCTGCTCCTCAGTCTGCGGCGAACGCCACAAAAGCAGAAGGAACCAAATAGGCAGCGTAAAGCAAGTGTGCTATTAACCTACTGATACAGAACCATCCAACTATAGTAGCACGACTGCATCAGAAGCAACCAACAACAATAACAACAGAATGGCCACCAATGACATTGGCTCTCCATTTCTTAGGCCATGGATATGAATCCAACATTCAGATATTAGTTTCCATAGACAAGACCGGCTCCGGTCGCACCGGACCGAACGAAGACGAGCACAAACGGTTAACAACGGGTTCCACATCAGTTGAGATATCATATGCATCTGCCAGCGGGGTGGGGTGAGCGGGCGCTCTCCGCAGAGTCGCAGATACATAAATTCGTTGGTTTGTTTGCTGGTTTCTTCCGTTCTTTTTGCTCGTTTGCCTCTGTTGGCAGAGAGACGTTTTACTTTCTGAAGGAGTACCTCCGGTTCTTGCGTCTCCGTCACTCCTGCTGGCGCTTCAATAGAAGAAGTCGGTGCCGTTTGGGAGGGAAAAATAATAAAACGGTATTCTTTTTTCTTTTTTTTCGTTGATTTTCATTTAATGTAAGTGAAAGTTCCCCAACAGCTGCAGATACACATATCCACTGCGGCAGCGATGCATACACGGCTCAGAACACTTGGAAGGGATTTAAGCGGTGCGCCGCAGCAGAGCCGGCCGTGTGTAGCTGGTAACACAAAATTTATGTTTACACGCCGAAGCTGTGTATCTTTCCACTAGGAGATTTAGTGCAACGATACGCCGCCGTCGTACAGATAAATTACTTGCATAGCCAACGGCGCATGGTGTGTGTTGCGGTGACTTGATGAACTGCACTTTTCCAAAACGAAATCGAAAGCGAAATCGATTTAATTTGGGCCATGGACAGGCCGAGCACTGTGCCCCATCGGGACGGCTGAGATTAATTGAATTCAATCGATGCATCGTTAAATTGGCACCGAAAATGGATCTCTTGTCATTCGTCTGCGACTGGCTGATCCTTAAGTCGTACTAGGCGACGAGTCGCAACCAACGTCCCACGGAGCCGCCGAAGTGAAAGTTTTATGCGGCGGTACTCCCGGCTTGGTCTTGTGGCGGGAATCACTAAATTATAGAACCGTAAAACTATCTAATAACAGTTAGTAGCAGCAATTTGTATTTTATGAACGCGATTATGGATCGCGGACTTAAAATATGTGAGTCACAGTGCACTTGTGCGAGTGTGTGGGTTTTCAGCTTCGCGAACTTCAAGCGGATATGGTTTTTTGTGGATTCACGGACAATCCATTGAAACCGGTACGCGTCATTATTTCCCCGCGGAGCTTTACAACGAGGATTTTAGTGCTGAATGTAATTGTGTGTCACTTGCTGAATGTGCAGAGCATTTGCATTTAAGTGTTCGTCATTAGAGGGAATTAAGAGAATTGTGCGTTTTTTTTACCCTAGACCGAGGTATGTTTACGTGAGGAAGACATTTATGACCAGTTTAGCAGAGAGCTTGACTTAAATTGAAGATTACAAACTTGTTTAAGGCTTTGGGCTGGAGGAGTGGGGGCTGTTACTTCATTCGAAGCAATTATTTATTCCAGTTTCTGATTTCCCTAATTTTCTGGATTGACTCGTCTGTTGCCATAACGCTCAGTAATTGTTTTTCGCAGGGAATCGTTTGAGGAACGCACTCTGAAGAGCAGTCTGCAGGACCATATGATTCAATATGAAGTCAAATGGCATGTAAACTACAGCGGCGGCCACATAAATAGCACAAATTTAAGTGAGCTTCATAAACCGTTGGTTTTTTTTGGGAAAATGTGGCTCTGGAGTAAGGAATGTTATATTTTAAGCCCTGTGCTTCCAAAAGAATGAAATATGCTTAATGTACACTGATAATTAGCAATACTTGAAATGATTTTTTGAAAGTATTCTCGGCAAATAAAAAAGTAATAACAGATTGTCATAAAGACTTAAAAAAAACATAGATTAAGCCGAAAGGCACATTTATAAAGTATATTAGATTAGCTTAGAGTACCCGCATAGGGTCTGTAGGTTATTATTAAGAACATTTGTAATTCTTAAGTTAGTTGAACTAGTTTTAAGCAATTTTGTCTAGCAAGTTAGTCCATATATATGAAGTAAAATAAAATTAAATGAAAAAAGTACATGAAATGATATGAAAAATGAAATGAATCCCTGTTTCTTGCAGGTTCGGATCAGATGGGGAAATCCCACAAATCCAAGCAAGCGGTAAAAAATGTTAAGAGAGATGTCGGAATGTGATGATCTTAACGGTTTTTTAGCGCATGCCGTGGAGCCATTTATAAAGATAGACCCCAAAATCAATCACCGTGTGTACAAAGGCACTTGATGCTTTTTGCGCGAAGAAAATGTGCCACTAATATGTGATAACGATCCTTAACACAGTTGTCTGCTTGTGAAGGGTTCCCCAAACGATCAGAACGTCTGCTTACAATGGCCATGTCTCCTGATCTGATTTTCATAGACTTTGGAATGGTTTAGAATACCACATCGAGACAGACAAAATGCAGCTGTAATGTGGAAATATTGACCCTTACGCTGCTTTGAAGGATATTTCATTGTTTTAATGCAATGCAATATGAAGTGTTATTTGTTTGATCTGTCGTAGCTGAACAGAGTTTTTTTTTTCCAATTCCAGGCCACCCGTGTTGTGCATGCTATTGTTCTTTCACTAGAGGAAGAGACCTACAGTTTAATGCCAACTCCGAACGGCGAAGTTGAGAAGCTTTTTCTAGTGAATTCGGGTATCGAACCTGGCACCCTCTGTGTAGGAGTCGAAGCACTTACCCACTACGCCACGGCGACCCAATGTGTTATATTATTACAGGCAACAATGCCTTGTAATTGATAAAAGCGCAAGTGGGGTATTTAGTTGTCCACCACTTTAGCAGCCTGCCAAGCCATCGCTGTCAGTGTCTACTAAATTAACTTTTTCTTGTGGATATTCGCAGCATCATATGCAACAATTTTGTTTGTAAACGTATGCGGATGTAGACCAAAATCCAAATGAAGCGCTCTTCGAGAATTGGAAAAATCTGGATCTTCTTTAATATAACCATTCTCTAGGGCATAGGATCTCTGTAACAGAGACAATCATTTCGAATATGTGTACAGCTCTGTTTATAGTACGCTTAAAGGAGCGATCATGGCGATCTTGCGTCGATCGTAATGTAACAAACATACCGCTTCAGAATCAACCTTTTTTATTTTGGTATGTTCTCAAAAGTCGAACACATTCAGTGACTGTTTCACAATCCAAATGTATTTTAAATTGGCAATCATGAAGCTAATGTTAGACAGTCTCTTATAACTATTCAATTTGACGGGGATATTAAGCTTTAATCACGAAATGAATAACCTTGTATATAAGGAGATGTACCATTTTCTCTTTCATGCATATCGCAAGGAAAATCGTACAATTTTAATGACATGACACAATTCATTCGATGACTTCAAAAGACCATGACAAGTTTTTGACAGCGTTTTTAGACGCATTGAAAACCATACATAGAATAAACATAGAATACCATTTTGAAGGTGGAAATGATGAATACAAACAATTTTGCTTAAGAATAAGGCAATAGGTTCATCTGGGATGAAAATATTCGTCATTGGCTTCGCTATCGATGTCTAGAAGAAATCTCCTGAGTCGGAGGCACCGTTTTCGAGATTTGGACGCTTATTCACAGGTTTGTGTCTACATCTTAAACTATCAAGGGATTATCTGCCAAATTTGTTAAAGGAACTGTGGATAGCTGGAAAGTTAAACGAAGAGAGAAAAATAAATCACTACTGAGTGTCTGAGTGAGATGGTTCACAGTTAGCATTTAACTGTAAGTCCCTCACCATTTTAGAGAATACACTATCCGGCGCTATACAAGAGGTTGCCTGGGAAGACCACCTAGAGTGTAGCTTCCCTCAAAGAAGAACGAATCAAACGAGCAAAAACATCGCATTGAACACCACCCTGAAACAGTGCTTCCAGTCCGTAATAAATGCAATCTTTCGCGATAAGTACGAAGTCTTATTGTCGATTAGGTAAATATTTGCGTGGAAAGGTAAATTTCTTAGAAGTACTTCTGTATTCTTACACGCATTATTCAATAAAATTGATTCATTTTTTGCATTGTTGCTGCGTCCACATTAATATCACTTCAAAAGACTGGAAGTTCTACCCTTAAGTCAGAAAGCCATGTAAACTCATGAGCATGAGGCGTTATCAAATTTTAAAGGAATACAGGAATACATACAGTCTAAACCGTTTATAACGACATCGTTAAAACGACATATCGACCGAATTCGTCAGTCCCTTGAGGATCGTCATTACCGGTTTTGACTGTATTTGCGAAAAACACATGAATATCATCATATCCATCCGTCTGAAATTCTTCATGCTTGTTTGGCACTAGCTCATGCTCCCTCATGCTCATTATGTTTGGCCCTTTCTGTGAAAATTGAGCGAAGACCAGCCCGAGACATCATTAATTTAGTGTCCATATTCTTCTCCTGTGGCGGACGTGGCGTTGTGGGTCTGTGCGGCGACTCTTACGCATTTGAAACTACGCTAACTAGATTCGATTTCTTCGATACGATTCGATACGACCTGTTTCGAGTCACTGAGAATGCTCCAAGAGTAATTAACTGTCTCTCTTGAAAAAGCTTATCAAATTTGGCCGTTCAAAGTTGGCATGAATAAGTGGGTCAATTCCGCTCATCAAAGAGCAAAAGCATGCACAGCACGTGTAGTTATTTAAGAAGCTAGGCACTAGCACTGGACGGGCAACGGTACCAACTGAACCATTTTTGTGTATCAGCTCTGTCTCCACCTTTGTCCATAGATGCCTGCGGAATAATCCCATTGACCTTCAAACTCACTTCAAGAATTCTGTCTCTTTGGCGCTACAGTCAGCGTGGCACCTTCGAAACAGTCCATTTGACAGGCCTTGGCTCTACCCGATGGATACCTGCCCCTTCTCTGAAGTGAAATACTCTTCCTCTTCCCCTCTGAACCCTATCACACCCCTCCCCACAAACCACAACTTCACCCAGGAGTTAATTAGTCTCTCCCCCTCTGTCTCTCTCTTCAAACAAATTCCACATGCCAGGCATTTTCAACCGCAAACCCCGATAGAACTTTCTTCAATCCGAAATACGTCTCTACTGCTGCATCCGTCCCCTCGGATAGTATCGAGATCATTGGTTTCACTGTTCGAAATCCCATAAACCCAAATGTGCAACAACCGAAAAACGATGGAAGAAATCCATCGTTTTGCGAACACTCAAAATGGCATCAGTTGGATGCACCTTGTTTGTGCGGCAGCTGCAGTGCCATCAATTTACAAAACCGCACACCAAAACCATCTTTAATTCAGCGCGAACGAGAATAAATCATCTTCATCAACGTCATTACGATCGCAGTCGTTGCACAGATAGCACTGCGCTGCTATACATTTGCGCTAAGAAATCGCGAGTTGTTTTCTATTCTTCTCCTTCGTCTCTCAATGAACGAGTTGAAGATGGTTGTTGTTTTTTTTTTCTTTTTTGTTTAATAAACCGCTTTCTCCGGGCTTGAGATCTGGAGTGAAAAGAATATGCGGCAGTGCACGCATTTGATTAGGTTACAGCGATAGATGGATGGATGGTTGAAGCCAGTCAGCACCAACACCAAAGCCACAAGCAGCCACTTCATGGCTTGGATACACAATCTTCATAAAAGAAAACTTGTGTCAGTTGCTGCCTTTTTCATCTAATTTTCCCCTGTTTTCTTTTCGGCCAGTCTATCTTGTCTGTCTGGCAGCTACTGCATTTGGAATTCAAGTTCGAGTTCGCCAGAGAACTTCTCCTGCGCCACGGCTTGTCCACCGGCTAACCGCTTTAAAGTGGATGCAGATTTTTTTCGATCGAAAAGTGAGAGTGACACAGACAATGCGCACACAGCCTCAGAGTTGAACTTCAATTTGTCAAAAAAAAAAAAAAACTAAAAGAAGAACAGAAATATATGTATATGCATCCGACGTCCGACGTCCGACGAGTAGAAAGTGCGTATCATTTCGACGGAAAAAGAGCCAAATTTCTTTCGACAAAAATAAAAATATTTAAATAATGCATAAACAGAACCTACTTTCTATCGAGCGGTGTTGATCTGCAGAGCTGTGGATGGATATACTTGTGGAAACATTCTCCATCGTTGTCGTCGTCGTGGTCGTACGCAGTCAGCCAAACCGCATGGATGGTGGGCACTGACGGAACAATATTCGGTGTGGCCACGCTGAATGGAAATTCAAGTCTATGGAATTTCCTATGAAATGCTAATTAGATAACCGTCGCTTTTCTCTCATTTAATCCACACCTATCTTTGCTGATTAGAAGGTTTTCGGTTTTTTCTATTTTGGATGTGTTCGCAAACAACGGCGGGCTGACGAAACGGCTTTACATGGTTTGGCGAATAACGATACTTATCGGAGCTGCGTTGGGAACAAAAGAATTTAGCATGAGATGATGTAAGCAGCAAGTGTTACGAAATGCCTACTAGGCATCAGGGCACACACTCCCACTCCCGATGTGAAGCACCTGTGAAGATGGCTAGACTCGATCCAGCTCGGTCATGCTTGGAACAGCTGTACAAGGCCTTTGGCAATTATCTAGATGGCGATGATAATGGGTTCGGTAATAGCGCTCGGTAGTTTGAATGAATTCAAATTTGACATCTTAGGCAATACAATCGAATGACAGAGCCACCGAGTGAGCAAAGTGTGTGTTTCATCAGACGAGTCTCTGTCCACATCATGTGCGAGGTGAGGAGACTCAGGCTCCTGTGGATCCAACGCCTAAGGTGGTTATTTGACTTGAAGAGTCCTCCACTCCGAACATGAGAGACACAGCCCAAATCAACATCTGCTTGTAACGTGACACACGTGACGCTCTTTCTTAAGTGGAGAAGGATCTCATCGTCGGTGTGGGCAATTGTTGGCAGTCAAAGATCACGCCAGGCATAGAGGTTTGTTTATTAAGACCAAGACCCCAGATAGCAACGCTACCAAACACGAAGAAGTTATGACAGGCACCTGCTTCAACACGAGAAAATGTGCTGGAATCTGAATCCGAAAAACCCTAAAAGCTTCAAACCTAAGCTTGACTTGTGGTGGATCAGCCAACTAAACGCGTTCTCTTCAGCTGATGAGCATGTACGACCTCATTCCTCCCGAGTCGAAAGGCCAAGATCAGATCAAGGCACAACAAATCCATTTCTTATCAACCAGGGCAAAACCTGTAATAAAACCGATCCACAACCAAGGGTGTGGGCACACTGTAACAAGTGCGTATGATTTCCCAATAATGGAGGGAAGATCCCTAGGTTACGCCAAAAGTCCAAATCGACTTGTACTTCCCAGTGAAACACGGTAGTCTCATCCCACATCCTCCCATTTATGCCGTGTTGCCTCAGTTGCTGATGCTTTTGAAAGCAGGGACATCTCCTGCACGCTGTCAAATGATGACCTATTTCATTCCCATTTAAATGCTTGCCAATTAGAGTGTTCCGTTTCCAGTCTTGGACGCAATAAGGCTGGAGTCAACATAAGAAGTCGATCAAAAGCACAAAAATGACACATTGCGTCCAAAATCAAGGGATTAGCCTTTATTTCGTTGAGTAACGTTCAATTCAACTTTGTTTTAAGACGTGAGTCATCTTCAGCGGTTGTCCTAAAACACATAATTTTACAGTTTGTAGCCAAGAGATTGGACTTAGTTTCGTTGAATTTCGTTCAATTTTACTTTGCGTCTCTGCGTAGGTAAATGACGTTGGTCCTTGACCTAAGACGTGAGTCAATTTTAGCAGTTGTCCTAAAACACAGACAAATTTGCAAAGTTTTCAAGGTATCAGGCAGATGCCTAAGTAAATGACGGAAGCCTTTAGACAGTCATCTTAAGCAATTGTCCTCAAACACAGACATTTTGTAATGCGTTCTTAGTCTGGGAAATAGGCTTAGTTTCGTTGATTCTCGTTAAGTCTTATTTTGGTTGTCTGCGTAAGTAAATTGAAGTGGTATTTGAGCTAAGACGTTAGACAAGCAGTTGTCCTAAAACACAAACATTTTGCAGTTTGTCCTTAGCCAAGGGATTAGACTAAGTTTAGTTGATTTTCGTTAAATTTTATTTTGGTTCTCTTCCTAAGTAAATGAAGTTTAGCAGTTGTCCTAAAACACAAACATTTTGCCATAGTGTCCATAACCAAGGAATTAAGCTTAGTTTCGTTCAGTTTCGTTCAATATTGCTTACTTAAATGGAGACAAAATGAATAGTTCTCTGCATAAGTAAATGACAGTTGGTCTTAGTTGGTTGGAAGCAATGTTGGACTCTTAAATATTTTAGATTCAAGCCATTTTGGGCACTTCTATATTTGACGAATTTTTTCAGCTACCTTTCGTTTGGTTCCCGCCTGTCAGTTAATGAACGAAGTCTTTCCTTGGCAACTATTGGCGAACAGCATGGAATCGGGCACAAAACAGTCGCCCGACAAAAAGACATGACAGTACTTCAATTCGCAGGAATTCCGTGGAAATGGAATCTATGTTCCATTTATCATTTCTTGATTTGAAGAAGAAATCAAGTACAATAGCGATAGCCGTCTTCTACGTCTCTTGCTCCTTCTATTTTTTGACAGTGCTGTTTATATCTGTTTTTCGGAGCAAGCAGAGAATGCAATTTACATGAATTCGTAAATATCGGTCAAAACTGTACGAACATCTGTCAAAAACTCACTCAAATTCGTCGATAGACTAGGGGGCAATCAGCTGTGAAGTCGGCCATCTCGGTTCTTCTTATTTCGAGAAGAACTCTCAAAAATTCTCAAAAATAGCTGTCAAAAAGTCCCAAAAGTGGTTGGTGGACAGGGAGACAATACGGCGTTCAAACCAGTAATGAAGTATTACAGAGATCCCCGACTTTTACCTCTCTTGTCCCTTAAAGTTTTTGACAACTGTTTTTATATCGTTTTCTCAAACTAAATTGAATAATCAGAGAACGGAATTTACGATATTTCGTGAATAACCGTCAACAATTCATGAATAACTGTCAAAAAAGCACTCAAATTCGTCGATAGACTAAGGGGCAATCAGGTGCGAAGTCGACTATCTCTGTAATACTTCATATCTTATTTCGAGAAGGACTCTCAAAAATACATGAATAGCTGTCAAAAAGTGGCCCTTTGGTTGGTGGATAGCCACGACGATTGGCTGAAGCTGAAAAGCCAAAAGGCTTTGTCTACCGCAAAACAAGTCTGTTGACGATTTGGCCCATCAACCACGGTTTTCAAGCAAATTGTCGCGACAAATTGTTGAATGTGAACGCCGCTTATCAGCTGTGAAGGTGGCTATCTCTACAGTACTAGATTTCTGATTGAATAACCCAATTGGGTTTCGAAGGCGACGTAGCAGATTGTTTTCGAATTCCAATTGTTGATCAAATCAGTTTGAACTTAAAATGTTGTACCAAGTGTTACGAGTTTCACTTCGATTCCCCCTCATCATCTAACTGTTCATTGTTTTCATTTGCCAGCATTTCAAGTTCTGCTTTTTTTTTTTGTTCATCCTCCGAACAATTAACAAGCAAACAAATATGAAACAATTTCGAAAGAAAAGACGAACGATTAAGGCCACCAATTTACGCCTCTCCAACTGGCTGCCAAACTACCGACAGTCTGAATAAAATCGTTTAAGAAGAAGACAAGCAAACAGAAAAGAACAGCACCCAAGAAGAAGCCCTAAGTGAAATCTCCACCGATTGTGCATGGGCTCTTACGTAACCCACATCGCATACACACACACACGCACGCACACACTTCGGAGGCAGAAAAATGTGAAAGTGTTTTCATTTCTCCGAATGCGAGTGGATTTTTCGTCTCGAATACCTTCAATTTTTGTGGACATCTGTCAAAACAGAAGCAACAGGTGTTCGGTGGTCGGGTTTTCCATTTTTGAAGAATGCATCCTCGGCAAAAGACTCGGGTGGTATTGTTGCATGTTGTGGCAGATCTAAGACAAAGATTGAAAACATTTTTCGTTTTTTTTTTTTTTTTTTGTCGTCGTTCCGGTGCTTTTCACCATGCATCAGCGAGCGAGTGCAGATCAGTGGTGTCTGTGGTGTTTTCTCTTGGATCTGACGTGATAAACTAGGTGAACCAGTATCTGAACTGATAGAAAACCGCTTCCAACTACTGCGCTGAGCTTCCACTGAATTTTCCTCTTCTTCTTCTTCTTCTTCGGCTTTAGCTTCTCAGTTTCTTCGTCAATATTGCGCTTAATGCACACAGATTTGATCTTGATGTGGTCTCTCCATATAGACTGCATCGGCTAAATTCAGCTCCAAATATTCACACAATTATCCGATGACTTTCTTAATTTATCGAGCCGCGCTGCACTGGAGTGGACTGGACACACATGCAGCTGGGGTAGTGGGCTTTTCAATTTCTTTCGCCACAGAAGGAGATGTCAACGGGGTGTAGTTGCGGCTTGGAATTTTGTATGCCTCGAGCAGCCCCCCAAATGCGGATAATTAGCAACCAGTCAATGGAACAAGTGTATCTTCTATCCAAAAGCGTGTGTTAGCGGTGGCGCGTTGCGGCGCGGCACGGCCCCTTTCTCTTTCTGTTGTGCTGTGCGCTGTGCGGTGTGCCTTCGGATGGATCAGCAATCAGTGGCGAGCCTAGTCACAGTCGAAGGTGTTCGGACACAAAATTCTTTATGGCAGAGCAACGTGAGTTATTATCTCAATTAAATAAATTGAGCGCTTTCTCAGGGAAACGACTGATTTTTATCGCACGTTTTATGTTATCGCCGACTTTGACATTCTTTCAGTTGCGAGCAGCGAGACATTCGAGAACTAAATGTTCACGGCGCGAATTTGTTAATTACTTTTGGGGAAAGTGTTCTTTTTTGGTGCTAATAGACACGAGTTGTTTGTTGACCGTTGACTGGGTCTAGATTTTGTGTGGAAGATCTTAAGTGAATTCAAAGAATGCAGTTAACTTTTTCTTTTGAGACTGGAGACTAATTAGTGAGTGGACAGCGCTACAGTGTGTCGTTATCTGTTTCACTTGGGAATGATATTTTTCTTCTGTGTTTTCGCATATTTAACACAGTTTCATTGGATTTGTACTGTTTGTTGGTCTGATTGTTGTTTTGTTTTGTTATGCTTCGATGGAGTTGAGAGCAGTTTGGCTTTAATCATACGGAGAAGACTTGACAGTAGTCCATGAGAGGAAAAGGGGAATCTATTTAGCGACGTTCAGCATTTAGGGTCTCTCTACATTAGACTGTAAGAACTGCGACTTGATGAGTACGAAAAAGGAGCCCTTGGAGCACAGGAGGGCACAGTCCTCCAACGATCATCACAGGGTGTCCAGCAGGACCTGAGGGATCCATCTACCACACATCTGACCTAACCTAAGGAACTGCGAAGCACATAATGACGCGTCAACTGAACAAAGAGATAACACAACTCACCAGCTTTTAGCAAAGCAGGTTAGGTCTTGATGGAAGAAGTCCACACGACGGATGTTTGAGTCGACGACAACTTGAGCAGAAGTTAAGGGCCAAGGCAGGAGTTTTGGGATCCAACGCCTAACTCAGGTCTGGCTCGAAGAATCTTCGACAACGATCCTGTGGGCCAACACAAAAGAGGACTCCCGTGTCTAATATGACGTACCCAGTGAAGAAGGAACCTCAACCAACTTTCCATGCCAAACTGGAGACAGCTAGCCAAAGCTGTCGCTGGCTGCAGAGCCGTGTTGGGTGAGACTCGGATCCATCTCGATCTGGTTGAGTTAGGTCTAAAGATTTACAAATGACATAGCATACGTGGTCTTAGCTTGGATGGAAGCACAAACTTGTAAGAAAGTCGAAGAGATTGCCTCTGTTCCAGATATCTTAAGGGCAATCCAGCATCGAAATGGTTGGTCTTCAATTGCGATCAGTGAAAGTCTATCAATTTGACGGTGCGCTCAACGTTTGTTCTTGTCTGACTGCACACTTGGATACGCATCCAAAGGCTCATTAAAAAAATCAAGTCAGCTTATTGCGACTGGGAGCTTGGGCATAAGAAGGCATTTTTCAAGCAATCAAAGTTCAAGTTGATAAGCAAAATTGTCGTGTCTCGCGGGCACTTGAAAAAACACAAACGGCGAACTGTCAACTTCGCAAAGCTGTGACGTTTCATTCACAAGGAATTTTCTCTGTAACCACGGGTTAGGTTAGGCTAGAGGGGGAGACTCCCGGTGAATAGGAGTTGCGTTACCGCGAGGACCCAACAGATCCTATTCCACAAACCATTTAGAACTTATCATACAGCTATGAAGGTGACTGATACTAGCACTGCTCTGTTAGGTAATGTCTCTAAAATATAAGCCGTCTAAGTGACTACTTCTACGAGAGGAGAGGGCATAGACTTCTTGTTCATGAAAGACTCCCTCCTCTTCATCTCTACAGCTTGTGCAGAAGTTGTTGCAGAGGACGCCTAACTGGAGACGTGAATACCGAAGGCGCATTGCCTGGTTATAATCAGGTCTTTGTGATCGAGAGTTGGTTAGGTAGGCAGGCAGAGAGTAGCAGAATTGGTTTTTGGTCCGGGAGATCACATTTTGTATGAGTAAGTGTTTCGTTCTTCAGAAGATGTTTTACAGTAGCGATAAGCATGGATGGCAGACAAACATTCGGAAATAGTACGGAGCTACACACGGGTAGGAATTGCGAATTTTTTGTCACAAATAAGTGGATCGGGTCTGTCTAGTTGTGGATCATTTTCAGTTTTAAATTTGAAAAGAAATGAGGGAGGTGATTAATTCGCAAAGAAAGTTAGCGGCTCTTGTGAACAACAAAAATGATTATTCCATCCACAAACAGTCACCGAATGGTTGGACAATTTGGTCGAATGGCGTTCTTGGAACATATTTCTTCGAAAATGAAGCTCGCGCAACCATCACCGTCAATTCGCACTGCTGTTGCCTTGTAGTAACCCAGTTTTTTAGACTTGAAAAGGAAGGTTTTAAAACTGAAGTTAATCTGGTTGCTAGGACTTGAAATCTATGAAATGGCTGACCCACAAGGGCACAAGCCTTCATCCAAACAAATTTATCATTAAGCAAAGGAGACGGTTTTGGGACAGCCAAGAAGTGTGGGCTTAACACTCCATGATGTAGTCCCAAACGTTCCGAAGAATAGCTGCCTTATGAATGACAAGTGAAGCACTTATAGGACACGGAGCATGTAATTGCCACCTCCATAAATTGGGCCTCTGTAGAAATTGTGGGAAGGCGAATGAAACTTTGGAACACTAACTGCGCAAGCCTTGCCCGAGAAAGATTCAAAAAGATAAACAGGACACCCGTAACAGAAAGAGACTTTCAAGATTTCTCATCCAGAAAAGTTGTCCAATTTCTGAACGTAGCCCTTGAGCCTCTGCTCAAAAGAAGTGGGCTCAAAGATTTTTATGGTCGCAGTATATGTCTTACACAACCCAAGTGCTTCGATTCAATTCAAATTTGGGGGGTTTAGCTGAGGTAAATTAAAATTGGCTGACTGTTAGCATGCAGCAGTCAGGCTTACGCTGGAGAAGGTCTGTTTTTTAGGTTAAGTAAGGTAGGTGGGCTGCACCAGCAAACTTGTGATACCCATAGTCAGGCAACTGATTGACCACTCCAGTCATAGTGCCGTTAATTTGATCGTAACGGCAAATGGTGACTGGACCAGATTTGAAAACCAGATAAAAGCGTCTTTACTTTGCTTTCACTGGGATTCGAACCGGGGATCACTCTAATCAGGGGCAGGCACTCCATCAACTGTGCCAACCAGTTAACGGTTTTTTCGAGTTGTGGCAATGTGCCTTCTTATTCTTGGATCTTGAAAAGATCGTGTTCGTGCACAAAGTTCGCAAAGTCTTGGCATTTATTCATCAAGTTATGGCCGCGTTATTGTGTGTTAAAAAGTCATGGTAAATAACCTTGTTGTGGAACGTGGACTGTGGAAACTCCCGTGGAGGGCATGTAGATTCCATTCATAATGTGAACATGTAAGATTCAGAGAACATTTTGAAATAATTTATAGCCGCAAACTTAATCAAAAATGTGTGTTATTTAAACTTTCTTTTGAAACCACAAAATGGATGACCCTGTATACAATCGAGTCCTCGATGGCTGTGTTCAATAATCCTCAAATTTCCAAGTACGTTAGTCTAAAGCAAGCAGAAGCGTTAGAGTTAAGTGCGTTTTAATTTAAATTGTAAGCAAGACAATATATTTGTGCTCGAGGGCTGTGTTCAATAATCATCAAATTGCAAGCATGTAAGTCTTAAGCAAGAGAATCGTTTGTTTTAAAAGCGTGTAATTAGAAACAAATTAGAAGGATGCAAGTATATCGAAGTTTTGTTTGTTAAACCAAGACTTTTAAAAGAGTGCTCGAGGACTGTGTTCAATAATCCTTAAAATGTTCAAGCACGTTAGTCTTAGAAGGTATGAGAGCAATCAAGAGAGTTAAATGCGTTAAATGAATAGAATCAAGTCAAAAGCATGCATCCAAAGCAAACAAATTAAAAAAGCGTTCCTATCGAAGTACATGCAATCTTTTGCACAGCCCCTCAATCTCTACTTAACCAGAAGCAATTCAAGTCAACGAGGAGCGTTTTCTACTTGTTATCCGATGGGATGCCATGCTGGTCTAGTCAATTAAGTGCTTACGGGTCATTATTGCTCATTAATATTCATGTCCAAACAAGTGCTTGATTTACTGAAGCTGTTCCGCTGCCTGTAGAAACTTTTGACTGGTAATCGTCTCCGTCGTCGTTGTCGTTGTCCGAAAGAAATCGTCGAACAATCAACAAACACGAGAGAAATGAAGAGAAAATTTAAGCCAATAGTGTCTTCAAATAAATCTCATGGCTACTAATCCTAACTTCAAATCAGCATTTTCGAAAGCCGCCAGCCGCGAGGGTCATTCAACAAACTGAGCGAAATTTGAATTTCCCTTATTGACCACAAACGCCAGACGACTCTCGGCTCGCCATGACTCAGCGAAGGGTACTTTGCAGTGCAAACATGTTTCAAAACAATTAGTCACGTCGTCACTCGAATGCACCTCAACTCGGACCAGCAGCATGCTCCGTTCGCGACCAAGAGGACTACGAACATGTGTAGACAATTAACGTTAAACAGACAATTTGGAGAAGTTTTATTTGACCATTTCTTCTTCTTTGCCCATCAAACGCACAGCACAACACAATGAAATTTCTTTTCACGCAAACCAAGAGTCTGATTTGACATCTGAATGGCAATTGTTGTTGCCAGCTGTCACTTATTCGGTCATGCTGAGTGAATTGAACTGAACACACACCGCATTGCGTATGTGAAAGTGAAATGATGTTGTCTTCAACAAGGGCGGAGAGGCAAACAAAAACCTTGTTTTTTGGCAAATTGCCGCACCTAATAGGGGGTCCCCTGCCTGCTGTTAGCTGTTAACGGCGGTTTACGCAACCCAATGTGGAGCAATTTGTTTCCAATTCGTGACTTCTAATGGCGCTCAGTGCAAGTGTTATATTTTTTTATCATAACGAAGTGAAAATACGTGCAAACTCTTAACCGCCATAAGTCGTAAAAATTCAGGCATTACCTCCGAAAAACAGAGGAGGAGAAAAGTAAACCATCAAGCAATTGTTACCAATTTGCGTGAAATACTTCGCGCAACAAGCACGACGCAGATAAGAGCAAATTATGTAAAATAGGTAAGCAATTAATTTTCTTTGCTCTAGTTTAACACCGTGCGCGCAGATAGTGTCACTTGTCACCTGCATGCGGTGAAAATGTGCCGTCTGTTGCATTTGGTTTGCAATGTGAGTGCGTGTGATACGGCGCGGCGGCGGCGCCCACTTATTGAAACCAGAACATTGATAGGGAAAGTGTTTCCCCCTTTAATTGCCTTTCAGACCGGAAAAAAAATGAAGAAAAAAATGCACTCCTACAGAAAATGTAAAAATAACGTGATATTTTGACAGGAGGCAAACAAAAACGGACGAACGAAAAGTCTAAAAACCCATTCAGCCATGGAGACGGAGATAACTGGTTTCTGTTTTTGTGCAAGAGAAACGAAAGTAAAATCTCAAGGGCTTGCACTTTTTATCAGCATATCCTGTCTGCCTGCTGTCGTGTCGCAACCATTCAAGGCTTTACACACACACACAGTCGCACAGACACAGAGATGAACTCCCGGGTATAGCATGCCATTAACGAGTTGACCTAGTTTCATGCGAAACCCTGTGCACTTTTCCACATGGCCGTGCCACGAAGAAAGTGCTTTCCATTTTTATTTCGCAAAGGCAAGCAAAAAAAAAACCGCACAACTGAGAGCAGCAACGACTCGAAAACTTGATCCTACCCGAAGCCAGGCGTACTTCCGTCTGCCTGACATCGTCTCACAAACACAGAGATGCATTTCGCATTCACATATGCATATGCGGTCGGATGAGCAAAGAAAGGGTTTCGTTTTTCGCCACTGCCGGGTGCACTTGTCGTTTGATACGCGCAAACGCTCGCGAGCGCGCACACACTCGTCGCTGCACTGCACCGACGCCACAGTGCGGATGCGAAAGAAAGTTTTTTCTCTTTTTTTTTTTGTTTTTTCGCGCTGATCTTTTATTGCCAAGTCGAGCGGACGAAATTAATTGCGGGTTATTATACATTTTTGTAGCTACATGGGTTTTAATTTTTCTTATTATTGCTTAGAGCGCGGTGACTCGCGGGAGTCGACTGTGCTTTGCTCCATATTTGAGGTGAAGTTAAAAATTACAGAAGAATGCATTGTGATTAAAGATGGTATAAGTCTCCTAGGTCAGTGTTCTGGTTCCACTGACTCGATTTTTTCCAAGGAAAATGATAAGGGGGCCTTTGCTGGACCCAGAAGGCGACAGAGAATGGATCGCGACCAAGTTTGAGTCGAATGGAGACGAAGGCGATGTGTTAATAATCTGCTCTGGGGTTAGAGAAAGTTTCCTCTGAAGGGGAATTAATTGCA
Source organism: Eristalis intricaria (assembly GCA_964034865.1). Classification (NCBI taxonomy): domain Eukaryota; kingdom Metazoa; phylum Arthropoda; class Insecta; order Diptera; family Syrphidae; genus Eristalis; species Eristalis intricaria. The sequence goes on from OZ035875.1 coordinate 50,752,440, forward strand.
CTTTAGACAACTCACACGGAAGAGAATTGGGCGTCTCTTTCGATAGAGAGTGATTATGCCTGTAGTCTGTGATAAGGCTGCGTTTCCACACGATGCAACAATGTCGCAGCGACAAGGGAAATTCATGAGCAAGGTTGGTGAGATGCCTACGTCCGCCTGGCAGCACATTTCTAGCTCGTTGTTGCTGTGAAATGGTTGGATGGTGTGGAATGGGGCTTTTTGATTCCATTGGAGGTTTCCATTTAGTCATGTGTACCATGCACAGGCCCTGGCTTCGTAGTCAATTCATCGAAAGAAGTCATATTTCAAGTCCATGAGTTGATGAGCTTGATTTTCTCTTAATTTATCAACAAGCTTGGATGCTGGTTATATTCTTGTGGAATCTATTATTGCCTGGACACGACGTTTTGCCATAAGCGCCTTCTGTGTCTCACTCAGTCAACTGAACCGGGGGATGGCAAATCGCAGACAACTTCGGGTGGATCGTCGATCGAAAAGTTCCCTTTCTTTCTTAGTTGTCTAATGGACTCCAAGGAACAATAATTGTGTATTTTAAATGAAAATTAATTGTTTATTTAAACCCTTTCTGGTTTGGGGAATTCAAAAAACAATATCTTTGCTAAAAGGAGTGGAGTGGTAGACAAGTCCGTTCGAGTGCCCTCTAGATGGCGCTTCAGCCCGGGGTGGACCTCGACCAAGCTTCTACAACAATATTCTCAAGCGTAAGACGTAAAATATACAAAATTTATTTGCAAACTTGTTTTTTGAGGATCTTAGGGACTTTTGGCTGTCACGACAACTCACTTAGATCTCTGTTAGAAGTCCATTCAGCTGTAACCAAACCAGAAATTCTAATCGCCAGCCCGTTGATTCCCAGTTGAACCAACGTTTTTTCTCGGATCCAAGCAAACTGCGCCAGCTTGCAACAAATCGTGGTCGTCGTGGCACAATGGATAGGTACGTCGACTCGGGACTTGAACTCTGCAACGCGATGTCACGAGTTCAGATCAGAATAGCTTAGAGTACCCATATTGGGTCAGGAGGCTAGATTTTAAACCAATTGCTAGTCTTAAGTATTTTTGTCTATTAAGTATGGAAAGTGGCCACCCTGGCGTTGCGGGTATGTACGTAGACTTGTGGGTGTGTACGCACTTGAAACCTAGGGTAGGTCTGATTTCCACGGCCCTCATTCAAGTTACTGACAACGGACAGGAGTACCCTCTGCCTAGAAAAAGCTTCTTAAACTTGGCCGTTCGAGGTCGGCCAACAACTGTAGATCCTTCTTCCATTCATAAGAGAAAAACAGCGCGTTGTCCGCAACTTGTGTTCGGACTTTTGCAAATTTTCAAAGGTGTGGTAAATCCCGAAGAAATTGAGTGGTAGATTTAAAGAAATGGTGTGTAATTTCTTAGAATTTTCACATATTGCGTTAACGCTGCTAAATGGAATGAACAACTTCTCTCACTCCTCTGTGTTCACATTTTGGTAACAAGCAAATTTTTGTGTAGGTACATTACTTTTCTTGTAAATCGTGTTGTAAGAGGGGCTTAACAACAAAGAGTGGTATCAAGAGGAAGAATTACAATGCATGGTCAATTTTACACTTCGTTTAGTAAATGTGGAATATTTGAAAATTTCCCAGAAGGGAAGTAAATCTAACACAATTGCGGTCATGAGCCTAAAAGTTCCTTAAACCACAAAAATTGAAAATATGCTGATCGTCCCTAGAGAGCTCTGGGGGCCTTTTGGGTAAATTTCGGGTTTTCCCGGTTAGATACGACACTTCTGCGCTGATAGCCTCAATTGTGGTAACGTGTCAAAACTGAATGCATGTGGTTGCTTTAGAAGTTATGCTCTGACACGTCATTTCATTTTTCCATCGTGTAAGGAAAATGACTACGATAAGAACAGAAATTCAAGAAAATATGGAAAAAAATCCGCGCCGCTGTGTTCAATTTCCGACACGAATAACTTCTAAAATTCACAGATTCACCTCTCTCTAGAGTCACTGAGAATGGTCAAAAGGTTTGCCTATCTAGCAAAGAAACCAAGCCATTCGGAGACAGTACAAAACTGTAGGTCCCACTTTACTCTGTAAAGGAACAATGAAACGTCAACTCCGGTGGTTGTTTGAGAGGATAGCCTAAGGTCTCGGATTGTAACCCCAGCAGATTTGGGAGTAGATGCCTATCAGAAAAACTGTTTTACTTCAGTAAGTTCTGTTCACAATAACTCCAAAATCTCGTCTTAAACTACGTTCCAATCGAACCGAAATCCCAAGGTTTGGATGAACTTTTACTGAAACCTCAATAGGCCGTCTAGTTCTCATCTAGTTTCAAGTGATTTCAAATGTCATAAGCTCTCAATTTTCAAAATTATTAGCTCTCAATTTACAAGGGTCCTCTAAAATAGCTGTCTGTTACCTACAGGCAATAATAAGGTCGAAAACGCCAGAAAAGAGCGAGAGATCAGAAGAAAATCAACACCAAAATGATCAAATATGAACTGAAGCCTTGTTCGATTTGGCAACCTATCACAGACAGATGAATTCGAGGGGGTTTCAACTTTGTGACAATGAGATCGACTGATTTCGAAATCCGTATAGCGAAACCTACTAGATTTGGGTTTCAACTAGATTTCAACGAAATCAACTGATTTCGAAATCCGTATAGCGAAACCTACTAGATTTGGGTTTCAACTAAATTTCAACGAAATCAACTGATTTCGAATTCGGTATAGCAAAACCTACCAGATTTGGGTTTCAACAATATTTCAATGAAATCGACTGATTTTGAAATCCGTATAGCGAATCCTACTAGACTTGGAGAAATTTGATGAAATCTCACGATTTCGTTAGGTGGAAATAAAAACAGATTTATGCCCCAACAGAGATATCATTTCGCCTTTAATTGAATGTACTCAACTCGAGTTCTGTTCGACTTGGAATTCATTACAAGTTTGTGCATCTAGAGAGAGGACTAGAGAAAACAACACTGTTTCTAGGAATGACCTTCACCCGCAAAGTCTGACTGGAGCCACCTTCCTCCGTTTAAAGTTCAAAATGCACCTTCCTCCATTTTAAGTTCAAGCCGATGCCTCTCTTAGTTCAAAGCCTACAAATCAACGCATAATTAAAGCCAGATTTCGAGGTAAATGACATCGGAAAACAAAAGAGTTCGATGGCAAACTCAGAAAGGTCAACCGAATTCGCTTGAACTCTTAGTCCGTCTTCTGCTAATCCCACTAACCAGTTCTAGTTCACCTCGTGCTGACTAGCCACTAAGTTCGCTTCCTTCAGCCGACACACACAAAACAAAATGAAATCTCCACAACAGCGCGTCATCCCAAAAAATTCACACCTCATCATATACCGTTTCTATCGCGTCCACACACTTCTTTTTGCCAAATGATATTCCGTCTAATTTACTATTCACTGACCTATATTAAATCGAAATTATATCTGTTTTCTTTTTTGTTCCTTTTCTTTCCACTCGGCTTTGCTTTTACAAAAACAAAGAAGCGAACGAATTGCATTCCACACACCACAGCAGACTTTTTTGATTCTCACCTGTTCCGTAGTCGAGACTTTTGTTTCACTTAATCCTTGACCGGCTGTGTATTGTAATCCACAAACAAATTCCACAAATATCCAACAATGGCAATCTGTATAGTAGTATAGTATGGTTTATTAATTTGACAATTTTTCACTTGATTTTATTTAAATTTTTGTTTCAATTTTGTTGTTTCACAATTCGATAGGTACACTGAATGTAAGGCACTGACTACAAGGACATGGATCCGCGCAAAAAAAACCCGTGGGATCCTGTTTCGATTTCGTTTACTACCAAGTAGAAGCACTCAATGAATGTACTCGAGACAGAAAAATTGAACAAGAAAAGAAGAAGCAAATAAAGAAAAACAGTTTGAGGAACTGACAACCAACACACCTCTCACCAGATCCGAAGCTAACATGGAAATGCGGCAGTCCCGAATCAGTATCTAGATTTTATATCGCGTGAAAGTTGTGACCCCTTTCTCCACTTTGCATGGCACTTTTTCTCAATCGAAACCCATTCGCACAAACGAGAGAGGGAGCGAGAGAGTCCACAGCTTTGAGTTACCACAGTGTAACGTGTGTGCGCAAGACGTCTTCACTCTTCAGTCACCAGCCACCAGGTACCACCACCACCACCATCATCATCGCGTCGGTAGCAGACGGCTACAGCCAGCACCACTGGAGTATGGATGAAATTTTCTTTCCAAACGTCTTTGACGTCGTCACTGCCATCAGTGGCTGTTGTTGTTTTTGCCACTTTGATGTTTGTTCAGGTATTTGTCACTCGCCGAATGTGTTACAAGGCAAAAGCTGACGTCGCTGGAGAGCCCTGCTCTTAGGTAACGAAAACACTGGCAGGCAACCCTCCAATTTGGAGTGAAAAATACCCAATTTTGCAATGCCCGGCCGCCAATGAATCACGGACAAAGCGGACCTAGCTCCTCTAGGGGGATGTCGGATTCATCAGATTCGAAATGGGCCTACTCCACACAGTCTATGAAATGTGATCGGACTTAATTGCTTTCGCGATGACCATCGATATCGATGGCTCTCTATGTCACCGCGCGGCGGCATCGGATCCGTTCCGTTGGTCATATCACTTTCACTTGTGTTGGCGGATTTATTTTCGTCCGACTGGGACTCCAAAAAAAGAAAAAAGGCAGCTCCAACACAAACATCTTGACTGGAGAATGAGTAACCGAAAATTATGATTATGGGTCATGGCCTCATCACTGAAGTGGTGTGTAGTGTGTGCCCCGGTGTGTGGAGGAACGTCCGGACTGAGTGGGGCTCTTTACGTGTTCTTTTTTGAACAATATTTCGTAACAATAACGATTCTTAAGAACTACTCTCACTTTCTGGATTTGAGGGAATTATTCGTGCTCACATGGGGCACAGGTGATTTGAAGAATTTTGTTTTCTTCTTCGCTTCCATGGATGACAGATGCGAGTGAACTTGTGAAGGTCTTCTGATGGGTAAGCGATGTGAGTTGGACATTAGGGAAGTGGTAAAATGTACAATCGGTAGTTTATGAGAATATTTCTGGACACTAGTGTTTATAAAACCCTTCGCCGCAACACTTCCCGTTCATTAAGTCCTTCGCGGCAATACTTTCGGGACATTCCCGTCCATTACATCATTTGCCGCAATACTTTCGAGAGACTCCCGTCCCTTAAGTTGTTCGCCACAATTCCCTCTGGGCACTCCCTTCCGCAAAGGCAATACTTTCTGGACAGTCCCGTCCTTTAAGTCCTTCGCCGCAATTCTTTCTGGACACTAAGGCACTACTTTGTGGACACTCCCGTCCATTAAGTTCTTCGCCGTATTACTTTCTAGACACTCCCGTCCCTTAAATACTTGGCCACAATTCTTTCTAGACACTCCCGTCCCTTAAGTTCTTCGCCGCAATACTTTCTGGACCCTCCCGTCCTTTAAGTCCTTCTCAGCAATACTTTCTGAACACTCCCGTCCATTAAGTTCTTCGCCGTATTACTTTCTAGACACTCCCGCCCCTTAAGTACTTGGCCACAATTCTTTCTAGACACTCCCGTCCCTTAAGTTCTTCGCCGCAATACTTTCTGGACGCTCCCGTCCTTTAAGTCCATCTCAGCAATACTTTCTGAACAGTACCATCCATTAAGTTCTTCGCCGTATTACTTTCTAGACACTCCCGCCCCTTAAGTACTTGGCAACAAGTCTTTCTAGACACTCCCGTCCCTTAAGTACTTGGCCACAATTCTTTCTAGACACTCCCGTCCCTTAAGTTCTTCGCCGCAATACTTTCTGGACGCTCCCGTCCTTTAAGTCCATCTCAGCAATACTTTCTGAACAGTACCATCCATTAAGTTCTTCGCCGTATTACTTTCTGGACACTCCCGCCCCTTAAGTACTTGGCAACAAGTCTTTGTAGACACTCCCGCCCCTTAAGTACTTGGCCACAATTCTTTCTAGACACTCCCGTCCATTAAGTTCTTCCCCGCAAAACTTCTTGACATTTCGTCCAATAAGTCCTTCGTCGCAATACTTTCTGGACACTTCCTTCCACAAGGGCAATACTTTCTGGACACTCCCGTCCTTTAAGTCCTTCGCCGCAACACTTTGTGGACACTTCCACCCATAATGATTCCTCTGTCCAATAAGTCTGCTCTATATCTCGCTTCAATTCTGATTAATTGTCGATGAATTCCTACCGACCAAAGTTCAACTTACACCTGTTAACCTGGAGATAAACCCACTTATTCATCTCGACAATCGTAGCTAAGTTAACATCAAGAGTCCGGCGATCAATCACTTTGATAGATCTTAGAATTCATATTTTTAGATGCATAACATGAGCTGTGGCAATAAAAGACATCAATTTATTGGAAAGATTGTTAAAGCATAAGCATTCCATGTAAAAATCCAAATTCGTTGTTCTGGGATTGATAAATTAACGAATCGAATTGAGTCTGTGTTCTTGTTGGATGTTGTGGCTGGTAAATCATAGCGATTTTCATTTAGTCGGGAGATGAATTACCCTGTCCAGTGAATAGTTCTGTTAGGGTCTTTACCACTGAAGTAACGTCAGTCGGTTCTCGATCAGTAGCACATATAGATTAGGCCTGCTTCTCGGATACGATGGGCTGTCTGTTGCAGGCACATTCAGTTTCAAATCAATGTTGTGATCTATTAAACATTTGAACAGTGGGGTCGTGATGCACTCTACTGCTCTATTCTACATTCTCCGAGTTCAAACCCCAGCTATGACGTAGAGTTTAGTTACCCTCGAAGGTCAGTTGAAGGCTAATGAAAGGAATAAGAAACTCTGAAACAAATATAATAACCTCGATTGTTCAGTCGATACAAAGCGGCCATTCAAGGTTTTCTTCGATGCCGCCAGCTACTTCAGCTATGTTTTCTTCGTTTCCGGCCAATCTCTATCCAGATGGTGGCTTAAGATCTAAAAGAGTGTTCCACAGTAAGACGGTCCAACGCCATAAATTCTAACATACCATGAGCTATGCATTGATTTCGTCCAAGCAAGTCATTCCGGGTCTGCCAAGGGGTAGCCCACCTGATGGAATCGCATTCAAGGCCAGACTCGGAAGTGGTGATGGTGGGAAGATTAGTGCCACGTTGCCAAACCATTCGTACCACATTGCCAAACCATCGAAGCGTAGTCCTTTCCGTTCGAGGAAGCAGCTGTTCAACATTGAACAACGAAAGAAAAACTGCATGTGTTCGAGAAATAAGAATCAGTTACAATATAAATACAGTGGACTCTCCCTAAGTCGAACTCCCTCTAAGTCGAAACTCTCTTTAACTCGAACTTTTTCGCCACATTTTACATACATTTACCTCAATATTCCTTACAAAAACCTCTCTCTAAGTCAAATTCCACTAACTCGAACAAATTATGTCATCCCGTGGCAATTCGACTTAGGGGGAGTCCACTGTATATATAAAAAATAAATTGATTAACAATAACTTTAAAAGTTGTCTGTCAGGTTGATGCGATTTCTATTTAAATAATTAAGCTTAGTGAGATAATTCGTTCAAGAAAATTCATTGATAAGTAAATGACGGTATTTAGGAGCGTGTACGTGCACGTTACGTACATGTACAGCTGATGGTAATCATATCCGTTCAAAATTCTAATGAATTGTGCTCGATCAAGTTCGTCTTCTGTATGGTTTCAATATTGGGCATAAAGGGAAATGTGTTTTCAGCGGAATCGAGATTGCAGATCGTGCAGAGGCCAATTGTATTATTACTGAAAGCTCTCTCTTAAGTAGTCCACAACGCGATTTCCAAATTAGACTGATCATTTCACGAGGATTATAGTCTTCAAAGTAGTTGGGAACATCAGTGTAGGATAAGTTACAATACTCGTCATGAAACTGCGACTGTCGTTCATGGCTTGTGTGTGAATTCACTCCAGTGGTTTTCCTTAAGCTTAGCAATAAGTACATCCTTAGGAAGTATGATTTATGCCATTCAGACTTCATCGGCCAGTTGAACAATATTCCAGTTAGCTGGAAAAGCACTGACCACTCTTTTGCCCAGTATATTTTCTGTTGAGTAATTCTTCTTCTTCTGGTGGCGCTACAGTCCGGGGTGAACCTGGGCCTCAACCAGTAAGCTTCTGCAGCCGGCACGATCTTTAGCCAGCTGTCTCCAACTGCGCACACCAAGTTGATTGAGGTCCTTCTCCACCTGGGTGCGCAATCGGTTCCGTGGCGTCCTCTATTGCGTTGTCCCACTGGTTCGGAGTTGAAGACTCTTCGGGCTGGAGCAGTGTTTAGCCGTTATAGACGTTGAATCCGTAGACGCCTGACTAGGCTCATGCCGCTGTACAGCCCGTACAGTTCGTGGTTGAATCTTCTTCTCCAATAACCATCAACGCAGACAGGACCGAAGATTGAACGCAGAACTTTTCTCTCGAAAAGACCAAGTGCTTCTTCAACCGCTTTTGAGATTGTCCATGCCTCCGCACCATAGAGCAGGACAGGGATGATCAAGGTGTTATATAATGTTAGGTTGGTCCTTCGAGAGAGAGAGCTTGGCAAGAGTAATTCTGCGTTTAATATCGGTACTGGTGTTGTTCGCACTGTTTGTGTGTACTTGCAAGCCGAGGTAGACGACGTCCTTCACTAGTACGAAGTTATAGCTGCCTATGGTGACGTTTTGGCCAAGTCGTCGATGTTGTGCGTCCTTTCTCGATGACAGCATATACTTCGTTTTGCCCTCGTTCACCGCTAAACCCATTTAAGCCGCCTCCGCCTCAATACCAGCGAAGGCTTCATTGACGGCTCGCTGTGTTCTGCCAATCACGTCAATGTCGTCCGCGTATGCTAGCAGTTGCATGGACTTCTGGAAGACCGTGCCTCTAGTGTTGGCGTGTGAGTCTTGCACGATTTTCTCCAGGATGATGTTAAAGAAATCACATGACAGCGCGTCACCTTGTCTAAATCCTTTTTTTACATTGAAGGTCTCGGTGAGTTCGTTACCGGCCTTGATGGAGCAGCGAGAGTTCTCCATCGTCATCCTGCACAACCTGACGAGTTTGGTAGGAATGTCAAAACTAGACATGGCGTTGTATAGCTCGTCCCTATGCACGCTGTCATACGCGGCCTTGACATCGACGAATAGGTGGTGGGTGTCGATCTGCTCTCTCTAGGATCTGCCGCAATGTGAAGATTTGGTCGATGGTGGACTTCCCCGGCCTGAAAGCGCACTGATAAGGACCTATCAGGTTGTTGACGAATGGTTTCAGGCGCTCACACAAAACGGCAGAGAGGATCTTATAGGCGATGTTGAGAAGACTTATCCCTCGGTAGTTGGCGCAGTTGAAGGGTTCTTCTTTCTTGTGGATCGGGCAACTCCACTCGTCGGGCATGGTTTCCTCCGACCATATCTTACAGATGAGTTGGGGCAGCTCATCTCCAGCTGCCTTAAACAGTTCCGCAGACAGTCCGTCTGCACCAGCAGCTTTATTCGACTTTAGTCTCGATATCGCTATCTTGACTTCGTCTAGGTCGAGGGGACGGAATTCTCGTCGATCATCGTCCATTGTGTGGAGTGGAACATTCTGCCTGACAGCGGTATGTGAGTCTTCCTCGCCGTTTAACAGTCTACAGAAATGATCTTTCCCAGTATCGACTGCAAATCTACTACGAGTTGTCCCTTTGCGTAGCGACAGGCTTCTGTCCGAATTTTGTATCCATTGGATAGTTGTTTTAACCGTTGGTAGAACTTTCGGACATCAACTGATTGGGTTCCATTGTTCGTCGATTGTTTCCCCTGGCAGGGTTGGACTCATTCGGACACCATTTCTGCCGTAACATCTCTCTATTTCCTCGATCGCGCGCTTCTCATGCTCTTTCTTTTTCTTTTTTGAGAAGCCGGTGATCTTCCCTTCTTTTAAGTTCGTAGAGCTCACGAACCGCTCTCGTTCTTCTGTCCAGCGTCGCCTTGTATGCTGCTTGCTTCGCTGAATGTGCGTGCCTGCACTCGTTGTCAAACTAGGGGTTTTTTTGGGGTGGCGTTTTAAAACCCAGCATATCAGATCCAGCTTCTCTGAGGGCTTTTTGATAACGGTTCCATTGTTGGTCGATTGTTTCCCCTGGCAGGGTTGGACTCTCTGAGAGCTTTAGGGAGACTCAATCGGCAGTTGCTAGCGGTCAATTGCGATTGTAGCTTTCCGACGTCAAACTGTCTTGGTCTTGCTCTACTCCGTTGTCCTATCGATATGCGTGTTCCTACCTTGGCTACCAAAAAGGAAACGATGTTGGCTCCTCGGAATGTCCGGACATCTCGAGAATACTGGAGGAGTGTCTGACGTCGATCACAATGTGATCAATCTGGTTGACGGCGGATTCATCAGGAGACCGCCAGGTCCCTTTGTGGATGTTTAGGTGAGGGAACCGCGTGCCGGCTACAAAGCGGTTTCGCCCCGTTACGAAGTCCCAAAGCCTGAGTCCGTTCTCGGACGTGTTGTCGTGCAGGCTGTGCTTCCCGATGACTCTAGCAAAGATGTCTTCATTGCCCAGCTTTGCGTTGAAATCTCCTAGAACGATCTTGGTGTCGTAGCTGGGGCATTGATCGTATGTTCTTTCTAGGAGATCGTAAAGTCGTCTTTGCTGTCGTCATCCTTATTCTCCGTTGGGGCGTGGGCGCATATCAGGCTGATGTTGCCGAATGTAGCCTTGATGCGGATTGTTATGAGGCGCTCGCTTATGTACTTAAAGCTTCAGACTTCTTGCCTAAGTCTGCCTCGAACAACAAACCCGCATCCGAATAAGCGCTGCCTTCGCTCTTTGCAGCAATCGGCGATGTAAATATCGCAGTTTTTCATCCTCTTTTTGCGCGGCCCATCCCATCCCGCACCTCCTGAATGGCGGTGATATCTGCCTTATAAGCTTCGAGGGCTTCCGCAAGTTCATCGGCTGCACGTAGTCTGATCAGGGACCTCACATTCCACGTTCAGAACCGAAAACCGTTGTCCTTATTTCGTTGTCAATGGTCGTCAGCAGTAGGGTCATCCGTATCCGAGGCTTCTCGTCGTTTCTGAACTATAATTTTTTACACGGTGGGGAAGTTAAACCCACGCGCAACCCCTGAACCTGGAGGACTGAATCCTGGTTTAAACCCCTGGACAAGGGGGCCGCTGCATACATTAGTTCACCTCTAAGCGGTTGCTTTAAAGGCTATCCAGAGGGCGCCGCGAGGAGGCTGTATGTCAACTTGACCTGTGCATTTAACAGGGATCGTTGCTGGCATCTCGGCAAGTTGAGAACGGTTCTGGAAGTGCAACCAATCTTTGAATGTATCGAAAATGTAGATAATGTGTAGTCAGGAATTCTTTCTCCAGACCGGTTTCAATGTTAAGGGCGTAGTTAAGTGTGTTGTTTGGTAGAAGTGAACATCTTTTTATGAAGAAACGTTGAAGTTTTTCAGCTTGGATGCGTTCAGAATATCCCCATACTTGTGCGATGTAATTCATTGTTGACCTTGTAGCGTCTTTGTACATTTTGAATTTGGCTGGCATGTGGCATTTATTGAGTTTTTGGATATTGTCAGCCCTTGATTGAGATGTGTTGACCACGACATGTTGTGTGTGAAAGTTACGTCTAGGTATTTGTATTCATTATAATAATAATAATAATATAGGTGGCGCGACAGTCCGAGGCGGGCCTGGGCCTAGCTTTTCAGCAACCACTTCGTGTTGTGCTTGCTATTGTTCCTTCACGAGTGGAAGGGACATTCAGTTTATTGCCAACTCCGAACGGCGAAGTTGAGAAGCTTTTTCTAGACAGGAATACTCTTTGAGCATTGTCAGTGACTCGAAAGAGGTGGAGCTGTGAATTATCAAAGGTGGTGAATTCGGGTATCGAACCTAGCACCCTCTGCGTAGGAATCGACGCACTAACCCACTACGCCACGGCGACCCACACTTGTATTCATTAGTGCTGTTTATTTCTGTGTTGTTAAAGAGCCATTTTTTATCAGCTGCTCTTCGGTCACCGTTTCGAAATATTACTATTGCTGATTTCTCTAAGTTTACCACTAAACCCCATTTATTGCAATATGTAATAAAGTCATCAATCATGATTTGTAGAGAAGCTGCACTGTCAGTAATATTTTTATTGACAAGTCATTGATAGTTATTCCACCCGGAAGTTCAAAGTGTAGACCATTTAAAAATAGATTGAAGAGCATGGCACTAAGAACACATCCTTGTTTAACTCCTTTGTTGATTTGGATTGAATGACTCTCTTAATAGGACCATCCTATACTCCTGCAGACCACTCAAGAGTGAACGTCGACGAAGTCGAGGGCTTTTCCAAATCGACTGACAGCGGTATTGGAGTCTTCCTTCCAAAACAGCTGTCAGCACATAGTTAAGACAAACTCCCAACCCTTCTCGATTGGTTATGCCTCTGCCGGGAAAAAAGCCGAATAATCGAATTAATTTGAAACATTTCATTCGTCTTTCAAGTTAAAAATTCGAAACTCATTCCAATCATTGTTGACAATCAACTCGAACTCGAATTTGTTTTCATTAAAACCACAAACAGTTTCTTATTGACGACGAACAAAGGCATTTGTACCTCTGACGCGAACAATTACATTTTCTGTAAGCGCATTCGAAGATTAGACACACAAAGCATTCACCTGTTATGTCTATACGCGCCTTCCTCGGAAGTGACAGGCAAACACAAATAATTACTTAATTATTCGCCGAACCAATGCGTTCTCGTAAATCTTCGCCTAACAAGACATAGTACATGACTTTCACTAAAACAAAAAGAAAAACGCAGACAGAAACAGAAACCCCATAAAAAACCGGCCATGTTTTCGTTAATAATTTGCTTTGAAAGCGCCGGAACTAGGGCTACTGCACCGAGTCTTGGGCGCCATAAAACCCGAACAATAATCACATCAATTCGCTCAGCAGCACAATGGAAACGAAGAACGACGAGAATCTCGAGCGTTACGCCATTCTCGAGAGTACTCATAAAATGTAAATTCCCAGTTTATCTGCTCGTCATTGATCTTCAATCTAAGTTCGCCGAGATTGTCGAGACACTATAGAGTTAGCCATCAAAGTCGACTGACGAATCGAGCTGTCCAATCGATGTTGCGTAACGCCACCTCTGCCAGCGACACCATCTCCGCCCGGCGAAGGAAAGTAAGAAAGCAAAGTTCTTAATTGAAATATAACCATCGGGACCTGGCTGACAATGGCCAAGAGGTGCGCACTTAAGTATCAGTTACCATCATAATTTACGGGAGCGGATTTCACCAAAGACCCACCACACCTCCGTCTGGCATGACCAACACTCTGTCGGCGCTCTGCCGCGGAGGCAGGCAGCCGATCGCGCCTCGAGATCTATTTCTTTCATTCGCATTCTTTGTTGTATTTTTGAAAAGGTATCCATAGCCACACTGTACTGAGTTTTAGGTTCGTTACTTCTTGGTCAAATTTGCATAACCAAATCGAAAGTGAAAAGTACTAGTGCTCCAGTGTGTGTGCCGGGCGGGAACTTTCATGTGAAGACTGAACTAGATGTCAGTGGTTAGTCGATTTTGTTTCGAATCGAATTTGCCATCTAATTGGATCGACAGATTATCAAACCGACGACGGTTTTACGAGTATCTTCAAAAACAAGCCAAAATATTGGGTCAGGCTTCGTTGGTATTCGCTTCACGGAGATTAGTCTGCTTTTTGCTTGTCTAGCTTCTTCCGCGTTTCGAGTGCGAGTCAATTTACGCGAAAATATTTTGTCTTGCGATCAACAAATTTAACCTACAATGGTGGAGACATTCAAATGTGTCCGCAGCATGAATTGTACGCATATTCTGTTTTCGTTCCTGCGACTTCTGCGGTGGTCACTGTGGGCGATGACTGAGAACTCAGTGCGTGTCCCAATCTGTGGATCCCAATCTTTGTGACTAGTGGAGGCCATTGACAATGACATTCTTTTGTTCACATTGTGTGTTTATTTATTTGCTTCTTTCAAAGTTTTATCTTCGGACGGACTTGTGTAGGCAAGAGCTTGAAATGGAGATTTCTTCCACATTTGACCACTCTTTGGTTACCTTAAATTCCTATATTTTCTGGCATTAATCATAACGGTCGCAGTGGAGATGTCATTACTGCATACATTGCAAGACTTGATCAACTTGACTTTGGAACCATAGTCACGCCATATTGTGCAGGCACCAGCGTCTGCACTTAGCTTCTATTAAATATATCTCTTGGTGAAATCCGGGAGCCAAGTATTTTGCAGATGGAGTACCTTATTAGCGTGCGATAACATTGGCAGCTGAAAACAAGAAATTTGGAGAGAGCTGTCTTTCATCGATGACTGTCATCAAATCCAAAATGTCTTGTATCTACGATGACTTGGTCTTTATTCCGAAGATTCAACCTGCCCCTCCTCGAGTCAGGAGGTTCGGATTCGAGACTGAGACCGTCCGACCCACCGGACATTCACATCGTGGTACAGCTCGTATATTTCGTGGTCATGTCTTCCTCTCCATTCAGTTCTTCATTCCTCGCAGACAGACGCAGAAGATTCCTGTCGAAGGCAGCTCTGCTGTTTTGTGGTCGTCATGGTAGGTTAGGTTAGGTAGGGGGGCTGGTAGTGCATTCACCAGCACACTTAGACCATGTTGGTCCATTGTGATACCCATAGTCAGCCTACCACCACGATTGATGGTCCTGGTCATCCTGATAACTGGTAAAAGAGTTTTGTAAAGGCTGGAGTCAGGAGATTTGAGCCCAATTGTTTGACAATCCTAAATACCATGAGTTCATAAGTGCAACACTTTTAGCTATATTTATAGATGATATAACAGCGTATCTGCCTGCAGGAATAAGAATTGCCGAACAAGTAATTAGAGTGGTGCTTTACGCAGACGATATTGTTCTGGTAGCAGAATCCCCTCAGAGTTTACAGCTAATCTTCTGCAAATACTGGAACCTGAAAGTGTATCTTGAAAAATCAAAGATTATGATCGTTCGCAGCAGACCAACTAAGGTTAATAACAGTGAAAAATGGTTTTTGGATAGCGAATCAATAGAAATTAATAAATATCTTGGATTATGTTTAACGCCTGACATGAAAATAAATGTTAATTTTGAAAACAACAGCTAAAGTCTCATAAGTGCCTCGTGGAAAAATATAATAAGCGACTTATTCCTAACCACCAGTTCGGTTTTAGAAGCAAGCATTCAACTATTGACCAAGTACATCGCATAACTGATGTTATCGAAAAATCGTTTGAACAAAAGCAAGTCTTTTCAGCCGTATTTCTCGATGTTTCTCAAGCCTTTGACAAGGTTTGACATGAAGGCTAGAGGTTTGACAAGCTTCAACAATTCCTCCCGAGAAAACTTTGCACAATTTTATCGAACTATCTATCGGATAGAA
The DNA here is from genome assembly GCA_964034865.1 of Eristalis intricaria. Taxonomy (NCBI): domain Eukaryota; kingdom Metazoa; phylum Arthropoda; class Insecta; order Diptera; family Syrphidae; genus Eristalis; species Eristalis intricaria. The sequence continues at coordinate 50,767,918 of OZ035875.1, forward strand.
TCTTCCGTGTGAAATATGGGAAAGAATACTCCCTATTTAAATGTACCCAGCTTGTAGTACCACAAGGAAGTGTTCTTGGTCCCCTCCTTTACTTATTGTATAGCAGCGATATATCGCAGGACGTAGGCTTAGTGCTAGGCACATTTCCTGACGACATCGCCATTTTGGTAACTGCCAAAACGGTCGTAGAATCAACCAGAAAATTGCAATGTGCTTTAGACCGGTTACACGAATGGACGAACACTCAGCGAATTGAGCTTAACGAAGCTAAATCCGTTCATATAAATTGTACGTATAAAAACGTGAATAACTTGCCCATTTTTATAAATAATGTTCAAATACCCTTCGGCAAATACCCCGAGAATGACTCTCGATGTAAAGCTTAAATGGAAGGAGCACGTCAAAAAGAAACGTGAGGAGCTCCAATTAAGATACAAAGACATGTACTGGCTTATTGGAAAATATTCCAAGCTATGTACTTACAACAAAGTGCTTATAAACCCGTCTGGACGTATGGTATACAACTATGGGGTTGTACCAAAGAAAGTAATAGAAACATACTACAAACTTTCCAAAATAAAGTGCTAAAGGCCATCGTCAATGCACAAAAAACAAGGATATCCACAGAGATCTTGGAATTTCATCAGTCCAAGATAAACTCTGCTGTCTTGTGGGTCGCCGTGGCGTAGTGGATAAGTGCGTCGACTCCTACGTATAGGGTGCCAGGTTCGATACCCGAATTTACCACCTTTGATAATTCACGGCTCCACCTCTTTCGAGTCACTGACAATGCTCAAAGAGTATTCCTGTCTAGAAAAAGCTTCTCAACTTCGCCGTTTGGAGTCGGCATTAAACTGTAGGTCCCTTCCACTAGTGAATGAAAACTAGCACGCACGACACGAGTGGTTGCTGAGAAGCTAGGCCCAGGTCCGCCTCTAACTGTCGCGCCACCTACATTGTATTATTACTACTCTGCATGTCCACATAAACTCTGCTGTTCTTCCAATTCTCAAAGAAAGAAACTCTGTTCGCCGTCTTCAAAGGATTAAGCCCCTTGACCTAGTACGGTGAATTCAACCCGCACTTAGCTGCGGTGTTAGCAAGAACCCTCAATGCAGAATCTCTTGCCAAAGGCGTCTAAACCAAGAAAGTAAAACTGCTGGACAAGTGTAAAACTTAGTTGTAGTGGGAATATATTTAATTTGAAGGCAGGTGCTTTGACTGGGTAAAAATCCCTTTCGCTATGTGGGAACGGTCCCCATAGTGTCTCTTGAAGACTTTCATCTACCCTCGCAAAAAAAAATGCTAGACAGAAAATCTTCAATCCAGCTTATCTCTCTTGACAAAGGTTCTTTCATCTAACCTACTGACCCTATCCGGGTACTCTAAGCTATCCTAATCTAAGTTTATTTTTGCCTTTCGGCGTAAACTTATGTTATGTTTTGTCTGTCCAAGAAAAGTGGTAAAAACAACGTGACTTTATTTATCTAACTTAAGAAACCTTAAACCATCTTAACGTTGGTTACATAAAGCTTAAAAACTATCTTGACTATGTAATCTATACGTCGTGGTGCATCTTTATTTACTTTTATTAATTTATATACAGTCGAACTTCAATAACTCGAACCACCACTTGCCACAAAAAAAATTCGAGTTATCAAGTAAAATACTATATCAATATAAATATTTATTTCTTTACGATATAACACATAAAACGATGAGGAGCATAATTATTATTTAAAATAGTCTTTTATACATGACTGAAGAGCGGATTTTCTATTTTGGCCTAAAAAAAATCTTTAATGGAATTTAAACCATTGTAGGTAGGTACATAGAATCGTTTGTTGTCTTATGATATAAGCGCAAAATGGATGATGAATTTGCAACCAACTCGTTTGAAGGTGGTTGAATCAAATAATCCTCAATTATCGCCTAATCTTTCCCTCTGCGATGTACACTGCCGGTGTCGTCGTTATTGTCCAACTGAGAAGATTCGGGCATCTGTGAGACACGTCTAAGTAACAAACTTGCCATCCATCTGCAGAAAATCATATGCATACTAAACACCTTGTATAATTCTGGTATTTCCCTCATTTCTTTCGCTTGGGAGTTCAGTTCTGAAAATCATAGGAATTTCATCCACTTCCCCCGATGAGAATATTCACCAAAAGCACGATTTCGTTTATACTAGGTGAAAGGAACATACAAACGCAGTGCCCCGAGATCGATCCCTTATAAAACGCAGAACGCATATTATTAGAACGCATATACGCAGAATTCGGGAATTTCTATTCAGAATTCGACTTATTGAAGGTGACTCAAGTCATTCGAGTAATCGAAGTTCGAGTTTTCGAAGTCGAATTACATGTACATTTCGGCCTTGGCACTATTGCCAACCAATTTTATTCGAATTATCAAATATTTGTATTATCAAAGTTCGACTGTATATATTTATTTTTGTGGATATTTTTTATTTTATATTTATTTTTTTGTTTATCATTTTTTTATAATTGTTTAGTTTATTAGTATTTATAGTTATATTTATGAGGTATGTAAGTTGGCTACCACCCACCAGTAAAATTGCCGTTCTTTGACAGTCTCTTGCCTACCTCAAGTGGGGAATGCTCCATTGAATCAGAGAAGATACTCGTGGCTGATCCTCGTATTGCAGTCGCCTGTCCCACGACATGGTAGATAACAGGACATCCTTGTGGGTCCTATATGGCATGCTTCTGGAGGAATACAGCCGTTAAAGCACTCATGGTAAAAACTATTGGGGTAGTAAGCCGCAAAGATAAGACTGTTGAAAGAAGTCATAGCTCGTGCAATGTGCCTTCTGATCTACTTAATAATAAAATTATCCATACTGTTCAAGTTTGCCTCGTTGTACAGGACCTTGTCAGGATAGAACTTCTTGTACTCAGTCTCGTGTGTACGATACAACCGGATGCAGGTCCGAAGAGACTGTCTCTTCAACAACTTCACTTTTACCATCTAAAAGGGACTCGGGTTGATTCACAGTTGACAACCGCACGCCATAATTGACCGGATTAGGGCCATGCAGCACATTACCTTCACGCTGGTATCAAGTGCTGTAAAACAACCCTCTTGCCACAACAAAGGCTTTTTTAGCTTTTGTCAGATATTTGACAAACTTATGCCTTACAGAGCATCATCTTTTGTTCGCCGAACCTCCTCCCCTTTCTTACCATCTGCAAATGGTGGTTTCATCCATCGGATGGTGCCTGATTCCAGGTCCTCTTCTCAAGCACCTCGCAAATTCTTCAGCTATCCCTTGAATCGCCCTGGCCCAACATAAAGTGCTGCGAGCAACATAGAGTTCTTCACAGAGCGCGTCAGTGTGTCGGTGTGAAAAGATTGAACAACTTTGACATTTATCAACCGATTGGGAAGACTTGAGTGTTTTTGAAACGTCAAGTTTGACAATGAATTGCTTGACACCGACGGTAGTTGTGTTAATTCCACGTAAACATCGTCGAAAATATCGTGGCCAACAAGCACTGTCTGGCATAATTAATCTTCGTGTGGTGTCGAATCATGTCGAACACGGGACAGCGAAAGATCATCGACACGCCATCAACGCCCAAGATGTTCCAATAAACTTCACGCCAAGTCTAAGACCTTTTATGACATTGAAACTCTCAAATTGTGATGGCCTCTTCTTTGGGCAGTGTAAAACATCTCAGTTCACCAAGTTACAGTAGCAACACCGCTGCATATCACAATTTATGGGCAACATTTTACGATCCACAAATTTGGGCAGTAGTCGTCTTCACATCTCTCTGCGATACCGACAATCTTCATCTAGCCTAGGTGAAATTAAAACTCAATTATGCAGAAACCATTAAGAGATACGGAAATACGAATGCCAACAGAGATACTTTTTCGTCTTCTCTTCTCGGATAATTTTCAATTTCAAATTTCAATTTCTAACCCAATGCGATGGATATGTGAACGGTTGTGCCCCAAAAACTTTATCGAATGGAACCGATACACAGTTAAAATACATCTCTACCTATCTGCATAGAGAACAATGCGTTCATAAATTTTGAAAAAAAAAAAAAAACCGAGCAACCAGTAAAAACTACTTGAAGCATACACTCGTCCGAATGGAAGACGAAGAGGTGACTTTGATTGTGAACTTCTGTCTAATTGTTAATCATCACCTCGGAGCGGTGGTGGTGGTGCCGATCGATAAATTTCAACAACAGCAACCACGACGACTGCAAGAATCTTACGGTGATAGTGAAAGTTCAAATAAGACTGTTGGCTTTTGGTTTTTTGGAAACGTTTACCAAAAACGAAAACAAAATACTCGACTCCACATATCACATCTGCATGAAAGTAAACGCAGACGAACGTTAAAGATGAATCTAATGAATGAATCTGCGCATAAACAAATGGATTAGGCTGCGTTTTGTGTTCGGCGACGGTGCGGGGGAATAATTAAAATTGTATTTGTTTTTTATCATTGAGGTGAAAGGTAGGCGATCTTCTCGAACAGCAAAAGAGAAGACGGCTGAACACGGGCCCGTGTGAGACGTAGTGCTTACTTTCGATGAATGATTTGAGTGCAGTTTAATTAAGAGAATAGACGTGTGCACGGATGGGGGTACTTTGAATGCACTACGTAGGGACAGGTAGCGGAATTAATGGTAAGTGGTGCTTGACGAATGCAGGCTGGCGAGTGAAAACTAAACATCCCTTCTGGAGGTAATGACCCAAGCTAATTAGAGCATTCCAAGTTATAAGGCTGATAAGAAGGTCGGATGAGGTGAAATGGGACACAATAGCAATGTATTCGGTGGAGAATGAGAAGGTCTTTGGAGCAGCTTTGTGTGGATGGATTGGAATAAACTAGTACGTTCAATAGTGCTACGACCACAGTCTGTCATTTTGTGGTACTATGATCCAAACAACTTTTTGTAGCGAAGTTTTTCCTTCTTAAATTTTTATTGTGGCATGAATTTTAAATTTAATTCAAGAGGTTTGATTTTAATTTTACATCTACAAAATAATACAATTTGCCATTAAATATTTAAATTTTATATTTTTTATGATGATTTGAAGGAAACCCACCAAAAACCTTCATTAAACAAAGTTGTTGCGAATTTCGGATGGTGAACATCGCATTAGTGTCGGTAAAACAGTTTCAAATAATTACTACGTCACATTTGACATTTTTTAAAAATTCTTTGATAGAAAACAGAAGGCTAGAACACAACGTGTACATTTTGTGAATAAAGAATAGATGAATCTTAAAATAATGTGTGACTTGAATTTTTTCTTGTCTGTAACTGAAACACTGGACATGTTTTGTACAATAACGGATGGTCAGGCAACATTGTGTCGGAAGCTGAAAGTGGACCAATGGTAGCCCAACACTTGACCCTAGAAGTCTGGTTTGGTACACAGACGTATTAAAGATTGATTCTGGGGTGGGGGAGTCTTTGGGCCCAACACGAGGATATCCGTACCAATGGGGTCGAGTCCTACAGTGTTCCAAGCCGAAATCCCCGCCATGTAGATCTGCGTCAGACATAACCTCCACAAAGGTATCAAGGGGGCATTAATACAAATATTCTCAGATTGCACTTTCGTCCAATCGAATGGACTCCAAAACAGTCAAGTGCTGCTATGACGCCTTGCAATCCCTTGCCATAAAAAGCAAAGTGAAACTTGGCTGAATCCCTGTACATAGAGGGATTTAAGGCAATGAATCCGCAGATGAGCTCGCGAGGGCTGGCTGGCAGCGTTCATCGGCCCAGAACCGTTCTCCAGTATCAATTGGAAATCAGCTACAACTCTGACTAACTGAAAACAAACTTTGCCTGGTCCTGGTCTTAGGCAGTCCAAGAGATTAACAGGCCTTATTCATAAAAGGAAATACTCCATCTTAATAAGAATAGCTTAAGATTGCTAAGAAGCTTTCTTAGCGGCCACTTCGGCCAGAAATATAAAAAAAAAATAATCTAGGATACACGAAGGTTCTCCTTTGAGAAGGAGTGAAGGAAGAGTGCCTGGAGAGTCTCTCGTTTTCACAATTTCCTTCAATTACCCTGTTACCGCATGAGGTGAATATCAATTTGCTACCATCTGGTTGTGACATTGACGTTGACCCAAAAATAAAACCAACCATATTCTATGTTGGCATCATTTTTATTTTTTTTTTTTAATCCAAGACTAGCTTGGATCTGTACAACGGGAGCAATTATAACCACTCCAACGGCAGATACAGGAATTATACTAAACCTACTTCAGGTACACATTGCGGCTCATGATAGACTAAAGCTGCAAGGCAAGCTGTAGCGCTACAACGAACTTATAACTTTAAGGAAGGGATCCTAATCAGAGACCTAAAGCTTCGCAGACTGGTCGATCACGATAATGAGCTAAGCACAGAATGCAAAATGATTGTTTAATCTTGTCAAAGCCTACCTGGGATGAATAAGTGCGCCCAGAGATGGCACACAAACGGGTCGGAGTCAAAAAGGGGAGTAGGAGCCAACATTGTGGGACCTAGATGTAATTTACTCATGCCTATTCCTAGAACATCCAATATGCGAGCCATGACATGAAAGCCATGCAGCCAATAAATAGGCAGATGTCCAAGCAAAGAAGATGACAGGAACTCCTTTTGACGTGACTTTCCCACCTTGTGGATTTAGCAACGTAGACATGAACACAACACAAACAACTGGTCAAATAAATGCAGCGTCAAATTCTGTCACAGTCTGGAAAACTCCAAAAAATTCATGGTGACCGATCCCAGGAGAACCATGGCGGCCCTAAATTTGAACCATCTGGCAATCCATCTGGCGTATTTACTGACCAGTTCGCCTGCAACTGTTACCTGCACAAAGGGGCACGGGATCTCAGAAAACAGTAGCCACTGTGGACAATCAAAGAAAACCATGGAACACCTCGTCGACGGAACAGGTACAGACCATCACGGTATTCCATCTAGAGATGATCATATTCTCAAGGTAGCTCTAAAGCCCTAGATCAAGAAATTGGGGACAATAAACCTGTCGTGGTTGCAGTGCTATGTGATCAGATTCACTACTCCTTTTCTTCAATTTTATTCAATTCACATAGGGTCAGCCAGTCTTCTTCTCGAAAGGTCCAGAGATGCACTCGGCCAAGATTTTATTGCAAACAATACCGTGGCTCTCAACATAAATAGGCTCTCCAGCTTTTGCAATATTGACATATTATGAAACTACATTGGCCTCATCCAAAGAGCCTCTCCAGCTAGCGTCATCTCTAGCTATGAGTCTCCAGTTTCACAAGTCAAGCTGGTTGAGATCCTTCTCCACTTGGGTTGGCCACTACAGTAAACGCGGGCGTCCTTTGTTGTGTTGTTGATATCGAAGCCTGTTCGTTCCAGAGCTGAGTTGTCCCTACGCTCTACATGGTCCAGCTACCTTAGGCGTTGAATCCGTAGACGCCTGACTAGGCTCATGCCACTGTACAGCCCGCACAGTTCTTGGTTGAATTTTCCCTTCCAAACACAGTCAACGCAAGCAGGAACAAGGTTTGTACTCAGATTTAATGCTTTTTTTTTTATGTGTCCGGGATCAAGACACAGCACGGTCCGAAGGTATAGAGGGAGAAAGGGAGAGGAGGTGCCTGTGAACATTGGTCTTAAATATCTGCGGGTTGTAGTCTGTGGAAAATTTTTGGTTGGGAAGGGCATTCCATATTCGTGCAGCGCGGCTGAAGAACGAGTCTCTGAATTTAACTGTGCGTCCGAAAGTAGGCTTAAGGGTATACTGATGGGCATTCCTGGCGAGACGAGTATTGCGGGTGAACTCATGCTGCTTACAGTACAAGAAAGACCCTCACCGCAATATCAGAGAAGGTGCACAATAGTTTCCGCCTATTTCTTGTCTCTGCAGCTGCCGGAGAAGTCATACTCAATTTTAAAGCGTAATTTCCAAAGGCTTGTGGGTCGCCGTGGCGTAGTGGGTAAATGCGTCGACTCCTACGCAGAAGGTCCCAGTTCTCGATATCCGAATTTAGCACCTTTTATAATCCACGGCCCCAGAAAATGTTCTGGAGGTCTGGATGGCATATCGCCTCCCGGAAGGAACTTAGCAATTTTCTGGAATGTCACAGCGTCTCCGTAACCACATAAGATCGATCATAAAACACTCGGTCATCGCGTTAAGAGTTAGATGGCAGTTCAGGGGAGTCTTCGAGTTATAAGTCACTGTATCCAGAGTCTTAGTCGTCGCCTGGCTGTTAGAACAAATGGCGACCTCTGTCCTTGATATTACATTGCTCTGTCAAGACAGACCTTCCTTGATCGCTATAGTTTCTGCCTGAAAGACGCTTCTTCCTTGGCGACATTGTTTCGACTAAAGCTGGCAATTGATTATGATCACGTCGTGTTCAGTTGAATTGATCAGCCATCGGCTTCCGCCTATAAGGCTTCGTCTTTTAAGACTTAACACTAAGCAGTATGAGTGAGGAAGGGATTGCTAGAGATTCTCCCAGTTCAGAGTCCTCTTCCGCAAGACTTACGGCTTTTTCATTTCATTGGATATCACTGCTACCCTGTATCCGGCAGAGGGCCTCCATAAGACCAAGGACTGACCAATATGATTGAACCGGTGCAATGTCTCTGACTGCCACGTTCGAATAACGTAAAAAATGCGTTCATATTGTGCTAAGTCAAGATTGGAAAACAGCTCCCTCCGATCTCACATCACTACAGACGAGACTCGTGTAAATTGAAGGTCAGACAACGTACTCATAACGCCAAAAGGCACATTTCCGATTATCTTCTCTTCGATCGTGACTGGCACAAGAGCACCGCCGAATGCCACCACACAACGATGGTAAACATGGCTGAGCACAAAAGGGCCCAGTCAGCGACAACAAAGACGTCTGCCAAAAAGTGAAAGTGAAGCGAATCGAATCGTTTTCTTTCTCGATCCGCGATCCGCATTCTTTAAAAGGATATTATGAGCACACACACACCGCCACGTAAACCCCTGTCATCCACCAGGCATTTCGTGGGCAATATCTTTCTTGGAATCTCCGCCGTAGGCGAAATACGCCTGAGGTTCCCCGCCGACGTTTCCGACTCATTCATCACCGGCCAGCAAAGGTTACTCTACAACCAGACAATCGACCGCATTAGCAACGCCTATGTTGCAATGAACTCCAATCGGATGACGTCTGACTCAGAGTCACGTCAATCGCATACAAAGTACGAGTGACAAATCGCGGAGCAAATTGTCGCATAAGCGCGTTGCTCCGGCTCCGGCTTATGACTTTATACCAGATTCATAATTGTTTTTTATTATTTATTTTGTTAAATTGCTTTGAAAGTGAAATCCAACGGTTGCGATGGCACAAGGCGTAACGTCTGACAGCTGGGGCGACCGTCGAGGGGGGCACGTAGCGTATGAATGATGCATGAGGGGGAAATTGTCGAATTAATACAATCAGTGGTACGCTACGCACCGCATGACGATGGTTTTTCCGTGACACGGCGCTACATTTCGGCGACGCGACGTTTTCATTTCATGATTCTGTTTTTTTTTCGTTTCTTTCTTTTTGATTTCCTTTTGTGTGCTTGTGACTTATTATTGGGTTCTCTATGAGCGATGTGATAATACGTTATAATAATTTTGCTCGTATGGTTTTTCATATTTAGACGGTTTCATTTTGTTGCGTAATGGCTAACGACTTAATCAGCGTGTTTGTTGTTAGACAATTTAAATGGTAATCGTGTGAGTAACGGTAGTTGTGAACTGTTGTCTTTCTTTCTGAAATTTATATGACAAGTAGGTGTAAGGAGAGAGGGAGAGAGAGAGAGAGAGAGAGAGAGAGAGAGAGAGAGAGAGAGAGAGAGAGAATAGAAACTGAACACTCGTCTGCTAATGAATTTATACAAATTAGAGGAAAGTGGAAGAATGACGCTAATCGAGAGAGCAGACGAAAGAGCTGTCAAATGTAACGATAACAAATGCGACGAACACAGCGAAACTAGACGAAAGAAGAGAAGTCCAATGGAACTACTCAACGTCAAGTTTAATACAACCCAGCTATAGACGGAGTGTAAATAGGGATCTACCAAAATATCTAGTCATACACATATCCTTCCCATTAACGAATCACTGCAGCAATTTTTCAATCAGAAACTATAGCGAAACCCTGGGTGGTGTGAATAAAAACTGAGTGTGAGCATTTCTTCAGTGTTTTGGAGGAAATGCTGTTTCTGGTGTGAATAAAAATTTATTTCGTTAAGTTTAACGAATCCTCTCGGCTCAGATATTTTGACAGCTGAGTCTTTCCTCCGTTTTCGTGTGAATAAAGTTGGAATGTGTTCAGATATCGCTTGTAGAAGTTAAGTGTGCATAGATTGTGACTTCAAAAGAGAAAAAAGGGAAAACAATGGAAAATAATGGAAAATACTGCGTCGGAAAAGGAAAGTATTCCTACGGATTAAACCTTAATCCTCAAAAAAGAAAGGAATCTGGAATGGACGATGACGATTTCATCAAGTGTTTGCAATTTTATCCGTGATTGCTGGAAAAAAGGCAAACTCCAAACATGAAAAATAAAAAGCAATCTGCGTTGAAAGCTATGGAAGAAGAAATACATAAAAATCCGTGGCTTTAATTTGAACATCTCGCAAATAAAGAAAAAAATTGATAACACGAAGGCCCGCGTCAAATCAAAAGGCAATAAGAAAAAGACGGGCAATCCTCCCCTTACATTAAAAAAACAACAAAACACAATCAAAGGCATGGCACCACCACGGGTTTCTTCAGTAACATCGGAAAAGAAATGAGTACAAAACCATTCCATGTTATCAAACTCGAATCTATATACGCTCTAGAAATTATCCCCTGAAATTATCCCCAGAAAAGACATGTTTTTCGCGTTTGTATTTTTATAAACATTATTGCAAATACTTTGCACCCACCTTTACCCGACTTTGCACTCACCCTCAAACGCCAAGAACTCTAGTTTTCAAACGTCAACTGAAGGGAGGGTTCCTACTTGAGGAAATTTTTTATTCAGACCAAATTGAATATTTCCTTTAACGAAAATACTCGACTTATGTGTTCTTACTCGGAGTGTTTTCTCAGTTTTATTGACACCACACCCTGTCTTGCCCCAAAACCTATGCGATACCTTCAACGATAAAATTCCTGAATGCTGTAGTTTTCCACATGTAGAATTCTCCGGACTCTCGCATATGTCTGGATTAAATGGCCCGGCACTTTATTTTTGGCATGTGCCTGTGCATCCTGGGCAAAGTTTTTGATTGCTCTCCACTTGGCGGGAAGCCGGAAACGATTCCTCTGAATCCACAAGTCAAGTTGACGTACATCATCCTCGTGGCGTCCTGCAGCGGCCCCTCTGTTCAAGGGTTTCAATGAGGACGGCGGTTTTGCGCCGGGGTTACTTCCCCATCGAACAGAAACTACCAGTCGAGAGACGACAAAAATCAGGATACTGATCCTAATGCTGAGGACTATGGACAACAAAATAGGACAACAATGTTCGTTTATACGTGGAGTGTGAGGTCCCTTAACAGCCAACGGGCAGTCGATGAACTAGTGGAGGCCCGTGAAGCATGCAAGGCAGACATCAGCACCATTCACGAGGTACGATGGGATAGGCCGGATAAACAGAGTATGAAAACCTGGGAACTATACCACGGCGATTGCTACAGAGGCAATGCTTGTTTGTGAGTGGATTTTGTTGTTCGAAATCTAAGCAAAAAGTGGTACGCTTTAACTACATAAACGAAGGCCTCAAAGCAATCCGCATCAACATCAGCCCAAAAGCCCCAAAGGAGGATAAAGATGCCGATAACAAGGATGACTTCTAGGATCTCCTAGAAATGACATGATCTATTCCCCAGCAACGACACCAAGATCGTTCGAGGGACTATAGACATCTTTGCTAGAGTCAGCGGAAAGCACGTTCTGCACACAAAATCCGAAAACGGGCTCAGGCTGATGGATTTTGTGAAAGGGGTGCGATTCGTCTCTAAAGCCAGTACGTGGTTCCCTGATTTCAATAGTCACAAAGCGCAACTGTCGACCAGATTGATCACATTGTGAGCGACGTCGGACACTCCTCCAGTATTGTAGCGAATGTTAAGAGATGCATTTTAACAAAAATGGAGTAGAGCACGACTACAACAGTTTAACGTGGGAAGAGCTACCTCAACCAATTTGACTTGTGAATTTGGAGACAACTGGCTGTAGATCGTGTCAGCTGAAGAGGTTTGTTGGCTGAGCTCCAGATCCACCCGGAAATGTAGCTGTAGAATAAAAAAGAATTGAACTCGTTAGGCACATATCCCTACGGTAAAACATCTTTGAAAGGTTGCCACCATTAGTTGCACTAATCTGATCGAAAGCACCTCGTGGCTACGCAACACGGAAACCCATGGCTCAAGTACAAAGAGTCTAGACCAACTTACTTACCAGGCCAACGGCCCTTGGCGGGTCTGAGCCTGAACATTAGCTGCTTTCCATCGTTATGGATCCTGGGCACGCTGCTTTCAGTCATCAAGAACAAGCTCTCTTGCTCACGCGTGAGAGGAGGGAGAGCGACTCAAGCAGACCCAGGACGAGGCGGTATGACCAAGTTCAAAAACATGCCTGGTTGCGCTTGCGCATAGCTGGTGCGTTAGAGCCATTGGCGTAGGATCGAGTGTGTTGAAGATCTCTCGTGCGTGCTTTTATATTATGGATCATGCTGGTCAGAAAATTATGATGCTGATGATGAGGCTCCAAGAATCAGTTCTGCGGTTTTGCTTTTATTTTTTGTTGGAGGTTTTTAAACACTGAAGCACTCAGACTCAAAAACTGGTCCATTGTACTGCCAGGCAGCAACCTACTCTTGGTGTAATTTCTTGGTCCTGCTGGTCTTCCAGCAGGCGTTTCTGCTATGTGGAACCTACGTCATCAGCTCTCACCACATCAGCACTGATCTGTGGTGGGACAGTGACAGAGGATAACAAGAAAGCCGCGGATTTCTTAGAGACGTTTGGGAGCATGCGTGTGATCTGTCTTGTATTCTCGAGAGGCCATCGATGGAAGGCTTAACCAAGGACGCAGCTAGTCACCGTGCAGGTTTAAGTCCTGAGAATATTTCATATTATCCTTGTCTAGAAAGTTCATCCCGCGGTGACACGGGTTTCAGAAAAGTCTTAGTGAATTATGACTGCCGATCAAATTGAAAGACAGGACTTGCATTCCTGAACTATCCAGGAAGTGGAAGTAAAGGGTTGAGCAAAGCCTTGAAAAACCAGCTTGGATGTCCCTATAGACACAAATACTTCGCCCGTTGCACCTGGTATCCACGACAGTTCGTGACCATTAGCATCGCATAGGTTTTCGCTTGAAAAACCGACGCAAATTTACCTGATGAGATATGCAATCGAAAGAATTTTTCTAATTAGAGAAACACTCAGATGCGATTTTGGTTATCGTCCAGGTTTTTTTTTTTATCCAATCTAGACTATTGTCGGAAATCTAGGTTGGCATACAAATCACGTAGTACCAGCCGACATCTGCCTCTCTTGTCTGTTGACATTTTTTGATGGCGACCAAAGCCCAACCTGACATTCTCTGCTGACATTTACTTGATTTCGTGATTAGCTGTCAAAAAGTTCCGCAAATTCGTCGGTGGACATGGAGACAATCAGCTGTGAAGCCGCTTTGTGATTTCTGGCAGCAATTCACCAACCCACGCACATCCGAAATACTATTTCGCAAACTGTCGATGCTCTGATTGTCCTCTTAAACATCCCAATTTCTCCCACTAACTCGCTAATCTAAACAAGTTAGCCATTGATTTCCAAGTAATCTCTTAAGCCACCTCTTGTCGACAAGATTCCACGATAAGACGAAATGCAAGTGAAATCGGACGCCTATGCATCTAACACTAACAATCGAAAGCAAACAAAGCAGTAATATGCTGATGCAGTTCCAATTATTCTCTTTCAATTAAATTCACCAAGACGAGATCCTCGCCAGAAACTGCAGTCTAAGAGATGGGCTCTTAAAAATAAGCGAAACAATAAAAAGTACTTAATTAACCATTTCTGAACTGAACTGGCCGAAAAGAAATCTCACTAAGATCCGGATGCCTTACCCGACAGACACACACAGTCGAACAGATGAATACAACCTTTCCATCAACATTCACCCCACCATCAAAAAGAAAAAAAAACGACCAAACTACAATAAGCCCGGCACACAAGCAAGCCGACTCCGAAACTCATTCTCTGAGTCATTCACATCGCCATTAATTTCACTTTCACTAATGTAATCTGTTTCTTTAACTTTTGGATACCAGCACGATGTTCTGTTGACAGCCACCATGCCACCACACGGGCGCAGCGCAGACGAAGGGCGATGAAACTGCCTCAAGCCACTCGTACGTTCGTTAGGTTGCAGTTGATTCGTTGATTCGTAGCCGCTGCCAGCAGATGGAGGGAAGTAATGACGTGCAAGTGTTGTACCCAGCTCGGTCCTCACCCAAACAATAACAGCGTAACAGTCCAAATTGCGCCTGTCTGCTCTGCACGTATTGGCCTAGGTAAGGGGACGCATTTGCGTTGACATGGTGTTCGTTTGGTTTCCATTTCGTTGAAGCTGGGTACACGAGAATGTATCCCCACTTGGCGGCTAATGAACACGGATGTCGTTGGCGAATTGCCACAACAATTTCGTACTCTTTCGCTGCGTGAAAAACCGTTCAGGCATTGGCTTCTGTTTGTCAGTTAGCTCTTGTGCAACTTTGGAATTCATCATCGAAATGGCTGGGGTGCAACGACCGTTGGATTAGACCTCTTGGCGTGTGTTTTTCCACAGATTACGATTCAGTTCACTTAGCCGCTGATCGGCAATGTGACATTGAATATGTTGGTCAATAGTTTGGACGGAAGCCAAGTGCTGTGCTTGGTGCCTCAAGAGGGGCACGTATTGCGTTGCGACACAATGAACTCAGGCAACAGGTGGTGGGCGTAGGAGTCTTTTTTTTTTGAGAATATTGCTCAAGGCAGTTAGGTTATGGCGGATGAATCAAATTGAAGCGAGGAAGAGAAAAGTAACGTCAAGTCGAACGAACGTATTGCTTCAGCAATGCGAATGACTGTTGAAGTCGGTTCTACTAGAGAAAACCTGGTCATGCAACACGTACGTTAGTGGCGCACATGTGGGGGAATATTCAAGAGGTTACCAATTTCGAAGACGGACGCCACGAATTCACTGGACTGTGTACTGGATTCGACGAAAAGAAGTGCAATGCGAGTTCGCACAAACCACTCTTTCCGCCGATATGAAAGTCAGTTTGAACTAACGGTGGCTCATGTGCTTTGGTTGGCAACGGTATTGCACGTCGCCAGTTCTTCATTGTGTGTGGATTCGTTTCTCGTTTGAGGAAAGAAGCGAGGTGTGCTAAAAGATGACAGTTTCTTCGTTTTTATGGAATCGACTGGACAGAGATCAGGAGCGGGTACAGAAGAACGTAACAAATATCCTGTAAGACAGAGGATTTAGAGGCGACGCGCAGTCATGTGACTTCTTTAATACCATCCTTGAGAAGATCGTGCAAAAGTCACTAGCCAACACAAGAGGCACGATCAGAAATGAAGTATTACAGAGATAGCCGACTTCACAGCTGATTGCCCCCTAGTCCATCGACGAATTTGAGTGAATTTTGTACGGTTATTCACAAAAAACCGTCCTCTGATTGGTCAATTTGGTCTAAGAAATCGTTATAAAAAACACTTGTCAAAAATGTTAAGGGGCAAGAGAAGTAGAAGTCGGGAATATTTTGGGCACGATATTCCAAAAGTATGTACAATTGCTGAAATACGCGGACGACATTAACATTGACATTATTGACTGAACACAGCGAGCTGTCAAGGAGGCGTTTGTTGGCATTGAAACGGAAGCGACTAAAGTGGGTCTGGCGGTAAAAGAGGGCAAAACAAAGTGCGTGATGTCATTAAGACAGTAGGACGACTCGGCCAGAAAGTCACTGTAGGCAGCTATAACTTCGAGGCAGTAAAGGACTTCATCTACCTCGTCTCCGCGGTCAAGAGTACATAAGAACTCATGCCAACGGCTGCTTTTATGCGCCCAAAAGGCAATTGAGTAACAGAGTCATCTCGGAAGACCAAGTAGACTCTGTATAAGAACTTGATCATCTCCGTCCTGCTCTACGGGGCAGAGACATGGACTATGTCTAAAGCGGATGAAGAGGCTCTTGGTCTTCTCGAGAGAAAAGTTCTGGGCGAGATTTTTGGCCGTTGATGGCGTTTGGAGAAGAAGGTTCAACCTGTACAGCGACATGAGTCTAGCCAGGCGTCTACGGATCCAACGCTTAAGGTGGTTATTCCATGAAGAGCGTACGGACAACTTAGCTCCGGCTCGAGGAATCTTCAACAGAGGATGTCCAAGTACAAGGTGGCGCACACAAGTTGAGGCAGCACTCAGTCGGCTTAGTGTGCGAAACTGTAAACAGCTGGCGAGAGATCGGGCTGGAGAGGCATGTTGGGTGAAGTCAAGGGCCATCCCCGACTGTAGCGCCATAGAGAAGAAGAATATATTCAATTCGGGAATGTGCTCACATTTGAAGTGCCACTTTGTTGCGGCGCCCGCTGCGTTCCGTCGTTATCTAGATTCAATTCCCGGTACGGCAAAAAAAATAATTTTCACGACACTACCTCTTTCGACAGTACCTCTCAAACCTTGGCCATTCGAACGACAGAGTCTGAGCAAAACTGTGGCTCCCTTCCACTTATGATTGAGCAGTAGAAGGCACACCACGAGTGGGTGAAGTAGGAACTTGGCCTTGGCTCTCTTCGGGCTGTAGCTCCATCCATATTTTAAGTGTTATTATGAAGTGGACCTACTGAACCCTTCAGAGCATACGAGGGAGGAAACAATATAAAAATCATACAGGCTACCGTAAGACTCAAAATAGAGTTTGTACCCATGTGTAAACTTGTGTTCCGCCACTTGAACCTATTTTCCAGAAACCTTATGGCAACAGCAAGGTAGAGATCGACAGAATTAGAGAGGGGAGAAGTGTCTGACGAAGGCTAACTTGCACCAGGTCCTGCTTTGAATGTTATATTTATTTGTTTAACTTTTAAAATATACAAATTCAACATAATCACATATTTGATTTGAATATAGTGAAAGGTTGCTCCTAGTTGTAACAGGGATTCCGTGAATGACCTCCACGCGACTCTGACTTGCTCCAGCCTAGTCACGTCCGACCATGATTTGCCGGCCTGTCGTTGTTTTTTCTCCCCGGGTTGTCTCCAATTTAAGCGTGGTCGAACCCGACTGAGCACTCCTTGCGGTGTCCAAGTAAGGGACATCCTTGCGATGCGCTTGCGGATTAACGCACGCTGTGGCTGCACTTTCTATGTTGTCTGTATCTCTCCTGCGATGTGCTTCTTTTCTGCTAAGTTCTACGCAGCAGCTATCCATTCCGGCCAGAAGACCTTAAAGATTCGTCTCAAGCATTTATTGACGAAGACCTGAAGCTTGCGAGCAATGATATTGTATGTCTCCCAAGTTTCGCATCACGGTGGCATTAAATATCCGAATCTTAAGTGAGGTGATGAGCTGGGCGTGGATCTCCAGACGGTGCTAAACGAGAAGTAAACGTGGCGGGCTTTAATTATTCGAGACACGACGTCAGTTTAAATGTACGGAGATGAAAAACAGAACGGATCATCCAATTCGTTTTTTTAACTAGCGGAACTCTTCCTTGAAGAATCAACTTCAAATTGTTTTTTACAAGACCATGGAGCAGATTTTCTGTACCGTACATCCTCTACAGAGACGTGAACTACATAGAGAGACAATGAGGTGGATTTAATCTGTATAAATGAAAGTGTTCTGCGTGGAAAACGAATGAGCGCAGGAAGTGGGGAAGTTGCTATGAGAAGGATGATGTTCAAAAGATTTAACTGGGGGTTCAATAGTCAAATGACTGCTAAAACTTTCCAGCACGAAGATGGACAACTGGCAGTGGAATCGCAGTTAAAACTGCAAACTCCAAGATAGCCAGACCGCAGGCAGAAGGTTCCACTCGATATTCGAAGCGGACAAACGATATTTTCGTCCTCTAACGTATACAGCGCTAAACTAGGTTTTAATAACGAGTCCGAATTGTAAAAAGGCTGGTGGCCCGGTCGGCATTCTTAAAGAAACTTTAGACTTTTGCACCGACTCATGAATGGAACGACGAATAAATCTTGCTCGATCCCCGAGAATATAGGCCTTGAGTACTGCGACAACTATCATGAAACTGTTTGTCAAGAATCCCATAGATCATCGTCAATGTGACATAAACGAAGTAAAAAACATATCAGATGTGTTGAATTATATGCTGTCTTCAAAAAAAAAATACACGTCTTGAACAAAGTGTCACCATTGAAGCTATAGCTCCGAGACAATCAAACAATTCAATTACCTCGGATCCGCGGCAGATGGTTCAAAGATTAGAAGCAGAATTACTCTTGTCAACCGCTGTTGAATAACATATCACTCTCTCAAAGGATAAAGCTGACTTTAGCAGCCATTGATCACTACAGTCTTGCACTACAGCGCAGATGCACGGACATTTCAAAAACGGATGAAGTCCTGGGTCTTATCGATAGAAAAGTTCTGGGAGCGATTTCTGGTCCAGTTTTACTTGATAGCGGAGATAGTTAGGTCTTCGGTATGGCGGTGGACGCGGGTAAGCCACGTCTCACTTGGGTCCATCTAGAATCGCTGGGGGACTTTAACCTCTTGCTACTTCTTCGTTCTCGTCATGTTGATGTGTGTTGGTCATGCATCCTGAATTAGAATTCCAAATATTCTTATGAATCTAGAAAGACATTTTGGTGATATAGTTGTAAGAGCCTGTAGTTATTGGAAGAAGTACTGTTCCAGTGTTATATGTCTCTGTGGCAGTGGCAGAGAGTGTGAGGACTGTCCTCTTTTTCTCTTAGTCGCCGTAGCTTATGGATAAAGTTTCTGCCTAGTCCCAATTTCATTTCTTGTTGCTTCAGGTGATTATGGCTAAAACTACCTTGGCTAGCAACTTTTTGTCGCATTCAAGGATTTTTTCAGTCTTTGCCCTGTTCGACTTGAGCCAGAGCATCCGACTGGCCTCACGGATAATTAGAGAGTATCAGCTTTTATTTGCCTCATCTATGATCGTGTCGTCCACGTTTTCCTTGACATCCGCAAGAAGATGCCTAGGATTGGTGGGCTTGGGTTCATCTGACGTTTAATTGCCGGTTACGTCTCTGTGGTATGGAACCCAGCATAGAGTAATCGAGAACCTTGAGTTCTTCGCCACAGCATACGACCATCTTGGACTTCATGTTTGATGCCAAAATTGCGTTATTGACCACTTGACTGCCAATTAGAATGGTAATTAGTACGATGGTATTTAGTACCTTGATTTCATTCTGGCCGCTTCCTTAACTGGCTCCACCTAATCCAGCTCCATTAGAAGACTGCCATAGTCAGCGGTTCTTATAGAACCGTGCATTATTAACAATTCGGAAGGAAAATGCACATGCCTGCACCTTTCTGCACCTTCGAACCATCTGTTTATGCATGGACGATCCAATAGTTGATGGGATCATTTGACCGGAAGGGTATTTCTGACTCAACAAATGCTCGCTTTCGACTTGATCAATTTGCAGTCCATCTAGTACACGGGGTAAGGATTGTCGGTCATCCGCCTAAAGCCGAAGATGATTACCCCATGTGAAGCAAATCAGCGACTCAGCTTCGGTGCGAAAGATCTTCGACTCCAAACTCATGGGAAAACGCATCAGAGGACCTCCGCACTTAATGTAGAGAAGGATTCCTGTCGCCCCGTTGCTCTCAAGGCAGTCAAACAACAAGAGGCATGATAATTGATGTGTATGTCGACACGTGGAAGTAGAATAAGAACACAATGCGCAATCTGTATGCAAACGTGTGAACAATACTCCACAGTATGTGAATTAGACAATCCATTCTAAATAAACAATTCATTCTGTAAAATGCGCAAGCTAAATTTCTCACAACCCCTCCACCCGCTCTGAATACGTTTTCCATTCAATTCTTCTCATATCTTACCCACGTCGTCCGAAATCTTGAGCAAAGTAATAAATACCAAATGTCCCACCCACCAGGTCATAGAGAGTGAACTACATTTCATTGAATACCTGAAAATATTAAATAACCACAATGGCATGCGGTTATTAATCACCCGACTATCACCGAAATAATCTCCGCTGGGCTATTGTGAAATCACCACAATCCCCAAAAGTCGGTGGCACCACACCACACCTCTGAATGATCTCATGAGAAACACTTTCTTCTGTTATTCTGAACGAACAAAAAAAAAAACCAACCAACCAACAACAGTTGCCCGGCAGCTCGTCTAGATCATCACCAGCGCACGCAGTCAAACGCAGGCTTCTCGTGTTGTCTCCACCTGAACCGCGATGCCGTTTACATTCCACGCGTGAGTTGTGCTCTCAAAATTTCCATAATTTTTGCGATTTACATTCGAACGTCTTATCGATTGATTCTGAAGCAGAAACAAGTTAACCCAAATCGAGCGAAAATGAAAGTAACAAGCACCCAGACATGGGCTTTATATTTTTATTTTTCATTTTTTTTTATTTAATACATATCACAAACAGTGTAACATTTATTTTTCTGATTCTCTTTATTTGCATCATAATGTAGACTATGATCATATTTAAAACTTTTAAACAACTGGCTCCCTTAACAGTAAACGTTGATAGATAAACTAGGTTAGGTGTTAATCGATAACATTATGCGTTCGATTCTTGCATCTAAGGAATTGTATTTGAAATACGGAAATAGGCAGCGTGTATAATATTTGAAATCGTATAGGTATACATTGGTATGTATATATTTATTGTTATATACAAGCAAACATGATAACTGATGATCGTAACTTAATTCTTATACTTTTTTGTTTTTGTTTTTGTTTTCACTTAATTGTTTCTCATCTCTGTGCGGAGAGGTGTAGGATTGCGTGTTCAGTCGGATTCGATTTCATCTCCTTTTGAGAATAGTTTCTTTTTCCGCATCGAGGAAACATCCAACTGATTCCTCATGAACGAGGGGCAGTTCTGTATCAATTCGTAGTCTTCGAAGTTCAAAATATTGCTACTTTCGTGTTTGGTATCGGTTGAATCAAGTCTGCAAAGAGATAAAGGATTTGATATAATTAACGTAAAACTAGGGAAAGGACCACAAGCTGCAAGGACTAGAAATACTGCTTTCCTACAGAATGCTCCTCTTAATATGGTTGACGATGATAGATGCCACTATCAAGTCTGTAGTCTCACAAAGATTCTGCTACGGATGAAATGTTCAAAGGAGCTGCAGATGATCTGAAGGAGGCGTGCCCACCAGCCCGTGTGTTAGAAGACATACTCCACTAGCTCGATCTTAGTGCCTTTTGGGCGATACACATGAAAGGAGACCACCTTGACTGCAGAGTCTATCGAAGGGTAAGTTTCCTCTCATCAGCACAACCAATTAGATCTGTTGTGTGTTCCTAAAGCTGTTTATCAGCGATCTCAGAACAGTGTGGCTTCAAACCAAGGCATTTCACAACAAACCACGAGAGGATCGTGGAAAAAAGCCAAGAAATGCAGGTCGACACCCACCATTCTTCGATTTCAAGGCTCCATATGGCTGTGATTAGGAACGTCTATACAACGCCAAGCTAAGTTTTAAAATTCCTGTCAAGTTCGACAGGTTGTGAAAAAAGACGATGGAAAATTCTAGCTGCTCTAGCAAGGTCGGTAACGAAATCATCGAGACCTTCACTGTCAGAAACGGTTTTAGACAATGCAACGCGCTTGAGATTACCTGCAGAACTCACACACCAATCCCTAAAGACACAGTCTGTCAGAAGTCCGTTTAGCTGTTTGCACACGCGGATGACGTTAGCGTGATAAGCCAACTGCAGCGAGCCGAAAATCAGGTGTTGGCTACCATTGAGATGGAGAGACTGGAATAGGTATGAGATGAGGGAAGGCGAAGTCTACACTGTCCCCAAGAAAGACCATATGACATCATGGAGAGAGCACCACGGTTAGAATCGGTTATTTCGAGGTCATCTGTGAGACTTCGTCTACCTCCACTCAGCACTGAATATAACAGAAGTGGAACAGGTTATGCCACACTTCTTCCCAAGAGAAATATAAGTACTAGATCCATCTCGTGGAGGATCAAGCTGAAGTTAAAGCACCATGCATTGTTCATTCCAGTCATTTTCTACGTCAGAGAGGTAGAGGCAATTTCAAAAGGCGCAGAAGTAGTCGAGATTTTGTATTCGATCGTTGATCATGTTGGCGTTGATGACAGCTCGGGGAGAAGATTCAACAACATACTCTATGAGCTGTACAGCGAAGACTAATGCGTTGGTTGATTTTGAGGACTTTCTAGTCAAGGACAAGTGGATTGAATGAGCTTTTGTTTGGTATTGGACGTATACTTGATGTGACATCAACAAGTCTGAGCTCCTAGTAAGTGATTTAGACTCAAGGATGGAAGAAGTGTGAAAACCGATAAGAACGGGTGTCAGCGAACTTGAGGTAAAAACCTGTGAAAACCGGTGAATGAACAGTGAACATGAAAGTGACAGTATCGGTACAAGAGCGTTGATAGAAGCGGGAGAAGCTAAAATAATCACTTCATTAGGTCTGTTCCCGTACTTTCTGCACCAAATTGTGAAGACTGGCATTTTTTTAGGAGTGGGGGTGAAATCTCTCAAAGAGAAGCAAAATCTCAAGAACGTACGGGTAAGCAGTTAAACCCAGAAATGAAGTTCTACAGAGATAGCCGACTTCACAGCTGATTGCCCCCTAGGCCATCAACGAATTCGAGTGCTTTTTTGACAGATATTCATGAATTTTTGACTGTTATTCACGAAATAACGTAAATGCCGTACTCTGATTGGTCGATTATGAAATCGTTATAAAAAACAGTTGTCAAACATTCTAAGGGACATGAGAGGTAGATATCGGGTGTCTCTCTAATACTTCATTTCTGGTTAAACCATTTTGTAAATTACGGACAACAAACGGAAGATCTATTGTTGTATATATAGGCAGTCAGGCGGCCATTAAGGCTGTGGATGACCATCGATCAACTCCAAGATGGGCAAACTCTGAGCGAGATAGGGGCTAGATCCAATCTTTACCTTTGCTGGGTCTCCGGAGCTCCGAAGAGCATTCCGGGCAATGAAAGAGCTGACGAACTAGCAAAAAAGGGGCGGGAATGATAATGGTACTAGATCACGCGACTGTTGACGATCGCAATAAATGATACAAATCGCAGATGGGCAGAATTAAATACATTCGGGATATCGAAAGCCCTGTGGACTGCACTAAATCAAGGAAGGACTGAATCCCTGCTGGAATAAGGCAAGAGGGAGGTCAGTAATGTAATAGGAGTGTTAACTGGTCATTATCTTAAAGGCAACCAGGCGAGAAGACTTTGAGCACTGTACCCGTACAGCGACTTCTGCAGAACCTACAGGGATGAAGAAGAAGACGAAGCAATAATACATTACCTCGGAACATGCCCGGCACTTGGAGAAAGCAGAAGAAGAATGCTAGGCAAGTATTACTTCATCTGCATAACATAGATCTAAAGGAAATTCTGCGATATCTCAAAGCCACTGAATGCCTATGAAAGGCGTCAGAAGAAATCTCATAAAACCAATCGATCCCAAACAGGAACACAGCAAGATCAAAGGAGGAAATGGGTATCAGTGAGTGACAACAAGATGGACCAGCTGGTGTAAGTGGACCATGATATACTTTTGACCTCAGTTACCTACCCACCTGTTCCCTCCGAACATTCCGGACTTTGATTACAAATCAGACTGTGGGAGAGGATCACATAAGGAAAGGTTGTGTTTCGACCGACAGACCAAAGCCAGTCACAATGATATCCACCACTCTTTACTCCCTGCTAGATTTCCAATATTCCAGTAAACTTACCTAAAACTTGTCTTCGTGAGATCCTTCCGCGATCGAAAACTCTGATGATGATGGTTCAACGGCGTTGAATTGACGATCTTCATTGAAATATCGCTAAAATGCTGCGGCGTGCCCTGGTTGGAGGACACATCGAATGAGTTATCCACAGCGAAGCTATTTTCAATTCCAAAGTTATCACCCGGCGGTGGGGGCTCTTTGATTCGTAGATTCGTGATAAGTGATACGATAAATCTGCAAATAAAATTCCTAAAATTGCACAACTTCGACCAAACCGCTCGTTTGGACTTCCGATACGACTGTTTCTGTGAGACGAAGAGAAGAGAACAAAACCAGTCTTAGTCATAGTGTGGAACCGATGAACGGGTGAAAGGATGATACGTACAACTTTCTTAATGAGATCCCATCGTCGTCGCCTTTGGAGGAGATTAACTAATTTTCTATTACTAAGCAATTCATCTACAGTTGGCCTGGTCAGTGGGTTAGGTGTCATCATTAATTTGATCATTTGTTGGAGTTCTAGAGATATGGCTGCAGGAAGAGTGCGAATTAGTTTGGCCCACAACACACAAGAATGCTCAGCTTACGTTTAATAAAATCTTCAGGAAGGATGCCACTGCGAAGCTCCTGCCACAGGGGCCCGTTCGGCGGCAGTTCGATGTACGTCGACAGCTCCAGAATGGCAATGCCCAAGCTAAAAATGTCGGCGGCTCGCGTGAAGTGTCCCTGCATTAGTTCTGGAGCTATGTACCGGGAATCGCCTTCAGTCGCTTGATGTCGGTTTGCCTAAAACAGCCGAAGGGAGAAAGTAAATGATCGGTAAGTCCCAAGATGTGCGGTGTACTCACTCTTTCGACATCAATCACAAGTCCAAAGTCGGCCAGCTTGCAAATGCCGTCATCACCTATAAGCACATTGTCCAACTTGATGTCCAGGTGGATGAGGCATTTGTCGTGTAGGCTCTTCACCGCCAACAGCAGGTCCAGCAGAATCGACCAAATTTTCTCCTCAGGAATACGCCTCTTTTTGCCCAGATACTGTTCAAGAGACTCTTGGCACAATTCCATTTGCATGTACAACCGATCGTCCTGCTCCCACGCCTTGTACAAGCGCACGCAATTTTCATGATCCGAGAACTGTTCATAACGCTTGACTTCCTCGAGACGCTCTTGTCGGTAGTTCTCACTGCGGAAGAATTGTTTTGATTTTTTCACAGCATACAGGAGGCCATCTTCTTTGCTGCGAACCTTAAACACTTCCCCAAAGGAACCCTCACCGATTTTTGAGATCTGCGTAAAGCACTGTTCGAAGTATGTTTTGTCGGACGATCTATTGTACGCGGGACTAAGCAGAGAATCATTCGTTATACAACTGCTATCCTTAAACGATATTGCATGGGCGGATAATGAATTCAGGCTGCGATTTAGATTAAAATCATAATTTCGTGGTTTCAGCTTTGGTGGCTTCAGACGAAATGGGTCTTCTTTGTTTACACTCTGTTGAGAAAAAAAAAACTTACTCAATACTGATCACAAATTGTAAACAAAACAAACAAAATTACTTTATAGGAATGCTGAAAAACAATATCGTCATTAATCTCAGGAACAGGGAGATACGCTCCACTTGAGTTTGAAGTCATAATTGCTGGGAATACTCGTCGAGTGGCTCACCCACGTTATAGAAGAAACAAAAAAAAAAAGAAACACAAAATGTTGCGTGTACTCGTGTAAGTCGGGGTGGTGGAATTGTCAATTTTTCATTTCTGTTTTGTTATTAATGGACACTTTTTTGCCAAGCCAGGGAAGGATTTTTAATGATTTCACGGGTTTTATTAGATACAATTGGAATTTTTCCGAATAAATTAGAAAGACAGGAATAGACCAATTGACAGTTGTTATTTTTTAAATAAAAGTTCAATTCAAATGTGTTGACATTGACAGCGTCGTCGAGTTGCTTACATTTGAAATGTGCAACGTGTTGGAAATGTCGATAAGGTGGGTCTTTGTTTTCATTAGAAAATACAAGCGCCTTGAAAATGTGTTTTCCTACGACAAATGTTTAAATAATATAAATAAAGTATTAAAAAACATCGAACCGCATTTTATTCAACTGCTTAAAAATTATCGAACTCCTAACCAATGCATAAAACCAAAAATTCACCTCATTTACAACCAAAATATTCTTCCATAATGTATCATCTTCAATTTATTAATTTTATCTTATCACTTGGATAATATGACTAATTGCACGAAATATAAAATTATCCGAATGCAAACTACTTTATCGAAGATTTATTGTTGAACATCGTTCAGAATCAGAACTGCCTTATCGTTTTTCTCGCAAATGTCAAGCGTATGAGTTGGAGATAATCATGTTGGAATCCTATGCTCCGGCTGCTGTCTTCCTGTTTAAATAGATTCTATTCATCATTCCTGATAGAAGTTTCTCGTGACTCGTCGCGCTTTAAGTAGTAATTTTCATTCCTCAAACGGAAAAACAAAAGTGAAATAATTACAACGCCCACCAAATCCGTAATGATGGAGCTACTTCGGCTGTCGTTCATCTTCAGCATCATCGTTGTAGTTTGTGCGATCCCCAAACCAGATGAGAAGCGCAACCCTCTGGAACACGATTCAGCCCACGTCAGTCATTTTGAGGGGGAGCAACATAATACGCAGTACGATCATGAAGCATTCCTTGGTGAGGACGAAGCAAAACAATTCGACACCCTCACTCCCGAGGAAAGTAAGCGCCGACTCGGAGTCATAGTTGACAGGATCGACGATGACAAGGATGGCTTTATCAATCTGGCTGAACTCAAGGCATGGATTCAATTCACTCAACGTCGATACATCGATGAGGATGTAGGCCGATTGTGGAAACAGCACAATCCCGACAATGCGACATCCATCAACTGGGAAGTCTACCGTAAGAATGTCTACGGATTCCTAGACGACCTTGATCCAGAAGAGATTGAGCGCGAGGAGCATGGCATTTCATACAAACGGATGATGACCAGAGACCGCCGCCGCTGGGGTGTTGCTGATCAAGACGGTGACGACAATCTCACACGGGAAGAATTCACAGCCTTCCTGCACCCAGAGGACCACCCAACGATGAAGGACGTTGTCGTCATTGAGACTATCGAAGACATCGACAAGGACAACGACGGCAAAGTGTCTGTGGAAGAGTACATCGGTGACATGTATCGAATTTCAGAGGCTGGTGATGAGGAGCCTGAGTGGGTCACTCAAGAACGTGACGTCTTCACCAAGTTCAGGGACACAGATGGAGACGGTTTCCTCGACAGGGAAGAAGTACGTGCCTGGATTGTGCCAAAGGACTACGACCACGCAGAGAGCGAAGCCAAGCATCTGCTCTTCGAAGCCGACGAGAACAACGATGAGAAGCTCACTAAGGAGGAAATCATCGAGAAGTACGATCTCTTCGTGGGCTCACAAGCCACCGATTTTGGAGAGGCTCTCGCCCGCCACGACGAGTTCTAAGCGCCATTCCCAAGCGGACACATTTCAGTTTAAGTTGCAAACCTCTCCCAGAGCCAACTTGATCAAAGATTACACTTAAGACGATGAATCTCTCGCTGAACAGCGCGTCATGAACAAATTTTATTGTTTGTATGTAGTTCTATTCTAGGTTAATACTCGTTTCTTGCTCATAAGTTCCAATCGGCGGATGCTGCTGACCAGCATTCGCTCGCAATGGCTGACTGCCAAAGTAACTGTGTCCAACACACGTCGGACGCGTCTCTGTTCTTTTCTTTAACAATTCCTTAAATGTAATATGAATGTATGTACATGTAACATATGTGTTGTATGTTCTGACTAAAGTAGAGAATAAACATATTTTTAACATTTACACTAGCGGGTGGCCTTCTCACTCTCACAGGAAGCCGACCTCCCGGGGTTATCGCTTTTTGTTTTAATGCTCGTCACAAGTCCACTCAGAGGACATGTGCCGCTAACGACCAATCGGATTACAACGCATCATCAAAGGGACACGTATGTTTGTGTTCGGAAGTCGATAGTGCGAGAGAAATTCGGCTGAGATGGCGATAAGACCGGCTGCCGCCCCCGAGACGGAAGGCGAATGAAATCAACTAAGAATGGGGTCGATTGGATTGCGTCACGAGTAAACAAGATTCTTTTTTTATTGAAGTGCATTGCTGTGCCGTTGGACATATAAACAGAATTGAAATGTGTGAGAATTAATGAATTCAGCTGAAGTAGGCATGGATCGGGTTTGTTATTTGAGAGCGCACCGCGCGCCTCGCGTGATCAGCTCAAATGGGGTGAGCGAAATGTGAATGCTAAAGAATTTGTTTTGGTTTTTTTTTTTCGCTGAGTTGGGGTTGAAATGTGTGATGCTTTGTAGAAGAGAGATTTATTTTATGAATGATGGGGAATGAAACTGGCGAATTCAAATTACTTGATTTTTGAGTAGCTTCGCATAGCTCGGCTTGGTGTCTTATCGCGCAATTTCACGCGCACATCGTTGAACACATCGGCAGTGAAATTCTCAAATGAATGTGTGTGTGCGCAATGTAATAAAGAAGTTAAGGAGATAGGTTAGGTTGCAGTGGAAGACTGCTCTACGGAAAGACAGGAGCCACGACACGGGTCTATGATCACCTATTCCACGAACCAGTTCGAGCAAACTACTTAGATCAGACAGGTTATCATAGTAGTAGGCTTCCAGAAGTCTAAATCTGCGACATGAGACGCAGCTTCTGCAAAAGTCGTTGTAGAAAAATCCTGGTCTAAAGGAAAATGGCTGAAACGACTAGATAGCGCTGTTGGTTAATACGGTTTTATCTGGTTTTCAAATCTGGTCCAGTCACTATCACCGGAGTGGTCAATCGATGGTAGTAGTCTGACTGTGGGTATCACAATGGACCAACATGGTCTAAGTGTGCTCGTGAATGCCCTAGTAGCCCACCTAACTAACCTAACCCAAGCGATGACTATAGTGGAGTGTAGGCCAGAGTTGTTGGTAGATCACCCTTTCTAGGGACTTCATCCGCTTCGAAATTCTCTGGAATGGTACAGTGTCGCGTCGCACACAGTCTCAATTCAAGTACTTGGCCATATCGTTGAGAGATGGAATTCTTGGAGTTGAAAGTGATTGAATCCAGAGATTTGACAGGACTTTCTTAATCGTTACAGTTTCAGCCTGAAATACACTGCTGTATTTCCGTAATCGGAAAGACAGCTTGGTGTTTAGATCCTTGGAATAGACGGCAACACCCACACGCGCATCCATCTCTGAAGACTCGCAGTTGATAATGCATCGTTGGGTGTTCAGACTCGCAGTAGGATCTGAGGGGAATGCTGGTTGAGTAGTTATTCTCGAGAAGGACTTTAGGTACGGTGAGGTCACTGTCAGTGGGTATAGAATTATGTACTGAACTACTTGCTGAGGATCGTTGAGTGTCCAGAACAAAGTTCTTTCAAGATATGAAGCAGTCTCTGCCTGATCATCGTAACAGCAGCTATCTGTCCACTGACTAGTTCTAGTTCTATTAATGGTAGGTTGAGGAGTATGTTTGCAGCTGCGGAGGGGGTTATCCTTAGTGCTCTGCGGTGCATACCCATGCCATCCTTTGCACTCTGTCCAGCGTTTTGAGGTTGATGTTCTTTTCGGATGCAGGTCACCAAATCGCGACACCTTACAACAGTATGGGTCTGACTACTGATACAAATAGCCACTAGACCATTATAGCCAACATTTGTACCTAATGGCCCTTTTACAGCAGTAGAGAGCCCTTGGAACTTTGCGGGACCGTTCTTTAAAAGGTCCCGAATGATCGATACCCGACTCTAGTCCTCCAGCTCTATGAAGAAGTGCTTTCATGGGCATTCGCTGAGCAGATGTTGGATACGTTCTGCAGCTTTGATGAGACTAGAATTCATAGTGGACTAAGCTACATCCATCTGTTTCCAAAAGGTTATCATTAGAAAGCTAGTAGCTGAAAATGCGGCACTCAAGCTTAGACAAGCTACTTTGCTACTTTACTAATAAGATCTCGAAGCAAACTGAGTTTATACCTCAGCATTAGTGGTAGCTAGTTGTTGGTGGCCAACCGGTACATAGCGGGTTGTAGGTTAGGCCATCTCTAGCTGATCTTCTTCAAAAAGCAACCTCACTGTGGTGGAGCTTGATTTGTACTACATTCATCGGTGTTCACAAAAGCCTCTGTCGATTTCCCCTGCGTCGATCGCCTTATTTGCTTGAGTTGAATCTCAGTGATTCTGCCGAACAAAGTCAGCGTTGCTTTTTCATTTAGCGAAGCAGGGATTTCGTTCATTAGGAAAATAGGTTTCTACATCATTTTTTTCTTCTTTAGGTTCCTCTTCACTGACAATAGCCCATCCCTGTATCGAGATGGAGCGATTATGTCTTTGGAGGAAGATAAGCACTTTGTCTTTGTTAAGACAGATTGCAGAGCAGCTCCTTCCCATAAGGGTAGTTCCCTCACCGCTTCCCTGGCAAACTCATGCTAACATGACCATAATGATGAGCCCCTTTGAAATCACTTTATCGAACCTCGGAGCATCGTGTTCAGTATCCCTGCGCATTTGGTCGCTAGTGATGGTCTTTCCGAATCCAATACACAGCGAGCTGAAAATGGTTTCTTTCTTTATCGGCAACTTTCTTGTGTTATCGGCAATAGATCTAGCGGAGTCCTGTATTGGACGATAGAGCTGCCTTTGGCACATTCGTTCTACCTTCGGTAGACCGGTCTTTTGCTCACGACGATCTTTCCTTTACCGCTTCGTGCCTCCCTGCATTAAGCCCTGTGGTGACGTTGCACATTTTAATTCTGCCAGTGGAGGTTTCATTTCGGCTTTTTCTGTCGTCCCCAAAATTATTAGGTCTAGAATCTGACGTGAGTGTCTAGCTAATAGCCCATCTTTGTGACAGCGCTCTTCCATAGGCTTTTGGGTTGACTCGGGACTTTTGGTTTGAGGACATTCAATATATTTCTATATGTCGCGCTTTGAGGAATTCCCTTTTCCAGCGTACGTATTCCGAGATCTTTTTCCTCCGCTTGAGCTTTTCTAGCATGCTCTCGACTGGCTAATAATTTGGTCCTTCACTTCAATAGAGATCAATTTCTCTCCTCTGTGGGTATAACTGTCAGGGATTCGTTGCTTGGGATCGTGTCAAGGTCGTCTACTAGCAGCTATTGTGTCGGATATTGGCTGCGAGGTTATGATTCTTGCTTCTTGTTCTATTTTTCTTATGTGGCTTATTCCCATTATCTGTATTGTCTATTGCATTTGAATAGATTGTTTTGCTGGAGTTCATTGTTTGTTTGTGGTGTTTAGTCCCACGAGAAGGCCGGAGGAGATAGTCGATCAATTCAGAGCCGCCATGTACGGATAAGCCTGTATTACATCAGACCCTCAACAAGGCGTCCGGGGAGATCGTTATTGGTTCGCTTGACCACCAACCTTTCTGTCCTCAACATGTACTCACACCAGCACTAACATTAGAATTGGCTTTCTCTTAATTTTCGGTCCTCAAGATAGATGCGACTTTATTATCACTGGCTCTACTTAATCCCTGACTCCATGACAAGGATGATAGCCACGTCAGGGTAACAGTCATAGCCACGTCTGGTAGCTGAAGAATATAATTAGAGTTGCATACTTTAAAGGCTCCTGTAGAGAAGAGGAATTAACTGCCATTGACTATTTTGGAGCCCGTTCACACATCACACTAACTAGTAAGAAGCGTGTACGGGACTACATTCAAGCTAGATGATTAAAGTACATTCCCCACTCATACATTTCAATAAAACGAAGTGGATCATTTTGCAAACCATACTGGAACACAACGTGTGTATGAAAGTTTTATTAAATTTATTTTTTTACTAGTAACTGCTAAGACCACGGTATTTTCTACGAAAACCTGCGTCCCCTGCTCAAAATCGAATTGGTATAAATTTCTCTAATCAGTATTTTAAGTCCCCATGCGTCACCACCTTAACATCTGTCAACACATAAGGTATAAATACGACTTCGCCGCAACAAGTTGACAGCACTAACGTGTTGATGTGTTGATAGAAGAAAACTCACTTGAAAGAAGAAAAGAAAAATAAGAAGAAGCAAAAAAGAAAAAGAAAACGAAAAGAAAGAAAGAAAAAAACTAAAACAGAGCTGTCAGTTTCGGGAAAAGTGCTTCGGGCGTGGAACTTTTTATTTTTGATTTCGTTTCTCTTCACTAGTGCCAGCGATATAAGGAAAAAATCCAGAAAAATATGTCAAAACATCAAAATCAAGGAGGTCCTGGACAGACGCAAACCTATAAACTAGTTGTCGTTGGCGGTGGAGGTGTGGGCAAATCAGCCATTACAATACAATTCATTCAGGTAATAGGCCCCAAAAAAAAAAAAAGGTCTTGTCTCATCTCATCTCTGCTGCTGTGTCTAGTTGCTCTCTAGTTTAATTCGTAATCTCTATTTGTGGCCACAAATGGTGAACATCTTCAAATCTCATCCACCCACTCGTTACGGTTTTGTCATAATCGTGCTGAGATGAACAAAAATATGAACAAACATTATGGAATTCCAGCGAACTGGGGAGGAGTTACAGTGTGTGTTTTCTGTGCGCTTTCTTCGGAGACCTTATGGTCCCAGTGTGATCTCATTATTCACAATCTGCAATGTGGTTTCGTCTGCTACGGCAATCGTGTGATGAGGCACATCAAGTTTAGTTGGAATTATTTATAGTAATTTACGTCATTGGGAAAAAAAAATAATGAAAATAAAGGAAAACTCAGTTTGCCAATTGTTGCTTTCCATTCCGTGCAAAACAGACACACACACAAGCAACAATTTAGGACGAGTTGAAGGTAGGTTATGACTGTTGTCTGTGACAAATAAGCCATTTATAGAGTTGGCGAAATGCTTGTTGAATCCAAAGCATAAACTAATGTGTTCATCGAGGGCGTTTATGGAATTCGGTGGTGTCTATAAATAAAGCAATTTTATGTCGCATTGACATACACTAATGCGATTCAAGGACGTTGCTTTCCTGTGCTTGAGATCGTAATCCAAATAGAAAAGAATAAACATTGGATGAATGCTGATGTACGTGTTGCTTTGTTTTGATGGTTTTCCTCTAGCGTGTGTGGCGACAGACTGGGGGCATTATTTTCAGAATTTCACTTGAATCGGAAGATTTCAATCTTGTCGATGAGGTAGACCACTGGTGGCCGACCTGAACATGTAGCGGAAATGGTCAGTTCTGATCTGACTATGTTCCGGGCACAGGCACAAGGTTATTTGCCTTGATGGAGTCAGGAAATTATGAAAAAAAAAGTACTCGGATGTGTTTATTGTGTGTCTGTGCATAAAGAGACTTTAATGAGAATTGAATTAATTTTTCATATCACACATTAGCTGGCACCAGCACGGAATAATCTAATTGTCAGCATTGCCATAATCGATTTCTTTCCATTTTATTTGCTGAGCTATGTTGGACAAAGCAAGGGCATTCACATGGCCATCGGATGGGAATCAAGTTAGTAAAGAGGGTCACAACTCATTTTCCTCCAAATGTTTAAGGATTCGCTGAGTAGAGGACCATTCATCCTCGCTCCCAGGAATGCGTTCAAACCCTTCGGACTCTGAAAAGGAACGCTTCGAATGCTAAACTCATTATTAACATGAGTGTATTCTAAACGTAGCCAAATTCGATGCTTTCAATTCCCAATGCTTCCTACTAACCTTAAACCTCCAGCCATTGTACAAAAATGACACTTAGACCAATCACATATTCGAAGCTGTCAAAACTGCAGCGATTCACTTGCGATTCTCAAATGCAAGCCACATTTGACACCTTCGCGTCTGGTTATCATTCATTCAAAAAATGTTCAAAATTATAGAATAACTTTTATATCTGGGCATGTGTACGAAAAACCACCTACGATTGTACAAGTGAAGCTAAGAGGGGTCATAAAGTTAGTGGTCTTACAAGGTCGTCGCACTGTCGTGTCGCTCATGTATTGGATTTCTTTCAACAGCAGAGATCCGCGAGTGTGGAAGAGCCTTCTATCGTTGAGTTCTTCCTCCTCATTACAGTCGGCAGCTGTTGAAAAGCACAGTGCTGCATTGTCTCTATTGTGTCGGCTCTAATCTATAAACCTCGCACAAGCTCACGAGTGTAGTCATAAACCTTGAATGTGAGGAGGCTGTGTCAAAGATGCTGAACATCGCTTCAAATTTAGTCATTTTTCGTTACAAAATACTTGCCAAAGTTGCCTTCACTTGCTCTTCTTAAGAGCACAGGTGGCAGGATATTCATAGTAGTTGATAACTGTCTTCATTCCATGATGAGCCACACTTCACTGCCAATTGTCTGTCAAATACAGATCTTTAGACGTCACCAATGGGAGTCGACCGTGGTTCGCCGTGGCCTAGTGGGTTAGTGCCGACTTCTACGAAGAGGATGCCAGGATTTCATATCTCGAATTCGCCAACTGTCACAATTCACGGCTTCAAGTCTTTCGAATCACTGGCAACGCTTAAAGAGTAAGCTTCTCAAACTTCGCCGTTCGGCTTCGGTATAAACTGGTAGGTCGCTTCAACTCGTGAAAGAACAAAAGCACGCACAACACGGTCTGCCTGGACTATTGTTATAATCGGCGTTGGCCTAAACAGTGGGTTTCCTTAATTTTTTAAGAACACAACAGGAGTGGTTTTAAGGTACCAGGGCATTATAAGCTAATTGAGTGAGGTGGCTTGCGCATCTACCCGCCAACTTAACCTTACCTAGGCACCAGGGACTGTAGATCTACCCGAAAAAGGGTACAAATACCGTATACCACCACTTGATCGCATGCACTAGTCCAAAGTTTCCGGTTAAATGTTCGTTCTTCTACATCATATCTTTACCCGCTGATGTGGGGATTATCGTCCAGATCTTGTCTATCTAATCCATACAAGGCAGCTATCATACAGCATCCCAGTGCGTTTTTTCCACAGTATCAGCCAATGACCGACCCTCTTGCCAGCCCCTAGAATGCAATCTCAGTTGATAGTAAAACCGTAAACTTAGTGTGTCCAGTTGCGATAACACTTATTAACCAGATAAGAATACAAACTAGCATTCGGGTGATAAGGTTTTTTCTTGCTACCCCTGCGATGCATATTCATGAGTCCGTGTCTGTTGATAGATTTATGTAAATCAGTTTTCTCCGGGAACACACACACACAAATGACCTCACTTAACCTTCTGACGATGGGTGACATCATTTGCGTCGTAAATTGACATGATGGCTTTTTTTGAGTCTTTCTTTTAACCTACGATGCAGTGGATGTTTCTTCATCTTCAGTCGTTTCCCTAGACATGGGGTAACCTTTCAGTGAAAGTAATTTTCATCCCCATCTCGTTTGCTTTCTTCTATGGCTTCTTGTCTTATTATCTCTCGTTTCTTTCAGAGTTATTTTGTGACCGACTATGATCCCACAATTGAAGATTCATACACCAAACAATGCGTTATTGACGACATTCCCGCAAAACTGGACAGTAAGTTATCCGCTCACCGCTTCACGTCCAACTGTAGCTCACAACAATCCCTCATTTCAGTTCTCGACACTGCCGGCCAGGAAGAATTCAGCGCAATGCGTGAACAATACATGCGATCCGGTGAGGGTTTTCTGCTCGTCTTTTCGCTGAACGATCATTCCAGCTTTGACGAGATTCCCAAGTTCCAGAAGCAAATTCTTCGCGTCAAGGATCGCGATGAGTTCCCAATGCTGATGGTAGGTAATAAATCCGATTTAAGCAATCAACGACAAGTATCACCCGAGGAGGCACAAAACTACAGCCGTAGCCTACTCATACCATACATCGAGTGCAGTGCAAAGCTAAGAGTTAACGTCGATCAGGCATTTCATGAGCTCGTTCGAATTGTGCGCAAATTTCAAATCGCCGAACGGCCATTCATGGAAGATAGCTACAAGAAGAAGAACAAGAAGAAGTGTTGTCTTTTGTAATTGACAAGCAAACAAAAAAACCAAAACAAAACTCTGTACTCAATACAACTTCATAATAACAAGCGTGCTCATGTAACATTCACGTAGGCAATGCGATGGAATGTTTCGTGGGGGAATTCCATCAAAGAAATGAACGAGTCGAGTCGAGTCAATTTAATCAAAAACAAACAATTGAAACTGATAACACCAACGACAAACAAATCAGAACAACTAACAACAAAACACCAATTTTTTTAATATTATTATTATAATTGCTATATATATATATTTATACATATGTGTATGTGTATATTTAAAATTTGTATGTATGCATGTTAATGGGTATATACACTTGTATTTTATAGGTATAGGCTTATTCAACAAACACCAAATTAGATTATAAATCTTTAAACAACAACGATGGGAGTCGTTGGCATCTTACCGCAGCCGCAGCATGCTTAGTCCTTCAATCATCGTCTACGTCATATTCATCATTCAATTATCTAACCTTCGAGGGCATTGAATTCTTTTCAAGGATCGTGTGCAGGTTGTGCTGTTTGTATTGCAATCGAATGGTGGGTCATTTGTCGCTTGCGACACGGTATCAGCGTGATTACACATATCACCTACTCTTATCGGTGGAATGTATTTTGCAATCACGTGCCTATCAAGCAAATTAAACCCTATCTTTTGACGTCGCGCTTTGCATACCTCCGAAACCGCTTCAAACACATCGAATTCAATTTCAGATTGGATACGCTGATTAGCATGTGTTGTGATTCACATCTACCATAGTTCAGTGCTTATAATCTTGATATGTCACGTCTGCTTGGAGCAAAAAAATCGAATGCCTACTTATCACCTTGATAAAGTTGAAAAAAACTGAATATGATTGTTTTTCATACAAGAATAGTCAGCAATTCAGTTAATAATATCATCAAGCATGTGGTTTAACCAGTTTTATTTTCAGACTTTTCCGTTTCAAATTATCTGAATGTAGATGGAAATAATTGGGAACTACCCACAGTGAAGTGATTATGATGTGACGACTGTTTTGTTTGAAAAGCTTTGACGATTGTTTTATGTTTATTCATCGCATTAAAACTGATTGTGGGCACTTTTTTTTTTCTTCAATCTAGGTTAAAAGTAGTGTCGCTCGGAATGACGTGTGTTTTTGGTTTGATAATTATTTTCCGCGGAACAAGTGTCGTACATTATGGATTCAATGTAAACTGCATCGAATACAAAATTGTGCTCGATTCTGATTAATATAATGCTTTATCGTATATCAAGACCTTCATTGAGCTGCAATGTCACTCTAACGAGCTTGCACATGCACTCTCCATTTTTACAGAACTGTTTGTTTACTTAACCTCTGAGCCATTAGTGAGATGATAAAGATGCGAAAGAATGCTTTTCTAATCTCCCGATGTTTCCATCAGTGACTTCTTATGATGTCTGATGGAAACTCGGCCCTTCTTCCTCTTAAGTGGGCGCTACAGTCCGAGGTGGACCTGGCGTTATAATACTATAAGTTGTATTATGTAAAGAAACACAATTGTTTCTTTTTTTTCGATTTTTCTTTATTTACAATAATTCTTATGACTAGTGTGTATGACAATTAAAACAGATCTGAGCTATGTCTTAGGTTAGGTTAGGTACGTGGGCTGTGTCCTACTACCAAAATGAAAATAACAGTAACTATTGATGACAAACCTTCTTGGACATACGCTATCTCCATTCCCACCTTTCTCGATGCAACTCCAACGTGTATGTAAACTTTTGAACGGTTAGTTTCATATCGCGTGGTTCTAGAGTGGATTGTGAGAAACGGTTTGTATAACTGCTCTTATTAGGCTTTGTTACAGCCATCAATGAATTTGTTTTAGCATTGTCATGCATTCGTATGAACATAAATGTAACTCTGGACCTCAGTCAACATGTCTTCCCAACTGGCGCGGTGTTGGGCTAGGCGCCTCGAGCTTCGTACACCCAGCTCATTGAGGTCCGTTTCCAGTCATCGGAAGTGAGATCTTTCTCAAACGCGTTGTCCCTCGGGGTTTGATTCAAGGACTTTGGGGACACTTAGTTGAGCCATTCGAATTCGTTTGACTAGGTCGATGTTGCACAGCTTGTAGAGTTCGTCCATCAATCTTTATATATTAAAATTATCTTCTCCTCCAAACTCCTGCGCTTCGCTACAGAAATATTTTGGCTAACAGAAAGACACAGCGTTGTACAACGCAGCATATCTTTCAATTTGTGCAAAACTCGCTAAAGGGAGAGAACCGGTTCAAATTTCTTTCGTCCGGCAATGTCGCCAGCATGGCAAGGTTAGGTTTATATAAGTATGCTGCTGTGATCAGTGTTGCAATTGTTAGTCGGTTGGGGCGTTGAACTAGCTGGGATACACAGTGCTGCTTGAAGTATAGGCCAATTTAAAGAACTAAACTTAAACCGCTTTTACACAAGAGAACCTTCATTTACATTTACTCACGACTTTTTACAAATTTCTTATTCTGACCCCAAGCCACTTTTACACAGGAGATCAATCTCGCTGATTGAGATCTCAATTTTTTACAAATGCATTATCTCTATCTTACACATGTATAGCATGCTTTCAGTACCAAACATTGAGAACATAAGAATAAATCAGGGAATACGGACAATTCAAAGCAAACCTCGAACACGCTAGACACGGTCTACCCTTAGCACATCTCACCTGCTTTGCCTACAAGATAGAAATGTTAAGCTTGTGTAAAACTGCCTTACTTTTGCAATTATAGGAAATATGTCCCTGTCTTCTAAATAGCTCTTAATACTATGTTCCTACCAAACGAAACCGCGACATTTCGTCAAATTTCTCCAAACGTCCGAGGTTTCGCTATTAATTTTCCTGGTTTCGGAACCTCGCCCTTTCGGAGAAAACTAGTTGGAACTCCTTTGAGTTGATCCGTCAAAGGGAAAAGGTTGTAAAACCGAACAAGCCTTCAGCGGGTACTTCAGTTTATTTTGGTCATCTTGTTGTCAGTGTTGCGACTTAAAAATTTCAATGTGTGGTAGATCCGATAGAAATGAGCGTTAGAT
This sequence comes from Eristalis intricaria, assembly GCA_964034865.1. Lineage (NCBI taxonomy): Eukaryota > Metazoa > Arthropoda > Insecta > Diptera > Syrphidae > Eristalis > Eristalis intricaria. The sequence continues at coordinate 50,807,082 of OZ035875.1, forward strand.
TTTGACAAATCGTGGTAGATCTCGTTTACCTACTCAATTTCCACGAAATTTCATTTCAAACATTAACTATTTCATAAATGAAATGAAGCAACTCCTTACACTTCTCCATACATAACTCTTTGCACATATTTTCGTTTGACAAATAACAAAAAACAGCAACAATTGGCATAAAAAGGAAATAGTTGGAGTTCTCCCACAATTATGGTAAAGTTCCAAAACTGCTTTTTCAATTTCTCTCCCCTTTTTGTGGTGAATTTCCTGTCAAGAAACAGCTGTTTCAACGTCAATGGCTAATGACATTTGAAAACTCTTCAAATTCGTTGCGAACGGCCTATTTACGTTTCACTTAAAGTTCATCGAAATCTCTCGGTTTGGGATCGGTGGGAATGTAGCATAAGATTTGTATATTGGTTACTTAGCGCATGGCATTCCATCTGATCAAAATGAAAAACCAATCAACATCATGTATTCAATGAAAAGAGAGACGATATCTACGAGATATCTTATATGACAAATTAATTCTTTGTCGTAACATCCATAAAAGTGACATCACCATTCGTTTGTAAAACTGCCTCTCTGCTATGTCTAGTCAAAGATTTAAATCCTTTCGAACAAGTTTCGATAAAGACAGTATTTTCTGTTGCTAGTCACAATTTGTGTTAATTGTGGAACTTCTTTAGTCAAAGATCTTTTCAGTCAAACACTTGGAATGCCGTTGAAAGCCTAAAACTTCCTTGAGATTCAACCAAGCTGTCACTCATTTTCATAAAGGCTTGAGATCTATCTGCCACCAGTATATTGTCTTCTGCATCGTACAAAACATCGTACATCTTACAAAACAAGAGCAGCATTCCTATACATTAGGCGTGTTTTATTGATAATCTATACTCAGCTCAGTAATATTTTTACATGCGAAGCAACAACAAAGCAACATTGTCCACAGACACTTAAAGGTGGAAACAGCAGGGTCCCCGGTTCGAATCCCAGTGAAAACAAAGTTAATACAGTTTTATCTGGTTCAGTCACCATTTGCCGTTAGGATCAAATTTACGGAACTATCACTGGAGTAGTCAATCAGTGGTAGTAGTCTGACTGTGGTTGTGACAATGGGTCTAAATGAGCTGCTCAAATCTCTAGCAGCCCCGCCGACCTACTTACACCATGATTTGGAACCAGATGACGAAACTATTTGAGTTTTGAAGTCTAGTACATTGAAGGTAAGGTAGGAACCAACTTTTGTCACAAAAAAGAAAAAATGATTACAAAGTGAATGAAGAATGTTTTATTGAGAATCATTACCGAGATGAGTGTAGATTCTCAATAAAACACGCCTATCATATCGATCGACCACATATTTGCTTTTTTAATCGGAACAGAATGAATTCATTTCATGTTTCGTAGTTCTGGAACAAGTCTGAACTGTCTCCTTCTCCTACAATTGTCTCTGCTCCTTGGCGGCACTTTACTTCCGATAATTCTTGACAGTCCTTGTGGACTGTGGCGTGATTAATATTGTGAAACAGTCGCAATGGCTTATGAAGAAATAAATGCTTCTCTGTTTGTCAACATTGCACTCATGGGAGTAGTAGCTGCGGTTATCCTTGCCCTACCACCCCTGAAGGTACCTACTCCACCTTTACAGCATTGGTCACAACGAAACCGGATTGTCTTAGATTTTTAACAAGGCGAACCTTTTGACTAGTTCAATGCTTACAACGGATCAGTTACAAAGAACCAGTTTTAATAGGAAACAGGAAAGTCATAGATAACGTCAACAAAATTACCATTTATTGCATAAAAATAATATCATTCAGGTAATCATACACGAAAAAATAAAAACAAGTTCAAAGGCAGTTCTTGTGTGTAAAATGAAAAAGTAGATATATTCCACGATTCAGGTTTTTATTTATGACAGCTGGTTTATTTGATTTATTCTTTGGAGATATGGTGGAGTGTAGTGTAGTGTTACACTTGGTAAACTTGGTTAAACATCAGAGCTCTAATCGCGTAAGTGATGGTTTAACATGAAGCAAATCATCGAAGTGAATCAAAAACATGATAGTCGTCTGAGAGCTCAGTACTGTCTTCATCTGTGTCGTCGATGATGTTCACTGTTCACTTATTTTCTTCTTGAACTATTGGAACTTCGCTATCTGCCGCCTTATTCCAATCAGAAATTAAGTATTACAGAGATGCCCGACTCTCTTGCCGCTTAAAATGTTTGATAACTGTTTTTTATAACGTGTTCATAAACCAATCAGAGAAGGGCATTTACGTTATTTCGTGAATAACAGTCAAAAATGCATGAATATCTGTAAAAAGACACTAAAATTCGTTTATGGACTAGGGGGCAATCAGCTGTGAAGTCGGCTATCTCTGTAATACTTCATTTGTGATTTACAGGTCTTCAACTATAAACGATAAGTTAACATAGAAGTCTAAACCAATTGTTTAAAAAGAACGATTCGCATGAAGCAGCTTTGTTTTTTCTTTCTCGTTATTTAGCGCATCATTTAACTTTAAATGTAGAATAAGACGTCATAATTCCACGTCCAGTGCACAACTCATTTGCTTTAGCGAAACCAATTTCAGCACTTTCTTGGTAAGATTTAACGACTCCCTGGTATTTTCGGTGTGGCTGTGGCGATGTCCAGGTATCTCTATAAACGAAAAAAAAAAAACACCATAATCTCTCCGGTGACATCATTCATTTTTATTAGAAAAATAAATGCGTCATCAAAGGTTTAAGCTTCAAACACAAGAACGAAAACATCACAACCTGAACACCCGCCACAGCGACATTGTAAAACATTTTTATCTTTGAAACTATAAAACTAAATAAAGCGTATGCATAAACGAAACAAAATGAATATCAATCAAACACCAATTTGGAATAAAATAAAAACAAAAAAACGTAACTAAAATGAAAAAAAGACTAACAAATAAGGAAAACACCAAAAAACCTTGCTATCAAAAGCAATGTTTTATTAATAATAATACAAGAAAAAAAAAACACAAATAAACAAATGTAAAAGAAAACAAAAAAAAAAAGAGTCTAGCACTATTGCTATGAATATAAATATTTACTATAAAAGTTTCTAACCCAGCGATCTATAATTTATTCTCAAGAATCTTTAAATTCTAATCAAATTGAATTGCACATAGAAACAAAATCAAAAAATAATTCTCATTCATTACATATTTAGTGCCTGAATACAGAAGAAGAAAACACCAATCAAGTTTATTGAAATTGAATAATTTCTGTGTTAAATAGCAAAATCTATACCAAAAGTGATTCTAAAAGAATACAGCACAAGAAAAAACGAAAACCCACTGTCTGCACAAACGAGTTGAATACATATATATTTTTGTTTATTTTATATTTTTGCATTTCCCAGTTGAATGTGCATCTCGGGGTGCTTTCGGAAGTGTTCAACAATTTTGGTCATAACAACATACTTGATCTATTTTATTATTCTTGAATATGTTTTTAGATGCGGGAAATGTAAATGTAAAATGTTTACACTTAAGTATTTTCTAATGCTTTTAAAAAAAGGAACTTTATCAATGTTATAACGGATGCTTATTTTATACAAAAAAGTAATGTTTACAGTTTTATTAATGTTGCCAAATTGATGTATGTTTTTATTATTATTTCTTTTTTAACGGCTTTACTTATAAGTTAAACTATTATATATATAAATTTATATATTTATGTAATTTTTTTTAATGAATAATAAAGTAATCTCTACATTTTTACAAACTACTCGTGGACTTATAATTGTATTTAATTCTCAGTGGAGGCTACAGACCGGGCAACCAACAGGCCTCTCAAACAAGAGCGATCTCTAGTTAACTGTCGCCAGTATAACAGGCCAAGTTGGTTGAGGTCCTATTCCTTGTGGACGCCACCTTAGACGTGGCAGTCCTCTGTTGGCTTATCCCACAGGTTTGGCGGAGACAAAAACTTAGCAATCCGTAGTCGCTTGGCTAAGCTCATGTCGGTGTACAGCCCCTACACTTCGTGGTTGAACCTTCTCCTCCAAACACCGTCAACGCAATAGACCAAAGATCGCAAGCAGAGCTTTCCTTTAAGAGCCCAAGGACTCTTCATCCGCCTTAGAGATCGGCGATGCCTCTGCGTCGAACACTAAGACTGGATGTTCAGTGTCTTATATAAAGTCAGCTTGGTCCTTTGAGAGACCGCTCTATTTCCTCAATTGCCGCCTGAGCCTATAGAAGGAGCGGTTAGCAAGAGTTATTCTGCATTTGATGCCGGTACTGTTGTAAGACGGTTTACTTTAACTTTAGACGAAGACTTTACCTACCCCGAGTTGCCCATAATAACGCTCTGTCCAAGACGTCGATATTAAATTATCTTTCTCGAGAACAAACTCGTATACGATGACAAGAAACTGTGGGATGGAGTGTGTCGTCCTTTCAAAGAACGATTGCTACTGATATTTGCCTACTCTGCACAGATTCAAGAAGTAACTAAGTAAGTAATTTTATTAATAAAAATTCAAATATAAAATCAATTGCCGTCTGCCAGATTGACAATTATTACGTTACTAAACATTGCATCTAATTTCTTTAACTAAGGTATATATATTTTAAATGTTTTACTCTATCAATTTAGCAATTTTAAAAAGATTCTGTTAATATACTTTCCCTATATTTTAAAGCAATTTCACAGTATTTAAATAGCTTTATTACATTCATTTCATTGAGCAGTGATACTATTTCCATTTCAGATAAGTAGTCTTTCTCAAAAACACTTCTTCTAGTCTCATTCAAAATTGGAAACTGTAATGTATAAAACAACCTTGCAATTTTACCTGTTAATTAATTGTAAAAAGCAACCCAATCATTTTATATTGAAAATAAGGAAATATACTTTAGACAGTTGAATTGAATATTAATATAGAATAGCACGTGTTTCAATAATTGTCTTGGCCGTTTTACATTCGTAACAAACAAGAACACTACATTTGGCGACGAGGATTTAAAGGTACATTGATTTGAATTTATAACAAATAAATTCAATTTCATATCAACGTCATAAAAAAAAGAACATAATTCAATATGGAAGGAGGCAGAATTCCATTTTTCAACTACAACGAAGATGCCACCAATGCCGGTGATCGCTGGAAGAAGTGGATTGCACGATTTGAAAATTTCTTAGTTGTGAGCGACATCAATAACATCGAGAGACAAAAGGCGTTATTATTACATTATGCAGGTGAAGACGTCTTTGAAATTTTCCATAATTTGCCAGAGCCAACAACAGCAGAAACAACAAAGGTAATAATTGACGAAAATGGTGTTCCAACAACAGTAAAAAGGGACAATTTTGAGATAGCGAAACAAATGCTGTTCAATCATTTTTCGCCCAAAACAAACATCGATTTCGAAGTATATTCCTTTCGGCAGGCAAAACAAAATCAAAACGAAACAGTGGGTCTATTTTACGCCAGGCTTCTCAAATTAAGTTCCAACTGTGATTTCACAGACAGGGACAAAGAAATCAAATCTCAAATAATATGCACAACAACATCGCATAGACTAAGAGATTTTGCATTTCAAACAAAGCCAACTCTTCAGATATTATTACAAGAGGCAAAAACTTATGAAATGTCTGAAGAGCATTATATCAAAACCGAAGCACAACAGCAGCAACAACAACCTGAACAGTGCAACTATATAAAAACAAGACAACATCAACAACCAAGGCGCACCAGTGCAAGCAACAAAGATGCACACGGAACAATGCAAATTAAAAACAAGAAACCTAATTGCATGAACTGTGGAAATGTTTGGCATACTAACGGACTCCAACAATGCCCAGCACGAAATGTTCTTTGCAACTCTTGTAAAAAGAAAGGACATTTTGCTAAGGTCTGTCTTAGATCAACAAATTCAAAGAATACTTTCAGAACATACAATCTAAAACAAACAGAAAATGAAACACTAAACAGCATTTAACATAAATGACACAAACAACACCTTGCCAACAATATTAATTTTACTTAACAAGATGCCAACAAATTTCACAATAGATACAGGGTCCACAGCAACCATAATTAGTAACAGCATATTTAACAAACTCGAAAATAGACCAAAACTAACAAAACATACAGGGAAAATCATACCCTATAATTCAAACACATCACTGCCCATAATTGGAAAGTTTACTGCAAACTTAACATTCAAACAACATTCCATTACCGAAACCATATTCGTAATAGCTAGCCAAGCAACATCCTTACTCAGTTACAATGCATCAAAACAATTAAATATAATCCACATAGTTCAACATTTAACAAACAACATCAATATTAACATCAAAACTAAATACCCTGACGTATTCAGAGGTATCGGAAAACACAACAAACAAAAAGTTCATCTTTTCATCAACAAAGATGTACCACTAGTGGCACAGCGTTTCCGCCGGATTCCCTTCCATCTGCGACCAGCTGTTGAAGATGAAATAAACCGACTCATGAAGGCAGATATCATAGAGAAAGCAACGGGTCCAACACCATGAGTTATGATTCAATTAAAACAACTTTTTTGGTTTTTTATATATATATATTAGAGATTATATTTAAACAAAATAAACTTAAGATTTTGTAATACAATGAACTTAGTTGTTTTGTGTAACGATCCTTACACGTCTGCGATCAAAATTGAAGTGACGCCAAGAATGCCTACTTGCTTGATGCATCTCTCAAAATAAGCCGTTACAGCTTGGATTTCGTTAGCGTCGTTGAAACTCGCGTGATCTTGACAGCCAATCATGATTGATGGATAGGACGCTTTGATATTTGGAAAGAGACCAAAGAGTTGGCTTGGCTTCTGTAACGGTTCTTATGCATGGATGCTGGTATGCCTTGAGTTGTCGCGTGATGCTGTTCAAGGCATTGCCAGAAGCAACGAAACGGATGTTTCAGTAGCTAACATGTTTTATATAGCATGTTACTCATGGGTATCACCAGTGGTAATTGTACCAAAACCCCATAACCCAACTGCTATTCGGATGTGTATTGATATGCGAGCCGCCAACAAAGCCATTCAAAGAGTAAGAGAGGTAACACCAACATTGCAAGATATAATAACATCTCTAAACGGCACAACAGTATACAGTAAAATCGATCTGAACGAAGGTTATCACCAAATCGAGCTGGACGAGGAATCACGATTTATAACAAAGGTTTAACACACACTGTGGAACGTTTAACACACACTGTGGAGTCTACAGATATAAACGATTGAATTTTGGTGTTAATACGGCAGCAGAAGAATTTCAGGACATCATAAGACAAACACTGAGCAACATCAAAAACGTCCTGAATGTGAGTGATGACATCTTTATTTTTGGAAGAACACAAGCTGAACATGATGCGGCACTGGAAGAGGTTTTTCAACGACTTCGTGCGAACAATCTTACCGTCAATGAGAAAAAGTGCGTTTTCAGCCAACTGCAGCTGAAGTTTTTTGGTTTCATGTTTTCTAAAGATGGCATCCAACCAGATCCGGAGAAGGTAGCAGTTTTCAAGAAACTTGAAACACCCAACAATGTTTCAGAAGTTCGCAGCATTCTTGGTATGTTAAACTTTGCGTTACCTTTCCTGCCAGAATTAGCAACGCATACACAACCGTTGAGAGAACTCATTTAAAAAAAACAAGGAGTTCATATGGGAGAAGATTACTCCAAGGCCACAAGCGAGTTACAAGAAATCAGAAGCCGCAGCGTTTTAATGATTACGTTTTGTCTTAACTTTTTAACACAAATATGTTTTAAAAAGCTTACTTATTATAATAAGCAGTGGAGGAATGTAATGTATAAAACAACCTTGCAATTTTACCTGTTAATTAATTGTAAAAAGCAACCTAATCATTTTATATTGAAAATAAGGAAATATACTTTAGACAGTTGAATTGAATATTAATATAGAATAGCACGTGTTTCAATAATTGTCTTGGCCGTTTTACATTCGTAACAAACAAGAACACTACAGACACCTGCCTATGAAGTGCATGACATCTTCTCTTTCATTTAGATTACACATGCCGCATAGTATCGGGAGGTCCTAACTGTTGGGAATAAAATTAAGTTTTAGTAGTTCTCCACGGAGCTTGAACATTGTTGATATTTCGCGGATACTATTCGAATCTTTGAAATAATTTCTACACCCCAGGTTTTAATTGAGCCGGTTGTACGTACTGCGATGCGTTGAGGATGTTGCTTTCTCTAGAAATTTCTTTCTCGCCTCTTCATCGGCTTGTTTTATTAATAGGTGCAATGAATCTTCCCAATCTTCCCAGGCTTTCCACGTTCAACTATATACCACATGTATGCGCTAATTCCAACCATTCTTGATACCACGCTGTTTTTCTCCGAATTGCTTGCAAAGTCACTATTTTCGGAAGTCGGTTATCTGGCATTTTCATTACCCGCAGTATGTAATTGACTTGCATCTTAAGTGTTTTTACAAATAGAGGAGATAATCCTGTTTCCAGCATAAGCATGTAGTTTGGCGTCATTGTAGGCAAATGGAAAATCCTTTTAATAAAAAAACGTTGCAACCTCTCCACTTCCTCATGGGCTTTATGCCCCCACACTTGTGCCGCGTATAACATTACCGCCTCCGAAACCGCTTCAAATACCTTGAATTTACTGCTATGGTTGATGTTGGGATTATTGAAGCACCTCTTCGATGCCATATTTACAACAGTCCTTGATTTGTTGAGCTTTTCCTGGAGATGTCTCTTCATATTAAGACTACTAGTTAATAAAATCCTAGATATTTATACTCTTTGACAACTTCTATATTTATTCTATTATAATGCCATTTCTCATTACGCACTGTTCCACCGCCTCCTCTTTTGAATATTATTATCTTTGATTTCTGTAAGTTCACGTATAGACTCTATAGTTTGCAGTACTCATATAGCTTATTAACCATCAATTGAAGAGACTCCGGTGATTTTGCCAACAGCACAATGTCGTCTGCAAATAGAAGCGCTTTGAAGAGAATTCCCGCATATTCCACCCCACCAGGAAGCAGGTCCACAATATCATCTATGAAGAGGGCAAACATGCTAGGGCTTAGCGAACATCCTTGTCTTAACACCGAATAAGTACGGAACCATGCCGATAGTTCGTCCCCATTCCACACAGCTGCCTTTGTGCTTCCGTAGAGATTTTGCAAGACTTTCCCGAATTTCGATGAATTTCGATGACATCCCCAATCCATACAGTTTATAAAACAAAGCGTTTCTGTTCACTGAATCGAACGCTGCTTGAAAATCTACGAAGAATGCATACAGCTTCTTATTCCGATTTATGTATGAACTGGCTATGCTGTTCAACACAAAGATGTGGTCGATAGTTGAATAGCCAGATCTGAATCCTGCTTGAAACTCCTTTACTAAGTGGTTGGTTTCTATCCAAGTGTTTAGCAGTATTGAAGTGAAAATTTTATACGATGCGTTTAAGAAAGATATACCTCGATAGTTAACAGGCTCCAAAATCTTCGTCATCGTCTATCAAAGCCAATTCAACTGAACTCATGATTATTTGAACAATTTGTGACACAACAGAAAAGAAAACAAATGAAATTGTCTGCTGTTTTTATTTATTGTATTTTCCAATGAGCAGCAGCCTTGATACCTAGGCCCTATTAAGTCCACAATAGACCACGTACGTTGGTCTAAGTGAGCCATGGCCGAAACCTCATCAAGGCACCTGTATACCTCTGGCACTCCAATTTTCGTATGGAAAGCAATCAACATGATAAGTCTATATCCCTAGTCTAAACCTTGAAATATTGCTTGTCATTAAAGCTGCCATTGCAACATCGGCTGAGAACGAAACCTTCGCTTCTTCTTCTTTATTTGGCGCTACTGTCCGGGGTGGACCTGGGCCACAACCAACAAGCCTCTCCAGCCAGCACGGTCTCTTCCTAGCTGTCTCCAGTGTCGCACGCCAAGTAGGTTGAGGTCCTTCTCCACCTAGGTGCGCCATCTTAAACATGGGCGTCCTCTGTTGCGTTGTCCCACGGGCTTGGAGTCGAAGACTCTTCGGGCCGGAGCTGACTTATCCATACGGTCTACATGGCCTAGCCATCTTAAGCCTTGGGTCCGAAGACACCTGACTAGGCTCATGTCGCTGTACAGCCCGTACAGTTCGTGGTTGAATCTTCTCCTCCAGAAACCGTCAACGCAAACAGGACCAAAGATCGCACGCAGATCTTTTCTCTCGAAGAGACCAAGGACTTCCTCATCCACTTTTGAGCTTGTCCATGCCTCCGCGCCGTACTTCTTTAAAAACTAAGAAAGTTCCCTTTCCGAATGAATACAACCACCATCTATTATAGTATTTGTTTAATAATGCGTTACGTTACAGACACTTAACTACGACACTAAACACATGTGCGAGGATATTTTTTTCCGGAACTACATCAGACATCGAAACTGCGAGCATTCAAAAACTATGCGTGCATCCTAGGAACAAGATTCTCCCTCTCCTTCAGTTCGCTTACTTGGGTTGATTGCAGTCCACGTACGATTGAGCTGCAGCCTGTCGAGAAACAATGAAGGAAGGTCACGAGTGAAATTTATGTTTCCATTTACCTGAACATATTTGAACACGTCCATCAGCATTTCGTTTGAGTTTCGGCAGTTTCCTGGACGTGGGTCATAGATGCCAGAGGCAAGCGATCGCTTTCCCCAGCCCGGCGAGAAGGTCAGCTGTTCGGGGGGAGTGATTTGAATGATTGCAAGTTTAGTTTATATCAAAGTGTGGCGTCATTACCTGGGAGCTGCACATGGCAAGGATGACGAAAAGAACTGCTGCCAAGAGGACTGTTTGATGCGAAGACATTCTGTTGAATCTGTGCATTGTAGTCGCTGCACTTTTCTTTTATACCCAAGACAGCGTGTAGGGCTTCAGTTAATTGCTTTCGTCTTCCATTCATTAGGCGACGCAAGTGGGCGATTGGTTGTGTCTGGAAATGTTTTGTTTTATCAAGGGTTGAAGTTCGAATGCAATTCATTGGGGGTGGATGTTCATTGACGTATGAGCTTGTCATGTTGCTGACGTTGATGTGGGCGTACGTCTCTGTGACACAAGTAGGAAAAGGACTGTGAGAACTTGGTTGGTTTTCATCTCTTCTCATCTCATTTTCAAAATCATTTCGCATGATGAAGAGGAGATCTCTAGGCCATTTCATTTCATCCTCCGCCATCGACTCTAACTCATCAGGGGGTTATGCCCAATCCCAACAACGCGAATTTCTTGACTTGGTCCAACCACCTGTGCCTCCCAAGAATCGCTTTCGAGTCTCACCGCCAGTTGACCACCTCGTGGTGGGAGCAGGCAACATGTTTAAGGTGTGAACGCTTATTTTATGGTACATCCCAAACTTGAGAAGCGTGCCCTTGACAGACTGAGGCGTGCCAACCCGAAGCCAAGCCTAAATCGTGGCAATATGCAAGTGTCTGGTGGTCGGCCTGTCCCGCCTAGCAGACGCCTAAGAAAATGACTAGCAAACCGGGAGTGGCCTCTGTTAGAAATAATACACGAAGTTGTCAGTTCCAACAGCCTCGTTAACCGCTACGGGGCTAGATCAAAGTCATGACATTCACTAACCAGTGTATCCGAGGGTAAAAGGGAAACGGACAACGACATTGACTTCTCTTCATTTGGCAGTCAGGACGGACCTGCGCCTCAACCAACTAGGCTCTCCAACTAGCGCGATAACTGGCTAATTGTCTACAGCTTCGCACGCGAATTTGGTTGATGTCCTTCTGCAGCTGTGGACGCGACCTTCAGACGCTGTAGTCCTCTGTTGCCCCACGGGTTCGGAGTCGACGACACTTCAGGCCGGAGCTGAGTTGTCCATGGCCTTAGACGTTGAACCTGTAAACGACTTTTTCATTCATACAAAATTAATAAGATAGCTGTTCGATGACCTTACGCTGAATTTTGCCAGTCTTAGGCAATGTGCGCAAATCTTTCTTAAAACGGCTGAAAGTTTTTGCCAGAAATGAAGTATGACAGATATAGCCGACTTCACAGCTCGAATGTGAGTGCATTTTTGACGAATGTGAGTGCATTTTTGACAGATATTCATACATTTTTTACAGTTATTCACGAAATAACCGTCCTCTGATTAGTCGCTTTGGTTTAAGAAAGCGTTATAAAAATCAGTTTTCAAAAATTTGAAGGGGCAAGAGTGAGTGAGAGTGAGATCACAGTGAAAGATCAAAGTTCAAATTGGAAAAACCTTTACTTTGTTTCTTCCCATTCACGGACATACGCATTTTTGACACATTCGCCTCAATCCACATTCTCGTTGTTAGGTCTTAATTTAAATTCGATTCTGTAAACTTTGTAACTCTCCGGATTTCATTTGTTGAAAATCTGTGATCAGACCAGGAACTACTCATCAGCCATCGGTGCCAGTAGTTTCTCTCGATTTTACCTTGAGAGCATTCACTGCCATTTATGTTGAATCATAACCCGGAGTTTTAAGGGTTTTAAAAGTGACCTTGCGCACCGCATTTCCTTTGATTCCAGTCTTATGGATATGCCGTCTGACGCACGGATATTGGTACTCCAACTGTGGCGTATGTAAAATGTCGACTTTCCCTGCACTCAAGACTGGCTTTGGCCAAAATCTGAGTCAGGAAAGGAATGTAGTCGAATCATTACCGATGGCTTCAAGACGAACGGAGGGTCCGGCGCTGTCGCCTTCGTGGACGGCGACAACATTAGACTGTACACCTTTTTAGATAAATTAGTCTTCCAAGCGGAAACCTATGCGATCCTATCGACCACGTACTATATTGTGAGAAGACTTGGAGGGACCGCGTGTGTCTGTTGCAACATCCAAGCTGTGCTCAACCCTTTAACCACTTCCAGGATAGTTCAGGTATGTAACTATTCTAACTTGTGTGGTTCCCAGGTAACCAAGGGATCACTGGAAATGAACTTGCTCAGAGGAGACATTCTCAGCACATGAACCTGCGCTGGGACAACCTGCGTGCTTGGTTAGGGCTTCCATCGATGGTTGGGCCTCTAGACAGAGAAAACAATCGGATCACAGAAGCACTTGCTGGATTTCGAAGGAAGGTTGCGGCCTGGCAGTACAATGGACCAGTTTTTGACTCTGTGCGCCTAAATGTACTCCTTAAAAACCCTAAATACGAGGAGTGAAACTTCATTTTCAGGCTAGCTTCGAGAAGGGGCATGCAGGACATCTAAAAACTTGCCGTTTCGACAGAGAGGGGAGATCTAGACTGGTTTACCTTCTAGTTGAGTTGGGCCTAGATTAGGCTAGATCAGATGATGTGGTTTCCATCATAAACCGTGGGTTCACTTAGACCTAGGGGTCCATTGTGCTACCACTGATCCGGTTACCGTCCGTTACTACTGAAACCATTTTTTTTTTGATGAACACCCAGATTGATTCGAAATCCTTTTCGGATATGTACATGAGTTGGGCCTAGAGTCTTCAGAAGCCAGTAGAGGTGACTTACAGTGCTGACTCGGAATGGCCATTGAAACTTCAAGATAAGATGATTTCTCATCCCACTTCGTTAATTTAATCAGTTTCTATTTCACTTGCATCCCCTTCAATTATATTCTCATCAACTGTCATCGTCATGTCCACTAATTAACTACAAACAGAAGGAAGCCTTACAGATGACGAGCGAACAGAGTTGCCTTGGTATAAAAGCCGACGCATCCTTAGGACAAATCATCAGTTCACTCACAGTCCATACATCCACAAAACAAATCACCAGTAAATTCACAATGAACTCAATTCGTGGCCTTCTCTCCTCAGTCGTACTCTGCGCTCTCCTCGCTCTGGCATACGGTCAAGTAAGTACACTCATAGAATTGGAATGATTTTCCTAATCTCTTTATCCCAGCTCACATTCTCACCCTATTGGGGAAAGCGTTCGGGCACCGATGGCGGAGTCTTTGAGGCACAAAAGGGCAACTGCAAGAATGCAAATGATGTGCTCGTTGATGTCTTCCGATTCATGCAGGTATGTGCAGTGCTCTGTTTTTCACGATCCACAATGTATACCATCCGCGTTTGTGTGTGGATTCTCTTTAGATGCAGGCTCAACTTTATGTGGACTGCAATCACAAGGAATAAGGGGACGACTCGATTGGCGGGGAGATCTAAAGGACACTGGCGCATGTACAAACTATATTCTGTTTAAATTGTTGGCACACACATACACGCACAAATACTTGCTATACTGTTAATATTGCTATGAATCGCTTAAAATATATTTGAAACGTCTTACAACAATATTGAGTCTTAATAATCGGGGAGATCAAGCTGAGGACAGGGTTCGAAACCTTTTCTCGGACTAATTGGAACACTCAGAGAATGTCATATATTTGATTTCGTGATTAACTTTCAAGGAGTTGTTCAAATTCGTCAAGGGGACAATCAGCTGTGAATTCGAATATTTTAAGAGCAGGGGAACTTTAAATGTGCAGCTTTGGTGTTTGTGCTTTTTTTTAGTCTTGTACGTTCCAGATCACAGAATAGAGCATCTTCTTGCGGTGCATGTTTGAAACGTCTCCAAAGTCTTTAAATCGAATTGTGCTTTGCAAGACACGTGCTTGCATTTGGGGACTTATGCAATGTTCTCAGAGAACCGAAACCGTGAGGTTTGGATGAACATGTAGTGAATCTTCAATAAGCCGTTCCTGTGGAGTTTGAAGCGTTTTCAAATGTCATAAGCTTTCGATTTTGAAGTGGCCGGCAAAACAGCTGTTTGTTGACAGAAAACAAGGCAAGTGACATTTGTTTTGGCGGGCACAGAAATATGAAGTACACCTAAGTCTGTTTTTACACGGTCTTTTTTTACACGGTTTTGATATAACACGGTTTGAAAATTGAATATTTTTAATTTTTTTACACGATTTTATTCCATTTAGCACGATTTGAAATTTTATGTACTTACATTTTTTTTGTCAAATTTAATTTTTGCGAAGTATGTTCATATCACAAAAAAGTATTTATGATAGAAAAAAGTCTGAAACCATCGATAGTATCGATAGTGCTATCGATAGTTTGCGAACACTAGCTTAAAGATTTAAGTGAATTCCCTTTTAGCGCGTACAAGCAATTTTTACTGGTCAAAGCAAATGTGAATAGCACTAATTTAGGGGAATTCCCTTTATGTGCATACAATAAGATTTACTGGTCAGAGCAATTGAAACGTGTTAATATTTTGTGAACTGTCAATGCAATAAGAATAAGAATAAGAAATAAAATAAACATGAATTCTTGTTCTTAAAAATTCTTGTTTTTCACTAATTTTAATAGGTTTTAGAGATTAGGAACAAATCACCCATTTTTGTATACGATCAATGTCTTTTTTTACACGGTTTTTTTTACACGGCTTCTTCTGGAACCAATCTACCGTGTAAAAACAGACTTAGGTGTATTACAGAGATAGCCGACTTCACAGCTGATTTCCCCCTAGTTCATCGACGAATTTGAGTGCTTTTTTGACAGATATTCATGATTTTTTGACGGTTATTCATGATATAACGTAAATGCCGTCGTATCAATGGTCAATTTGGTTTAAAACACGTTACAAAAAACAGTTGTCAAACATTTTTAGGAGCAAGAGACCTCTCTTGCATCTCTTGACATACATGTCATCTCTGTCATACTTCATTTCTGGGCGGGCACTTACAAATTGAGAGCGGATGACTTGAAAATTGAAAGCGAAACCACTTCAAACTCTTGTAAAAGTTCTTCCGAACCTCGTGGTTTCAGTTTAGTGTAACGTAGCATAAGTCCACCTTTCGGGTTCCCTGAAACAAAACAAAAATGACTGCCAATTTGATCGCGGTTTGACTGTCACTTTGGTTTTATGAAGACAGTTGACGACTGCTGTCATGCAGCAAAGCAGCTTATTTATATTTTATGAATGCAAACCTTGCAGACCTGCCGCATATTGAAAATTATGAACTTGGCCTTTGGCTTCGTGTAATGTGCCACGACATTAGATGCTCACACAAAACGCTGGATAGGATCCTGTAAGTAGGCTACACACTATCAGATTTCTAATTTAAGTCTTCGAAAACGATCAAAAATATTACTGTGGAACTTGGAATGAAAAATGGCGACAGAAATCATGGCGAGCATGATACGATGATGGAAATGAAATCTCTTTGGACTGAATTGATAAGAAATGACATTCTAGGAAGATCAATAGAAAACTGTAGCCAACTACAAGAGGTAAGATCGCCTTTTTTGTGAAGTAGGCTTATGGAACGGACATACTTTCGTCTTCCTAAATTCTGGAGATAATCTGGAGCGTGCTCCCTTGTGGAACATCGCCATAGGCCTGCTGCCCCTGTGAGCCTGCGACATTGTCATTCTGCGGCACAATACCACTGTCAAAAATGCTGATCTGCAGCAACAGATCCTAACCTAACCTAACCTACATTTGAACTAAAATAGTCTTCCAATTGTACAGATTCCAACTCAGAGGTTCAAGGCGAACCTGAAAGTCATAGAACCACTTAGCGGTTCAGGCGAACAGCACAAAAAAGCGCATCATCAATTATGCAATCCACTGCTGCGTAAAGTAAACAATTTCTATCAATAAAAACTTACAAGCGTATCCACTGGATGGGGTACGGAAAAACACAAATTCATTGTCTCCGTACTCCAGCGCGACTTTTTGTCGCCGTGGGCATTCCCAGTTCACTTCGAATGAATTTCAATGTTAAATGAGATTATTTCACAATTTTCGATAAATAATCACCGCACCTTCAGCGATACGGATGAAGGTGTTGCTGTAAAACCATCAAATTGATTCTGATATCGACAAATAACAGACACGAAACCGCACTCGGGCCTTTAAGTCGCGACTTCGAATTCAGAAGCTAACATGTTCCGAAAATATCAAGCGGTCCTGCTCCTGGTGTTCCTTGTTCCTTTTGTGAAATGTAAGTGATTGTGTGTGTTTTTTGTGATCGAACTCTAAATGAGACTCAGTGATTTGTGACTCAGTGGTTTGTCTGCATTATTGGATTTCCGATTCTGGAAATGGTGATTAGTCTAAGCTTAGGCATGCGATTGGCATTTCCGGTGATTTAATGGAGTGCGGATTCCAGGGAATGTCTTCCTGTCGGTTGGACAACAAGAAAACTTAACTAACTCAGTCGCATTCCTTACGACCTTACCTCACATTGAAGTTTGTGGGGAGTGAAATTGTATGCGGTTCAGTATTCATCAACTTTGTTCAGTAGATTGTTTATAAAGGTTATGCCTACGTCTAAGTGATCACACAGGTTAAGAGTACTACAGTGAATGCAAGCACGGGTTTGTTTTTGTGGAGGGGGTGTTTGCTTTAAAATGGCGACTTGATGATTGATGACTTCCAAGTCGATCTACTGCATTTTTCTGCTTGCGTTGCAGAATGGTTTGCAGCCATAAATCTTCACTGCCGATTGATTGGAGCTCGTAAAGACTACTCCCGTCAGCCATTTACTTTAAGTATGCTCTTGAAGAAAAGCCGTACAACTTTCCCCAGGTATTAGGTTTAATTGATTGAATCATATGAATGCGATTCAATGGAGTGCATGCGCATGAGATACTGGCCAGCAGTTCTAGTTATAATATAATAAACGACTGGATGGCGCCGTTGGTAGAGTGCCTGCCCCTGGTTAGCTGGGTCCCCGGTTCGAATACCAGTGAAAGCAAGGTTATTACAAATATGGTCCAATCACCATTTGCCATTGGGATCACATTAACGATACTATCACTAGATCAGTAATTGTAGTCTGACTAAAACTTAGTGTGCCAACCTAACCTAACCTATAATAAATTAATAGTATGAGTGGCACTACAGCCCGAATAGGGCCAGGGCCTAGCTTCTCAGCAACCACTCGTGTTTTTTTCGTGTTTAAATTTAAGTTTATTTAAATAAAAGGTATGCACAGTAAGATTTACATCCTCCTTAGTACTTAGTATTTTACTTCAAATTAAAAAGATAAATTTAGACTTTGCACGGATTTTTCTTAAAAACTATAGGATGTGGGGGATGATTTCATGGACGTGTGGAAAAATAAGGGATGATTGCACTTTTAAAATCTGTGTGATTCGATATCGATTTAATATCGGAAGGCGAAGGGTTCCATAGTCTAACAGTATGAATGAAAAATAAACGCGATGAATTTAAAAAGTTATTAGATTAATTGTCGGCGTGGCGTAGGGGGTAAGTGCGTCGAATCCTACGCAGAGGATGCCAGGTTCGATACCCGAATTTACAACCTTTGATAACTCACGGCACCACCTCTTTCGAATCACTGACAATTCTCAAAGAGTATTCCTGTCTAGAAAAAGCTTCCTTAACTTCGCCGTTCGGAGTCGGCATTAAACTGCAGGTCCCTTCCACGAGTGAAAGAACAATAGCACACACAACACAAGTGGTTGCTGAGAAGCTAGGCCCAGGTCCACCTAGGACTGTCGCGCCATCCATATTATTATATTATTATTATTATTTAATAAAGCAAACGCTCTAGTGAATAGTTTTTTGAATAATCATGCAAATGCTAATAACATTATCCCAACAATGCGTGTTAAACATTCCGTTCAACAGTCAGTGACGAGGTTAGTCAGTTCACATCGACTGGTGAGAAATCCCAATCCAATACCCCTAAGTGAACCAAAAGGCATAATTTATAATTTAAAGACCAGGAAGTCATCCGGTTTTGATGGTATCAAAAATATATTCCTTAAAAATCGACCCTTATTTACCCTCAAACATTTGACAGACATCTTCAACGGATGCTTAACTTAAGAACCAATCGGATTTAGGGCTCTTCATAGCACTACTTATCAATTGCATCGTATGACAAATGACATAATAATAAATATTTCAGAAGGCAAAAGTCAGTCAAGGCAAGACTGTCATGTTTATCTTGGACGCTGGTTTGATACACAAGATATTGAATTATAACCTTCCGTTGTATCATATTAAAATCATTCTGTCATTTCTATCTCTCCGTACTTTCAAAGTGTCTATAAATCATAGCCTCTCGGACAACAAAATAATTAGAGCTGGGGTCCCACAAGGCACTGTCCTTGCACCTGTCCTATTCAATATATACACCTCTGATGTCCCAAATTGAAATAATTGTAATAATGCTCTTTATACAGATAATACATCTCTTCTTCTCGGATGCAACTGGTTCCAACATTGAAACCACTGTCCTTCAATATTGTCAAGATTGAAATATTAACATTAACGCTTCTAAGACGCAAGCAATCTTTTTTTACTCGAAAAAGAAAAGCTTGCTTACTTCCAAGCAACAGCCTTCAACTTATTGGTATTCCGACCGAGTGGAAATCGAGTGGAAAGTATCTTGGAGTGCATTTAGTTGAATGGTTAACTTTTAGCTTACTAAGCAATGAACAAAAAAATACTGATTTTCAAGTCTTTTTTCCAACGAATTATGTTCTATGGGTCTGCTGTCTGGAGTAAGTGTGCCAGAAGTCATCTACGTAAATTTCAAATAACTCAAAATAAGCTCTTAAAAATTATCCTAAATCTACCATGGTTTTTCTCGCCTACGGAACTTCATAAGATACCCAACATTGAAATGGTCTGATAGCTTATCTCACCGAAAAGTGGAACCAATCTTTGCACAATTCAGGCGAAAGCAAGATCGTTGCGCTTGATATTTCTAAAGCATTTGACATAGTTTGGCATCAAGCTCTCTTGTCGAAAATGCGTGCCTATGGTATCGATGAATCTCTTCTTCTATGGATTAGAAATTACCTTTCGAACCGTTCAATTCAAGTTGTTTTGGATGGGTTCAAGTCTGATATCCACCAAATAAATGCTGGTGTTCCCCAAGGCTCAGTTCTGTCTCCGACACTCTTTCTCATTTTTATAAATGATCTCTTGTCTGCTACTTCTAATCCAATCCATTCCTTCGCTGATGACAGCACCCTTAGCTTTTCATATTCGTTCCTAGACTCACGACCCAGCCCTTCGGCCGTAGAATTCGAACGGCAGCGTATGTTAAGCACGTTGAATTCCGATCTTGACAGCATAATTAACTGGGGAAAAAACAATAGAGTGGAATTCAATGCTTCAAAAACTCAATGCTGTCTGCTGTCACTCAAGCGAACCCTTGATAATCAGCCATTATCCATGAATGGCGCTTGTGTCGATGAAACCGGAAAACTTTCCATCCTTGGTATGGGTATCAAGACAGCACTTAGTTGGAACGATCACATATTTGAGGTCGCCAAAAATGCTGCGAAATGTTTAGGTTTTCTTAATCGATGCAAGAAATATTTCACCCCCTCTGATTTGGCTTCAATTTATAAGGCGTACATCCGCCCCAAGCTTGAGTATAACGCTCATATCTGGTCTGGTGCCCCCAAGACCACACTGCACCTACTTGATAGAATCCAAAAGCGAGCGATAAAACTTATAGGAGACAACAATATCGCAGAGTCATTAGACTCGCTCGAACATCGACGTACCGTCTCTTCTTTGTCCGTGTTTTATCGTTATTTCAACAAACGATGCTTAAGTGAGGTAGCCAACTGCATTCCTCCTTTCCATGAATTCACCCGCAATACTCGTCTCGCCAGGAATGCACATCAGTATACCCTTAAGCCTACTTTCGGATGCACAGTTAAATTCAGATACTGGTTCTTCAGCCGCACTGCACGAATATGGAATGCTCTTCCCAAACTAATATTTCCCACAGACTACAACCCGCAGATATTTAAAACCAATGTGCATAGGTACCTCCTCTCCCTTTCCCCCTCTATACCTTCGGCCCGTGCTGTGTCTTGACCCCGGACACATAAGGGTATTAGCAATCCCTTGAGCACGCGCAAATTATATAAAAAAAAAAGCTAGAGTTTGAAAAACTTTTTCTGCAATATAATCAATCCTGTTTTTAATCTGAATACGACTTGATATCAAACTTAGCTGCAGAATGAGTGCAATACTTCTTCTTTCTTTCTTTTGGTGGCGCTACAGTCCGGGGTGGACCTGGGCATCAACCAGTAAGCCTCTCCAGCCGACACGATCTTTTGCCAGCTGTCTCCAACTGCGCACACCAAGTCGGTTGAGGTTCTTCTCCACCTGGGTGCGCAATCGGTTCCGCGGATGTCCTCTATTGCGTTGTCCCACTGGTTTGGAGTCGAAGACTCTTCGGGCTGGAGCAGTGTTGTCCATGCGCTCTACATGGCCTAGCCATCTTAGGCGTTGAATCCGTAGACGCCTGACTAGGCTCATGTCGCTGTACAGCCCGTACAGTTCGTGGTTGAATCTTCTCCTCCAGAAACCGTCTACGCAAACAGGACCAAAGATCGCACGCAGAGCTTTTCTCTCGAAGAGACCAAGGACTTCCTCATCCGCTTTTGAGATTGTCCATGCCTCCGCGCCGTACAGCAGGACTGGGATGATCAAGGTCTTGTATAAAGTGAGCTTGGTCCTTCGAGAGATGGCTCTACTACTCTATTGCCTCTTGAGCACATAGAAACAGCGATTGGCAAGAGTAATTCTGCGTTTAATCTCGGTACTGGTGTTGTTCGTACTGTTCACTTACGAGCCGAGGTAGAGGAAGTCCTTGTCTACCTCGAAGTTATAGCTGCCTATGGTGACGTTTTGGCCAAGTCGTCGATGTTCTGTGTCCTTTCTTGATGACAGCATATTCTTCGTTTTGCCCTCATTCACCGCTAGACCCACTTGCAATGCCAGCAAACGCCTCATTGACGGCTCGCTGTGTCCTGCCAATCGATTCAATGTCATCCGCGTATGCTAGCAGTTGTACGGACTTCTGGAAGATCGTGCCTCTAGTGTTGGCGTGTGAGTCTTGCACGATCTTCTTCAGGATGATGTTAAAGAAGTCACATGACAGCGCGTCGCCTTGTCTAAAACCTCTTATGACATTGAAGGTCTCTGTGAGTTCGTTACCGACCTTGATGGAGCAGCGAGAATTCTCCATCGTCATCCTGCACAACTTGACAAGTTTGGCAGGAATGTCAAAACTAGACATGGAGTTGTATAGCTCGTCCCTATGCACGCTGTCATATGCAGCCTTGAAATCGACGAATAGGTGGTGGGTGTCGATCTGCATCTCTTGGGTCTTTTCTAGGATCTGCCGTAGTGTGAAAATCTGGTCGATGGTGGACTTCCCCGGCCTGAAACTGCACTGATAAGGACCTATCAGGTTGTTGACGAATGGTTTCAGGCGCTCACACAAAACGGCAGAGAGGATCTTATAGGCGGCGTTAATTTAATCATGTTCTTATTACGTTGTCTGGATTTATCATGCCACATTTCAAGTTTCTAGCTCGTAAGCTTTATGCCATTCTGCCGCATTGTGCGACGCATGGTTGCTAATGCTGGTGTTCCGCCCCTCAAGCGTGTTTTCGTCTTTCTCCACCCCGCTAGCACGAGCCTTCGTTTAAATGTTATATGCTAATATCACGCATTAATTAAAATCATAGAGACGTATGCAAATGGTCATTCCGCGATATCAGCATTTGAAAGTTCATTTGCATGCCGATCGCCTTGTTGTGCACTAAAACCCGGCATCTGCATGCGAAATAAAATAAAGCTGTTTACCGCGGAATAATGGTCTATGTATTTTAGGAGAATTCCCAATTGAAGCACTCAAGGAGCCGATGCCTTTAACGACGCCTCATAAAGCGGAGCTTTGCTTAGATTTTATTAGCAGACCAAAACCGCAATAGAATATCTTCTTTCTACAGAATCTGCCATTGTGTCTGCATTTTGATATGCAAGGCAGTGGTTCACGACGTCTGGGGCGATGGACTGTGCACTTTGGTCCTTCAAATGCAGACAGACACAAAACACAAGCCTCATAAACCGCCACTGTCATTAAAACGAATTTAAATTCATTACTATTCCGCGCAATAGACACACTTTCACGCAAGAGGGCACCTCAAGTGGAACCTACATAGGCAGCGTCCGTCGATAAGTGGCCGCCATTCCATTTCATTGACGCGGGCTAGTCCCTAAAAGGTCTGCGCACCCAATGCCGAAGCAATCAAAGTCACACAAAGTTAACGCCCCATAAAATCTGAATTCGAGATCGCAAATTTCAATCTAAATCACTTCGGTTGCCAATAATATCTCAATAAAGCCGCCCACTTTGTTATGCATCGCGTTGACTAAAATCCGATGGCTATCGCCGGCCCATCTCTGTCGCGCTAGACAAATTATACACTTCCTGCAGGCGCATCAAATTGAAATCGCATTAAACTCGTTTACATCGCTTGCGCCGTCTGTCCCCGATTAACATTAACACCCCGTGCGGCGCGTAATGAGTACGGGCAATCTGCTCTGACATTGACTGGACGCAACTAGTGGCCGAGTTATTTTAATTCCCAGCGACTCTCGATGCGACACCATTTGTCCAATTGTCAGCAATTGTGAGACACTCATGCATGTCGCCTCGCATAGTAGCACCCGACGCGACGCAACGAGAATGGTATGTGTGCACCGATTAAAAGAATGGATGGCACGAGGCACCTGCCCCCATCGACTGCATGCGGTGGACTCAAATATGCTCAGACGATGGCGGAGTTGGTCAGTTGTGGTGTACAGCCATTTGTGGCATGAGGGAGCATCAGACGGGTGTACAGTGTTCTAACGAGAAGTGTTTCGGTAGACAAGTCGATGACCATCATGTTGATTGAGGACATTTGCTTGAAATTGTATCTGTGGCCGTACCTGTCTTACTTGGCGAACATCAAAGGATTCTGCCCCCCACTGTATAGACCGGGCTTCTTTCCGATAATCACCCTCGCGCCTGGAGCAACCTTGGGCACCACGATTCCAACCTTTCAGCCGACTCCGCCGACTCAAACACAGCCCACCACGCAGAGTACGCGTCCAACGCCACCTGCGACACCGCCACCCGGGACATTGCCACCATCGCCAAGTCCTGCAACGGTTCCGTCGACATTCTTACCCCCAATCACGACGCCGACTCCAACTCCGTCCCCGACTCCAACTCGACCAACAGTTCCAACATTTTCGCCCACACCGCCGACCAACCAACCCACGCCCGGGCCAACGGCAGCGAATTGTCCAGCATCTCCTGTCATCTGCATGCCAGGCGGGCAGTCGCCTCTGCCCAACTGTCCCTGCATCGATCCTCGGAACACGAAAAAACGTCAAGTTGGTCCAATCGGATCGGACACGATTGTTTTTTCGCCGCTCAGTCGGAGGCGTCGTCGTGTCTGAGTGTCGCCCCACAGAGAGTGTCAGTGTGTGAATGTGTGCGTGTTTTTTTTTTAAGTTGAAAGAAAAAAGATTTTATAAATAATTGTAAGTTTCAAAATTATGCTTAGACTTGTGATAGTGTACGTGAACATTGTGATCAGCCTTGGAAGTGGTAAGTGAAGCATCAGAATTTCTTTTTTCTCTTGAAAGTGTGGGCTCTGTTCCCAGAGTTCCAAACGGGTCCCTCGGCTGGTCTGGTTGACCACCTTCCAGTTGTGTCCTCAATGGAGGGCTGTTGTTTCCCCTTGATTGTCTATGGAGCGCCCGGTTTCCCAGTTTCTCAGTTGCCGTTGGTAAAAGTACGTTCCGACTCCTTGATGCTACAGTGGTATTTAAGTTTCATTCAAATGTTCTTGTATAACTTTCGTCAAGGCACATGATCCTTTACGAAGCTGTAAGGAAGGTCTAGACTTGAGGCGTGAGTTCCAATGGCGCAGTGCTCAGTTATAACATCATCGTTACTGTGCCACACAGTGGTCCCGTTGTATGGGAGAGTTGGAAATATATCTGTAACTTTTGAACCCGTGAACCGATTTAAATGAAATTTGAAACATAGTGCAAGTACTACGAGATCTTATTATGTTGTTGGTGTATCTCATAAGCTAACGGAGTAACCTTAAGTTAAAAAAATAAGAAAAAACACTTTTTTTTTGTTTAAATGCATAAAATAATTATTAATTATTGTCGATGAGTCGAAATTGGGACTTAAAGCAAATTTGTAATCACTATTTATATATATAAATTCAATTTTACAAGTTTTGGTAACGTACACTTTATTTGGAATTAAAGAAACTAAGCAATTCAGTATAATCAGTACTAAGTGGCAGCGAATCTTTTGTTTTTGGTTCAGGCCTTAAATACGCAGTCCAGGGATCAGATAATACCAACATTTGATGAATAACATCTTCATTTGTTGCCGAACGAGAAAATTTTCTACTTTTATTAATGCGATAGTACCTAGAGTCATTATTCCGACTTTCCTGCGCCTCCTCTGACAATGATCCGACGGGCAAGGCTGCTGATGATATTATTTCTGCTCCGTGGAACAGAATTTTATACACTGTTGCTGGCATATAATAACAGGGATTTAAAGCGGTTTCCTGCGCATAAGCTCCAAACTTGTCGGGGTCAATCCAAAAATTGCTGCATATTGTCTCCAGGATAACACTGATGCGATGTGGAGGATTTCAATTCTTGGACTTTCATTTTTTTTGATTTATCACAGCATTCTTCAAAGTCTTTCTTTATGTGGTCTTCCTCTTTTATCCGACGGTAATACATTCTCCGATAACACATTACCACGATTTTTTGCAAGGTTCACTGAAAAGTTTCCTTTAACCCATTCTGAATATTTAATTAAA
The DNA here is from genome assembly GCA_964034865.1 of Eristalis intricaria. Lineage (NCBI taxonomy): Eukaryota > Metazoa > Arthropoda > Insecta > Diptera > Syrphidae > Eristalis > Eristalis intricaria. The sequence goes on from OZ035875.1 coordinate 50,832,788, forward strand.
AATTTTTGTTTTGTGTGACGCAACACCTTATACCGTTCATTAAAATGTGGCAAAAACCTTTTTGTCACTTCTAAAACTATTTTCTTCCGTTACTATTTGATAAAAAGCTGCCAAAGTTGGAAATATTTCCATCAAAACAGTAATCGCACAAGAATCTATATTCAAATGCAATACTTGCCATCGCGAAAAACATCAAATTTGCACAACAAATGCTGGAATGCAACTTCAATTTTTAAAGTATTTTCGACATCTACATAAAGCAAAACGTCATTCGTCGTTCCCGATACCTCAAAGTCAGAAATATATATTCGCCAATAACGCTCTAATTACCGCTCCTTTTTGCCCCATTGCGACATGCATTTATGACAACGCAAACAAAACAAGATAAATGCAAGTAGTTTCGTAATTATAACAATTTTATGACTTTCTAATTCACAATAATAAAAACATCCTCGGCATCTCGCATAGCGTTTGCACAATACATGCTGTTTCGTAAATGATTCGTTATTAAAACAAAATAAATAATTACTTCAGGGAATTCACCAATTTATTTCGTGCGTGAGACATAACCAAAAAAAAAAGGAAAGTACAAATCAAGGTTATCAAAGAACCATCTGTCATTGAGAGATCAAAAAATATCAACCACTCGATCTGCTGTCAAGCCTTCGTTGAGCTACAGGGTGATGCTGAATCCGAAACACATGCATTGCAAGGGAAATCGTTTGAAAATGCCGAAAAATGCACGACATTGGTCCACTTAAATGCCTCGTACTCCCAAAGTGATCAAAAGTGGTCCCTAGTTTTTTCAACATCGATAGACAATACTTTTAGCTTTCAGAAAAAGTTGGTCTCCCGTTGGAGACTCTTGGAGCATTTTTGTTATAGTCCATCAAACATTGAAATGCCCCTCTCAAAATTTGCCTTTACTTAAAAGTCTGGTTTAAAAAATTGGTAAGAAATAAGAAAAAACTGAAAAGTTTGAAGGCAAGATGTATGACCTTTTAAAAAAAAATTTACTTTAGTTTCCAATGAACATAGTTTTAGGAAATATGGCACATCAAATTTGCTTAAAAAATACGTCAATTTTTGTAATTTTCAAAGTCCCAACTTTGAGCTAACGGTACAGCCAAACGGATGATCCAAAGTCAACAAAATTGTCGCTATCTAGGTTCGCATATTTGTAGAATCGAAAAACATAAACCATTTATGTCACTTCGGGTATTTATTTCCACTGCGGGACCACTGTGCGCCATAAGCTCACGATCGACATTCGCTCACAGGGTCGATCGTAGGCCAGAGTCGTTTGGTAATGAGGCTTCCTGTACCAGTTGTCCATCTATGATGTACTTGAGCAAGGATTTCGGGCTTCATTAGATTTCAGCAATTCTCTGGAATGTCACAATGTCTCGGCGCCCACCTAAGTTGGATTCTAAGGTGCTTGACCATCTCGTTGAGAGATAGGCGGCAACTAAGGGAAGTCTTGGAGTTGAATCTGACTGCACTCAGAAGTTTGATTGCTGCCTGGCTGGCAGAAAAGATGACGATATCTGTGCCTGACATTTCATTGCTTTTTTAGTCAGGACTATACTTCCAAACTGGAATTCGCTACAATGATTCGGTTGAGAAGTTCTTCTCGAAGAGGAGTTAAGAGTTAAGTTTAGTTATGGTTCTATACCTACCGAGGATCATTGAGTATCCAGAGCGCCGTTCTTCCCGCTTATGCAGCGATTTCAGTGTGATCGTCGTACCACCTGCTGTCTGTCTACACATTAAGTCTATCGGTGGGAAATTGAGGAGAATGTTCAGAGCTGCGGACGGGGGTGGCCTTAAGTCCCCCGATGATATATTCGCGAGCCATCTGCGCCACTCTGTCAAGCGGTTTGAGGTAAATGTTCTTTTCGAGCGCTGTTCACTAAATCGCTACACTTTACAACAGTATGGGTTAGCCTTCTTCTTCTTCTTCATTTGGCGCTACACTCCGGGGTGGACCTGGGCCTCAACCAACAAGCCTCTCCAGCTAGCACGGTCTCTGGCTACCTGTCTCCAGTGTCGCACGCCAAGTTGGTTGAGGTCCTTCTTAAACACGGGCGTCCTCTGTTGCGTTGTCCCACGGGTTCGAAGTCGAAGACTCTTCGGGTCGGAGCTAAGTTGTCCATACGCTCTACATGGCCTAGCCATCTTAGTCGTTAGATCCGAAGACGCCTGACTAGACTCATGTCGCTGTACAGTTCGTGGTTGAATCTTCTCCTCCAGAAACCGTCAACGCAAACAGGACCAAAGATCGCACGCAGAGCTTTTCTCTCGAAGATACCAAGGACTTCCTAATCCGCTTTTGAGATTGTCCATGCCTCCGCGCCGTACAGCAGGACTGGGATGATCAAGGTCTTGTATAAAGCCAGCTTGGTCCTTCGAGAGAGGACTCTACTCCTCAATTGCCTCTTGAGCCCATAGAAACAGCGGTTGGCAAGAATTCTGCATTTAATCTCGGTACTGATGTTGTTCGTACTGTTCACTTGCGAGCCGAGGTAGAGGAAGTCCTTGTCTACCTGGAAGTTATAGCTGCCTATGGTGACGTTTTGGCCAAGTCGTCGATGTTGTGTGTCCTTTCTTGATGACAGCATATTCTTCGTTTTGCCCTCATTCACCGCTAGACCCACTTGCAATGCCAGCAAACGCCTCATTAACGGCTCGCTTTGTTCTGCCAATCACGTCAATTTCATCCGCGTATGCTCGCAACTGTACGGACTTTTGGAAGATCGTGCCTCTTTTGTTAGCGTGTGAGTTCTGCATGATCTTCTTCAGGGTGATGTTAAAGAAGTCACATGACAGCACGTCGCTTTGTCTGAAACCTTTTTTGACATTGAAGGTCTCGGTGAGTTCGTTACCGCCCTTGATGGAGCAGCGAGAGTTCTCCATCGTCATCCTGCACAACCCGACGAGTTTGGCAAGAATGTCAAAACTAGACATGGTGTTGTATAGCTCGTCCCTATGCACGCTGTCATATGCGGCCTTGACATCGACGAGTAGGTGGTGGGTGTCGATCAGCATATATTGGGTTTTTTCCAGGATCTGTCGTAATGTGAAGATTCGGTCGACGGTGGACTTCCCCGGCCTAAGACCTCACTGATAAGGACCTATCAAGTTATTTATAAACGGCTTCAGGCGAGTACACAAAACGGCAGAGAAGATCTTGTAAGCGATGTTCAGGAGACTTATCCTTCCATAGTTTGCGCAGTCAAAGGGGTCTCCTTTTTTGTGGATTGGTAAACGATACTAAGGTTCCAGTCGTCGGGCATGCTTTCCTCCGACCATATCTTAAAGATGAGTTGGTGCATGTACCTCACCAGCTCATCCCCAGCTGCCTTAAAGATTTCAGCGGACAGTCCGTGCGCACCGGCAGCTTTGTTAGACTTCAGTCTTCAGTCGGTGGGACGGAATTCTCATCGATCATCGTCCATATTGAGTGGGAAATTCTGCCTGACAGCGTTATGGGTGTCATCATCGCCGTTTAGCAGTCTGCAGAAAAGGTTCTTCTAAATTCTCAGTATCGACTGCGACTCTACTACTAGCTGTCCATTCTCGTCCCTGCAGGCTTCTGTCCGAACCTTATATCCACTGGATAGCTGTTTCACCCTCTGGTAAAACTTTCAGACATTGTTCCTACCGTAGCACCTCTCCATCTCCTCAATCGCGCGCTTCTCGTGCTCTTTCTTCTTTCTCCTAAGAAGCCGGGTCTCATCCCTTCGTCTCTGTTTGTAGAGCTCACTAACAGCTCTCGTTGTTCGTTGCAGCGTTGCTTTGTAGGCTTCCTGTGCCAGCGTGCACTCGTCAAACCATGGGTTTTTTCTGGGTGGTACCGTAAAACCCAGCACATCAGAAGCAGTTTCTTTGATGGCTTCTTGACAACGCCTCCAATCTTCTTCGATTGTTTGCGCAGGTGGCAACGAACTTAGAGAGAGATTCCGGGAGACTCGATCGGCAAAGATCCTAGCAGTCCGTTGCGATTGTAGCTTTCCGACGTCAAACCATGGTGTCCTTTCTCGACTGATGTCCGAGTTCCTTCCTTGGCTTCAACAAGGAAATGGTCCGAGTCGATGTTGGCTCCTCGGAACGTTCGGACATCAAGAATGCTGGAGGAGTGTCTGACGTCGATCGCAACATAATCAATCTGGTTGACGGTTGATTGACCAGGAGACCGCCAGGTCCCTTTATGGATGTTGAGGTGTGGGAACCGCGTACTAGCTAGAGAGAGATTACGTCCCATGACAAAGTCCACCAGCCTGAGTCCGTTATCGGATGTGGTGTCGTGCAGGCTGTGTTTCCCGATGACTTTGGCAAAGATGTCAGCCTTACCCAGCTTTGCATTGAAATCTCCTAGAACTATCTTGGTGTCGTAGCTGGGGCACAGTTCGTAAGTCCTTTCTAGGAGATCGTAGAAGTCATCCTTGCTGTTGTCATATTTGTCCTCCGTCGAGGCGTGGGCGCAAATCAGGTTGATGTTTCCGAATTCAGCCTTGATGCGGATTGTTATGAGGCGTTCCCTTTTACAGACAAAGCTTAAGACTTTTTGCCTAAGTATGCCTCGAGCAACAAATCCACATCCAAATAAGCGCCTCTCCCTATTGCAATCACCGTAGTAGATGTCGCAGTTTCTCATCCTCTTCTTGCCCGGCCCATTCCACCGCACTTCCTGGATTGCGGTAATGTCTGCTTTATAGCAGTCCGGGGCCTCCGCGAGTTCTTCGTCTGCACGTGGTCTGTTAAGGGACCTAACATTCCACGTGCAGAACCGAAAATCGTTGTCCTCGTTTGCTGGGGTCGTCAACATTGATTCCGTCCGTATCCGAGGCATTTGGTTGTCTGTGAACCGTAAAATTTTTACGTGGTGACGGAGTTAACCTCACGCACAACCCCCAACTGGGAGGCCAGGCCCTATTCTTTAACCCTCGGGCGGAGGGTTCGGGTTTATCCGGTTTCGGTAACCTCGCTGAGGCTGTGAGCGCCGCCGTTCTCCCCAAAACTATAGGGATCTTCCGCCGCCATCTCAATTCCAAGGCCCCGACCTGGCCTTGAAAGAACCTTCTAGACCTGTGCTCCGAAAATGTCGAAGTAGCTCTAGAAGAACTGCGCACCAGGTAGCTCCTTCTGATTGGAGTTTCGGATGCCGCCGTTGGCCAGACAGTTTTCCAGCTCCTCCACCGCCATCCATAAAGAGAGATGGGCATTGGTACAGGCACACTGAAAACGAGGGAGCTGTTGTGAACAGCTGGTACCAATCGATAGTGCTGCCGACTGCAACGAGTATCGATGGCACACCCAAAAGAAGAATTTTGTGAATCATATAACTTCCACGGCAGCCTCTCATTTTCTTCTTTTACATTTCAGCTCAAAGCTGTTACGACTCGAATGGTCGCATGGGCAACTGTGTCATCTTGGCGAGTTGTCCTCACGTGCTGGAGCAATTCTACGAGGAAGGCCGGCGACACACTGACTCCGTTGATTTCCAGTCGTTCGTCAGTCGTTCGTTATGCGGATTCGACGGTTTCAATTTTCTGGTAGAACCCTCGCTCGTGTCACGCACAGGAGTCTAACGCTTGAACCATTCACAGATCTGCTGCACATCCCGACAGCCGCAGAGTCTCTGGTACGGTAACTACATCAGCCCGTCTCAGCCCCCGCAACCCGTGCAGCCACCACCGGCCTCGCAAGCGCCGAGCATATTCCATTTCGCCTCCTTGAGCAATCAAGCGGACACAACTGTGGCGCCTCCGCCCAAACCATCAGGACCGCCAAGGCACACCGGCCGACCGGGCCCTCCTCCGGCGCCAACGACCGCAGCACCAACGACAACGACTCCGCCGGGCCTCATCATAAACCCGGTTCCAGTGATGCCCTCGGCGAAGATTCCCATCCCTTTGCCAAGCACTGCGGCAGCGAGCACGAGCAACAGCGGCGAGTGTGGCATAAGTACCGGACCCACGAACCGAGTGGTCGGTGGACTGGAAGTGAAGCGAGGTTTGTGTTCAGGGCACCGCCGATCCGAGGGCCGACTAACGATTCCCACCCGATCTAGGCAACTACCCGTGGATTGCGGCACTGGGCTACTACGAGCTCCCGGACCCGACAACGCCCAAGTTCTACTGCGGCGGCAGCCTGATTTCCACCACGTACGTGATCACATCGGCGCACTGCATCATTCCGACCCTCGCCCTGGTCCGCCTTGGAGCGCACGACCTCTCGAAGACGGAAGCCACCGCGATCGACGTGAAAATCAAGCGGAAGGTCGTGCACGAGAAGTTCGACCTCAAAACGATCTCAAACGACATAGCGCTGCTCCAGCTCAACGACGCAGTCTCGCTCACAGGTAAGCCTCGCACCCGCTATCATTGCACATGATAGGCGCTTGACGTTACTTTTCAGAGTTTATACGCCCCATTTGCCTGCCGGAGGACAGTAAGTTCATGCAGCAAGACTTCGTCGGAAGCAACCCGTTCGTGGCCGGCTGGGGCACGGTCCAGTACCAGAGCACCACCTCGAACGTCCTGCGCGACGCCCAAGTGCCGATCATCGCGACGAAGACGTGCATGGACAACTACACGGCTGTGTTCAAAACCACCGAGCTGTCGAACACCGTGAGTCGATGTCCTTGCGAGGGTTTCCTATAAACTTTGAATGTCACTCATCTCGTTCTGCTTTCCAGTTGCTGTGTGCGGGGAACGCGCGCTATGACGCCTGCCAGGGGGACTCCGGTGGACCGCTCATGATGCCACAGGTATGTATGCGGCTGACTGACCTGCGCGCCGAGACTGACTTTTCGTTTCCAGCTGGAGGGCAGGTCTTTTCGGTACTACCTGATCGGCCTTGTCTCGTACGGCTACGAGTGCGCCAGAGCTGGCTTCCCGGGAGTCTACACACGCGTGGCGGCCTACATGCAGTGGATTAAGAACAACATGTCGTGAAATATGCAAATGAGTGAATTAAATGACTTTTTATACAAACAAGTGGCTGGAATTTTTGATTTCAGAAAATATTAATTTGCCCGCATTCAGAGCATATAATTACCCACTGAGTCAGCGGGCCTCAAGGTTGCTCTGATCGATCAGTTGTCCTTCTCGGAAATCGGCGACGTTATGCGATCGTGGATTGCTGGCGGAGAACTGCGGTTTTTTGGCCTGACCATGAGTCGGTGGTGGGTTCTCAGTCGACGATCTGGAAGTCCGTTGATTTGAGTTTCGTTGATTCTCGCCGAGCGGCGGACAAGTATTATGCATGCATGGCACACGCTGTCACTTAGCTGACAGACCTGCAACCGATCAGATCCTCGTCAGTTCTGCCGTTCTCGATTGGCAGTCCGGTCACGGGGCTTCCAGCTGTCGAGTACTTACTTACTTCTCAGACAAGCGACTCATCGAGATCGTGATTCTTAGTTGAAACTGGCTTCCAGTTTGGTTGACAGGCTAGGGCTGCTTCCGGTCGTTAGGTTGGGTTGGAGAGAAGGGAGATGGGTGTGGGGAATATAGATGGTGCTAGGTGGCGCATCTAAAGAGCAGAGGAGGTTTATTGTGGCAACTTCTGCAGAAGTCACTGCAATGGAGATCGATCCTCAAACGATGTGAGAACAATGGCCCGCTGGGGTCTTCTTGCTCAGTCTGATCAGGGTATGTGTGGCTTTAGAGTTGAGGGCAATCTCGACGTTCACGTCTTTCATCTTGTCAAACATTAACAGCACGTTTCGCTGTAGGCATGGTCGACCTTCACTTGGAAGAAATGAACAGCCGTGGCCTCGCGAGTTCATTGGCTTCGTACTTCTTTTCTGGAACGCCACAGTCTCCCGGTAGCCACATGAGGTAAATCCTAAAACACTTTGCCGTCACATCAAGAGATAGGGTGCAGTTCAGGGAAGTCTCTGAGTGGAATTATGTGACATCATGGAAAAACCTGAGAACAGATGATTCCTTTCGAAACAATTTGTAGATGGGCCAAGATAGAGAGGTATGTTTACGTTGGAGATCACGTCAAATCCCACTCTCTTGTCTGTCTGCGAAGACATGCAGTCAGGACATAGTCAGGACCCAATGATCAGACTTCTAGAATGATGTGCAAGAAATGCGCTTGAGGAGTTCTCTTCGAAAAGACTGAGGCTGTAGGCCAGAGATCTTTTTTAGTTAGCTTGCGAAGCTCCATTGGGATTAAATCCTTCCTGATCTTGACGTTTGGACTGGATATAGCTGCTGCTTGGGTTGTTGGGTTGTTCTGGATCTGTTCACAAAAGGCGAGCTTCGCATACATAGTTCACATGTGCATGAATGGAATGGATGGGTTGTTTTCATAATATGTGTTCGTAGTTCTTTCCACGACACATTTTCCTAAATCTACTAATAATAAAACACTATGTATGTAAGTATGTAAGTATGTCACAGCTATACCGTATGTGGTCGAAGAAAAAAGTCTGGAGCGAATGTGGTTCGTTGGCGGAGTGGGTTGGTGCGTTGCTCTGGAGGTTGTTTGTTCGAATCCGGCTGGAAGCAATTTTTCTTTTCTCGTTTTTATACGCAATAAAGCGATTGGGTCGCCGTGGCGTAGTGGGTAAGAGCGTCGACTTGGTTGATCAGTCTTCTTCCCTGCATAAGAAAGGTTTTTGAAAAGATCGTCATTCGAGTTCTGAAGCAATGGGTTGATGAAAAGAAAATCATACCGGACAACCAGTTCGGATTCCGAGCATCAAAACTGGTGTCCGACATACAATGGAATAAAAACAAAAATCAGTGCAAGGGCGCCTGTCTGATTGACTTGGAGAAGGCGTTCGACACCGTTTGGTTGGAGGGCCTCTTCCTCAAGCTGGTTAGGCTTGGCATAAGTAAACCATTGCTGTGCACGGGTTCCTGTCTGATTGACTTGGAGAAGGCGTTCGACACCGTTTGGTTGGAGGGCCTCTTCCTCAGCTGGTTAGGCTTGGCATAAATAAACCATTGCTCTACATGGTCTATGACATGATAACAGGTAGAAAGTTCGTTGTGAAAAATGGTGACGTAACTTCCACTACGGTCTATAACATTAAAAACGGTCTGCAACAGGGGGCCATCGGTTCCCCGATCTTGTGGTCCCAGAGTACCTCACATACGCCGTGTGGTCCCAGAGTATCCCACATACGCCATGTGGTCCCAGAGTATCCCACATACGCCGTGTTATCGCAGAGTATCCCACATACGCCGTGTGGTCGCAGAATATTCCACATACGCCGTGTGGTCCCAGCCTCCGCCAACGCTAGCTTTACCACAGGATCAGGTAGTTAACCATAGTGGCCAGCTTACATAGTTTTTAAGGTAGCTTTAAGAAAAAAAAATTATAAAACGAAAAATCCAAAAAAATATATATATGAAACAAAAACAAAAAAAAGGTGCATCACGGCGTATAAATTATATATGTGAGGCATATACACAACATATACGCCCTGGTGCGCGTGTCCGTACTGTTACGGACACAGTTAAGATAGTACTAAAATTTATGTTAGGTTAAGTTAGAATAAGGCAGTTTAAGTAGTTAAGTTTAGCCTTAAGTTTCTTATAAGTTTTCTTGGCAAATGAATAAAGAAATAAAAGATTGTCTTAATGACTAAAAAAAAACGTAGATGAAGCCGAAAGGCACATTTGGAAAGTAGATCAGATTAGCTTAGAGTACCCGCATAGGGCCAGTAGTTTAGTATTAAGAACATTTGTAATTCTTAAGAGAGTTAAGCTAGTTTTGAGTCATTTTGTCTAGCAACTAAGTAAAAATAGAATGAATTAAATAAAATTGTGTAAAAAAAATAGAGCGTCGACTCCTACGCAGAGGGTGCCAGGTTCGAATCCCCAATTTACCAACTTTCACGGCTCCACCTCTTTCGAGTCACTGACAATGCTTAAAGAGCTTCTCAACTTCGCCGTTCGGAGTCGGCATTAAACTGTAGGTCCCTTCCGCGAGTGAGAGAACAATAGCACGCACAACACGAGTGGTTGCTGAGAAGCTAAGCCCAGGTCCACCTCGGACTGTCGCGCCACCCATATTATTATTATTAAGCACCGTAATTGCACTTAGTAATTAAGGGTATATAGTGACATACGTTCCGCTTAAGTAGACGACCTGTGTGGGCGAGTGTCTATCATAGAAAATATGATAAGGCAAGCATTCCATCGGTCATAAGATTAACTGTGGATGCTTGTTGATTCGTTGACACTTTTGCCTCGTCGTCGGTTTTCGCGCGTCTTTTGGTTGCCTATCGCTTCTTGGGAAACCATAATGCCACTCTGCACATTTTGAACAGCGTGTGGTCGCACTGTCAGGGCCAGACAAATCCGGCCGGCAAATCTCGTATTTTATTATACACCCTTGCAAAAAACACAGTTGTAAAAAAACGTAAAACGTAAGTCCATCGTACGTCATTATTGAACATGTTGGATATTTCTTGACAGAGAGGTGCGCTGTGAGAGAGATTTTCTCCCAAATTGAGAATTTTCTTCCAAATTGAGAGTATTTGGTGTCAACTGTCATTTGACAAATGAAAACGGCAAAAGTCACTTCAAATGAGTGTATGCAAAAAGGCGGCAATATTTTTCATCTGGTAGATGAGACAGAGAACAGCTGACAAATAGAGTAATTATTTCAACGCAGTGCGTCATCGCACATCCGTAACATGAAGTCTCCTAGCGCAACGCAGTATTGTGTTTCAGGCATAAATATAATTACTTGGTCTGACATTTTATCAAGATACGTAGTTTCGTATGTCGTCTTTGACAGAAGACACTTCAGAGACTTCTAAACAACAAAACGATCGTAATTGCCCGACTCTAACATGGCATCTGAATACCAATCTCATGAATGAATGTCGCATAAATCATATCGTCCTTGGAGCGTCCGGGCAACGAACTCATAGCGGGAACTCCAATTCTATTTTTTTTAGTTCCGGCTTACAGATGAACACATCACGCTACTGACAGCTACATCACTTGCGATCCATTGACCACAGACTGTGAAGTGTTCAAGTGCATTTAAAGTGTTTTGCTACTGTGGTTACACCATTACCGGATCCATTAAGCGAAACCGAACTTGAATGAATCGCCCCACGCGGCGGCGTTGAGATCAATTCGCCACGACGCCACTTACCCGTCAGATCACTTTAATAGCTGCATTAGCATCTGGTAACGAGGCTTGCTTACAGCCCGACTGACGATCGTAAAAATAAAACACACCGCCACCGTTTCAGAAATTGAGAATGTGATCATAAATGCTTGCATGAACCACGTGCAGACGTGATGACTTAGCGTGTGATGCATCGTCCCGTTCTGGTGTTTATTTTGCTGTCAAAATGCCAACTCTCTCGCCCCCCGCCAATTAATTAGATATGCTGGTCAAGTGCGCATACGAGCCGTGTTTCTTTCACTGAAATCGGTCACCGTCTGTGATGGGAGGCGGCGCGGCGGTGGCGGGTAAGAGCGACAGAATGATCTCAGAAATTCTAATTCACTTGTTTTGTCATTTTCTGCAATTGTTCCAATGTCGCGATAAACGAGATGTCGGTTCGCGCTGAACGCAAGCCGCACACAGAGCGTTGAAGAAGAATTTAGAATTCAGCGTCTGCAGGAAATTGGTCAAGTGTGAACAAGTTTCGGTTTTTCCAGCTTACTCGAGAGTCATAGAGAATGGTGACCTACTTTGGTTCAACTTTTGCTTTGCTGACGCGAAGGTCCAATGTGATGTTGCTATGGGACCGGAGATGACGCATTTATTTCACATCGTTTTCCGCTGAAGAAGTGAACAACTGATGAGAGGACAAGCGAGAAGGAAGGCCACCTGAGTGGTTTTAAGTTTCTGCATGCATTTACAATGGCTTGTGGTGTTGCTATGGATGTACTCACTCTTCACACAGCCAACAGTCTTTGGGTAACTCCCTCCAGATGTGCGCACCAGGTTACCTGGGGTCCCTCTACGCTTCCGAGTGCCCTTTGTCGCCTCGTCCTACGAAGTCAGAGAGTCGAGGGCTTTTGGAGATGGGACCAAATTGCTTATGGGCTCTACATGGTCGAACCAATTGTCAGTCGGATCCATGGATACATACAGTACGTACGTGGTTCAACCTTCTGCTCCAAATGCCGTCACATAACCAAAGGCCGCACGCAGAACTTCCCCCTTGAAGCGACTTAGGGCTGATGCATCCACTTTTGAGATTGTCCATTTGTCTGCGTCATACAGAAAGACAGGGATGATCAGTGTCTTGAAAGAAAAGTCAGCTTGGTCCCGCCACAGGAGGCTCTAGTACTCAATTGCGATCAGATGAAAGAAGGGTTGACAAGAAAAGAAAGAGAGGTTGTGAGTTATGCTGTATATGATCTCGATACAAATTCTGTGAGCACCCTTCACTGTGGAGTTAATGTACACGAAGTCATTGGCTTCCTCGAGGTTATAGCTGCTCATTGTGTTGCTTTGTCCAAGATGTCGAAGTTGCATGCCCATAAAGACTGAAGCAGCAAACGACTCGCAGTCATCCACGTATGCGGACTTCTGGGAGATCGTGTGTCGGCCAGAGAGTCTTGCACGATCTTCTTCGGGACGATGTTCAGGGGGTCGCATGATAGCTTGTCGCCTTGTCTGAATCGTTTTTCAGTGAGTTCGTTGCCAGCCTAAATGGATGTCAGCAGAGCAACGAAAATTCCCCATCGTAATCCTGCCCAACCAGGTTCGGTCGCAGTGCGATCATTTGATCCGGGCACGGCTAGTCTATGATCTGACTTTTCTGCGTAGTAGCGGTATTTGAGCTCTGATGATTGACTGCCATCTTGTCAGTCTTGACATGCTTTGGATAGTTTCTTCACCCTTTAGTAAAACTTTCGATCTTCAATCTGCCATCACACCTCTCCATCACCTCGATCGCGCTTCACATGCTATTTCTTTCTTCCCTTGAGAAGATGGCTCTCTTCTTCATTCGTTGCAGCCTCGCTTTGTAGGCCTCCAGCTTCCCTCATGCGTTTGCCTGCACTCTTTGTCAAACCTTTGGCTTTTTATTTGGTTCCGTCCTAACCCGCAGCACAGCCACACCAGTCGGCTGACAAAGCATCCAATCTTCTTCGAATTCACAGAGAGTTTCTGGGAGACTCGATCAGCAAAGCAGCCGTACCTTTTCGACGTCTAGCCGTGGGGTTCTTCCTCGACTCGGCGGTTGTTACAATGTCTGTTTTCTTGACTCGCTATTACAAGAAAATAATCCCAGCTGAAGTTGGCTCCTCGGAAGGTTCGGACATCGAGAATACTGGACGAGTGTCTGACTTTGATCGCAACGTGTTCAATCTAGTTGACGAATTTGGCGGGGCAGCGGCGTGATAAAATACCCCAGCCTGAGTTCGTTGCCGGATGCGGTGTCGTTCACGATATTTATATACTATTTACCCAGCTTTGTGTTGTAAAATAAGGATCTGGATGAAACGAATACACTAAAAAACAGTAGATAGTAGAACCCGGTGTGAGCCTATGATGCCGAACTCGATTTGCCTCATTTCATATTGGTTCGGGTCGTAGCCACCACAGCAGGCTGCAGCATTTCAGTGACTTTTCGCGTATTGCTTTGGATGTATACATAATATTCACTCTATTTTTATGTGACGTGTCAAAGCATGTAATGCCGCTTTCACACTCGCTAAAATTTGTCGGCGATTTTTTCAAATTCCCTTTTGTGATCTCAAGCCACTTTCATACAGGAGATCTCTCAGTCTCTGCAATTCATATATCAATACTGAACTTTTTTCTGTTTTTCATCTTTTCTCACACATGCGTCATCTCTTTCTCACACATGTACAGCATGCTTTCAATACCCAACATTGATAACATAAGAATAAAGCAACTCGAAGCAAAAACGAAGAGAGATAAAATAGAATCCCGAGCACACGAGATGCGGGCTAGCACGTCTTCTCCCTTTTCAACAAGATGAACAAATTGCCGACAAAAGTTTCCTGTGTGAATGCGGCCTAAGTTGCGTTGCGACTGCGAAGTGCAAGTAGAAATAAATAAGAAGAGAAAATGAGAATAGAAATAAATTGAAACAATTTGAACACACACAGCCGGTACTGGCTTGGCTACTCCTTGCCTACAAAATTGTCGTAGGATACACATAGAACACCGAATCCAACGCGAAACAAAATAGAATTGGACAATACAACTCGACTTGCCCCATTCCATAATTCATATTTTTTGCTTTCGGTTCATCATCAAACCGATTTCGTCAACCCGGGTTACAACTCGGTCCGTTTTTCTTTTAACCCGGGTTAACTCGTAAACTATCGGGTTGGCACACCACTAATGATGGCAGATAACGAGTCAAATCCAAAGACACCGTCTAGCTTTCCAATTAGGTGTACATTTTCTGCAGACAGAGGCCACACGCGAAGTCTTTAATGAGTCGAAGAATAGTCTAGGTTAAGTTAGGTAGGGGGTCTGCTATTCTGTATTCATCAGCACACTTAGACCATGTTGGTCAATTGTGATACCCACGGGCAGACTTCTTTCACCTATTGACCACTCCAGTGATAGTGCCGTTAATTTGATCCAAACGGATTCAGATTGGAAAACCATATAAAATCGTATTAACTTTGCTTTCACTGGGACTCGAACCGGCGGAATCCGCTAACCAGGGGCAAGCACACAACCAACTGCCTCATCCAGAATAGTTCAATGTTCGATCAAGTTTTCTTTTCGAAAAGTTGCTTATTGCAATGGAGGAGTTTAATTGCTCTTTTGAGTCTTTAAGGCGGTCTGGTGGTGATTGTCCCTATTTTCAAAAAGGATAGCAAAAAAGAGTGCTCAACTACAGGGGCATATTTCTTTTAAGTCTCCCCGGGAGAGTGTAGGCTGCAAGGTGTTGGAGGTGCGCTCTCGAGCTATGGTCGAGTCCAGGATGGGGAATGAACAGTGCGGCTTTCGGCCCGGCAGAAGCACAACCGACCAGCCTTTCACTCTAAGAATTGTACTTGATAAGGCTTGGGAGTATGCCAAACCCATTTACAGCTGTTTTGAAGATTTAGAAAAGACATATGACCGAGTTCCTCGAGGCAAACTCTGGAGTGTTCTGCAGGAGTATGGGATTGAGGGTCCTCTTTTGAGGGCCATTCAATCTCTATACACAAACTGTAGTCGCTGTGTTCGGGTTAACGATGCTACATCAACACCGTTCACAGGGAGCGCTGAACTTCGCCAAGTCTGCGTAGTGTCACCTCTTGAGGGTAAGTCTTCTTGTAGATGAGCGTGCACTCTATAGGTTTGTGGCCGTATGTGCTGATGCTGGGATGAAGGTAAACGTAGACAAATCCGAAGTTATAGTCATTTCCAGAAGCCTTCTACATTTTGGTGGGGTCCCATTGAAGCAGGTGGATATGACTGGGTTTTTTCACAAGTGATGGGCGGAGTAACGCAGAGCCTTCCTGTAAGATTTGTCAAGGTGGGTCATTTTTAAAACAGCTTGGAAGATCTGCAAATTAGGTTAGAATTTCCTGGGAATTATTCTCCGGGTAAGAAGAGGCACTGTGCGAGGAAGTTAATGTTGAACAGCTGCTTCCCCGATCTGAAAGGGCTGTGCTTCAAAAATTTGGCGACTAGGCACAAATTTCCCCATCATCACGACTTACTAGGCGTGCCTTGAAGAAGACTCCATCAAGTCCGAGGTGGCTGGACCAAGTCCAAAAACTCGACTTGGTGTCAGAGTGAGTTAGAGTCGATGAGTGGAGTGGAGATATGTGTTTTAGTGCATATTGCGGGTCACTGAAGATGAGATCAGAGTTTTGGGGACTCCTCTCATCTAGTCTCCTCACAAGTTCACCTCACATTCATGCTGATCTAGTCTAAGCGGCGGTATATGTAATAGCATACGAAACCCCCACGCCCAGTATCCGACATAATTCCCCCCGTCCCAAGAATCAACGACATGCAATTGAACTGTAATCATAACGTATTAATTGTGTAATCTCTGGGGAAATAGGAAAACAGAAAACCGAAAGCAATTATCAGCGAACACAATTCATAATTCGTTCAAATTTTCCCACGGTGAAGCACATGCCTCGCAACCCAGTAAATACGCCCCAGCTCTGCGCCCGAACGCTCGCCAATCCTTATCGACTACACGCCAAGCGAAAGATAAGGCATTTCCGCGCCGCCACAGCGTTCCGCTCGCATCGCCCATCTCTCAAAGCTGAGTCACGCAATGTGCCGGCAAAGTATTTGATTGCACTTCCAAGATTTAACCCGCTGCCGTCGAATCCGGATGAGTCAGCGTCTGCACGCACCTGGGGTTTTCCCCCTCTCCGCCGACAATAAATAACTCAAAAGCTGCGCACTGCCAAGCCACTTGTAGACCATTGACCATAGACCCCGTCGGAATCTTAATGACACGCCGTGCATGCTCGGAGGGAATACATTAGCCCGCGTCTAAGCCCTCGCCATTGGTGGTTTCCGAAGGTCGCCGTTTTGAAACTGCCGTCTGTTTACAAACAATTCAATCGCCGATAGTCAATAATTACGCCCACGGACGGGCAAAAGATCCGCCTTTCAAGCATCTCAAGTGAATTTCTAAACACGGCCGCAGAACAACTTAATCAATCAGCGACTCATGGCGCCAAAGCCAGTGCGTCATGAGTCATCCAGTTGGTGACAGTTCAATTTGAAAATTGATTTCGATTCTTCAGAACTCGATGAATCCTTGATGTGGGAATTCAATTGAGTGCATTTGTGGGGATTAACGCGCAGCCGAAGGTCTTCAAGTAAAGGGGGTGGTGCATCCGATGGCGCGACCGCGACTTCCAGCTGACGGCTGACGGCAGCTGTGGCGTATTGCGTTGTGCCTGAAAACAGGTATGCCATCCAAATTCAGTCAACCTTCAGATAAACCGCTACCACACGGACAAGTTCATTAAGTCGCTGTTATAATTGCCTCCTCGCTCTCTATGCTTTCAAGATTACACTGTCGCTGTCGCTGCACAGTGGGGGCGCTCTGTGTGCTCAGTGGCACGTATGTTAGACTGGAATTTTTGTTTATAGTCATAAGTAAGGGCCTTGATAGACTTGTGCGGGTCTTGGGTTCCGTTCAGGTGTCACAGCGCGATCCAAGCGGGATGGCTAACTCTACGTCTGTTGCTCTTCGACGAAGTGAGGCTCTTCCTTTCGATGGCATAGTCGAGAAGGTGGACGACGGTTTCCTTCTCACATTGTAGGGCGAACTCATTCCCTTTCCATTCCTTGAAGCAGGCATTCTAGGTTGGAAAACCAACTGGGACAAATATAGGGTGACTGTCAGGAATCTACTAACAAGCACTGACACCTCCCATCCGCTTAACTCCTTCGGAGTGTTATTCCTCTGTGGAGAGACTCAATGACATCCTGAATCGTCAACGAGACCATCGTCAACTCCTCCAGCATCAGTTTTTTTTCCCGGGGGTAGGTGGAAATCTTCGACGAGATTCTATGGCGAAAGTTCGCACAAAGAAGTGTGAGATTTTTACTCACTAAAACCACTTCCCTGAATTTTTTGAGGACTACAACTAAGTGAAGCACTTAACCAGTATTTTGAATTTTACGATTTAGGTACTGATCGGCAGGTTACCCTCCAATCAAAGTTCTTGCTAACACCGCAACCATGCGCGGGTGTAGACTATCGCACGAGATCAAGGGATCGTATCCTTCGAAGTCGGCGCAAGAAATTAGTTTCCTCAAGGATCGGGTAAGCTGCAGAGTTTGTGTGCTCTTCTAGGCAGGGTCTAGTCCTTTGAAGTCGGCGCAGGACATAAGTTTCCTCAAGAATCGGGTGAACTGCAGTGTTTGTGTGCTCTTCTAGGCGGGGTCTAGTCCTTTGAAGTCGGCGCAGGACATAAGTTTCCTCAAGAATCGGGTGAACTGCAGTGTTTGTGTGCTCTTCTAGGCGGGGTCTAGTCCTTTGAAGTCGGCGCAGGACATAAGTTTCCTCAAGAATCGGGTGAACTGCAGTGTTTGTGTGCTCTTCTAGGCGGGGTCTAGTCCTTTGAAGTCGGCGCAGGACATAAGTTTCCTCAAGAATCGGGTGAACTGCAGTGTTTGTGTGCTCTTCTAGGCGGGGTCTAGTCCTTTGAAGTCGGCGCAGGACATAAGTTTCCTCAAGAATCGGGTGAACTGCAGTGTTTGTGTGCTCTTCTAGGCGGGGTCTAGTCCTTTGAAGTCGGCGCAGGACATAAGTTTCCTCAAGAATCGGGTGAACTGCAGTGTTTGTGTGCTCTTCTAGGCGGGGTCTAGTCCTTTGAAGTCGGCGCAGGACATAAGTTTCCTCAAGAATCGGGTGAACTGCAGTGTTTGTGTGCTCTTCTAGGCGGGGTCTAGTCCTTTGAAGTCGGCGCAGGACATAAGTTTCCTCAAGAATCGGGTGAACTGCAGTGTTTGTGTGCTCTTCTAGGCGGGGTCTAGTCCTTTGAAGTCGGCGCAGGACATAAGTTTCCTCAAGGATCGGGTAAGCTGCAGAGTTTGTGTGCTCTTCTAGGCGGGGTCTAGTCCTTTGAAGTCGGCGCAGGACATAAGTTTCCTCAAGAATCGGGTGAGCTGCAGTGTTTGTGTGCTCTTCTAGGCGGGGTCTAGTCCTTTGAAGTCGGCGCAGGACATAAGTTTCCTCAAGAATCGGGTGAACTGCAGTGTTTGTGTGCTCTTCTAGGCGGGGTCTAGTCCTTTGAAGTCGGCGCAGGACATAAGTTTCCTCAAGAATCGGGTGAACTGCAGTGTTTGTGTGCTCTTCTAGGCGGGGTCTAGTCCTTTGAAGTCGGCGCAGGACATAAGTTTCCTCAAGAATCGGGTGAACTGCAGTGTTTGTGTGCTCTTCTAGGCGGGGTCTAGTCCTTTGAAGTCGGCGCAGGACATAAGTTTCCTCAAGAATCGGGTGAGCTGCAGTGTTTGTGTCTAGGCGGCGCTTAGGTTTATAAGCAAGGCTCTTAACTTCATCTTGGAGTGGTAATATTCCAAGATCTCTGTGGATATCGTCGTTTCTGATATACCATGGTTCCTAGTTCTAAGCACCTTATTTTGAAAAGTCTGTACTATATTCATGATACTTGTACAACCCCAAAGTTGTACGCCATACATCCAAACAGGTGTTAGGACTTGCTTGTATAAACAAGCAGTTTGTTGTCAATACTTAGCTTGGAATGTTTACCAATAAGCCAGTACAGGTCTTAAAATTTCATGTCAAGTTCTGCACGTTTCTTCTTAACGTGCTCCTTCCACTTGAGTTTTCCGTCAAGAGTCATCCCGAGGTATTTCGCTTCATTGCCAAAAGGTATTTGGACACGATTTAGGTAAACTGGCAAGTTATTAAGGTGCCTATAAGTAATATGGACTGACTTGCATTCATTAGGGACGATTCGACAGAAGTTCATCCACTCGTGTATATGATCTAGTGACCGTTGTCATTTTGCTGTAGACTCTTCAATCGTTTTGGCTGTTATCAAAATGGTGGTGTCGTCAGCGAATGTGCCTAGAAAATTGTATACAGTAGGTACAACAGAGGGCCAAGAACACTCCCCTGCGGTACACCAGCATGTTTATTTTTAAAAGCAGATTATTCTTTTCAGAGAGATAATAATAATAATTATAATATGAGTGGCGCGACAGTCCGAGGTGGACCTTGGCCTAGCTTCTCAGCAGCCACTCGTGTTGTGCGTGCTACTGTTCTTTCACGAGTGGAAGGGACCTACGGTTTTATGCCGACTCCGAACGGCGAATTTGAGAAGCTTTTTTCTAGACAAGTATACTCTTTAAGCATTGTCAGTGACTCGAAAGAGGTGAAGCCGTGAATTATAAAAGGTGGTAAAATTCGGGTATCGAACCTGGGACCCCCTGCGTATGAGTCGATGCACTAACCCAATACGCAACGGCGACCCATCAGCGACTATCCGCGAGATAGTTCGCTAAAATACTATAAAGTTTCCCCGGTAGAGATCGACAGAGTTTATATTTCATGCCTTCATGCCAAACTTTGACAAAGGCTTGAGAAACATCGATTAATGTGGCTGAACAAACGAGCTTTTGTTCAAATGCCTTTCTTTATATCCTTTTTATGTCTTTCAGTTATATCAGATATGAACTATCTACCTCTCTTTTCATTTAAGAGTGTTGACAACTGTTTTTATAACGCGTTCATAAACCAAATTGACCAATCAGAGGACGGCATTTACGTTATTTCGTGAATAACCGTCAAAAATTCATGAATGTCTGTCAAAAAGGCACTCAAATTCGTCGATGGACTAGGGGGGCAATGAGATGTGAAGTCGGTTGTCCCTGTCGTCGTCGTCGATGTCTGCAGAGCAACAAGGAACGAGGGTAATTTTTTCCCGAGACTGCAATTGGATGGATTTCCGAAATTGAAATTCGGTGTGGTTTTTCTGGATACGCGCGACGCTCTTTTATGCTGAGGTAATATTGGATAGGATGTGATTTGCCATTGAAGGACGCCATTGACGGGGTTCTCTTGGATGGAGACGTTTGAATCTGAAAGGATTTGAATTTTATGGAAAATTTTAATAAGTGTCTAGATGTCGACATCATCGCGGAGAATGGAGCACGCCGATGGCGTATTGGAAATTACAAATAGATTGTCGCGAAATTGACGACGTCTTATTCGGGGTGAGGAGCTAAGCTAAGACGTAACCTCGTCCTTGCTGAGTGTTTACATGTAATACCAAATTGGTGATTTGGTATGAGCTGTTTTTCTTCCACAAGTGGACTTAAATGTCTAAGCAGAATTTTTTTCAAATACTTTAGACATTATCGGGAGTATTGAGATAAATCTATCTGACTTTTTATCCGTTGGCTTACTGGACTTTTTATCTAAGAGGCTTACTGGTTGAGGCCCAGGTCCACCCCGGACTGTAGCGCCACCAGAAGAAGAAGAAGATAACTTCTGCCACTTTCCATTGACTGGGGACATGGTCAAGTCTATGCGCGGCATTAATTAGTAAGAGTAACTTAAGAACGATTTTCTTAGGTAACTCTTTAAGAATTTCTCCTGTGGAGATCAATTTCAATAATGAAAATATCTCGTCCTGATACTGGATGACCAGATAAGAATAATCTAGATCTAGATCCTCCAAGATCTATGCATTTGAAAACTACTGAACCGTTTGAGCTGAAATTTTGACACACTATAGAGTCAGGTATAAGCTTGTTTTTTATCCATATCAATACTATACCCGCGATCACGAATAAAATTGTTTTTTCACGGTTCCCCGTGCACCGACCGCAGCGCCATCTGCTGAAACACCCGCCATACAGGCCAACAACAAGTGATGTCGCTCTCCATGGACCGCGCTTTCATGAATTCCTTTCGTATATGAACCCGAAATATTTCAAAGCTAATCATTTCCAAATCTACATTCATACAGTCCACTAGGAGAAAGTTCGCATAGACCGACCGACTTTGTACAATTTGGCATTTGCTTTCATAAAATATACACTGTTATAATATTATCCTTTCCTCCTGTTTCAGGCACAAACGAAAAAAAAATCCAATTTGGGTCGTCGTACTCGTCACACAGAAACAATAAGAAGAAATGTTGCCAATAGGACTGAGGAACAGAAAGGGGTTAATGATCATGTGATACAAATGATAACTAGCGGGGCTGGGGCATCTTCTTCTTAGATGCCCCAGGAAAAACTGGGAAAACATCCCTCATCAAATTGATTCACGGTTCGAGCAAAAAAGGACATAGCTTCAGCTCTTGCTTCTTCTGGAATAGCTGCGACATTAGCTGTGCTTTTTTGCAAGCGTATATACGCCTAATTTTGAAGTGCACAAAAAAATGGTCATCGGCGCTTAATGATTCATCATATAATCTTGGCAGCACCGACGACATTTATGACATTTGCTAAGCAGTCAGGGGTGTAGTCGGGGAAGGTGATGGTTGATCTTTGATGGTCACAATTTTCGTTTCGTGACTGTGTAGTGTGATCGTCACTTTAAAAGCAAAAACACTTAATAATTAAAAAATAAAAAAATGTTCATCAAATGAAAAGAATCGATTACGACACATAAACGCAATGTATAGCAGAGACACTCTGGGTATACCAAACATTGCATACTTATGGATGCCAAAAGAATTAAAAATGATCGAATACATCAACTACACCTTCAAATGCATTCACAAAATGGAGCAGGGACTAATCTCGTAAACCACATACAGCAACCTAAACAATGAATGAATAAATTTAGGAATGAATATGCTTAGTTTTTATCCGCGCTCATTCCTTAAGCGGCGATAGATATGATGAGTAAGTTAAGCGGATATAGGACTCGTTGTTAGTGGATTTTACATGCAAATTGAAATTTAGGCGTATATACGCTTGCAAAAAAACGCACCTATTGTTAACTGGTGGAAGGACAGCTCATTCAGCGCTGAAGTTGCCATTGAAAATGCAAATCATCGAGACTCCCACGTGCAACATTTCTAGAGCATCAGGTATGGGAGAAGTATTGCAGAAATGTAAACTCATTGTTTGGGATGAATACGCGATGGCACACAAAATATCAGTGGATGCTCTCGATCAATCATTGCGGGATTTGCGTGGAACCGCGTCAACCATTCGGAAATGCGTTGATATTGCTGGCAGGAGATTTCAGGCAAACGTTGCCTGTAATTTCTCGAGCGACACCATTGGACGAGATAAATGCTTGCCTGAAATATTCAACATTGTGGCGACACGTACGTGCATTGCAGTTGACGACGAATGTGCGTGTCCAGTTGCAGGACGATGAGGTATTCTCACGACAGTTCCTGGACATTGGGAACGGAAAGCTGCCAGTCAATGAGACGTCAAGAAAAATATCGTTGCCCGAACATTTTTGTGATTTAATCACATCGAAAGAAGACCTAATCGTAAAAGTATTTCCTAATATTCAAATCAACTACAGGAATCACGATTGGCTCAGCGAACGAGCTATCCTTGCCGCCAAGAATAAAGACGTCCATCAACTTAATCATGTTATCCAATCCAGCATTGAAACTGAGGAAATTACATATAAGTCAATAGACACCGGTGTGGAGGCAGATGAAGCAACGGAATTTTTAAATTCACTCGATCTGCCTGGAATGCCACCACACATGACATGAACTTGAAAATAGGTGTGCCAATTATCATGCTCTGGAATATTAATCAGCCAAAAGTCTGTGACGGCACGCGACTCGCGGTCAAGAAATTGATGAACAACGTGGTGGAAGCAACGACCTTAACTGAACCTTTCAATGGTGAAGATGTCTTCATTCCTAGAATTCCCATGATCCCGACTAATAGACCGTTTCAATTGAAAAGGTTGCAGTTTCCCCTTCGATTGGCATTCGCAATGACAATTAATAAGACTCAAGGCCAATCTCCGGAATTGTGTGGTTTAGATTTAGATGCGGATTGCTTTTCACACGGACCATTGTATGTTGCGTGTTCCCGAAGAATGGAGAAACGAAAAATATTGTATACTCACAAGTATCGCCAGATTAAACGTATTTAAAACTTATGCTATGTTGTGTTCCTCATTTCTTATGCGTGCAACAACAACATGCCACAGCGGAGTGTGACAGGGTACAGCTAGTTGTATATAAAATAGCACGTCATTCAAGTGGCTGCCTTTGCTTTGCAGGGCAGGGCTGACACAGTCCGGCGACACAGTCCGATCGGATGAGGTGTTGTTCCGGCAACAAAATTTCAGATAATGGCTTGTTGACTTGACAAGACCCAGAATTGGATCGCAGCGGCCAAATGTTGATCGAACTCGTGAGATGATCCCAGTCGCCAAATTGTGTACAACTTCGAGCGTTGCGTAGCTTGAATGCCATGTAGCGCCATCTTGTTGTAACCTTCTTCTTCTGGCGATGCAGTCCTGGGATATAACTGGACCTTAGCTACCAAACTGAACCTCAGCTGACACTCCAATTTCGCACTTAAAGTTGTCCTTCCCCACTTGCATAAGACATCGGTTTCGTACGCGTCCTTGGAGTGAAGACGATGACTCCTTAAAGCTGGAGCTGTGTTGTCCATGAGATCTGCATGGTCTAGACATCGTTGGCGTTGGATCCATTGACGCCTGGCTAGGCTCATGTCGATTTCTACAGTCTGTTCGTGGTTGAATCCTCTTCAAGACTAATGATTGGACACAATTTGGGCACGTTGCAACCATAGCTCGGATATATCGGAGTTGTCAAGCTCAAGCCACTGATGGTAGCGGTGTTTCCGTCCGTATTTCGAGAGACGACGGGAAAAAAAATGCCCGTTGGCACTTCGTGACCAAACTTATCTAGATGATGTTTCCAAACTTCGATCACAATTACAATCAGCCACGCTTTTGTAATGGCACCCAGCTTGCGATGAAGACGTTCATGAAAAACATCATCGATGCCACAATTTTGAAAGGAAAGTCCGAAAGGCGAAGACGTTTTGATGCCGAGCGTGCCAATGATTCTGAATTAGTGCATGCCACTCAACTGTAAACCGTTACAATTTGCAGTCCATTTGCAATGCCAATAAATAAGCAGTCCTTAAGTGTTCATGGCATCAATCTTGAAAATCCATGTGTTCACATCCCTGTCGGAAAACAGTAGGTTTTTGAAACATTTTTCTTATTTATTATTCATCCTAGTTCGGCTATTCAATGCTAAAACAGGACAACGTGTGTCGCATGCCAATTAAAAAATTTTCCTTTCATCAATCTCCGGCCCCACTGTGCCAAGTTGGATTACCTGCCTCAAATCGACACCCGAAAGACAAGCACATCTATGTGTTGTTCGCAATCGCAGCACTCACAATAACACAACAACACAAAACCACCGGACAGCAGAGATACTTGAAGATCTGAGCGAAGTTATAATCAAATCAAATCGAAGTGCTTAAAACAGTCCGCATCGAGACGTCAACACAAGCGGTCCGCGTTCATTTCGAATAAACAAAACCGAGAATTCTAGTTCTACCAGTCTAGAACCGAATTTAGTAATTTATTAGCGCCAAATCGTGCGATTGTGTAACAGCGTGTGTGTGAAAAAATCCAGTGTGAAGTGTGAACAGAAAAAAAAAAAAAAAAGTGAAAAAATGCATCCAGTGGTGGATGAGAGAGTGAAGCTAGTCATAGCTTTGATTTGTTTGACTCTAGTTGCACCCGGATTAACGCAACGTGGATTTCGGCAAGGTATACCTCCCGGGGATCCATTTACTCACTCGTCGAATCGGTGCGAGTCTCAAGATGAGTTCTGACACCAACTCTTTTGTGACCTGCACCTCCGTGACTAACATCCATTTGCACCTCATTAAAACCAGCTTAAATCAATTGAACTTAATTCCTGAGTGTAGGCTAGCCGGGGTCATGCAATTAAATAGTCGTTACCTTCTATCAATCGCCTCTAGACGCCTACCTGGGCGAGGGCACAAGCTAATCTCTGTGTTATGGCATCGCGGTAAACATCTGAAACTAGTTATCGGCAAACTGGTTGAGGCGAAACATGGCACTTAGTCGCTCTTCGATTCGACCTGGCAGAGGAGCATGTACACACATTTGAATGAATGACCGAGGCGGTGTTTTCGAACGAGTCAAATCGATTCTCAAGGTGATCTGGTTCCGGGCGAGTTTGTTTGCCAAAATAAATTGAATAGATAGCCGGAGGTGATTGAATTGAGAGTGACAAGTGTTAGGACCACATTCTGAGGAATTCATGTGTGTGTTTGAGTTGCTAATTGTTTGGCACCACGCTGCGGCAGGGCGACCTGTTGATGGATGAATATTTATGAGCTCATGCCTGACGCGGGGATTCCCTTGGAATGCAATTGCTTTGCCTGCCACCAAGATGAGGTTATCGATTCGTTAAAGGATTGATGATGTCAATGAATCTTAGAATCTTAGAATTAGTCGCTCTTTTCGTAAACATCTACATTTGCTGTCATTCTGTGAAATGATTTATTTTGCTAGAAGCCATTACGGAATTTATTTGCATAAGTAATTAGGAATTAGATAATGTTGATAAAATGTTGTGTTGCCTACACGGAACAGCAAGAAAAAAATGGTGTTTTGTGAGCAACAGACAAAAAACCAGGTATAGAAAAAAAACGTGGAGAAACTATAATAGTTTCCCAATATAATCCCCAAATCCCAAATATAGCAAAGCCTTGACATATTTTTAAAAAACAGTCAGTGCTGCACTAATTCACCTAGCCTCTTGTTTAATAGTTAACCCTTTAATGTCTACCACCGCCTCTAGGCGGGGTATACGTTACGAGAGTGTGAAGAGGTGACGGTACATGTTTTTTTTTGCAACTTTAAAAGCCGTACCTCTAGTTTAAGCCTTGCTCTTTGCGTTGCAATTTATTTCATGGCTGTAGTGCGCTTTGTTTCCTTGCTAAGTTCGTTTAAAGTCGAAAAAACACCTTTTGGACGAAAATAAATACAGTGTAATCTCCCCAAGTCGAACTCTCCACAAGAAGAACTCTCCCCAAGTCGAAACTCTCCCCAAGTGGAAACTCTCTCTAACTCGAAGTTTCACCATATTTTACATATAAAAACCTCTCTTTAAATCAAAGTCCCTAACTCGAAGAAATTATGATATCCCGTGACAATTCGACTTAGGGAGAGTCCACTGTATTTTTGTGCTGACAAGATTTTCGACAAAAAAACACAATTGAACAGTTTTTATAAATCAAAGTGGAAAAATAATAGAAAAAAGATACAATTTTATAAGGAATACTTTATTCTTTTCGAATTTCACAAGGATATACGTAGCTTGTCCCTTAACAACAGAAGGCGGTCTCAAGACGGTTTGTGAACCTAGTTTTCCCTGTAAAAGGTTCAACATTAAATCTTTTGATTTTTTGCAGATGTTTATTTTGTGTGCATCCAATTTTCGAATCAGAAAATATTTCATTAGAGAGTTAAAACAAAATAAACATATAAACAAATTAACAAGAAATAAATATATCTATAAACAAGGAAGAAAACTCAAGCTACCCAACGCGTTTTTAAGAAAGTGGTTCTAACATGAACCAACACATTTTAAATATGGAACAAGGAGCGCTAGAGAGAAGATGGGCTTTTGGGTATACCACATTTTCAGACTCTCTGAAATACTTTAAAGCCGTGAGTGATAAAGATATATGTATCCAATAAAACACGTCTAGAGTACGTTATAAATGACTTTATTTGTTCTGCTCATTGCTTAGGTTGCCGTATGTGGCTTACATCTGCAGGTGTGGTTGATGTATTAGATCGTTTTAATTATTTTGGCATCCATAAGTATGCAATGTTTGGTATACCCAGAGTGTCTTCTATACATTCCGTTTAGGTTTCGTAAACGATTCTTTTCATTTGATGAACATTTTTTTTTATTTTATAATTATTGAGTGTTTTTGCTTTTAAAGTGATGGTCACGCTACACAGTCACAAAACGAAGATTGTGACCATCAAAGATCAACCATCACCTTCCCCGACTACACCCCTGACCAGCTTAGCAAATGTCATAAATATCATCGGTGCTGCCAAGATTTTATGATGAATCATTAAGCGCCGATAATCGTTTTTTTGTGCACTTCAAAATTAGGCGTATATACGCTTACAAAAAAACACAGCTAATGTTTCTTTATTAACAATTTCTATTTGACACTTGTTGCCTTTTTGTTATACATATTATATGTTATACATGTTATATTTGTTATACATATGGAATTCAATGTAGTATTTGTTCTGTGTTAATTAATAATTATTATATTAAATTAATTATATCAAAGCTTTAAGCTCCAACACTCTATGGCAATCATGCTTTGGTGCCTTCAAGAACCTCATACTCTTTTTTTTTTTAACCATGGTCTTATTTTTAGGACACTATATTCGATTATTTTTTATAAATTAAGTAGGTTAGGTTAGGTTAGTTAGAAGTGGCTGACTGCCGCTCACACCAGCAGCAGACACACTTAGGCCAAACATAGGCCCATTTGTCACCACGCGGATCTTAAGCTACCTATTCCGCAAACCAATCTGTGCTTTTAATAAAGCGAAGAAGAAGGATAATTCTGATGCTGCTCAGTTCAGGCGGATTAACAAAGAAATGGGACCGCAGAAGTCTGAGTCTACGGGATGAGAGAGCACTGCAGTCTAAATAGCAAGTGTTCTATGGTTTCTTCCTCATCCTCGTTCATGCAGCGTCTACAGAAATCATTCTAGGGAAAACCTAGTCTAGAGGCGTGAGTTCCGATGGCACAATGCTCTGCAATGCTCTGTTAGGAGGCCAATAAGAGATCTGAGGTTTGGCCTGCTTAATCTGATCAAGCTAAGCGATCGCTTGGGATCGATAATAGGCTGGAGTTGTTTGTTAATGAGGCATCCAGTGCCTGATGTCCATCCGTGGCTTGTTTAAGCTAGCGTGTCAAGCTTTAGCAGATGTTTTATAGTAGCGACAGGCGTGGAGGGTAGGTCTCCACGTGGAAAGAGCACGGAGTTTTTGCCCTTTTCAGCGAGTTCTTCCGCTTCGCAATTCTCTGAAATGTCGCAGTGTCCCGGCACCCACATAAGTACTTGGCCATCTCGTTAAGAGATAGGCGGCTGTTATGGAGAAGTCGAGACTTCCGAAAATCTCTTTAAATTTATTCTTTAAATCAAAAAAACATTCGCACATGACTCTGAATGACCACTCTTGATGAAATCGTAGTCCGAAGTGAAGTTGTCTGTATCCAGCTCAATTTCGTCTTCCATCTTTGACAGGTTGGTATGCGCCACTAGGTGTCGCTGGAGTCATTAACGATGGGGCCGTAGAATGGTGCCAAATCTCGATCAGCGACAGTTAAGGGAAGTCTTGGAATTAAAGGTGACTGAATCCAGAGATTTGATCGCTGTCTGGGTATCGAAACAGATGACGATATCTGTGCGCGATATTACATTGTTTTTCAGCCAGGACAGGGCTTCCTTAATAGCTATAGTTTCAGCCTGAAAGACGCTACAATGATTAGGTAGTCGAAAAGATAGCTGGAAATTTAGATCCTTGGAAGAGACACCAGCACCCACACCTGCATCCATCTTCGATCCATTTGTGAAGATTCGCAGTGGACCTGCCAGCGTCTGGTGTTCAGACTCCCAGTAAGATCGGGGCGGTATGCTGGTTGAGAAATTCTTCTCTAAGAGGAGTTTAGGTAGAGTGAGGTCTGTATCTATGGGTATAGAGGCATGTCCAGACTGCAGTTCTCTCCAGCTGCTCAGCGATCTTAATCTAATCGCCGAGCTAGCTGCTGTCTGTCTGCCAATTAGTTCTATCGGTGTCAGGTGGAGGAGCATGTTTAATGCTTCTGAGGAGGTAGCCTTTACCGCTCCGCTAATGCATACGCATGCCATCCTCTGCACTCTAGCGAGTGGGATGATGTTGACTCTCTTAAATTGCGACACCAATTTAGTATGGGTCTGAGTACTGATGTAAATAGCCAGTGAATCATTCGGGGTTGCAGTCCCTATTCGCACGCAATGGCCCTTTTACCGCAGTAGAGAGCCGTGGAGGCCTTCTTGACACGTTCCTGGATATTTAGCTTCCAGCTTAACTTCGTGTCTAGTATAAGGCCTAGGAATTTAGCGCTGTAGCCTAGCACCAAGGGGGTCCAGCATGGTGTGGGAGGGTAAAAGTTAGGAATTTTATGCTTCCTAATAAAGAGGACTAGATCCGTTTTTTTGCGGATTGACTCCTAGGCCACTCTCACTAGCTTGGATAGGGCAGATTCCATAATATCCCTGATCTAACATAACAGTATACAAATCATATTGCCGCAATCTGTCTCGAATCGCTTAGATGACACCCTGGGTTCGATGCGTCGAGAAGAGCAGCCGCAATATAAACGTATTGTCTCCTTTAAACTTCTACTAATGTAATTTGAAAACAGATTGATGTTTATGATTTTATGCTCCTCGACTATTACCGCTTTACACTACTTTGTATCATAAGTTTTTCAAACTTTCTCACATTCCATTCGTTTATTTGTTTTTATACGTTGCATGTAAGAGTGAATTTTGGCGTAAGGTAAAAAATTAATTTAGTGTTTGATTAAATTTTCTTTTTACTATTTTAAACACATGAGATAAGTTTTGAAAAAATTCCTCTTTTAAAATCGATATAATAAATACCCAACTTTGGGTGGGTATTTACAGTGTAAACCCGATAAATACCCGGTATAAAATAATATAATTAAGGGGGCGCAACAGTCCGAGGCGGACCTGAGACTAGCTTCTCAGCAACCACTTGTGTTGTGCGTGGAAGTGACCTACATTTTTATGCCGACTCAGAACGGAGAAGTTTGAGAAGCTTTTTTTCTAGACAGGAATACTCTTTGAGCATTGTCAGTGACTCGAAAGAGGTGGAGCTGTATGAGAGGTGGTAAATTTCGACGAACCGGGCACCCTCTGCGTAGAAGTCGACTCACTAGACCACTACAACACTGCGAACCACCCGATATATACCCTGTTTTTAATACCCACCCGTTGGGTATTTACTCGAGGCACGTCCCTAGCCATGAGCATGATAGTCACTCATTTGATTCCATGCATCAATTATCAGCTCTGCTTGGGTCTTTTATGCCTGAAACACAATAGTTCGCTGCGCCAGCCGACTTCATGTTACGGAGAGAGTGCGATGACGCACTGCGATGAAATAAATACTTAATTTTGTTCTCTCTCTCTTATCTACTAGATGAAAAATATTGGCGCCTTTCTGCATACACTCATTTGAAATTACTTTTGTCGTTAATTTATTTTTAATCAGCTGTTTTCTTTTCTCAAATGACAGTTGACACAAAATACTCTCAGTTTGGAATAAAACTCTCAATCTGGGAGAAAATCACTCTCACAGCGCACCCCACTGTCAAAAATTATCCAACATGTTGAATAATGACGTGCGATGGACTACGTTGTACGTTTTATTACGATCCTCTCATCTCTCTCATTTTTCAATAACGCTGGTCGACGCTGTATTTTGTGCTTGGCCATTGAATTGTGTGCGTTTGACAGCGCAAACGCACTATCGTGCACTATCGGCATTAATACCCCTTGGCCACTTTTGTCTTTAATTGTACCAACAACTTTTGAATGGTGTTTTTGTCTAAGCCCTTAGATGGCGTAAAGACTCACATCCTCACCATATGCGAATCATCTTATTTAAATTTTAAATTTGTTTTATTATTTCGATTAAAAGTAAATTTGTTTGAGATGTTAAGCAGATGTTGCCTCAATATGTTTAAATATTGTTGTACACGCATGGTGTTTTCTACTTCTTTGCGGAAAAAACCCATTCCATGACCATTATTTTTCCGAACTTTACACACTTGGTGTAATGCATCGGGTCTGTAATCAGTTTTCTCGAATAGAACCATTTGTAAGTTTTGTGAGTCTCCTCATGATGAATTGCCACAACAAACAAACCTCAAGACAACCCAAAACAGCCAAATCAGCTGCCACAGAAAAGAACGTTGCGAGTTCTTAGCCAATAAAATAATCACCCTTTTATTTCAGTAATCAGAAAAGAATAAATAATGGACATCCACTTCTCTTCTTCTTTCTTCTTTATTTGGCGCTACAGTCCGGGGTGGACTTGGGCCTCAACCAACAAGCCTGTCCAACTGGCACGGTCTCTGGCTAGCTGTTGGTTTAGGTCCTTCTCCACTTGGGTGCGCCACCTTAAACGAGGGCGTCCTCTGTTGCGTTGTCCCACGGGTTCGGAGTCGAAGACTCTTCGGGCCGGAGCTGAGTTGTCCACACGCTCTACATGGCCTAGCCATCTTAGGCGTTGGATCCGAAGACGCCTGACTTGACTCATGTCTCTGTACAGCCCGTACAGTTCGTGGTTGAATATTCTCCTCCAGAAACCGTCAACGCAAACAGGACCAAAGAGCACACGCAGAGCTTTTCTCTCGAAGAGACCAAGCACTTCCTCATCCGCTTTTGAGATTGTCCATGCCTCCGCGCCGTACAGCAGGACTGGGATGATCAAGGTCTTGTATAAAGTCAGCTGGTCCTTCGAGAAATGGCTCTACTACTCAATTACCTCTTGAGCACATAGAAACAGCGGTTGGCAAGAGTTTCACTGCGTTTGATCTCGGTACTGATGTTGTTCGTACTATTCACTGCGGAGCCGAGGTAGATGAAATCCTTGTCTGCCTCGAAGTTATAGCTGCCCATTATGGCGCTCGGTCCAAGACGTCGTTCACTTCTCTTGCCGACCTTTGAATGATTTCGTGATTAACTGTCAACAAGTCCCTCAAGTTCGTGAGTGGACAAGGAGACTCTCACAATCACACTTAAGATCTCCTTTAATTACGTCTTCTCTTTGACGAATGTTTTATAGGCAAACATCTCGACATCTCTTTCACGAAGATTGTATAATCAAACAACACTCCATGATCCCTTGAGTTCTGTGAGACTTGATGTTCAGACATAGAATCCCTCATCATGCCTTGAAATGTCCCGAAGTGACATTGTACGTAAACTGTACTGGTCTTGATAGTAATTTGTTTCCCCGAGGTCATAGATAAGTGAATGTGCTCAACTCACAGTAGCTCCAGAATTGATTTCTGATGCTAAGAGGGTAGCTTGCTTAGTCAGTGGCTACTCAGTCAGTTGCTTTAAATGCAACCCTCCTCCCGTCAACTCCCATCTATAAATAGACACCTGTTAAGCAAGCTACGTCATTTAGTTTGTGTTTGATGGCAATTAACAGCGGTGGAAAAATAATGATGGGTATTATTTTCTGCGTAAAAAACCAAGTCAATTAAATCAATTTCCATTTCCATAGTTATGAAGTGTTACGTCAGAAATTGGACAGTAGCTGTGTTTTTTTCAAAAATCTATAAATAGTGAAGTCGAATTTTCCACGTCCAAACCTACTGCCTATAACATCGGCAGTGAAAAGTGACTGCTTATAAAAATTCGAGTTCGAATTTTTTTCATATATTTTGACAGCAATTCGAACATACAATTGTTTTCCTCATATATTTTGACGGATAAAAATCAAAGCCACTGCGAATCGTTTTTTTGCATCTTACTTCACTTCAATATCGATAGCGATGAAAAAAACACGGCGATTATCTACCGTATGAGTGCAATAAATAATAATAAACTGTGTGGCTTTACAGTTTCAGATGGAAGACGGATAACTTGGTCTTTATACCGGAAATTAGGTCTTCCTCTCCTTTTCGAACGCTCGGAGGCTTCGGAGAAGCTGTTCTATTCCGTTAATCACTCAAATCCTGTTTTATTTGACATTTCATAATTCTGTATGTTCCCAATCCTTTAAAAATATCCTTATAACATAATTGGTCCAATTCTCTTGAGAGACTTCGAATATCCTTTCTACAAGGCCTAAACTCTGAATTCCTGTCTTACCCAGAAGTGGTGTTATTACATCTTTTGTTATATAAATTGTCTCTAAAACATTTTTGCTTTGGTGCTTTAAATTCACGCTATATAATTTCGTACGTGATTGTTTTATTATCAGTATTTTTCGCAATGACACATCCGCCCCTGTGTTTACTTTGAATTTTACTTTTTCGTTATTCAGTCATAAATCGACCGACCATTTCTCACATACACAACCGATGAAAAAATCTTCTTGGTTTACCTCTTCCACTTCTTTAGTTTAACATTGTTTTGCAAAATTGATTACACTTTCTACATTTCTCATTTTTTGCCGGACAGTTGTTGAAACTATGATTCTCAAATCCGCACCGAATACTCCTACCTCCTTTCCTATGCTTTCCAAACTGTGCAAAATTATTTTCCTTAATGTTCCCTTTTGGATGATATTTTTCCAAATCTTCCCGCGCCTTTTTCGCGGTTTCACAATGTGCAACTTTAAATACGTTTGAGGTTATGGCAAGATCTTGTTTTTGGCGCTGCATTTCTTCCACCTGTCGCAATGCTGTGGTCGCCTTCCCAAGAGAAAGATTTGGGTCAAGTTGTAATTTATCACTTAAACCGTCATCTTTCATCCCGATCAATGTTAGAAAGATCATCTCGTTCTGCAGTGCACCCCAATCGAGGTTTTTTGCAAAAGCATTGAGTGAGCTTATGAACTCTTCAGCCGTTTCATCGTTTGCAACAAAATGGTTACATGTGGAGCAACAGAGGATTCCAAAGAAATTCAAGTGCTTTGCTTGTAGACCGTCTCCTTGAGTCTTTCACCGGGAACTTCGGAACGCACGTGTCATCACTTATTTATTCCCCGTGCTTATCTCTTTATCATTGTTTTTATTCAGTCATTCATAAAGCTATCAATCAGATATTTCCCTTTCGAGTAAATGCTAATAAGACTTATCTTCAGTCACTTCCTCAACTGACCTTCATGGACACGATATAATTGATTTATGATTTTCTGAAAAGGAACAACCATAAATGCAACCGGTAAACTTTATCGATATCCAATAACGAATTTGGAATGACTCGAATAATATCGTCATTCATCAGCAGTCGGTTACATCATACAATTTTCAGAGCCAGTCTTGATTCTTTATGCCTTTTGTACACAATCGATGATTAAATCGGATCGTTGAACAAATACCCGCGAATCTTTCAACGTGAAGGAATGCCCAGTTCTTCCTAACTTGCTCGACACTCGGTTTCAGAGCTGCGTCTGGTGAGTTTCCATCCCAGACACACAGCTGGCACTTGACTTAAGAATGTTCCTTGCATACTTTTCGGGGCTATGAGTTCACTGCTTATTGGAAGTTGGTTGGTTGTCGGAATTCTGTTGGAATCGATTCTGGTAGATGGCGGCACTGATGGTGGTGGTGTTCTTATCAGATCATTTGGATTCTATTCACCCAGTGGAATGAAATAATTTTGTTCATGTTTTTAATGATAATAGCCGTGTTTTTTTGCAAGCGTATATACGCTTAATTTATAAGTGCACAAAAAAACGATCATCGGCGCTTAATGATTCATCATAAGATCCTGGCCGCATCGACGACATTTATGACATTTGCTAAGTAGTCAGGGGTGTAGTCGGGGAAGGTGATGGTTGATCTTTGGTGGTCACAATCTTCGTTTTGTGACTGTGTAATGTAATCGTCACTTTAAAAGCAAAACCACTTAATAATTAAAAAATAAAAAAAATGTTCATCAAATGAAAAGAAGCGTTTACGAAACCTAAACGGATTGTATAGCAGACATTCTGAGTATACGAAAAATTGCATACTTATGGATGCCAAAACAACTAAAAATGGTCTAATACATCAACCACACCTGCAAATGTAAGCCACATACATCAACCTAACCAATGAATGAGTGAATTCAGGAATGAGCACACAGAAAATAATGTTTGGAAGCATTGTCTTTGTCCGCGCTTATTTCTTAAGCGGTGATAGGTATGATGAGTAACTTAAACGGATATACGATTTGTTGTTAGTTTACCACCTTTGATGTCACGGACAATGCTCAAAGAGTAGCCCTGTCTAGAAAAAGCTTCTCAACATCCCCGTTCGGAGTAGGCATTGAACTGTAGGTCCTTTCCACTCACAACACGAGTGGTTGCTGAGAGGCTAGGCCCACTTCCACCTCGGACTTTAGCACCACCCATATTATTGTTATTATTAACATTTTAACAAATAAAAAATATTCATAATCACAATGAATCCTCTTTTTTCGATTTAATTCATGTTTGTTCCTGTATCCCCAGGATTTGTTCATCCCTTTGGATTGGTTGCCCACCTATCTTTCCAAACAGCATATTTAGTTGTTGTTCGAGGATTGTGGGTATTTGAAGATTGTTCAGAGCAGGTTGGTTGTCCATTGTCTATAACTGGCTATGTTCAAGTCTTCCACTCGGCCGGTATCTTCCTAGATCTTGTGTGGCTGGGTGGGGATATCCAAATGATGATGTATTTCGTATACGCATTGGTGGGCCTTTAAAACCATGGAACCATCAAGAATTTATTTTAAACTCAAGCCATCTGTGGATTTCTGGCCTGAGAAGTATTAAAGACTAATAAAGACACTTATACGCTAAGAATGGTCGCCTGGAAGTCAGTTTTTATTTCTTGACTGACTGTCATATTTGGATCTAACTAATTATGGCCACATGCTTTAAATACAGTGAATGGCACATGTCAAGGATCTCTCCCTCATGCCCCATAATCCACAGTCGAATACGTTTTGAGCGTTTGCAAATTCCAGCAGAGTTACCGCGCGATTCTCTTTGGTGCACGGCTGTCTAATAGATTCTCTGCGAGTTAAGGGTCAAGATCTTATTTCGCGTTGATTTTTTCCTTATCTGTGTTTTGTAGTTTCAAGCTTGTAGTGATTTTTAGACTTCTTATCATTTGTTGACGCGTTAACCTGAATGAGTGGGGAGTTTTTGGGGGATTTTATAATTGTGACGCTTTTCTTTAGTCTTTGCAAACTTGAACAGAAGTTCTCGCATCTTTACGGAACACATATGTACAGTGGTGAGCAAAAGTGGATACATCTTTTTAGTTTTTGTGGTTTTTCACCAATAAAATTGTTTCATTACTGGTTTGATTGAAATTTTGAGAGCTGTTTTCTTGCTTAATCACTAAAAGAAAGAGGTATCGATGAAAGAAATAGTGCAATTACAACGGCTGAAATAAAATAAAAAAGATCCATGAGGATCCCATGTATCCAGCTTAGCACGTTTTAATTTTTCCTTTCTTTTTTTGTGCATTCACTGTTAGGTCTAAACTTGGCATATCTTACTTTATGATCAATTTCGTCATTATCGTACTTAGCATCGTACTTAGCACTAACAGCGACATTTTAGTTGAAAAATTACTAAATTTTTTGAATTTAAATTTAAAAAATAATATATATAAAAAATACTCAGAACAACATAGGTTTACAATTTCAAAAACTATTTTATCATGCGAAACAGCACAGATATGCAGTCTATGCCACCGCAATGTACTTATGGTAAAAAAGAGGACAACAATTAAGATCGTGCACTATTAAGGCGAGTAACCAAAGCTGTTTATCCTCACCTTGTTGAGATCGGTATGACAAAAACGTATTCCACAATACCAAAAGCTATTGCGAACATTACGTGAGAGGACATTTGCAAGGACCAAAAAATATAAAATAAAAAAACAGCAGTGTACGAAAAAAAAAATACAGTGGACCAAAATTTGTTCGAGTTAGAGAGAGTTTGACTTAGAGAGAGGTTTTTGTATGGAAACTTGAGGGAAATGTATGTAAAATATGGCGAAAAAGTTCGCGTAAAGGAGAGTTTCGACTTAGGGAGAGTCCACTGTATATTGAAAAAAATATAGGCCCGATCAAATTTCAAAAAAAAAAAAAAACAATAAAAATAAAAACTGAATTGCTGATGTTGGATGGATTCTGTTTCTTTCTCATCTCTGCATGGATGTGAATCAGGCAGGAGGATGTCCTTTTTTTTGAATGACATTATTTGGGTCGCATTTGCATGTGTACTTATGGTACAGTCCGTACCGTGTTTTACTTTGAAATTGACCAAAAAGAGCAATAATACTGGAATAAATAACAACACCTACCACTCCACATAATAGACGATGATCGACGAGAATTCCGTCCCCCCGAACTAGACGAAGTCAAGATAGCTCTATCGAGACTAAAGTCGAATAAAGCTGCTGGTGCAGACGGACTGTCTGCGGAACTGTTTAAGGCAGCTGGAGATGAGCTGGTAAGGTACATGGACCAACTCACGTGCAAGATATGGTCGGAGGAAAGCATGCCCGACGAGTGGAACCTCAGTATCGTTTGCCCAATCCACAAGAAAGGAGACCCCTTTGACCGCGCCAACTACCGAGAGATAAGTCTCCTCAACATCGCCTATAAGATCCTCCCTGCAGTTTTGTGTGAGCGCCTGAAACCATTCGTCAACAACCTGATTGGTCCCTATCAGTGTGGCTTCAGGCCAGGGAAGTCCACCATCGACCAGATTTTCACACTACGACAGAAACCCAAGAATTGCAGATCGACACCCACCACCTATTCGTCGATTTCAAGCATGCATAGGGACGAGCTATACAACGCCATGTCTATTTTTGAAATTCCTGCCAAACTCGTTACCTTGTTCAGGATGCCAATGGAGAATTCTTGCTGCTCCATCAAGGGCGGTAACGAACTCATCAAGACCTTCAACGTCAAAAAAGGTTTTAGGCGACGCGCTGTCATGTGACTTCTTTAACATCATGCTGGAGAAGATCGTGTGCAAGACTCACACGCCAACATTAAAGGCACGATCTTCCAGAAGTCCGTACAACTGCATAACGCGGATGACGTTGACGTGATTGGGAGAACACAGCGAGCCGGCAATGAGACGTTTGCTGGCATTGAGGTGGAAGCGGCCAAAATGGGTCTATCGGTGATTGAGGGCAAAACGAAGTATATGCTGTCATCAAGAAAGGACGCACAACATCGACGACTTGGCCAGAACGTCACCATGAAGGACTTGGTCTACCTCGGCTCGCAAGTGAACAGTACGAACAACACCAGTACCGGGATTAAACGCAGAGTAACTCTTGCCAATCGCTGTTTCTATGGGCTCAAGAGGCAATTGAGTAGTAGAGTCCTCTCTCGAAGGACCAAGTTAACATTATATAACACCTTGATCATCCCTGTTCTGCTCTATGGTGCGGAGGCATGGACAATCTCAAAAGCCGATGAGGGAGTCCTTGGTCTCTTCGAGAGAAATGATCTCCGTGCGATCTTTGGTCCTGTTTGCATTGACGGTTTCTGTAAGAGAAGATTCAATCACGAACTGTACGGGCTGTACAGCGACATGTGTCTAGTCAGGCGTCTTCGGATCCAACGCCTAAGATGGCTAGGCCGTGTAGAGCGTATGAACAACTCAGCTCCGGCCCGAAGAGTCTTCGACTCCGAACCAGTGGGACAACGCAACAGAGGACGCCCACGGAACCGATGGGGCACCCAGGTGGAGAAGGACCTCAACTGACTTGGTGTGCGCAGTTGGAGACAGCTAGCCAGAGACCGTGCTAGCTGGAGAGGCTTACTGGCTGAGGCCCAGGTCCACCCCGGACTGTAGCGCCACCAGCAGAAGAAGAAGAAGAAATATCAACACTGTTAACACGTTTGAAACCATTTAATCTATTAAAATCTTAATTCTACGGAGAACGTATCCGGTCCTTATCTTTCTGGAGACTCCCTCGACTGCCTCACTCAATTTGCATCTCATCCCTTTCTGTATTTATCGTCATCGACTATCGGAAGCTGTCAGTCCTTTCCTAACCGTTGATGGCCCTATTCGAGCTCCAGTGGATTTATTATTTACTTAACGATCGTGTGAACGAAACGTCATCTGGGATTATGGCATCCTTATAATTTGGGGTTGATACATGAGTAGGCTCTGGGCCTCTAGACTGGATGGGACAGTTGGTCGAGTGCCTCCGGTTCCCAGTGAAAGCAAAGTTAATACGCTTTTATCTGTAGTCTGACTGTGGGTATAACAATGGTGTCCTGGTGAATTCACAAGAAGCCCCGCCTACCTACCTACCTAAGCCTTGGGCCTGGCATATCCATGCTTGGTGGCGTTGACTTGCGTACGGTCCTGTCCTTGCGACTAAGGCACATCAATGATGTTGTAGTAGCTCCAATATTCAGGCCAAGCCAGTGAGTACTGGTCTGTCCAGGGCAGATC
Source organism: Eristalis intricaria (assembly GCA_964034865.1). Taxonomy (NCBI): domain Eukaryota; kingdom Metazoa; phylum Arthropoda; class Insecta; order Diptera; family Syrphidae; genus Eristalis; species Eristalis intricaria. The sequence goes on from OZ035875.1 coordinate 50,872,444, forward strand.
TCCTTATGGAGTTGAGCGGTTAGGGATTCCCCCCAGCTCCGACTCTCCGTCTTTTCGTTTCCTTGGATTTCTGTACGCGCCAGTACCCAGAGGGTCGCCGAATTCACCCAGGATATCTCTCTGACGTCCTGTCTGTATAGCCTTACCAGCTTCGATGTCAAAATGTCTGATTTTATGGCTTTTATTTCCGCCTGGCTATCAGAAAAGATGGTGATCGATCCCGGGGTCAAGTTTTAGTCTACAGACACAGAAGACCCCTGCCTCTGTGCCTACACTCGTCTTTGAGCCTTCGGTGTATAGATTGATCTCTCAATCGTTATTGTCACTTGTTCCTGATCCGGAGACCGCTGGTAGAAGCTCTTCTCTAAAGCAAGGGTTTGTGGAAGGTAGTTAGTTTGTCTCTCGCTGGTGTCCAACCTTTTGCGTGACTGTCTGCTTCTTCCTTCCAAAAATTCGCTTCTTTGAGTCTCAGGGCAAACATAATAAGTGGAGAGGAGGGAGGAAGGTTGCTGCCATCGGTGTTTGCCTGAGACAACCTGGTTTGCCTAGGCACCCCGATTTTTGGATTTCGGTTATTTGTGTGAGATCATATATATGTTATTCTCCACAGCTTTCCGCCATACCAGAGCGGGCGAGGTTTAGATGAGTCTTACTATTATGGTGTATGGCTAGTATACCACCTGTGGTTTGACACCTCACGTTTTACCTAAGGCCCGTATGCACGGATATAATGCTATGTAGGCCTTCGTTATACGCTGCTTTGTCCTACAACCACCGAACTATATCATTTGTCTTAACCCAGGTGTTACCTTCTGTTTGTGCTATTTATGTTACTCGGATAATAACTGTATCGACAATTACCCGAGTACCCGGATACTTAAAATGTGGTATCCGGGTACCCGCAGCAGCATTGGCAACAAATATTCCAATTCTATACAAAATTTAGTAACGTACACATTTATTGGTCAATTTTATCACAATCATAAGAGTTCCGGATAATTGTATACCCGGGTAAATACCCGTGTATCGTGTGTCCTAACTATTCTCAAGCCTAATTGATTCATTGTCCATCTTACATCTGCCATCACGCTGACCCTGCCTCCTAAACGACTCCAGTTTCAACTAACTTCCCCCTTCTCCTCGCTCTCCTCTTCCTATTCCTTGCATACTCACATCACATCGGAAAGGCTAGGCTTAAGAGTTCACGATCCGAATTGAAACTAATGACCACTTGCAATTGCAGAACAGCGCTGCTACAGTCCCGAGAACGACATCGGACAGTGCCTCACATTGTCGAGCTGTCCGCTGATCGCGAACGTCCTGAATGAGTACCCGCGCAACGTCGCCATTCAGTATCTGCGGGCAGCTCAACGGAGCTGCGGCAACGCCAACTTCCGCGGCGATCCTGTGGTAAATAGCCTCCTCACCCGATTAATGAATGACCTATTTGCACGGGAAATCCCTCGACATCTCAATGCGAGCGTAAATTCACATCCAAAGCACATTCGATTGGCTGCTAAATTTGTCCCTTTTGCATTTCCCCTGCAAGTGAGCTTCCATCTTGGGGCTGAGCATCTTTGACATTTTTTTTGTGTTTGACAGAACTTCTGCATGATTTTATTTGCTTTCCCTCGCTTAGGTGTGTTGCAAGCTAAATCAGCAACTCATCGAATCCACAACCAATCGAAACCCATTTTTCCCAACCAATCCCACCACGGGTGGTGTCTTTATAGAGCCCGCAACGAGAGCGCCGCAGCCTACGCCCGCAGCGACAACGGCGCGTCCAGTGGTGACTGCCAGACCACCCGCGCCGACGACTTCTGCCCCCCAGACCACCTCGGCCGTGGCGATCACCGAACGGGCTGGAGATGTGTGCAAGGGTCCTGATCTACTGTGGGGGTATTGCACGCGTGAGTAGAAAGCGCCCGCACTCAGCTTTGGCAGCGTCAATCTAATTTGCGTTTATTTGCAGCGTTGACCAGTTGCGAGCCTCTGGCCACGAGGCTGCGGAACTCGCCCTCGGACACCACCTTCTACAGCTTCCTGAGGATATCGAACGAGATTTGCAAGAAGGAGTACGCCGTAGTGTGCTGCCCGGCCGCTGATCAGACGCCATTCAAGCAAACCGTCGTCCTGCCAAAGAACACCGACGAGATCCCCAGAAAGCTGCTGACCGTCAACGACGGGTGCGGATTCGTGGACAATTCGTTCAGGAAAATTGTGGGCGGCACGGCGAGTAAGGTCGGCGCCTGGCCGTGGATCGCCCTGATCGGCTACAACGACGGCATCCAAACGAGCTTCAAGTGTGGCGGCGCGCTGATCACCGCCCGGCATGTGCTCACCGCCGCCCATTGCATTGTGAAGGGACTGTAAGTCAGAGAGAGCTTCTGCGCGAGACGAACTGTTAACCAACTTTTTCCTTCTAGGTCCTCGGTCCGCCTGGGCGAGCACGATCTGAGCACAGACACAGAGACCGCCCACGTCGACGTGCCGGTTGTCAAGGTGAGTTCGGAGCAGACACCGTGTGTGACTTCCATGTCATGACTTCCTTCCGTTTTCAGATCCTCAAGCACCCCCAGTTCACGGCAGTCGATGGCCACAACGACATCGCCCTGCTGTACCTCGACCGGAACGTCCAATTCACAGGTAGGCCCACAGCCGCGCCACACTCTCCGTTCAGGACTTGAAGGGGTTTTGGTTTTTCTTTCAGCGAAAATCACTCCAATTTGCCTGCCCAACACGCCGCAGCTGCGCAGTGCTTCATTCGTCTCCCGGACACCGTTCGTCGCTGGCTGGGGCAAGACAATGGAGAAGGGCCAGTCCGCCCAGGTGCTGCAGGAACTGCAGATTCCCGTCTACAACAACACCGTCTGCAGAGATCTGTACAAGAAGCAGAAGCGTCTCGTCTCGGAGACGCAGTTCGATGACGCGATCATTTGCGCCGGCGAACTGGGCGGAGGCAAGGATACGTGCCAAGGCGACTCGGGTGGTCCCCTCATGACCCCAGAGGTGAGTGAATCGTGCCCACACTGAGGAGGAAGTATAACGTTGGTTTTATCTCTTTCAGCCCTACAATGGCAGCGTGCGGTTCTACATGATCGGCGTGGTGTCGTACGGTATTGGCTGTGCCAGAGCGGACGCCCCTGGAGTCTACGCGAGGGTTTCCACCTTCATCGACTGGATCGAACAGTCCGTGGCTAATACTCCGTAATGATGTCCTAGTTCTTATTTGTAAAACGCCTGTAGATAAGCCTTGTGAACAAATAGATGAGATTGTTTTTTTTTTAAAGATGAAAAGTTGTCGTTTTTTTGGAGACATTCAGCCCGGTTAGGGTTGAGATCTTGTCCGTTTGTAGTTTGCACCGCCATTCATTCATTCTTGGTTCATTCAAAAATCGGAAGCTGGGGCTTGGAAGTTCGCTTTGTGCGCGAAGAAATGAGTGAGAAATTCAACTGCAGATGGAATTTGAAGCTTTAAAAATTATCAGAAAAATACAAGATGTTACGTATGATGATTGTCTGCATGTGAATGGCGATGTTTTTACTTAGGAGTCGAGATATTTAGATGTGAACCGGTATCTTGTCAGCTCGATGACAGCGGCAGTCTTGTGCTAGTTAAAGACTTGGCGATAGTTGAGTATGATTTGATTCAACCACCTTTTAAAGGAGTTAGTTGCAAGGTCCTGACTCATTTTGTGTTTGTATGAAAAGAAACAGAAATGATTCTGTGTACCTAGCTACAAGGGTTTAAATTCCATTGAATTTATTTAAAAAAAAACACAATAAAACAATCCGCTCTTTAGTCATGTGTAACCGACTATTTTAAATTATAATTATCCTCCTCTAAGTTTTATGTGTTATATCGCAGATAAATCAATATTGTATTTTACTTGATAACTCGAATTTTTTTTGTGGCAAGTGGTGGTCCGATTTATCGCAGTTCGACTGGATATTTACCGGCGAAATATTTTATAAAGTTTGATACGCCAAGTTTAGACCTAGGTTAGGTTAGGTTAGGGTGATTGCCACCACTGCAGCTGTTGCGCCCCACTCAGATCCTGGTTGGATCCTTTGTGCTATCACTTCTTGGTGCTTTACACCGGCTCCTCTTAAATTCAAAGGGACTACACCAAAGAAAATAAAATAAACCTGGTGACTACCTAATGGTATTCTAATGGCCTATTTTGACAAGTCCACTCCTGTGCTGATTTACAGCCAATTAGTTTTCCTTATAAACTTAGATATCTTGTATCTATAAGTGTGACATTTACTCTGGGTTTCTCAAGAAGTAGTTGCCTAGTATATCTTGTCTAGTTTTTGTAAGGGCAGACCAATAGCGAGGAGGTGAATCGTAGTTTCTTCCTCCTCGTCGTCTCTGCAGCTTCCGCAGTAGTCGTTGCGGGGGGCTCCCATTCTTCTGGCATGAATACCAAGGAGGCAATGACCGGTGATAATGCGCACTACGTTTCTTGTTACATTCCTGTTAAGTTTTAATAGTGTATTTGTTTTGTTTGGATTTAGTGAGGGCCAAATAAGCCTCGAAGTCCTACATGTATCTAATTCCATCCATCTCCGATTAGCGGAGTCGAAGGCATCTGTAAGTAACAGGGTTTTTATTACTTGAAGTGAGGGATATGGGGTGTCCTGATTATTTTCCAGTGGCTGTCCCATCCTTAATCTTGCTAATTGTCGGCCCTTTCGTTGCCTGGAAAACTGATCGCTATATCCCTAAGAGATAGACGGCAAAGTTGTACCATCTTTGATTTGATTGATGATGTATCCAGAGCCTTGATGGCCGCCTGACTATCTATGTAGATGGTTTCTATCGCCATCTATCTGGTTAATCGACAGAAAGCGGGCAGTCTCTTGAATAGTTTTAACTTCTGTCTGGAATACACTACAATGGTTGGGCAGTCGAAGAGGCAGGGAAAGGATATGTCCGGCGATATCGCGAGTACTCCTAGTGCGGTGCCCTCGTCGGTTTTTTGAGCCATCTGTGTAGATCTCCAGGTAGCCTGGTTTTCCTTTCAGATCTTTTTCCCAATCTTCTCTGTGTGGGATGAGTGTTTTGAACCCAAACTCGAGGTCTAAAGCGGGTGTTGTATAATCTGTATGCGTTGGTAGTCTCGCATTTTTGGTTACCTCTGTATGACCTGAGCTGTATGACCTGTTCCAGCGGTTGCACTCCCGTTGCCTTAATGCTGCCTGGGTAACTACCAGCTTCCCATAGATGTTCATGGGAAGATGAAGTAGCAATGTTTCAATGGTTGCTGCGAGGGTGGAACGCAATGCCCCTGTGATGCAGATACACGCTGATCTTTAAATACTGCTTATCAATTTAAGATTATCAGATTAAGATCTGCTGACCAGAAAACAAGGATACCGTGCGTTAAGATGGGTCTTACAACAACCGTATACATGCAGTGAGCCAATCTTGGTTTAATTCCCCATGTGGGGCCAAGGTTTCTCTTACATGTGTAAACAGCTGGTGCCGCCTTCTGAAAATGTTCCTTAATGTTTGGTTTCCAGCTGAACTTGCTGTCTAAGATTACTCCTAAGTACTTGACCTGACTAGTAAAGCTGAGTTCCTTTTTCTTCAGCTTAGGGGGCTCTATCGGAGGTATGATAAGTCTTCTCGTGCAAAGTACGAGCTCTGTTTTGGACGGGTTAACGTCCAGTCTGGCTTTTTCTGTTCACTTGTCTATTTTGTTGAGTGAGACGTTCATAATATCCCTAAGACTGTGAAGAAATATTCCCTTTACAACTACTTACTAGTGAGTGATGTGCTGTTTCTGTAGAGAAACCTTTGCGATAAGGTGGGAAGGAGATAAAATATCTGAAGCTTAGACCTAATGTTGTATGCAAATGGCCGGCAAGACTTCATTCAAGTTGGTTTGCTTTAGTATTGCGACACATTTCAGCTTCTCCCAGCGATTGGTGGCATCATTCACCTTAATGTTCGAATTCCATTGCACCCTACCAGTAGCAGAAGCTTGTTGTAGAAAGTGGATACCGGTGCGGAAGGTTGTGCATTTAGGTATATTTTCGAGATCTCTTCTGTTTGCTTCAACAGCTCCTTCCAATGTAGGGATGGGTACAGTTTCTAGCCGACATCCGCCGTAATGACGCAATACTCAAAACCACCTGAGTTGGCCAGGCGGTCTACTAAGCCTAAATGGATCTGCTCCAAGCGGTTGTTCAGAACCGAGAATTTACCAGGGAGTGTCCAATTAACCTCAAGTGTACGAGTGGTTCCGCATTACCACGATCTCCGCCCATTCTAAAACAGATACCTTCCACCTTTTTCTTCACTTTAAACAAAAGGGGTCCGTCCTTTAGCTCACATTAGGAGAGAGAAACGCTTTTTTCCAACATTTTTCTGGTTTATCCGAAAAAAAAACAATTGTTGACAGTCGAAAAAAATCGCTTAACCCTTTCGATTTTTAAGGATTTTTTTTTTGTTCGTGCGATGAATAAGGATCGGACTGTTTTTTCTTTTTTTTTTGCTTACTAAACGCATTTGTCTTCCGTGGGACAAGGCACGGCAAAGGGTTGAGTTGAGCACTCTGACCGTGGTCCGCGGTCCGATTTTTTTTGGTCTCGTCTCTCAGGTAGCCTGGGCAGAGGGGTAGGGCGACGGCGACGGTTGACATTTACTGACGATGGGAATGTGAGGAATGATGGCAGGGCTTACGGGGGATTTGCATACTCATTCGGGAAGATGATGTCATTTTTTTGCTTTATTTAAAAAAAAAAAGGAAATTTATAAAAAAAATATCTTCCTGTGCGTGAGAATATTTGAGACAAGATTGGTTTTGATTCGAGGGGGAAGGTGGTGCGAAGTGGAGTGTCTTTTACTTCTCTAGCAACGATCGATGACAGTAAGCCCAGCAAAAGGCAACGAATTAAAGGCGTTTGACTAGTGGACTTCGGGGATTTCCTCATTCCTTCCACCTGTAGTCTGCCGACAAGCCAGTCACACTGCCTCAGCAGCCACACATTAGTTCGGGTCGTTCGTGTCCTGTTGACGAAATTGCTTCAAGCTTCTGTTTCCAAGGGATCCTTCATGAGTTCAACTCTGTCGTACTCCGAGTGCATGACTGAGGGCATACGTGTAGTTTTGATGGTAGTCTATTGGACACACTAGGCAACGTACTAGAACGAATCATCTACGACAGGTTATGGCGGAGGCACAGGTTGCAGTGTCAATCCAAAAGTGGATCGTCAACAGTCGATGCTATAGAATCCGTGGTAAACGTGGCCAAGGACGCCACCGAAGGAGAAAGATGGAGATGGTGACAGAAGAAGTTTTGTCTTAGACGTCAAGAATGCTTTTAACTCTGCGAGCTGGACGCACTTACGGAGCCCACTTATTTCTATGGGTACTCCATCCCATCTTTTGAGCAACGTCTTGGATTTCTTTAAACATAAGAAGCTTAGGTACCACACCGACGACTACGTTAAGCGCTGGAGTTCCACAAGGATCCCTCCTCGGACCACTATTGTGAAATGTAACACTTGACGGCGTTCTTCGACTAGTGGTTCCTCCCGGAAGGAGTACAAATCACTGGCTTTGCCGATGACATGGCGATAGTCACGATGGCAAACCACAGGAGGTTGAGTATGCTTCGAATATAGGCATCTCCAAAGTGAAAGATTGGCCTGAGACTGCCGGTTTGGAACTAGCGCCCCACAAAACTGAGGCTGTGCCCATAACAAGCCGAAAGAACGGGGAATGCTCAAGCTTCCTAGGTGGAGAACAGACGATTAGGCCCAAACTTCCTAAGGGTTATACTGGACAATAGGCATTCCTTTAGGGGACTCATAATGTATCTCAGTGCAAAGGCATTAGGAGCGCTCTCTCGCTCGAGTGCTTCCGAGCATAGGTGGGCCTGGATATCCAACCAGAGTCCTTCTCTCACGAGTTGTCAGTTCAGTCCTCCTGTACGCTGCTCTATTTCGATCGGGAGTACTAGTGGTGACGTCAGTCTATAGACTCTGCGCAATAAAGACAGTCAACGGATTCAGGACCGTCTCTGACGAAGCTGCGTTTGCCACAGCAGGAATGTTCCCCATGGACATTCCGGCTATGGCTTCGCAGGCGAACCTCTGACCGCCAGCACGACAAAGTAATAATGGTAGAAGAACGGGAAGCGTCCACTGGAATGTGGCAAGCCAGTTGAGCTGTCTCCACTAAGGGCCGATGGACCCATAAACTCAGTCTTTATCGAGACTTGCATCAATACCGACAACAGACTTCAACTAGCAGCACCCGTTTCTGACTAACGTCGCGACTATTCTGGGTTAGACTAAGTGGTTCACCCCAGAACCCATTCAATGTTCCCTTCAACTGAGCACACCCTCCTTTCCATCGAAAGTCACTTTCAGTCTCGTTCTCCGCTCGCCAAACATTCCAAATAACTTTCATCGTCCTCCCGAGGACAACGAAACCGAATCTTCCTCCAAGCAAACAGATCCTCCACCAAAAAAACTCAATTACCATTCCATCCACACCGTGGCACACTCACTATTTTCCCAGGACTCCCAGAAGACAGGAGCAGAGGAAAAAAAATCGAATTTGAGGCAAAAAATTCATTTCGTACCCAAAGACGAGGATGAGCGATGAAAAAAATCGAAATTCCCAGAGTCCGAGGGATCACCGTCACCATCATCATCCTTTCGCTGCACGCACGCACGTAATCTAGGTGCACACCGCGAAGGAAGAGCCTGCTTCCTTGAGAGGAATCAAACAAAAAAACACCTCACGTAGTCATCGCGATTGAGTATGTAGATCCACGTCTCATATGCATACGCGCACAGGGACAGGATTTGTGTGTACCCGAGAAGGACTCTCGCTCAGATAATGCGGATGAGGTTATGTTGGTTCACCCATTGTGCTCGCACAAAAGGGTCAGCTCTCCATTCTCTCCATCCTTCGTACCGCACCCCTAGGCGCTCGGCGTAATGAGGATATAAAAACCAGCGCCAGCCAGTCAACCCTTCCTTCACGGAGACCGGAGTCTTTGGGTGTACCGTTCGCTGTTATCCTTCTAGTCTGCCTGCCTGCCTGCCTGCAATGGCGTTCAACTGCTTAAGGTCATTTCCTTCGGCGCTCCTCATTTGCATATTGAGCGAAGGAAGAGTCCTAACGGGGATCCTTTTGTTTGCCGAAGACCATTTTTTATGACCAGAAGTGATCTTCGATTTTTTGTGCACGTCCTCGGTGTTCGGTGTTCGGTGTTCCTCGTGATCGAAGCGAGTTGCAGCGTGGAATACGTTTAGGGGATTATATTGTCTCTGGGCATGGGAAACAATGCGGCTGGCCGGTGAGGCCTAGCTGCTGCGGCTAATGATGCTTGTGAGCTTGGGAGTCCCTTTCTGTTTTTTTGCTCAATCAAATAATTAATATTGATGGTGAGTGCTCAGGGGCCTTACCGAGGCTGTGTCTGTCGTTTGCATACGAAAATCATTTAGCAGATGTCGGCGAGTTGATCGGTTTTCACGGGGATGCTAGAGCGGTTCTAGCGGGCCCTCCTTCCTCTAGAGAGAGAGAGTTGGCTCTTGCTCATCAGGACTTTTGCATCATTTTCCTTGAAGGACCTGTTCAACCAGTTGACTGATTCGAGATGGAGATCAGTCGGTGCCACAGATCTGATCTGCCACTGCATCACTTCCACCCTCGACCTCCAGTCAAGTGCCAGAGAGTCACCGATGAGCACAAACTCCCTTGTGACACAATCACCCATTCTCCGTGGCCCCTAACATCCCCTTATCCTCTCGTGTGTGACAACAATCGCACAACGATCGGCAACAAGGCATCAAGACAAACACCACTAGGCACCATTGTCCTTTCGCACAAGAGAACAAGAGAACACAATCGGTCGGGCATTATTGGCAAAGATCAACCCTCGTCCGGGTGCAATTATCGAGCGATGATGCGGCAGCACGTCAATTGTGTGTGCACCGCACCAGCGTCGGCCTGCCAAATGAAGTTCGCATCCTTTCGCAGGTAACCGGCCCGACCCGACCCGCTTTATGACAATTTAATGATATTGTGAAAACAAATCCTGCAAATCCCTCTTGTTAACAGCGGTATCATCGCGCGATTGATCTTCCATTCATCCTCCCTTGTGCGGAATTTTCGCAGGGAAGGGGGTGCGCTGCGTGTGCATCCCCGGCCTGCTTGGTTATGCAAATACAGTCTTAGAGATGCAAATCTGCCACTTAGGCGTTGGGAATCCGCATCGCAGAGTGCATCCCGGGCCCAGCCTCTGCGTCTTATGCAAATTGTGGTCTTATGAGATTTGCAAATCTGTTGACAAGTAATTAACAAGCTGGCTTGGCGAGGGGCTCGCCTTCGAGTGTGAGAACAATGTGTGCCCCTTGAAGCCGATCTCTCGTGTGTGTTTATCAATATTTTCCGATTTGTGCTTAATTGAATTTCTTTGTTGTTCTCCTTTCAGTGGTTGCAACGAAGCCGAGGTGCAGGGTTCTGCAACTAGCCAGCCTCTTGGCCTAATAGAGATTAAACAAAATTCACACTATCCTCTTCTGGAACTTTTTAGAATATCGTCACTGTCAAAAAAAGACGGGAGATATGTGCCGCTTCTTGTAGAATTGCTCGAAGAGGTAAGACTGTTCAGTAAGAAGATACTCTGTTGGCCGGAATGAGGCATCACATCAACAATGTTAGCCTTGAATGCTCCCCATTCTAGCTCCGCAGACAAAAAATCCCCACGAACATTATTTGTGTATTAAAATCACGTATCATTTATTTATTGCAAATGGAGGGTCTTTAAGTGATCAACGGCTCGGCAGCGGCAGCGGCAGCGGCGCATGCGCAGTGCCACCAGAGTGAGTGCACTGATGGATCGTGGGGCAACTGGTTTCAATATCGATCACCCCTTCTCCCCCTCCCATCCTTCCCACTCGTCCAGCTACGCATGATCTAACTAATTTTTTGTTTGCCTCCATTTGCTGCTGCTGCAGTTGCTGTGCTACCGTGTTGAACAATACCAGAACATGATGGAGATGCAATTTTTTGTCGAATGGCTGCTGGTGGACTGTGGCTGGCCGGCCGTCTGCAGCGTCTCCTTCGGTTCGGGACTCGTCCTGTCCTCGCGTTGTTCGCCGTCGTCGCTTATGGTTATCGAGTGGCTTCTTCTTGCTTGGCGATGTGCAATATTCATAAAAGTTAAATCGAATTGTCGATTAATTTAGTGCGTGTGTGCTGCTCGGTTTGTCATATTTAGCAGGCCTCGCGAGCGGTTTAATTGTTGTCATACTCGTAAGTTTTAACGATTGCCTCTGGAAGAGTTATGACACAATTCGATGGCGAACCGACAGTTGTGGTGGCAGTTCTGTCGTCGAACTGGATGGCTTTGGTTTGGAATGTGTTACGGGGCGCTCTGCTGACAAATCTGTTAAGAGTCTGAGCGATTAGATCGGAACTGATGGCCTGTCATGCGGGGACACTTCAATTTGATTTGATGGACAAGTCCAAAGTTTGTAATTGCACTGGTGTCTGAGCGGGATCCCGTGATACGCTGGTTTCTAGCTCCAGGCGCTGATTCGATGAAAGTAACTTCGAACGAATATGAATTGAAGGGTTGTCTCGAAGCTTGTCTAAATCAGAAATGAAGGTTTACAGAGATGCCCGACTTCTACCTCTCTTGCCCCTTAAGATTCTTGACGACTGTATTTTATAACGTGTTCATAAGCCAAATTGACCAATCAGAGGGCGGCATTTACGTTATTTCGTAAATAACGGTAAAAAATGCATGAATATCTGTCAAAAAGGCACTCAAAATAGTCGATGGACTAGGGGGCAATCAGCTGTGAAGTCGGCTATCTCTGTAATACTTCATTTCTGGTCTAAATGATGTAAGTTACAAGAAAATCATAAGTCAACATTTTTGAGGAAACACACAACACACAAGTGCCAGGCAGTGAGGTCTGTCAGTCATAGTGGCCAGGCAAGAAGAAGATCCTGCGTCACCTCGCTTATAAGACTGACAATCCTTCATCGGAGCAGTGGATGTACCAAATGGGTGCAGGGAACTAAGTCCCCGGGAACAAAGTCCGCTGAGGGACTTGGTTCTCATTAATCCCACTTTGGTATTTTTGTACTTTGAATCCACTTTAATTCCCATAAAATGTGGGGATTTAATTCCAAGAAAAAACTGGGTTGTTTTAATGCGAAATAAATACCCACTTTTAAAACGACGAATAAAATAAGACAAAATTTGAATGTTAGCCTGTCTGGTGTATTAAAAGTATGATGTGGGTGGCTCGCTTCGCTCGCTAAATCGGAAAATTGGCATTATTTCCAGATTTAAAACGAAATAAGGTCGAATTGCCGATTTTTCGGCTTTATTTCGCTTTAGAAAAACTGGCGATGTTTGATAATTTTACTACAGGCGCCTGCCCGACAGTTGTTGACATACCCTGAAGTCGCGTGAGCGGTTTAAGTGCTAGCGAGCGACGCGAGCCACCCACCTCATACTATAAATACACCAGACTTTCTTGCAGGCGTAGCTGCTGTGAGCCACATTTGCATCAACAAACACATACAGCTTACAAGGTCAACCCCCGAAGACAGAACTCCATGCGGTCCTCGAATCACTAAAGAAGAAAAAGTCTGTTGGAATCGACGGGATCTCCAACATTGTGCTAAGACACCTCCCCATGGAAGTGGTTAATATGTCCACAATCCTGTTTAACAACGCTCTGAATAATGCACATTATCCGGAGCATTGGAAAACGGCTATTGTGCAACCCATATCCAAGAGAGGAAAAGATTCTTCGAATCCTTGCAACCTCCGGTCAATTAGTCTCCTTCCGAACATCAGCAAGGTATTTGAGAAAGTGATCAATAGAACTCTGATCAACTGGACTAAGGACAAAAATATAATTCCGGATAACCAATTCGGTTTCAAAGCGGGGCATGCCACTATTCATGCCGCGTCGAAACTGGTGTCGGATATCCAATGGAACAAGAGCCAGAAACAATGTACGGGTGCCTGCTTGATTGACCTGGAGAAGGCCTTTGACACCGTATGGTTAGAAGGACTTTTTTACAAGCTCAATCGGCTAAGCAATCCACTGCTGTACCTACTGTGTAACATGCTTACCAGTAGACGGTTCGTTGTGAAAAATGGCAACGTGACCTCCACAGGGATATTTGAGGTAAAAAATGGTCTCCGACAGGGTGCCGTTAATTCGCCGACCCTGTTCAACATTTACTTGAGCGATCTGTTAAGTTCTCTTCCTCATGCAATTGCGTATGCCGATGACTTGATCGTGTACAGATCAGGAAAAAAAATCGAGGAAATCACTACCCTCACGCAGGGTGACTTCGATTCATTCATGAGAAGTTGCGATGACTGGAAGTTGAGTATTCACTTCTGGAAGTTGAAGTATCAACTGGAAGTTGATGCAACAGTTGATACTCAACTTCCGGAAGTCGGAAACCATTCTGTTCAGGACGCCGTTGTATAAGGCCTCGGCGGATACGAAAAAGAATTGGCGTAAGTTCTCAATCGTTGGAAGACACGGGGAACCACTGGCGCAAAAGACTGTAGTCAGATACCTGGGGATCTGGCTAGATCAGTATCTATATTTTAACAAACATGTAGATGCTGCTCTGGCCAGGGCCCGAGGCGCATTTGCCCTTGCAAAGAGACTGTTTTACAACAGCCAACTCGATGCGAGGGTGAAGGTTATCTGCTACATGGCCCTCATCCGGCCAATGATCACCTATGGCTGTCCCGTGTGGTTCAACGTGAGTGCAAGCTTGATGGAAAAGATTCGGTTGTTTGAGAGGGCTTGTCTTAGGGCTTGCCTTCGCCTTTATCGAACTCCAGAGTCCCAGTACATACAATTCTATTCCAATGAGGTCTTATACAACAGGGCAAACCTGATAAGAGTGGACAATTTCATGTTGAAGCTGATTCGAGGTCATACTGCTAGAGCGATGAACTCGTCCAATAACTTGATCTCGGGGGCTTACTACCCCAACCCTCAATACCACGAAAGGGTACGTCACAACGGCTTCGTCCCCCCAGAAGCATTTCTCCATCTAGATAAGCACAGTCTGATACAAGACCTAAATGCGGTGCCGCTCATCTACCACATCGCCAGATCAACTGTGGACGGGCGACTCAACCACGACCGTTCCGTCGCACAACGAGCCGAGGAGGGTCTCCTCCGGTTCAGTACGGCGGTATCCAGGCGGGACATTCGAGAAGTTGCAATGCAGCACCAAAAGTTCTGGTGGCTGAGAAGCGACGGAACTCCCTCCTCGAATCCTTTAGAACCCGGTTAGAAAGGTGTTAGCTCAGACCCCCGCATGGGGAGCAGTCGGTTTCATGTCTTGCAGTGTATTGAATGTAAATATTCATAATTATTAGCTGCAACTTATGGCCGACATACTTAGAATAGGGTAGTATTTTTTAAGGTAGATTAAGGTGTAAATAACAAAAAAAAATAAAATAGAATGTATATGTATAATGTATAATAAGGATATATGCGTATAAACATGTGTATGGGGGTATATACATGTGTATATGCATAGATACGTAGGTTAGCTTAAGTTAGTTATTAAGATTTATTTTAAGGTAGAATGTAAGTTAGCTTGTAAGTTTTTATATAAAACCGTCCAGTAGTTAAGTTTTCCAATTTTTTCTTAACAGTAATGTGTTCCTTTTAAGTCTCCATTTATATTTTACTCCGTTAGATTAGGTCGAAAGACATAGATTAAGAATAAGTTTAGCTTAGACTGCCCGCCTAGGGCCAGTAAGTTAGAAATAAAAACATTCTTCGTCTAACTAGTTTTAAGCATTTTTGTCTAGTATGTAAGTTTATTATGAAATGAAAAAATAATGAATTCAAACAAAAAAAACAGCTTACAAGGTATTTGGATCTTTTCCTTTCAATTCTTAAATATCCTTTCCGTCCTTTCCAGTGGCTTTCGATAAGAATCGACGCCTATGTGGTAGACTATGAATAGACAAAATTTCTAGACAATCGGAGGTGAGTACTTTTCGGAACATTATCTCCTTTAAGAGTGGGAATTTATTTCCCATTTAGAGGGACCTAAAACCACACAGTTTTTTTTGGAACCTTGCATGGGTCGCCGTGGCGTAGTGGGTAAGTGCGTCGACTCCTACGCAGAGGGTGCCAGGTTCGATACCCGAATTTACCACCTCTGATAATTCACGGCTCCACCTCTTTCGAGTCACTGACAATGCTCAAAGAGTACTCCTGTCTAGAAAAAGCTTCTCAACTTCGCCGTTTGGAGTCAGCATTAAACTGTAGGTCCCTTCCACGCGCGAAAGAACAATAGCACGCACAACACGAGTGGCTGCTGCGAAGCTAGGCCCAGGTCCGCCTCGGACTGTTGCGCCACCCATATTATTATTATTTGCATGAGAATTAATCCACTTTACTTAAGTGAACTTAGTTCCCACTAAGTCCTCAGTGGACTTAGTTCCCGGGGATCTAGTTCGCCGGGAAACACTGAGTCTGTAGACCGACCGCTTGAAGCCCTGTCAGTGAGGCCGGTGTATTCATTTGAATGATGTGCTATTTCATATAATAATCACATGAATGTGAGCTCAAGATGAAGCCAGAATCAATTTTGCGGTGCAGGGCCATAAGTCCATAAGTAATAAGACCAAAATTGAATTTTATGGATTTATGACCCACCTAATTGGGACAAAAGTCCACAAATCGATTGTGGATAAAATGTCGGGACATAATGCCACAAGATTTAGACATGTGGGTGGGTCATAAGTCCACAATTGACCTGAAATGAAGTAGACCGATACAAAATTATTTATTCTATTATTATTATTATTAATTTGCCGCCAAAGTTATCATATATGTGCCTGCTCTGCGATTATTATTTATTTTTTTTTTTTTTTGACTTTATGGACTTCTGACCCACTTTGGTTAGTCACAAGTCCATAATGGATGGTCAGTAGATCACAACAAATTTTTGTGGACTTACCTGAGTGGGTCATAAGTTCACAATAGATTTGTGGACACTTAGGTGGGACATAAGTCCACTATGAGCTTACGACTTGTGGACATTTGTCCCTGCACCCAATTTTGTACCTCATACCGTTGTTGTTTTATTTTAATTTTGTTTTTCCATTGTTCTTATTTGTTCACTCTTTTAGGATAAGCAACTCAATCATCTCTAGGAGGTTCTTGTGTTTCTACAGGCCCTGTGTAGACACTGTGGACCCTCGTTGTTCTGTATCAGGCCCAGCCTCTTATCTTAAGTTGGACTGTCACCAGAACTTCTCCTGTGACACGTCCAAACAGTCCTACCTCTCCCACCCCATTCAATGAACCACAAGACAGTTTAGCTTCAATGCACTTTATTCTCCCATCACAAGAAGGGGCACCTGCAGCGTCTACATCTATATTTTAACATAAAGTCATCTTCGTTTAGATTAAGGCTTCAATCCGCTCTCGCTTCCGATAGCATCGTTGGTTACTAGTTTAATTATGTTTACCATCACAGACTGTTAGTTTACGTAGAAAAAAAAGGTATTCAGGTGTCTAGCCTAGTAAGTGTCGAATTGAATCGACAGGCACTTTGTATACTTGGTTTCAGTCTTACAGCTAGGGTCGTCTTAAAATGAAATCAGTTTTGTGCTCTGTGGGAACCTCTGGGGGTGTCCTCCTGTCCGGACGACTTCATTGTCCTGCTCTATTGCACTCGGTGTACCAGGGTGTGGTGTAGGGTGGTCATCATTTGAAGGTCACTTCCTCCCTCTTCTTCGTCTTCGTCGTTGTCTTCTGGTGTTCGTTGGTTCTCGGCTTTTTGGTCTCAAATCTCGGGCGAGTCCGCTTCCCGTTTGATGCTGTTCATTGCCTCGTTCAGCGCGGGACTCATGGCCAAGGCCGGGTTGGCCACTGCGATTATATGCCCCCCTGAGGCGGCGATAACCTGGACTCCCAACGGGGACGTGGCGACGGTGCTCGTGTCGGTGGACTTGTTGGGCGACTTCAAGGAATCGTCTCGCACGCTATCGCAGAACTCCCTATCGTTGATCTGAAATGATTTACACACGAGCTTGAATGCAGGCAGTGTCTGGCGAGAGATGTCATCGTTCTTACCGGAAGCGGCGGCGTGCTGGAGTTGCTGAACGAATACCTGGAGTCGTCGTTTTCGTTGTCCTCGAAATCCGATTTGTTCAAACTGCAATGGATATGTAAGAGCTGTAAAAGACGCCTGAAAACGACGAGATTTTTCTTGATTTGACATTACTTACGAGAACTTGGCAATGTCCGTCAGGTCAAACGGTGGCTTGGCGAACTTCTGATACATCGTGAACAGGTTGTACCTGGAGTCCTCCAGGGAGTCCTTGGGATTGCAAGAGAAATGATTTAGTTGAACTGTGGGCTTTGCGGGCAAAAGTGTCATCTTACTTTGACGCATTTTTGTTTTTTTTTTCAAAGCCAAAAAGCGATTAAAAGCCAGCGTGTCCCGTGTTTTTTTTTTTCGGTTTCGCATGATGAAGCGGGGATTTAGTTTGTCGCGGTTAAGGAAAAGCATAGGGTTTCTAAAGGATATTCCAAGAGGGACTTGACAAGTCTACTTTTCTACTTTCATTATGAACGCACCCTTAACCCAATGACCGAATGGTCAATGTCACACGATTTCTAGGAAGAAGAACATTTTCATCGTGGTCACGAACGAGAACGTTCAGAAAGAATTCAAAATTGTTAGGCACCGAATTTCAGAGCCTGTTACGGCAGCTTTCTCGTAAGTCTCGGCCCAGTAGACAAGCAGGCAGAGAGATGCCAGATGAGGTATCAAACTACAGCTAGAGTATGAGTATAAACCACGCTACTTAACGGGTCACCTTAGCATACCCAGCACAGCTCCTTAAAGAGACATGTTTCGGACAAAGCCGGACCATTTGAAGTTGAAAACTGGACCAAGAACTAGACCCTAGAAGTCTGGTATGGTTGACAGACGGATCTATGGAGTCTTTGCAAGCATCTTTGGACCCAACACAAGCATTTCCATACCCATGGGGTCGATCCTAACAGTGTTCCAAGCCGATATCCATGCCATCGAGATCTGGCCCAGAGAGAATGCCCTCTTAAGGGCGCATGAATTAAAATATTTTCAAGTCAAGCAGATAAGGCACTATCTTCCAATCTAATTTACTCCAAAACCGTCAACTGTTTCCTTGGCTGGGTCCCTGGATAAAGGGAGATTGCATGCAACGAATCCTTCGATGAGCTCGCGAGGGCTGGCTCGGAAGCTGCGTTCATAAGTCCCGAACCGTAATATCATGTCAATTGGACAGCAGCTACAATGCAGAAGGCGGCGTATTGGATGGACGTCTTGGAGTTAAATGTGACTGCACTCAAAGATTTGATCGCTGCCTGGCTGTCCAAATGGATGACAATATCTGTACCTAGGACAGAGCTTTTTTAATCGCTACAGTCTCTGCCTGAAAGACGCTACAGTGAGAAAATTCAGATCCTATCCTTCACTCGTCTTTGATCCATCGAAATTCACACAGGACAGCCCAGCGTCTGGTGTTCAGACGCGTCTTGCAAGGTCTGGGGAGTGTGGTGGTCGAGAAATTCTTCTCGAAGACAAGGCAAGGCTTCGTGAGGTCTGCGTTTCCTGGTACGGATCCAAGTTACGTCGAAAATGGGTGGAGTGTCCGGGGTTATGCTCCTTCCACAAACGCAACTATTTCAATCGAATCGCTTAGCTGGCAGCGACCTGCTTGCCGAAGAGATCGGCGGAAGATTGAGGAGTGTGTTTAAACCTAGAGAAAGGCTAGTTCGCATTGCTGGATAGCAGCTAGCACGGCGATTATATTAATATCGCTGAGCAGCTGGAAGATATCGTTCTCTGTGCCGATAGCCAGGCTGCGATCAAATCTAAGAAGTCAGCACGCGGACGATCCAAAGGACCCTAAATAGACATGGGTTTTTTTGCTAGATTTGCGATATTGTGTGGGTCGCCGTGGCGTAGTGGGTAAGTGTGTCGGGTCCCAGGTTCGATACCCGAATTTTACCACCTTTGATAATTCACGGTTCCACGTCTTTCGAATCACTGACAATGCTCAAGGAGTAGTCCTGTCTAGAAAAAGCTTCCTCAACTTCGCCGTTCGCAGTCGGCATTGAACTGTAGGTCCCTTTCACTCGTGATGAGAAGCTAGTCCCAGGTTCGCCTCGGACTTTAGCGCCACCCATATTATTATTATTATAACAACAAGAAAGAAGCCGTCGATAAGTGCAGCCAACGAGGGGAAACGAATGGACTTTGCAATTTTACAAGAAGGCGACGACCTGTCTTTTTGGAAGAAACTACTGTTCACTGACGGAAGGAAATACAAGATCTTCGGCCACGATGGTCCATCGAAAGGATAGCGAAAGAGTAGCACAACGTTGGAAATAAAAAAATGTTCGAAGAAGAATTAAACATTCTGGAGGCAGTGTTATGGTGTGGCGGTCCATGACTTGGTCCGGTGTGTTGCAGTTGAAACTCATAGAAGGAAATATGAACCAGCACATGTATCTGCATATACTGAGGGAGAATTAAGGGCCATCGTTCAAGAAATTGGGTTTGAATCCTGGCTGAATGTTTCAGTAAGACAAAGACCCCCAGCACACAGCTCGAACAGTCAAGGAGTGGCTACTGTACTATGCCCCGCGACAGATGAACTCTCCTGCACAGTGTCCAGACTTAAATATCATTGAGCATTTGTGGGACTTCCTAGAGAACAAAACACAATGACTTCAAAGGTTACACTCAAGGAAGCTCTGCTTATAGAATGGTATCGGGTATCGGAAGACTTAACCCAGAACCTGGTTTCTTCAATGCCGCGTCCTCAAATCCAGTGGGGGTCCAACAAGCTACTAGGAACCAACTATCGATGTAATAACCCATTTTTTTAATTGAATTATGTCGTCTGAATGAAATGACTAATATGTTATTTTTTAAATAATAATAATAATATTGGCTGCGCGACAGTCCGAGGCGGACCTGGGACTAGCTTCTCAGCAGCCACTCGTGTTGTGCGTGCTATTGTTCTTTTACGAGGGGAAGTGTGTCTAACTAGAGCTGATACAGAAATTTCAGTCACAGATTTTTAAATCATTGAAAATTGGACTTATATCGTATAACATAACCCAATCATAAAATCTCTGAAATCTCGATTTATTTTGTTGTATTTCTGAAAAAAATCCTAAACAAGTCTATTTTTTGGCATCTAGAGTGGCCTTACCTCATGACACCGTAGGGGCTGTGGGTCTTGCGACGACAAGGATATGCGCATTGTATCACCTATTTTGTGACTCAATGTCAATACCGATGGTTTTTTGCTTTTTTGCCCAGAACACATATTGTCTGGCGCTGCTGTTCTGTTGCGAGGAAGGATTCATAAATTCACAGCATACTTCGAACTATAGCCACGGAGGACATGGAGCACTCGCCAAGGCGTTTTGGATCAGTTCCAGTTCCACAGTGAAATGAGTGAATTGGTTGTGGGTCAGGTCTAGTTTTGAATTGCAGACTTTTAGGCGCAATTTAAGAAGGCGATTAATCAAATTGCTTTGTGGAATGTATAGTTTTCCTGACTCACAGAGATCTGTTTGCAGGTTGATCTAGCCGGCGATGGTGATTCCCAGACGCTGTTAGCGGCCTTAAGGACTTGCGAGACAATCTCTACCAGCTCCGAACTTGTATGATGTGGAGGAGATGGGTATGGGGAGTCGTTCAGCAGAGTCATTCCATGCAACTGTGAGCGTAACAACGTTGCTCTCTTCTGAAATAACATCTATAGAGAGCTTTCTCGCCACATGCAAACTACTCTTTCGCAGGACCACTGCCTAACCAACTGCCAGTCGTGCCAAATCTCCAAGATAATCTAGACTGGACTGAATGGACACCGAGCTGAAGATGAAGAAGTCCTTGTTCGAGAAAAAAGTTCTGCTTGAGATCTTTGCTCCTGATGGCGTGTGATGGTTATCAGGTGGTGAACGTTTAAGCACTAGGTGTGTAGCGACTGTGCAGGGACATGTCTGTGGATCTTAGGTATCTAGGCGAGACATGGATTCGCGGCCTGAAGAGTATTCGATTTTGAGACTGTGGTAGGGACAACGCAATGGAAGAGGCCTGGCTAAAACGTGTTGCGCATGTGGAAGCAATTGGCCAAAGGTTGTGCCAACCGGAGAAGGATTTATTGGTGAGGCCCAGCTCCACAACGGACTGAAGGGACACAAAGGAGAAAACTACTTGACCACTCCTTGATTTCCAAATTTCTGGGTCTTTATCTGGACAGGATAACACAGTTGGAACAAAGCGTAGAATTCTTTTAGCCCGACCTTTAAATGCCTACTTGGCTCTTCGTTTCCATTTTCAAATCCTATTGTATGGCAACTTCGACTGGCGCCCCACACAGGACAAAGCTATTCATTAAAACTTATTAAGTCACGAACTTCCTAAAACCATGTTTATGCTGTCTGAATTATAGAAAAACAGCCAACTCTCTATTGTAACTCACGCCTCTTCCCAGTGGCCTTGCTAATCCGACGGCGACTCCGCAATTTGAGAGACTGAGACTGGAATCCCAGCTCACTCTTCGTTTTCACCACGTTTTGACGGATATTTTAAGGTCTTCAATTCATTGAAGGGAATACCGTACCCAATCATTCGACTGGAATAAGAAAAAGCCGACTTTGAACAAAGCTGGAGTTATTCCGTTTTCCAAGAGGTACGAGACCCAATTTCTAGTTCGGTCTTATAGTTCCACACGAGACCCTATTTCTAGCCCGGTTTTATAGTTCCACACTTAGTCACTCGGGCGTGGTAGGCGACTTAATCGTTGCGCTAGAGATAAGGGAGGAACTGCCAGTGAAGCGACAAAGTGGATCATTCGACTTATTTCCTTTTGGAGAATGAAATAAGACTCAATTTGGAATTCAGCGTGACGGTTCTATAAGTATAAGTTCAATAAGTTCCCCAAATCTGCAAGAATAACAAGGATAAAAAAGCACCTGGCGATGGAATCCGTAACACTGCATTAAAAGCTGCAGTTAATAAGCGCCCACATACTTTTGCAGAGGTTTACAACACTTTTTTTTTCATAATTTGCGCGTGCTCAAGTGATTGCCAATACCCTTATGTGTCCGGGGTCAAGACACAGCACGGGCCGAAGGTATAGAGGGGGAAAGGGAGAGGAGGTACCTGTGCGTGCACATTGGTCTTAAATATCTCCGAGTTGTATTTTGTGGGCAATATTAGGGAGGAGCCTTCCATATTCGTGCAGTGCGGCTGAAGAACGAGTCTCCGAATTTAACTGTGCGTCCGAAAGTAGGCTTAAGGGTATACTGATGGGCATTCCTGGCGGGACGAGTATTGCGGGTGAATTCATGGAAAGGAGGAATGCAGTTGGCTAGCTCACTTGAGCATCGCTTAAAAACACGGACAAAGAAGAGACGGTACGTCGATGTTCGAGCGAGTCTAATGACTCTGCGATATTGTTGTCTCCTATAAGTTTTATCGCTCGCTTTTGGATTCTATCATTTAGGTGCAGTGTGATCTTGGGGGCACCAGACCAGATATGAGCGTTATACTCAAGCTTGTGGCGGATGTACGCCTTATAAATTGAAGCCAAATCAGAGGGGGTGAAATATTTCTTGCATCGATTAAGAAAACCTAAGCATTTCGCAGCATTTTTGGCGACCTCAAATATGTGATCGCTTCAACCAAGTGCTGTCTTGATACACATCCCAAGGATGGAAAGTTTTCCGGTTTCATCGACACAAGCGCCATTCAGGAATAATGGCTGATTATCAAGGGTTCGCTTGAGTAACAGCAGACAGCATTGAGTTTTTGAAGCATTGAATTCCACTCTATTGTTTTTTCCCGACTTAATTATGTTGTCAAGATCGGAATTCAGTGAGCTTAATATACGCTGCCGTTCCACTTCTACGGCCGGGAGTCGTGAGTCTTGGAACGAATATGAAAAGCTGTGGGTGCTGTCATCAACGAAGGAATGGATGAGGTTAGAAGTTGCAGACAAGAGATCATTTATAAAAATGAGAAAGAGTGTCGGACACAGAACTGAGCCTTGGGGAACACCAGCATTTATTTCATGGATATCAGACTTGAACCCATCCAAAACAACTTGAATTGAACGGTTCCAAAGGTAATCTCTAATCCATAGAAGAAGAGATTCATCGATACTTGCATTTTCGACAAGAGAGCTTGATGCCAAACTCTGTCAAATGCTTTAGAAATATCAAGCGCAACGATCTTGCTTTCGCCTGCATTGTGCAAAAACTAGTTCGACTTTTCGGTGAGATAAGCTATCAGATCACCAGTGGATCTGTCGCTGCGGAAACCATATTGTCGGTCATTAAGAAGCTTCCGCGATTCAAGATATTTCATTAGCTGACGATTTATCAGCGTTCCCATGTCCTTAGAAAGAAGGGACTATGGGTCGTTACGAGGTGGGTGACGAAGATTCGCCCTTTTTAGGGACGGGCTGGTCAAATGCTGTGAGTAGGTTAGAGGAAAAAGCTTACTTGCCTTAAGGAAGGAGTATTTCCTGATCAGTGGAAGACTTACCAAAAGGCAATAAACAACCCCAAAATCCCTCATCCTATAGGCCTCTCTGCATGCTGGACACTGTGGGTAAAATGCTGGAGCGCATAACAAGCGACAGACTGAAAAGTGCAAGACACGTTCCACGATTGACGCCATCGATGAGCTCATAAACACAGCCAAAAAAGCTATAAAAGGAAAAAGATGGAAGGGCCTCATGGACTGACTTTCCATCTCCGACTCATGAATGCTGAATCGCATCAGGCGGACGGTGAGTGGTGTCGAAAAATGGATCACTTATGACTCGTAGTGAGGTCGGTGCAAACGGTGGACAAGCCAGGATTGATGGCTAGGAAAGACTCAGGTTAGACTAAGGTGCTTCTAGTGAATTCAACAGCACACTTAGGCCATATTGGTCCATTGTGATACCCAAAGACGGACTACTACCACTGATTGACTACTCCAGGGATAGCGCTGTTAATTTGATCCCAACGGCAAATGGTGACTTGACCAGATTTGAAAACCAGAATTCGAACCGGGGACCCTGCTAACCAGGGGCAGGCACTCTACCAACTGCGCCATCCAGTGGTTTAAAGCGTACTTACTTTGCTTTCACTGGGATTCGAACAGGGGACCCTGCTAACCGGGGGCAGGCACTCTACCAACTGCGCCATCCAGTCGTTTAAAGCGTACTAACTTTGCTTTCACTGGGATTCGAACCGGGGACCCCGCTAACCAGGGGCAGGCACTCTACCAACAGCGCCATCCAGTGGTTTAGGAAAGACTTGCTGTGTTGTTTTGTGGGATTGGCCGAGAATCTACTATGAGCTCTTCTTCGGCAAAACTTTTAATTCGGACCAGTTTTGTCAACCGTCTGAAGGAAGGAAACGCTTATTAACGGCCGCCTTTGGTCCATACGAGAGGAATTGCGTTCCACCAGGAAACACGATATCTATTCGCCATAAGCTCCGGGAGCCTGGTTTCAGGTCCTTCTACATCCAGACTATATTTGATGTAAATGTGTCCAATACGCCCTAAAATTTCGTGCTTTCTTTTTACCAAAATCACGTCAACGCTTTGATTGTCCTAAATATATACCTAAATGATACCTTTAAAAATTGTCAAGCCCCTATTGGAAAACCTATGAACAAGGAGTGTTACAGACAAAATCTCTGGTTGGAATCACGGCCGATGAAAGGGCAGGCCAGTGGAGAGACTCATATTCACCCTGATTCTCTTAGTCGTGTCACATGTCTTAATCACTTTATGTGACATTTAAGTGACTTATTCAATACAAATTTGTCACATGTGACACGTGACACGACTAAGATAATATGTCCTGTCACATGTCTTAGTCACTTTAAGTGACTAATTGAATACAAATTTGTCACATGTGACACGTGCCACGACTAAGAGAATATGTCCTGTCACATGTCTTAATCACTTTATGTGACATTTAAGTGACTAATTGAATACAAATTTGTCACAGTGACACGGCAAAGAGAATCAAGGTGAATGTGAACCTCTGCATTGGCCTGCCCTTCCATCGACTGTGAGTTTCTAATCAGAACTCAAGCCTCTGACCAAGTCTCCCTCCCGAAGTGAGCCATATCCACTGACTCAGCAATAAGAGATCGCCTACAGTTCATGAAAAAAAGCGACAAATTCGAAAGACCGTCGTCCAACTGACGACAGTTTCTACAGCACACACAAGCTCAAGCTCTAAAAAGGGCGACTTTAAATAATAAGCAGTTTTTTTTTGTGTTTTTTTACGTTTACTTGGTAAAGCATTTATTTCGTCAACAGCAACAACAACTAATAGCAAATCTACGCGCTACGTTATCTACGACTACGTCTACAAGCTAAGAAAATAAATAGATCACAGTTCGACAGGACAAATCTAGGAACAGGAAGAGTTAGCAAAGGATCTGCAGTCGCTTCTCAAAGTCTACACGACCACTGCCCCTGCGGCAGTGATTTACTCGTGTGCAGAGCAGTTCTACAGTCCGCCTGTAGTGAAGCAGCGAGGAGGACATACCTACAAAGCATAAGCCCGGTTCAGAGGGAGGCTCACAAGCCAGCCGAGTGCAAGCGGCGTTAAGCGTCGTACGTCAACATCTTCGGACCTGCAAACTGTGACATACTCACCTTATAGTCCCCACTTGTGGTTTCAGTCGACGACAGCCGCATCCGCTTGGCCGAGCTCTGCTCCGACTGACTGTCGTCGGCCCTCTGCGATGGCTGCCCGAGAGTGTACCGCGCTATGCTGGCTGAGTGCCCGAAGCCGGCGTCCTTGACGATTTGTCTTGCCAGCGGGAACAGCTCATCGCGCCGAGTCAACAGGGCGGGCACAAGCTTACACAACTGCGCGGCGGCCTCATTCACACAGACCTCGTGCAGAGTGAGCGGTTTCTCGGGGCGCCGCTTGCAGTCGAAGCGACCATAGATCGCAGAATACTTACGGATCTCCTCCATTCGCCGGGGATCGCTTTCGCTCATCGCAATGACCTGCTCCAGCTCGCGTGACGTGCGCTTCTTTGAGGTCTGCGGCCGTGGCTCACGCTGGGGCAGTTGGCGGGCGATTTTCTCCGCGCCCTGGGCGATGCGATCGACTTGGGTACCCGTCAGAATCGGCGTCAGTTGCGGCGAGCTAGAGGTTACCTGGGAGGAGATACCTGTGTGAGTTGGAGTGCCTCCGCCGGCGCCCAGCGACACCACTGTCGCGGGAGCCGTTGCGGGGATCACTTGGCAAGACGTCTGCACCGTGCTCATGAGGGGCGTGGGATTGAAGACGGGCGAGTACGTGAACTTGGGACGCGGCTCCGCTTGATAGGCGGGGAATGGAGTTTCTGAGAAACCTGAAACGGGAAAATGGAATGAAATTAGTGAAAAAATTCGGGAACTGGATCCATGCTCAACACTCACCAACAGTAGGCAAGGCGGTTTGAAACAAGGCCGGGTGGTTGGCCCATTCGTGCAGCACCTTCTGCAGGCGCCTCACGTGCAGCGGCTTCGACGCCATGCCAACCAAAGCCATGATCTCGAGGAACTCCTCCTCCCCGGCCTCGTACAGTTGCTGCACATCGTCGCCACCCATCTCCAGGAGTGTGTCGTAATAGGCCAGCAGGCTGGCTCGCTGCAGAACCCTGTACAACTGCACCTCGGCTTCGTTGCCAGGTCGGGACGTTGCAACCACTGAAAGGAGAACAACAAAGAAATTCAATTAAGCACAAATCAGAAAATATTGATAAACACACACGAGAGATCGGCTTCAAGGGGCACACATTGTTCTCACACTCGAAGGCGAGCCCCTCGCCAAGCCAGCTTGTTAATTACTTGTCAACAGATTTGCAAATCTCATAAGACCACAATTTGCATAAGACGCAGAGGCTGAGCCCGGGATGCACTCTGCGATGCGGATTCCCAACGCCTAAGTGGCAGATTTGCATCTCTAAGACTGTATTTGCATAACCAAGCAGGCCGGGGATGCACACGCAGCGCACCCCCTTCCCTGCGAAAATTCCGCACAAGGGAGGATGAATGGAAGATCAATCGCGCGATGATACCGCTGTTAACAAGAGGGATTTGCAGGATTTGCTTTCACAATATCATTAAATTGTCATAAAGCGGGTCGGGTCGGGCCGGTTACCTGCGAAAGGATGCGAACTTCATTTGGCAGGCCGACGCTGGTGCGGTGCACACACAATTGACGTGCTGCCGCATCATCGCTCGATAATTGCACCCGGACGAGGGTTGATCTTTGCCAATAATGCCCGACCGATTGTGTTCTCTTGTTCTCTTGTGCGAAAGGACAATGGTGCCTAGTGGTGTTTGTCTTGATGCCTTGTTGCCGATCGTTGTGCGATTGTTGTCACACACGAGAGGATAAGGGGATGTTAGGGGCCACGGAGAATGGGTGATTGTGTCACAAGGGAGTTTGTGCTCATCGGTGACTCTCTGGCACTTGACTGGAGGTCGAGGGTGGAAGTGAAGCAGTGGCAGATCGGATTTATTGTGGCACCGACTGATCTCCATCTCGAATCAGTCAACTGGTTGAACAGGTCCTTCAAGGAAACTGATGCAAAATTCGTGACGAGCAAGAGCCAGCTCTCTCTCTAGAGGAAGGAGGAACCTCTAGGACTGATGTGATTGCCCGATCAACTCGCCGACATCTGCTAAATGATTTTCGTATGCAAACGACAGACACAGCCTCGGTAAGTCCCCTGAGCACTCACCATCAATATTAATTATTTGATTGAGCAAAAAAACAGAAAGGGACTCCCAAGCTCGCAAGCATCATTAGCCGCAGCAGCTAGGCCTCACCGGCCAGCCGCATTGTTTCCCATGCCCAGAGACAATATAATCCCCTAAGCGTATTCCACGCTGCAACTCGCTGCGATCACGAGGAACACCGAACACCGAGGACGTGCACAAAAAATCGAAGATCACTTATGGTCATAAAAAATGGTCTTCGGCAAACAAAAGGATCCCCGTTAGGACTCTTCCTTCGCTCAATATGCAAATGAGGAGCGCCGAAGGAAATGACCTTAAGCAGTTGAACGCCAGTGCAGGCAGGCAGGCAAACTAGAAGGATAACAGCGAACGGTACACCCAAAGACTCCGGTCTCCGTGAAGGAAGGGTTGACTGGCTGGCGCTGGTTTTTATATCCTCATTACGCCGAGCGCCTAGGGGTGCGGTACGAAGGATGGAGAGAATGGAGAGCTGACCCTTTTGTGCGAGCACAATGGGTGAACCAACATAACCTCATCCGCATTATCTGAGCGAGAGTCCTTCTCGGGTACACACAAATCCTGTCCCTGTGCGCGTATGCATATGAGACGTGGATCTACATACTCAATCGCGATGACTACGTGAGGTGTTTTTTTGTTTGATTCCTCTGAAGGAAGAAGGCTCTTCCTTCGCGTTGTGCACCTAGATTACGTGCGTGCGTGCAGCGAAAGGATGTTGCTGGTGATCCCTCGGACTCTGGGAATTTCGATTTTTTTCATCGCTCATCCTCGTCTTTGGGTACGAAATGAATTTTTTGCCTCAAATTCGATTTTTTTTCCTCTGCTCCTGTCTTCTGGGAGTCCTGGGAAAATAGTGAGTGTGCCACGGTGTGGATGGAATGGTAATTCAGTTTTTTTGGTGGAGGATCTGTTTGCTTGGAGGAAGATTCGGTGTCGTTGTCCTCGGGAGGACGATGAAAGTTATTTCGAATGTTTGGCGAACGGAGAACGAGACTGAAAGTGACTTTCGATGGAAAGGAGGGTGTGCTCAGTTGAAGGGAACATTGAATGGGTTCTGGGGTGAACCACTTAGTCTAACCTAGAATAGTCGCGACGTTAGTCAGAAACGGGTGCTGCTAGTTGCAGTCTCTTGTCGGTCTTGATGCGCAAGTCTCGATCACGAGAATGAGTTTATGGGTCCATCGTCTCTTTGTGGAGACAGCCCAACTGGCTTGCCACATTCCAATTGACGCTTCCCGTTCTTCTGCCATTATTAGTTGCCCTGCTGGCGGTCAGAGGTTCGCCTGCGAAGCCATAGCCGGAATGTCCATGGGGAACATTCCTGCTGTGGCAAACGCAGCTTCGTCAGAGACGGTCCTGAATCCGTTGACTGTCTTTATTGCGCAGAGTCTATAGACTGACGTCACCGCTAGTACTCCCGATCGAAATGGAGCAGCGTACAGGAGGACTGAACTGACAACTCGTGAGAGAAGGACTCTGGTTGGATATCCACGCCCACCTATGCTCGGAAGCACTCGAGAGAGCGCTCCTAATGCCTTCTCACTGAGATACATTATGAGTCCCCTAAAGGAATGCCTATTGTCCAGTATAACCCTTAGGAAGTTTGGGCCTAATCGTCTGTTCTCCACCTAGGAAGCTTGAGCATTCCGCGTTCTTTCGGCTTGGTATGGGCACAGCCTCAGTTTAGTTGGGCGCGAGTTCCAAACCGGCAGTCTCAAGCCAATCTTTCATTTTGGAGATGCCTATGTTTGAATCCTGACTATCGCCATGTCATCGGCAAAGCCAGTGATTTGTACTCCTTCCGGGAGGAACCACTAGTCGAAGAACGCCGTCAAGTGTTACATTTCACAATAGTGGCCCGAGAAGGGATCCTTGTGGAACTCCAGCGCTTAACGTAGTCGTCGGTGTGGTACCTAAACTTCTTATGTTTAAAGAAATCCAAGACGTTGCTCAAAAGAGGGGAGGGAGAAATAAGTGGGCTCCGTAAGTGCGTCCAGCTCGCAGAGTTAAAAGCATTCTTGACGTCTAAGACAAAACTTCTTCTGTCACCATCTCCATCTTTCTCCTTCGGTGGCGTCCTTGGCCACGTTTACCACGGATTCTATAGCATCGACTGTTGACCGTCCATATTGGTGGATTGACACTGCAACTTGTGCCTCCGCCATAACCTGTCGTAGATGATTCGTTCTAGTACGTTGCCTAGTGTGTCCAATAGACTACCATCAAAACTACACGTATGCCCTTAGTCATGCACTCGGAGTACGACAGAGTTGAACTAATGTGGGATCCCTTGGAAACAGAAGCTTGAAGCAATTCCGTCCACAGGACACGAACAACCCGAACTGAAGTGTGGCTGCTGAGGCAGTGTGTCTGGCTTGGCGGCAGACTGCAGGTGGAAGGGATGAGTAAATCCCCGAAGTCCACTAGTCAAACGCCTTCAATTCGTTGCCTTTTGCTGGGCTTACTGTCTATCGTTGCTAGAGAAGTAGAAAACACTCCACTTCGTACCACCTTCCCCCTCGAATCAAAACCAATCTTGTCTCAAATATTCTCACGCACAGGAAGATATTTTTTTTATAAATTTCCTTTTTTTTTTTAAATAAAGCAAAAAAATGACATCATCTTCCCGAATGAGTATGCAAATCCCCCGTAAGCCCTGCCATCATTCCTCACATTCCCATCGTCAGTAAATGTCAACCGTCGCCGTCGCCCTACCCCTCTGCCCAGGCTACCTGAGAGACGAGACCAAAAAAAATCGGACCGCGGACCACGGTCAGAGTGCTCAACTCAACCCTTTGCCGTGCCTTGTCCCACGGAAGACAAATGCGTTTAATAAGCAAAAAAAAGAAAAAACAGTCCGATCCTTATTCATCGCACGAAAAAAAAAATCCTTAAAAATCGAAAGGGTTAAGCGATTTTTTTCGACTGTCAACAATTTTTTTTTCGGATAAACCAGAAAAATGTTGGAAAAAAAGCGTCTCTCTCGCCCAATGTGAGCTGAAGGACGGACCCCTTTTGTTTAAAGTGAAGGAAAACGTATCTGCTCGCCGTCGCGCCGTCGCGCTACCTCATCTGCATAAGAATCCAAATGAGGCGAGCGCAACGCGCAACCAATTTCGCCTCGAGTCGCGGATACTCGTTTTGACGAAACGTGAGACTTGCCCGTCACACTGTCAGGATGCCGCCGTGTCTACCTAACCGGTGGATGCTCGTATTTGTGTGTATTTTTTTTTAGTAGCGCATCCTTTTTTTTTTCTTGTTTTCGGTTTTTTTTCTATCACTTTCGATTTTTTTTCGGTGTGGAATTGCCGGTGTGGTGATCTTTAGGATGCGTCTTTTTTGAATATTTAAATCTTCCGTGTAGCGTGTGAATTTGTGAGAGGTCCTTTGAGAGACGTCGCTTTTTTTTTAGTTAATTTGAAGTCTGAGAGGTTTGTTGGAGGTCGGGTTTTTTGTTCACTTTTTGTAGCGATCGGAAGGAAGGGGTGTGGACTTTGAGTTATGATTGTGGGAAATGTTGTGGATGATTGGTGTCCGTGTGTGGGGATGTAGGCAAGCATTGTGTGGACGGTTAGACGTGATTTGGAGAAGCCTAGTTTGTGAGGTCTTATATTGATTGGTGGTTTGTGTGTGGATTCGAAGTTCTGGGAATTGTTAGGTTTCTCCTCCCGATGGAAACGGTAGGAGCTTACCATGAAGCATGGATGTGGGTGCCGGGACACTGTGACATTCCAGAGAATTGCGAACGAACCCATTAGAAAGGGCACAAGCCCCGAGCTCTTTCCGGGTGGAGACCTACCCTCCACGCCTGTCGTTACTATAAAACATCTGCTAAAGCTTGACACGCTAGCTTAAACAAACCACGGATGGACATCATGCACTGGATGCCTCATTACCAAACAACTCCGGCCTGTGATCGATCCCAAACCATCGTTAAGCAGGGCAAACCTCAGATCTCTAATTGGCCTCCTAACAGAGCATTGCGCCGTCGGAACTCACGCCTCTAGACTAGGCCTTCCCTAGAATGATTTCTGTAGACGCTGCATGGACGAGGATGAGGAAGAAACCATCGAACACTTGCTATGTAGATGCAGTGCTCTCTCATCCCGTTGATTCAGACTTCTCGGACCCATTTCTGGCTGAACTGAGCAGCATCAGAATCAGCCTTCTTTTTAGCTTTGTTAAAAACACTAATTGGTTTGCGGTAAACGCACCCTGGTCCTTCGCTTGGCCTAAGTGTGCCTGCTGTCCTTCTGCGCGGCAGTCAGTCACCTCAACCTACCCTAGCCTACTATGAAGCGGATGAGTTGTTTGTATTAACTTGCTGAAGTGAATATGTTCCACTCTTCCTAGGAACCGAGAGAGCAGAAAGTTAACAAGGCGAAGACCTGAGTTTTCCTCCTGTTGCCGACGACGAGAAGGCTAAAAGGAGCCATCTATTTAGGGCGCAAGGTGGAGAGATTTAAAGAAGGCTTGTGGAGATGCCACAGTTTATGTAACAAGGATTCATGCGGGATAGATCTAGAGCCCTACAGTCCGGAGTGGAGCTGGAGAGGCCCACTCAATCACCACACTCATGTGCTCCACTTCCAACAGGGCCGTTCTTTGTTCCGTTGTACCAATCGTTTGGAGTCGAAGACATACAAAATGACTCGCTACGAATTATTAACGGCCACGTGCGTATGTGGTTCGACCCCAACGCAACTTAACCTCACTGTCTGGGTTCTATAAACCCGGCCGATGCGACGGTAGCAACTCCTACGAGTCACTGACAGTCTAGTCAGACTACTACCACTGCCCTGGTCCGCGTGGTCCCCGGTTCGAATCCCATTGAAAGCAAAGTTAATACGCTTTTATCTGCTTTTCAAATCTGGTCAAGTCAGCAATTTCCGTTGGGATCACTGACTACTCCAGTGATAGTGCCGTTAATTTGATGGGATTCGAACCGGGGACCTCGCTAACTTGGGGCAGGCACTTTACCAACTGCCCCATCCAGTCGTACTCACCTACTACGAAGAACAATGACCGCAAAAACTAAGCCGAAATAGCTGGTAACCCTTAGAGCCAACATTTACTGACGAACTGGTCCAGACGTGACTTGAACCGAAAGTCACGTGGTTGGTTTCACTGCATCACTCTGCCTCTTAAGAGAACCAGTGGCTCATCGACCATTTCTAAGCGACTCGAGTGGCAGTGTAATTGGGGCAGTCAGGTGTGACTGACAGCAGAAGGCTGTTACATTTGGGCCAAGGGAAACTCAATGTCATACCACTTGGTGTGAGCTACTACTAAGCTTCGAACGTGATACGCCGCTTTAGCTGTATAATGCTGACGCTATTTAGTGTGAGTACCTATTACTTGACAGAGCGCTAAGCGAGCAGAGGTGTTTATTTGTGGTTTCAACCTCCTCTTCATCTCCATCCCAGCAGCTCCTGCAGAAATCGCATGAAATTGCGACATAAGACCATGCACCTTTTGAAGATGATGACTAGCCCCTCCACGATAAGATCCACTGGCCTGTCGAGATCGGCAGTGATAATACCGTCCGCATGACAACTGTGCTCTAACTTTCCTCAGCCTGAAGGCTTCTGAGACTTCTCCCAGTTTGCCACAGGAGAGTCTCCACGAAGTTCGTTTGTCTTTCTTAGCTCATGCATGAAAATACTAAGGTCTTCCTAGTCTTTCTGCACGCCCAGATAGCTTATTGCCTGGTTCCACCAGGGATGTCTATGATTGATTTATCACTCTTCCTGATAACAGGATTGTTGCGCTTATCGGGGGTTCGTCAGCGCTGAAGACATTGGCAATCGACAATACGGCCAATTGGTCCTTTTATGATTTCTGAAGAGCCTTAGGAGAGCGTTAAATCGAACGGTTATCAGATGGCGCCCTCTAGTTGCTGATTTTATCCATAATCTGACTTCCTGTCTATTCATAGTTATGAAGGTGGATACTGTCAGGTCTAAATCTATCATTTATGTTACTATGAAGATCTCCAACTATCTCTCTCTCTCTCTCTCCTGCGTCTCACAGGATTCCGCTCAGACACCAGTGCAATTACAAACTATGGCCTTGTCTATCACATCGAATAGAAGTTTCCCCGCATGACAGGTAATCAGTTCCGATCTAATCGCGCAGACTCTTAACAGATTTGTCAGCAGAGCGCCCCGTAACACATTCCAAACCGAAGCCATCCACTCCATCCAGTTCGACGACAGAACTGCCACCACAACTGTCGGTTCGCCATCGAATTGTGTCATAACTCTTCCAGAGGCAATCGTTAAAACTTACGAGTATGACAACAATTAAACCGCTCGCGAGGCTTGCTAAATATGACAAACCGAGCAGCACACACGCACTAAATTAATCGACAATGCGATTTAACTTTTATGAATATTGCACATCGCCAAGCAAGAAGAAGCCACTCGATAACCATAAGCGACGACGGCGAACAACGCGAGGACAGGACGAGTCCCGAACCGAAGGAGACGCTGCAGACGGCCGGCCAGCCACAGTCCACCAGCAGCCATTCGACAAAAAATTGCATCTCCATCATGTTCTGGTATTGTTCAACACGGTAGCGCGCATGGCGAGGCTGAGCACAGCAAAGCCAAACACAGATTCGCAGAACGAAAGAACCGCACCAGCAAATGGAGGCAAACAAAAAAATAGTTAGATCATGCGTGGCTGGACGGGTGGGAAGGACGGGAGGGCGAGAAGGGGTGATCGATATTGAAACCAGTTGCCCCACGATCCATCAGTACACTCACTCTGGTGGCACTGCGCATGCGCCGCTGCCGCTGCCGCTGCCGAGCCGTTGATCACTTAAAGACCCTCCATTTGCAATAAATAAATGATACGTGATTTTAATACACAAATAATGTTCGTGGGGATTTTTTTTTCGTCAACCACCGGCCACAGATGATGGCCTGGTCCAGAGGGGGTCCAGCGCTCACCAGACGCAGGAGGATGCGAGCCGTGTTTCAGTTTTTTTGCGACTGAGTGAGTTTAGCACTTTTAAGGTCCAGCATTGAGATGCATAGCTACGAGCTGCCGATCCATGATGACAACAAGGCTGCCATCAGACTCGGCTGTTTGTGTGTGTGTTTTTTTACCCTCTTAGCGTTCGTTTTCGTCTTGTCCAGGATCACATCTCATTCCTGCCTTGCGCTCGCATATGGGTACATAAAAATTAAACTTAAAGGCAAAAAGATACATCACCACCATAGCCACCACACCAATGACAAGAGCAGCACAGCACCGAGCGGCCACAAGAAGAAGGCCGGGTGAGGATGAGCGCGAACAAGATGACACGACAAAAAAAAACCGAACCGAACCGATGCTTGTACGCAACGGCGCAGCGGCGCGGCTGCCCTCCTCCTCGGGCTCGCGGTATGTCGTGTGATATCGAAAAGTGCGCGCAAAAACCAAAACTATTTCACAAATACTTATAAATTAAGGACTTTAAGACGAAAATTCCTGTCGATCAAAATTCCATCCGCCTATATGGCGGTGGGGTAGCCTCGGCAAAAACCTATCGGGTCTACGGACGGCTGGACCGCTGAAGAAGCGCGCTAATGTCTTTCGGGCATATCTCTAGATACGAACAACAATTTTTTTGCTTACTCCCTGCCTTGCTCGCTCTCTCTCTGTCTCTCTGTCTCTCCGTCTCTCTCCCTCAATCGCTAAATGCTCAAGTATTTGATAAAGAAAAACATCTTTAAGGACTGCAGCGAAATGAACGGAGGGGGATGCTGGCGGGCTTGCAGACGCTCGCTCTCAGCCGAGGATCCTTGACGATTGGGGTACCGAAATTCCAGCAGCGCTGCCACATTGAATGGACTTCATTTCAAAAAAAACCAACCAACATTCACAGCGATTTACTCTTTATGTACAAGAGAACCCTTATGTGGTGCGGCTGAATCAGTTACGGTGACGGTTTGCCAATCGAAATGGAAGCCAACCAGCGCGTCAGGGGTTGGTACATGGCGAGCTGTGACCCTCATGATTTTCGAGGGGTTTTTTTTTTGGTCGCCGTACATAGAGCTCCCTGGCGTACCTGTGGAGGGTAGAGACGAATATTCAAATCCTATTGGCAAAGCTGGTTACCCTCAGCAAGAGTCGATGAATGTGCGCTGGTTATGTGAACAAATTGACAATAGTTGAAATTAAGTTTTTTTCTTTTTCTGCTCTTTTTTTTGTGAATTTAACGTACATTTTTTAAACCAGTTTAACGATTGTAACGGTCGTCGTTTGAACAGAGGGAATTGCAAGGGAGGCTTGTTCTCACAAGGAGTTGGGTAGGACGCGTATGACGCCGATGTTTGAAAGAGATGCGCCCAGAAGCTCTAAGAAAACATGTCGAATGTCCTCTATGCGATGTCAAAGCAACCGGGGGCAAGTCGGCCTGAGAAACTGTTCGTTTTGATTGTCAAATTCAGGCCGTCCTGGAAAACTGTTAATTTCGATGGTCAAATTCAGAAACTGGCGTTAGTCCCAACATGCTAGAATACACCACAAATCGTACAGTTCGGTGCAAGGACCTCCGACTGTGACTGTGATTCCGGGGAGAAGACAGTGCGACGGTAGGTCTGTCAGATCAACTGCTTGGTTACGCAAATGATCGTTTAACTTTCATGTCGTGCTGCGAATCACGTTAGCTTTCAAGGTCAAGGCCTGTTCTACAAGCCAAGTGATGCGGTCTTAAAGTGAATTAGGACCAAACATAGAGGAATAGAGCCTGCATACCCTGCCTAGGACAAGACATCAGGATCGAGCTTTACACATTTGAGAAAGAGTTTGCCTTCATTGGGGCAAGAATGAATTCCACAGATGTGGATATCCAACGTAGGTTCGCCGTTCGTCTTTGGTGACCGCTGCTCCATCGTTCTGTCGAAACAACTAAAATCTCCGACTCAGAGCAGCCAACTCATGCTCTTGAAAACAGAGCGAGGGACTACACACTTATCCTCTGAATGCATATAGAGTCGAAAGTTGGACGATAATCAGTAATTGTACACCTGTCACTTCATCTTCGTTCAACATTGACGTTCAAATTCAAATGTCGAGAGAATATGATTTTTGCTATTTCTCTATCAATGCCCCCACACACACATGCGGTACATGCAACGCTGAGAATGAGAACATCACAAAAGAGAGGAGAAGACCGAAAACCCAATAGAAAGTTAGTACGGGTTCCACACACGGGAGCTTCCCACACTTTGTGCTTGCCTTGTCTACAAACCTCGCATTTGATGCAAAAAAAGCGGCCTTAGTTCAATTACACAAAATGTCGTCGTAGTGGCGACGAATTCCAGAACTGCTGATACATCAGTTTGTCTAAGCAACTAGAGTTCTAGCTCCTCACTGGAACGACTAAAATCATGGTTCACACCACTTAAGACACCACTTAAGCCACCACTTAAGTGGCGGCAACGAAGAGTTGTCAGAAGCGTCGTCCAAAATGTCAAGGTGCCCATAATTGAATCTGATTTTTATCAGGATACCTTGTTATTTATGCAAAATGTCAATAACAACTTTTTTAAGGGATTGATTTCGAATTCAATTTATTATACCAAATTTAACGAAATTTAACGAAACTTAACGAAACTTATCAAAACTTAACGAAACTTATCAAAACTTAACGAAACTTAACGAAACCGTGTTGAGCAAATGTTTTTGTGTATTCCACTTCTTAAGTTTGCCAATCTTGATGAACCTCCTCTATGAACCCAAAAGCTGTCCAAGAAGGCAGAATTGCACAAGGTACATTTGGTGCCTTTGAAGACGAAACAGTAGGTTCGATGTTGTGGTACTGTTGAGTTGATGTTGAATGGAAGTGCAAAAGCCTGACCTCTGAAGCTAGGCTGAGAAGCTACCTCCAGATGCGTTAGAGTCCTAATGATCACAACTCTACTGTTCGTCTCGAATTGAACACTTTTAAAAGCTTCCGCCATAGGTTGGGTTAGGTTTGACATTGGCTGACTACTTTAGAGGTAGCCACACTCAAGCCAAAGTATGCCCGTTGTGTTAACACAAAGATCTGCCAGATCCTAATCCGCGAACAAACTGGAGCTGAGTGACTAAAAGTGCGAGTTGAGGCGGGACTGCAATTGCAAATAAGGTGTGAAATGGTTTCTTCTTCCCCTTCATCCCTGCTCTTCATCACATCATGCATGCCTGAAGTCTTTATAGGGGATACCTAGTCTGGAGGCGTGAATACTAAGATTCGTCCTGCTTATTCAGACCAGGTCGCGGAAGTGATTTCGATGCACACAGTGCTAGAATACCGTCTACGTTTGGTGTGAGTAAACGTTTCGAGCTTTAGTATAAGTTTTGCAGTAGCGATAGACATGGACGGCAGTTCCCCGTCCGGAGAGAGTGTTGAGTTTGTCTGCTTCGCAATTCTGTGGGATGTCACTGTGTCCCGGCACCCACATGAGTTGAATGCTGAAATGCTTGGCCATGTCGCCATCCCGAGATAGACACACAGTTGATGGACGTCTCGGCGTTAAATGTGATTGCATTTAGAGATTTGATCCCTGCCTGGTTGTCCGGACGGATGACAATATCTGTACCTAGGACAGAGCTTCTTTAATCGCTATAGCTTGTGCCTGAAAGGCTCTACAGTGAGGAGGTAGTCGAAATGACAGTTGAAAATTCACATCATTAGATTAGACTCCACTCCACATAATTGACGATATTCGACGAGAATTCCGTCCCACCTACCTGGACGAAGTCAAGATAGCGATATCGAGACTAAAGTCGAATAAAGCTGCTGGTGCAGACGGACTGTCTGCGGAACTGTTTAAGACAGCTGGAGATGAGCTGGTAAGGTACATGCACCAACTCATCTGTAAGATAGTCGGAGGAAAGTATGCCCGACGAGTTGAATCTCAGTATCGTTTGCCCGATCCACATGAAAGGAGACCCCTTCAACTGCGCCAACTACCGAGGGATAAGTCTCCTCAGCATCGCTTACAAGATCTTCTCTGTCGCTTTGTATACTCGCCTGAAGCCATTTATAAATAACTTGATAGGTCCTTATCAGTGAGGTCTTAGGCCGGGGAAGTCCACCGTCGACCGATTCTTCACATTACGACAGATCCTGGAAAAAACCCAATATATGCTGATCGACACCCACCACCTACTCGTCGATGTCAAGGCCGCATATGACAGCGTGCATAGGGACGAGCTATACAACACCATGTCTAGTTTTGACATTCTTGCCAAACTCGTCGGGTTGTGCAGGATGACGATGTAGAACTCTCGCTGCTCCATCAAGCTCGGTAACGAACTCACCGAGACCTTCTGTGCCAAAAAAGGTCTTAGACAAGGCGACGCGCTGTCATGTGACTTCTTTAGCATCATCCTGGAGAAGATCGTGCAAGACTCACACGCCAACAGTAGAGGCACGATCTTCCAGAAGTCCGCACAACTGTTAGCATACGCGGATGAGATTGACGTGATTGGCAGAACACAGCGAGCCGTCAATGAGGCGTTTGCTGGCATTGAGGTGGAAGCGGCTAAAATGGGTCTAGCGGTGAATGGGGGCAAAACGAAGTATATGCTGTCATCAAGAAAGGACGCACAAGATCGACGACTTGGCCAAAACGTCACCCTAGGCAGCTATAACTTCGAGGTAGTGAAGGACGTCGTCTACCTCGGCTCGCAAGTGAACAGTACGAACAGCATTAGTAGCGAGGTCAAACGCAGAGTAACTCTTGCCAACCGCTGTTTCTTTGGGATCAAGAGGTAATTGAGTAGTTGAGCCATTTCTCGAGGGACCAAGCTGACTTTATACAAGACCTTGATCATCCCAGTCGTACTGTATGGCGCGGAGGCATGGGAAAGCTCAAAAGCGGATGGGGAAGTCCTTGGTCTCTTCAAGAGAAAAGCTCTGCGTGCGATATTTGGTCCTGTTTGCGTTGACGGTTTCTGGAGGAGAAGATTCAACCACGAACTGTACGGGCTGTACAGCGACATGAGTCTAGTCAGGCGTCTACGGATTCAACGCCTAAGATGGGTAGACCATGTAGAGCGCATGGACAACACTACTCCAGCCCGAAGAGTCTTCGACTCCGAACCAGTGGGACAACCAAAAGAGGACTCCCACGGAACTGATGGCGCACCCAGTTGGAGAAGGACCTCAACCGACTTGGTGTGCGCCGTTGGAGACAGCTGGCAAAATATCGTGCTGGCTGGAGAGGCTTACTGGTTGAGGCCCAGGTCCGAACCGGCCACCAGAAGAAGAACAAGAAGATTAGGCTCCCACATCCACGCCTTTGTCCATCTGTGAAAATTCGCAGTGGAACATCCCGCGTCTGGTGTTCAGACGCGTCTTGCAAGGTTGAGATGGATGAGCTGGTTGAGAAGATGAGCTATCGTGATGTCGGCGTTTCCTGGAAGTTCCTCGATGGTGGAGTGTCCGGAAGCAAGCTCCTTCCACATACACACTATATTCGCCGTGTCGGCAGAGACGTGCCTGCCGAGGAGATCTATCGGCGGAGGGTTGACGAGTGTGTTTAAAGCCAGGCAAGAGGTAGTTCTGATGGCTCCGCTGATGCAAATGCTTCCCATCCGCTGCCCCCTTTCGAGCGGTTTGAAGTGGGAGACTATGTCTAACCCACTCCACCAAATCGTGACGGGTCTGAATGCTGATACGATAGCTGTAGACCCCCCTTTGCACCCTATAGCTTTTTTTAGGAATATAGAGAGAGTGCAGACTGTTTTGACGCATTCCTGGATGTTGCGTTTCCAGCGTCTAGAATGAGGTCTAGGAATCTTGCACTGTTGTTTGGTTTGAGAGGGACTCCCCTGATATTAGGGGGACCGAAGGCAGGAATTTTGTATTTCTTAGTAAGGTGGACATTAGTCTGTTGTTTAGTTGTTCCTAGTCGTGGATTTGCCCAGAGAGCGTGATGGCACCACCATTGGCATAGACTATGACCCTACACCCTGTCATTTCCAATGTCAGCCTCCGCCATGCTGTCTGAAAAAATTACACTATTCTGGTGAACTGGAATCTGAGGTTCACTGGCAATAAAACCCCAAGATCGTTATGTTGTCGTCCTCCAAATGGGCACATCTTGGCTATCAGCCACACTCTCAGTTGCGACAGTGAAGAACATCAACTCACCAACAAGCTTTCAGATCGTTCCCTTGGTCGAGGTGCTAACGACACGACAAATCGTACATCAACAAAATTTTACGTCGTTCTCTCCGCCAAGGCGGGCGCATTGACAACACCTTGACACGACAAATCGTACGAGATGGGACTTGGAACTGACCAAAAACAGTACGACCCTCATTAAATGTTCATGTGATTGTAGCGAATATTCACGGACTCGTCCTTTTTTGGGAGTATTCATTTATTTTTTATGTACTAACCGCTTGCGTTTTACTGACCAAAACTCGGTGCAATGACCAGTTGAACGTGGGGACTTCACAAACGACGCTAAATTCAAAATGACACCTCTTGTTGAATGGACCGTTATGACACAAAAACAACAAAGAAAGCAACCACACGACAGCTTGAGCAATGACAGCTTGAATCAAGGATCAGTTCACAAAAAGAAGAAAGTATCAACATCGGATGAATAGAAAGCAAGCCCCGCCAACCCTCAAGACCATTGACCCCATCAGAATTCCCCTCCCTCTCCTAGATCCCTAATCCAACCACGAAGCATATGTTCATCGTCAGGGAAATGTCATGATTTCATGTCAGGATGCGATTAACAGATAAACTCAATTGAAATTTCCCTTTCAAAGGACTCCCCCCGCAAGATTAATATCAGTTTAAATATGCGTACACGAGGCACATCCGAGAGCCGAGAGCCGTGTGTAAACACCCACCGCACATCCATTCAGAGCGCGAAGAGCTGAGAGGGATCCGTGAAACCGAAAGTACACCGAGCCACGACCACGGACATGTGCACTTGGGCAAACATATGCCTTCAACCTTTTCATCGCTCCTCGGATCCATATTGCCTAACCCTTTTGTGGCAGGGCACACCGGCATGTGTCCGAAAATTTGTTTTGTTCCACTCTCAAGGGGACTGCGACCCGAATGAAGGGGTGGGAGAGATCAGTGATTGTTCCACAGATCCACTGGCGCTTGTTTACGTCGTGGATTAAATGTGAAATTCCCGTCCTCTTTTTTGCTTGCTTTCAATTCGAATCCTAATGAGTTCTCTGACGTCACATGATTAGTCGGTTCGGCGTAAGAACACTTCTTCTGATGTCATAGATACACACATCTCGTCGGTGGCTTTTTGCACTCACCGCCCAGTTCGACGTTGAGGATGACACAAAAACTAGTGTGTCTTGTTTCTATTGCATCGCCCTACTCGACGCTGTAATGCAATCATAGGATATGAGAGTCAAAGGACAGTGGCAAAAACTCACGGAGGAAAAAACAAACATATTACAAGTTGTGCATGGATGTGTGTAGCGCAGAGCATAGAAAAATCTCACATGAGGTTGGAAAAAGTCTCACAGCGAGCAAGAAACCGGCGACTGGGTGGCTGAATGTTTTTTACCCACTCGTCCATGGCCCCGACGTTGAGTCCTGAGCTTCGCGTTTACATTATTTCAATCGATAAAATAAATGACAAAAAAACTGTATCCGTGTCGGTGCTTCTTTTAAGCAGGACTCACAAATGGGTTTGATGTGCCACTGCAAGGGGCGAGGGCTCCCCGCATCGAGTAGCCGATATGCAGGGCAAGACGAGTTGAGGATGACACGGTGTGGGGATCGTATTGGCGTGGCTGTTCCATGGAAGATGGTTCATTTTGGAAAATAATGCTTATCCGACGGGCTTTGATTTGAGTATGCGGTCGAGGGGAGGGATTCAATTAGTAAGTTAAGACTTTGTGGAATTTTGCTAGGATCGAGGATTTTCCCTATCAAATCTCAACCCCACATCATCATCATCATCATCTACTGACCCACATGGTCGCGGAGGTAAACCACGCACGAGAGATCTCCAGGCGACTCGATCATCCGCCATCGACTCTAACTCATCAGGGGTTATGACCAAGCGTAACCAGGCGAGCTTATATGCTTGGTCCAACCACCTCATCCTGGGTCTGGCAAGTGTTCGCCTACCTGATGGAGTCGCATTCAAGGCCCGTGATGGTGGGGTCATTCGTGGTAAGTGACCAAACCAACGAAGCAAAGCTCTTTCCGTTCGAAGAAGCAGTTGCTCAACGTTGAGTTCCTCGCGCACTATCGTGTTTCTCACCCTATCCCGGCGAGGAATTCCCACAACAGCACGAATAAATCTCATCTCAGCAGCTTGTATTCGTGGTCTTATTCTTTCGGTCATTACCACAATTTCATGACCCTAGGCGAGAGTTGGGTTGGAGTTGGAGTTGGGCAAAAACTGAGTTGAAAACTGCTAACTGGGCTTTCACACTAAGCTCGGCCTTTCTGATTACAGATCTTCCAAGCTGGGTCAAAACTGACCCAGCTTGACCAATCCTACAGGAAAGTTCACTATTACTCCTCCCATCACTCGTGAGGAAGACCCCGAGACACTCGAACTTCTCCACCT
Organism: Eristalis intricaria; assembly: GCA_964034865.1. Taxonomy (NCBI): domain Eukaryota; kingdom Metazoa; phylum Arthropoda; class Insecta; order Diptera; family Syrphidae; genus Eristalis; species Eristalis intricaria. The sequence goes on from OZ035875.1 coordinate 50,915,848, forward strand.
ACTTCAATGGGACTTAACTAATATAGAGAGTGCATTGAACCTTCACCATAACCTCTGATTTGTCCACGTTAACCTTCATCCCAGAATCAGCACATACAGCCACAAACCTTTCAAGTGCGTGCTGGTTCCGTCTGGGAAGATGTGAGGCTAACTAAGTCATCCGCAAGAAGAAGATGACTTACCTTCAACTCTCCCAGTGTGAATCATTCCTCGCCTCGACAGCGCTGTAACATCCAGTCCAGAGGTGACAAGACGCACCCTTAGCGAAGTCCAACGCCCACGTTGAAAGGTGTTGATTTGGCACCGTTAAACCGAACACAGCTGCTACAGTTTGTGTATAGAGATTGAATGTCGCTCAAAAGAGGACCCATACTCCTGCAGAACACTCAAAAGTTTACCTAGAGGAACTGGGTCATATGCCTTCTCCAAATCTACAAAGTAGCTGTAACCCCACATTCCGCGTATTATTTAAGGCTTAGATCCCATTCATAATAAACTTACGTAAACTTAGGCTAATGTCAGAATAAATCTAAAAGTGGTCAGAAGCATCATACGATTCCAAAGTGTCCATTTTGGGGACTTGCGGGAAAAGCCATCAGTCATACACAGGATGACCAAACTCAACAAAACTTAACGAACCGAAAAGAAATGTTATGAAATTTAAAGAGTATAACCGAAACTTAACAAACCTCAACGAAATTTGATGAAATTTAACGAAACTCAACGAAACTCAACGAAACTTAACAAAACTTAACGAAACTTGACGAAACTTAACTCAACTCAAGTAATCTTGAAGGACTTCACAAACGTGTCCTTAGATTCAGACAAAAATTTTGACAGTGTGACAACTAACGATCTCAACGAAGTATCCACAGTTCCCCTCTTTCGAGGCTACTCAACGAAACTCAACGAAGTCATTTGCTTCATTTCGGGTAGTTAGGAATAAAGTTGACGTGTTAGTCTATCATGGGTTTCATGATTGAATCTTAAGGCCACGCAATGACCGATGATCGTCATATTGTTTGTTAGCGTTTGAGAGACAATAGCTTTTAAATTAGAATCTTAAGCGACGGATGGCTTTTTATTGATCAATACGGCTGTTCGCTTTGGAATTTGTACAGGTGTCTTTCGAGGAGGGCAATGATATTCACACAGAGAAAAGTAAAAAGGAATTAAGTGTCCTTCAGTCATGAAGTGAATTATTAAAATAAAATTAAGTGTAGACTATGTTTTAATTTTGTTTGTCGCACTTAAAGCGTCTTGGTGAAACCTCACAGTCCTTTGTCCATCATTGCTTGGCTCTAGCCTTGGAAGTTGGCTCAAAACTCCTAACTCGAAGGACCAAAATTGTGCTCTACAAAACTCTTATTTTGCCAGTCCGGCTATATTGAGCTGAAAGCTGGACGATAGGCAAAACTACGGAGCTGATTCTTGGTGCCTTCGAAAGAAAAATTCTACGTCGAATATATGGTCCCGTCTGCTAGGAAGGCGAATGGAGGAGAAGACACAACCGAGACCTCTACGAGCTGTACCAGGATGTGGAGGTAGTCCGGAAGGCAAACATTTTTCTGACTTGGCTGGCTTGCGAGCTTGTACCCCAATGCTCCAGCAAAGAGGGTCTTCGAATCTAAGCCTCCTGGTTCGTGAAGGAGAGCAAGACCGAATCTCCGATATAAAGACCAAGTAATCACGGATACAAGGCAGCTTAGTCTTGATGACTGGAAGCAGCGTGCCCAGGACCGTCAACGGTGGAAGGTAACTTTAGCTCAGGCTCTCACCCTCCAAGGGTCGTTGGCCTGATAAGTAAGTAAGTAGCCTTAGAAGTGATACATGTAATTTTAAGTTTACATAATTTTTTCTAGCAATGGCTAATTTTTTCTTAACTCTCATCGGAAGACTTTTGCTGCCCGACGGAGGATAGGATGGATGGCTGCTCGGTAAAACCCAATAAAAGATCTTCATTTCCTTTCCATGCCTAGGGCTACAAAGTAGGCCTGGACCAGAATTCTACAGGCACCCTTTATTTTGTGTATGATATCACGAGTTGATGGGAACTAGAGTGAGAGTATACGGACTCCGAACTCTTGACTATTAAAGCCGTAGGCAGAGCTGTGAATTGTGAAAGATATTGGAGTTTGACTCTTCAACTCTGAGCCTGTGGAAGACCGCAACAGAGGACAACCACACACAAGATGGAGCACACAAGTCGAGGGGAACCTCACGGGAGTGCGAAACTGGAGATAGATACCAAGAGACTGCGCTGACTGGAGAGGTATGTTGGGTGAGGCCCTAAGGAGCGTAGCGTCCTAGGAACCCAAAAACTCAGACACCTTGAGTAGAAGTGTCCTTGTATCTATAACGTCAAGGCGGCGGCGGTTCTTTTTCTGTTTCTAGAAACTACGACAAAGGATGCTGTTCCTTCCTCCAAAAGATTTAATATTGATAATGTCATAAGCGGCGCTACAGTCCGATTTGGACTTGGGCCTAGGTTCTACAGCAACGACTAGTGCAACAACGAGTGGTTCAAATGTATGCCGACTTTAAGAAGCCCTTTCTGGACTCTGAATGTCAGCGGGTCGAGAGAGGTGAAGCCTTGCATGATTGACATTTTTTTGGGTCTGGTTTTGGTTTTACAACCTTCTTCTCCTTCTGGTTGCGCTACAGTCCGGGGTGGACCTGGGCCTTAACCATCAACCCCCTCCAGCTGTCACGATCTTTGGCCAGTTTTTCCAGCACTCAACATTGTAACCAATGACTAGCAAAGTGAACGCCATCAATGCAGACGCTCTACGCAGAAAATTCAAGGATCGAGCCTGGACACTCCAACCACTTGTCTTGGCTGCGAGTCAGAAGATTAAGTGTAAACTACCCACAAAGAGACTTCACAGACGAAAAATCTCTTCAATCATCAAGCGAGTACTAATCACGGCACTTGGTTTTCAGAAGAAGAATTTTGAAGACGGGCCTTAAATGAGTCTCACGTTAGGATAAGGTCGATTTCTGGTGAGGGTCGTCTCATGATTCAACATGGGCTTGCGGTGAACTGTTCTCTGAACTATCTTTATTGGCATCTTCCTTGGAATCTGGTTCCGGGTTGCTATCGATCCAAAGCCAAGGAGATGAAAGGTGGCAAGACCTGAGGATGACTCTTGACTTGATTACCCGGCAAAAAAGGCATTTACTGTGAATGAGTATCATTCGTCGAATCTGTGAAGACCCCACAAAAAATGAAGACAGAACTTGATTCGGAAGAAAGTATTGTAACTCTTGTAAACTCAAATTTTTGGCCGTGGCGTTGTGGGCTCGATTCCCGGCGGGTAAGACCAAAAATAATTTTCACAGTCCCAATTCTTTCCAGTGACTGACAATGCTCAAAATATAATAACTGTCTAGAAAAAGCTTCTCAACTTGGCCGTTCGGACTTCGGAGTCAGCATAAGACCGTACGTCCCTTCCACTCGTGAGAGAACAATTGCACACACAACAAGAGGGGAAGTTGAGAAGCCAGGCCCTGGCCCTCTATGCTGTAGGCTGTAGCTCCACCAATATTATTATTATATATTAAAACTGTTGTAGGAAACCCAATTTATTGGTTTAAGATAAAAGTCTAAGCCTTGGGCTCACGGCGATCAACGTCGATTCCCCGATCCGACGAAGCGAAGTACTTTGTTCCCGCTTCGTCGAGAACATGGTTCATAGGGTGACTGCCGCGCAGAAGGACAGCAGACACCTAAGCCAAGCGAAGGCCCATTGTGTTACCACGTGGATCAAGGATACCTATTCCGTTATTTCCAATTAGTGCCGAAGAACAAGGCTAATTCTGATGCTGCTCAGTTGTATACAAAATGAACCAAAATCGCGAGCTTTGGATGAACTTTTACCGAAACCATCATCCAATCAATAGGCCGACCGTTGCCACGGAGTTGAAGTGTCTTCAAATGTCATTAGCTGTCAATTTTGAAGTGTCACGGCAAAACAGATGTTGACGGAAAATATTAGCGTTCTAAGCACCAGAAAAGAGAGAGAAAGAGAGAAACTGAGAAAATGAACATCAAAATGACCTAAATGAGGTGAAGTTCACTCTGTAAGCTTAATCGGTTTGACAACCTCCCACAAACGGATGAACTCCAGGGGAGGTTTCAACTAGCTTTCGCCGGAAATGCGAGGTTTCGAAACCTCGCAGGTTTGGAGAAATTTGAAGAAACCTTGCGATTTCGTTTAGAGGGAACGTAGCATAACCTTTAGGAATGCAGACCCTTTAGGAATGCATAAGACCTAGGCCGTAAGTTGGGTACCGCCATCGCGAAATCGATTGGTATCCAACTTCCAGGACTGAAATCAATTGGTACCCAACTTCCAGGGCTGGCGGTGTTCAGATAACTCATGCGGCCTTTGGTGTGAGTGGGGAACTGTCATTCTTCCTTCCAATTAATGCAGTGAAAGCTCCTATTACTGACGTTCTCTTAGGCGGATAATCCCCTTGAGCGGGCAAATTCTCACGGTCGTGGATCTTGAACTGAAGTTCCATACACTCCCATGGAGGGACAACTCCCTTTGAGTGATACAATTGCTGCGACCGTCGCTGTCCGGCTGTGGGAGCTTTCACTGTAGTTTTCACACTTTGTGGTATGCACACTCGAACTGGCAACCGAATGCGGGTCAATAACTTGGGGAACTCTGTATCTTGTCCAATTTATCGAATACAATACGAAATAGGATCGGCCAAGAGTGTCAGATCAAGGATACGCTTGGAATTTGGCTTCGGCTTCATGAGTCACGAGAAGACGGCCAAAGAATATTTAGAAAAAAAAACTAAAAGTGTTGCAATTGAAGGACAAAACCGAGTAAACGAATAAAGAGACCGAAGACTTGTTACCGAGTTGATTCATAATTCAATAGACAAACAATAAATAAATAATACTCACTTGTTCCATTTGCGTTGCGTCCGAAAATCTTTCCCGGAGGACTGAGAATAGGACTGGACGAAGCCGAAGGTGCACCGGACAGTGAACGTTGTCCCTCGGACATAGCACCACTGGGCAGAGATACACTTGTGTTGACATCCTCCGGAAGTGTGCCCGTCACTACGGCACTACCAGCAACCACCGGCACCACCACACTGCTCACAGTAGCCGCCGTTGAGTGTGAACTGCCCGATGGTTGTTCCATTGTGTTTAACAACAAAAAATAACACAAATAATTTCACTAACTAAACCAAACACATGCACCAAACGAACACAACAAGAAACAAGCAAAAGAAGGATTCACACACAGAAAAATAAAATTTTGTAAAACTCAAACTAAATCAAAAATTTCTAATCCTCGAGATAATTTAAAAGAGAATCACATTTATGGTAGTTAATCTTCAAGGAGTTCTGCTCACAGAGATAAGCAGTGAGGATACGAATTTTCAACCGTTCTTGCCGAGGCCAGACAAAGTTCTGTTCAATGCTGTGCATCCACCACACGATACAGACCGTCCATCGACCATCGTCTTGGAGGGAAATCTCTTTTTCCCTTTTTTTTGTTGTTGCTGTTGTTACCCTTTCCATGTGATACCACATGACTTTGGACAAGACGACGATTAAGCAACAGAAGAAGAAGAAGAAGAAGAAGAAGAAGAAGGGAGAGAAGCCACCGGAGAACAAGGAAAGCGGAGAAAAAAAGGAGGGACGTCCAAAAAAAAAAAGTCGTATACCTAGACTCATGCTTCACAAGGATGGACCCTTCGATATTTTTTTGTGTGTGCGCGTTTTTTTTTTTTTTTTTTGCCGTACCCCGGCTGAGATTGGGTACAGGGTCGAGGCACAGGGATGTACATATGTCTGTGGCTCTGCCAAATAGAAGGACCCTGAGAAGAAATTCATCAGAGCCCATGGCCAGAGTGGCAATGCTCCGCCCTGTGTGCCTGTGCCTGTGCCTGAGATAAGGGGCCACGTAGGAAATACATCTTCTTCTCTATAATTAACCGAGAGGTGCGTATACTATATTCGCCGGCAGAAGGAAAGAAAACAAATCGGGTACAGCTTGATGTGACAATGCGAGTTGAGGGAAACAAAATAACGCGAGGAAGGGTTGAATTGAACGCGGTGCACCCATGTTATCTAGGAAGTGTGTGTATTCAAGGATCCTTATGTACTTCTTATGAATAAATCGTGATTAAATGAGTTTTTTTTACGCGAAAAAATGCTCGGCAACGCATTCAAATGCGCGAGCGAAGACGATTTAGGCGGTTGGGTGAGAACGGTTGGTTTTTTCTTTCGCGCGCATTTTTGGTTGCTACTAACGGAAGAGGATTCAATTTGAATGCTTTTCGCTTGCGTCGTCTTAGCGCCGTGATCTATTGTCTTCGATGAGTTATGATATGCTAAACATTTGGGGAATGTCCTCTAAGAAGGGACAAGGTTTTGCAAGTCCTAATCATAAGTCCTTATCCGGCGGCAATTCAATTCAGTCTTTGGTGGAAAGAGTCACTGAATGGTGTTGTGCTGAGGGACAGTTGAGTGGAAATCAGTTCAAAGCAAGAATCGTGTGAAATCAAAATCAGTGCAAAACAAATACAGTTATGGACAAAAAAATAAATACAGACACAACTCTGGCAGACAACTCTGATTTGTTCTTCCTTTACTCTCTACCAAATATCCCGCCATCTTCTGGGAAGAAGGTAGGTAGTAGGCAGAAAAATCCCACAAAAAGAACCAGCAAGATCGTTTACCGTTATCGGGAAAATTATCAAATGTCAATTTATGTCGTTTGTTGGCTGGATAAAATAATAATTACACGTATCGAAATTGAATTGTCTTTACTAAAAAACAGAAAAAAGTTTATTTGATCACAGTTAAAAAGCAAAAAGGTGTCTTTTATTGCTTAAAGAAATAGTTATATTGGAATATTACAATAGATTAACAATTTTTTCTAGAAAGAAATGGGGCGTAGCAAGCATTGTTCGAATGAGAAAAGGAATATCATAAGAAAAATGAAAAGCGACGGCTTTTCGAACCGGAATATAGCGAAAACTCTAGGGTGCTCTTTAGGTATGGTGCAAAATGCATTTAAAATAAAATCTAAGGAAGAAACTAGGGGGCGGCCACGGAAAACCAACAAGAAAACCGATCGTTTAATAGTGTTAGAAGCAAAAAAGGACCCTTTTATCTCTTCCAACAAGATTTTGAACGCCACTAAGATTAACATTAGCGCAAGAACAATCAGAAGAAGGCTTGTGAAGTCCAAACTTCCATCCAGATCACCAAGGAAAATTCCAATGCTTAGCAAAAAAAATATTAAGCGTATAAAGATGTTCGCTTCTGAGCATAAAATGTGGTCCGGCGATCAAGGCATGAAAAATGGCGAAACATTCTTTGGAGTTATGAGTGCAAATTCAATTTGTTTGGATCTGATAGCAGACATAATGTGAGACGTCCACCCAACACGGAATTCAATCCAAAGTATACAAAAAAGACCGTCAAACATGGGGGTGGCAGCATTATGGTATGGGCATGTTTCTCTTGGTATGGAGTTGGTCCCATACATCTTATAGAAGGGATTATGACCAAGGAAATTTATATTAACATACTCCAGAGCATAATGTTGTCACATGCCGAGGATAATATGCCGTTGGTGTGGACGTTCCAACAATATAACGATCCGCCAAGGCAACCAAAGAATGGTTTACCAATAATGGAGTTGCTCTTTTGGAGTGGTCTGCTCAGTCGCCGGACTTAAATCCGATAGAGAATCTGTGGAAGCAAGTAAAAGATGTTGTTGGCAGCACAAATCCCAAAAATAAAAAAGAAGAATTGTGGCAGTCCGTGCGAATGGCGTGGGAGTCAATACCTTTGGAGGCATGCCAGCGACTTGTTAATTCTATGCCTAAAAGAATGAGCGCAATAATGAAAAGAAAATGTCATGCCATATATATTCAAATATAAGACTAGTTGTTTTTCTTATAATTTTCAACGACTCCACTAAATTTACGAGTGAAACATTGAAGTGTATTTATTTTTTTTGTCCACATTAAAATCCGACTTTTCTACAATATTCAAGAAATGTGTACAATTTTCCCAAAAAGAACACATTTCCTTATACATTACATATATATCAGAATTGTGCCTACTATTTGCAACAGTTCTTATGCAAAAAAAAATTATTTAATATATTTGAGATAACTAAAATAGAGCAAGTCTTTAAGTGGTTACAGATGTATTTTTTTTTGCCCATCACTGTAGTTATTTTAGTCGATAGGGCATTTGGGGTGTTTTGCTTGCAGGCGTTTATTTTCTATGTGCACATTATTTGGTCGCATTTTGCTACTTTTTTTTTTGTGGAGTTCCTCGATTCGTGTTGTTCAATCATTGGTCCACAGAACAGTTTTTACATTTTCCAAAATGTGTACAGAAGACTCCCCCTTTATGGAAACTCTCTCCAACTCGAACTTCTTCGTCATATTTTAGATGTATTTCCTTCAAATTTCAATTCAAAACCTCTCTCTAAGTCAAACTCCCTCTAATTCGAACATATTTTGGTATCCCGTGACAGTTCGACTTAGGGGGAGTCCACTGTACACTGAAAGCCCCCATAAGCATGACTGCGACGGTCGCAGCACTCGTGTCCGACTAATGGAGTTGTCCGTCCAAGGGAATGTATGGAACTTCAATTCAAGATCCACGGTCGTGGGAAGTTGTCCGGTCAAGGGGATTGTCCGTCTAAGGGAGTGTACACTGTACTAAGTCGATTTGTTCGAGTTAAAGTGTGTTTGACTTGAGAGATGTTTTTGTATGGAAAATTGAGGGAAATCTATGTCTGTTCGAGAGAAATTCGTGGAGAGTCCACTGGACCTACCACTTCTGTGATCACTGAGTAAAGTCTCTTTGATCACTGAAGTATTTGCCATCACTGACGCCTCTGCGTTCACTAGAACCTCTGCGAAAGTCTCTACGATCACTGAAGTATTTGCCATCACTGACGCCTCTGCGATCACTGGAACCTCTAAAACTATGGATGTCTCTACGATCACTGAAGCATCTCCGATCTCTTAAGTCTCTGTGATCATTGACCCTCCACCGAGTTCCCAATTCCCTGTGATCACTTAAGCCTCTGCGATCATTTAAGTGCCTGAGATCAGCAAATCTCAAATGTTGGCGATCACTGACGTCTGTGCGTCTATTCTCCTCCAGTGATCGGGGAAGATGCCACAGTCTGCATCGCTTCTGTCGATCACAGTGTAGAGTTGTCGTCACTTATAAAGTAGTTTGGCAATTTGCAAACGATCATACACTGAAACAACTGAAAATGCAGAAATGTTAGAAATGAAAACTGCGATGTGTGCAGATTTAAGTTTCGATCCTGGACCTAAAATATTATATTTTGTTCGATTTAGCTCCTTCTTGACGGAAATATTACAATTATCAGAAACAGAACAGCATTTAGTGATAGATAGCCAATGGGGACTTATGGAGCTTTTGAAGTATTTGCTGAGATATGTGCTTTACGATTTCCTTTATTAATACCGCAAAATGCTCTTCGCCTCGAATGGCGAATTCATTGAATTTCCTTGCTTTCTAGAAAATTATTTTACTTGATGTTTAATAACCCTTAATACTGTTACCATCAGGAACCAACCAAAAATAATTAAAGCTTTGCTAAAAACAATTTCCTTCCAAACTTCCCGCTGCCACTTTAAAAATATTACTTGAACTACAAGCGCCACCTTTTGCCCCGATTGCCACTTGATACCGACTTTATTTGAATCGTGTATGTTCAGTTAGGTGTCACAACCTCGGAAAAAAAAGCATTTCGAAATTGCGTACTTTCAAAAAAAAAAGTTGAATTAACACAACGTGAAAATTAAATTTTGAAAAAAAAATATTTTCGTGATCGTTATAGTGCCTTTTTTTTCCTTAAGTGTATTTTTTAAAATTGTTGGTTGGGCTTTTGTGGAACCGTCAGGCACCGGTAGTTCGAAAATTACCAAGTGTAGAATTATTGTTGATTAGAAATGTGTGGATTGAAGCCGATGGTCAAACACCCGATAATGCACCAACCATTGAGCGATATAATAAAAAGAAAAAAGGAATGCATTCCGTGTCCAAATGTTGTTCATGAATATAACAAATACATGCGCGGTGTTGACCTTTTAGATTCGCACTCGGCCGTAGTCATATCCCCATAAAGTCTCGCAAATGGACAAATAGCTTGTTCTGCCATAAGTAACCCGTAATCAATGCCAATTAAAAACACTGTTAAGTTCGAGGGGTTGTAGAGTAACGGAACACGTCCACTCTCATTCTACTTTATTTATTTCCAAACACTAAGGATGAAGAGTTAGGGCCGATTTTTCAATAGTCAGATAAACAGTCAGATAGGAGTTAACTGTCAGTTAAGACATAAATGCATTTTTCAACAGTCGTTTAGCAGCTATTCGAAGAATATATCATCTAACTGTCCAATAAAGTCATCTGCCCGATTCAGAGGCAGATAAAATGTAATTCTCCAGTTAAAGTAAACGAACTGTCAAATTTAAAAAGTTCGTTTACGAAGTTGTCTTGCGAAATATTGTTCTAATGGATTTTTTCGATATTATCGAAGATATTCTTATTGAGGAAGAAGAATTAGTGCATAATTACTTAAATCCATATTCAAGAAAGGAAAGAGTAGTGAGACAGAGACCTGACCATTATACGGAATGGGAAAAGGCAGATTTTAAAGGAAGATTCAGGTTACAAAAAGTTACTGCCGATGCAAGTAGGTACTTGCATTAATAAAGAACAAAATCATGCAGAAAAGAAAAACGTTAGTTAAATAGATGCATTTGTACATACATAATATGTATGTACATAGTCCATGCAGTCTCTGTTCGTGATATCATCAGTTTTTTTATTTTCTATGGTGTTGCGATACTTGAACACCAAATCAGTTAATAACTTTTTTTGTTTCACTGGAAGTAAAATTAGCAGCTCTCTCCCGGTTTTTCACAGCGTTTTCCATTCATACAATTTTATTCAGACTTTGAAATCGAAACGAAAAATTAAGGACAAATTCCTAACTATGAGTATAACCAGCTTCTATGCTCTGTCGATCAAGAAAAACTGTCGATCAAGCTGGTTCATTCACACCCGAGCCATCTGAAGTTAGACATAGTTCATATATGTAGTTCTTCAAAAACCGTCAAATAACTATGCAGCTGTTATTTTTTGATTGAAAAACTCAAACTACTTGTCTAGCAGATAAAGAGTAGATTAAATTTATTCATTAGTTAGCAATCTGACTGTTTATCTGACTACTGAAAAATCGGCCCTTAATGCAATACTTGTCCTCGATCGTCATTATCTTATCTACTAAGAATGTTGGTGACCACTTGAAACGGATAAAAATATATACCTAAAAATATAATGACGTAGGTCATGGATGAACATTAATATTCGTATTCACATTTCGTCTCTACTAAGGATCAAAATATAATACCAAAGGCTATTAATATTCGGACCATAAAATGAGGGAAGATAAGCGTAGTAAATGATCACTTGAACTTGCCCCATTTTTTTTTTCGTACAAGTTACATCATGCAGTAACTAATTAAACTGAGCCGAAGAAATTGTTGCATGCATTTTTGTGTGAAGTTGCCCATTGCTTGACAGAATCTAGCATGGATGACCTTGCTTGCAGATATATTTCCTTGAATAGTTTATTGTTGTTTATTGTGGCATCAACTTAACAATTTGTTTGTTACAATATTTAAATATAGAGATTTGATTATTGTTTTTATCTTACATCTACAAAATTATACAATCTATCAAGTATTTACATATTATATAGTTATATGATGATTTGAAGGAAAAGCCACTGTCCACACTCGTTTGTAGGACTTCAACGAAAATTAAAAAATAAAAAAAAACAACTAAATTTCTGTCCACTATTTTGTGCTGCGATCTTTATTGGGCTGCGGTCAAATTCAAAAAAGCCGAATCAAGTTATTTTACATTAAGTAGTAGCGTTAAATTTTCAATATAGGGAAATTATTTGATATTGGAAAAACAAAGGGAAATTCATTCCATTAATGGTTTTCACATTGGTTAATTCAAACAATTCATAATTATACTACTCCTGAGTAATCAATATTATAAAATTGATTCTGATTTAAAGGATGAACATTAAAAAGTTAAAATATAAATGAACTGGTTAGAAGCGTATTAACAGCCACTAAAAACCTTCAGTAAACAAATATATATGTGAATAAATTAATAAATACATAAATAAATTAACAAACATACAGATAAATAAATAAATAAATTAATTAATAAATATATAAATGAATAAGTACATAAATAAATAAATAAATAAATAAATAATAAATAAACAAGTAAATAAATAAATTAACAAACATACAAATAAATAAATTAATTAATTAATTAATAAATATATAAATGAATAAGTACATAAATAAATAAATAAATAAATAAATAATAAATAAACAAGTAAATAAATAAATAAATCAATAAGTGAATACAGACAGAAATTAATGATATAATCAAAGGTATATAACGAAGATATTATTTCTTTAAGTTATGTTAGATAAGTTTGAAATCAATTCATCATCAGATGATAAACAGCAGTCTATATAGCGTCGATAAAGTCGTTCAGATCTTGTAGTGATCGTTTCTATACTAGCCATTTTATGAAGTTCTCTTGTAAAGAAAAACCATGGAAGATTTAGGATAATTTTAAGCAATTTGAAGTTTGCGTATGTGACAGTTCGCGCACTTTCTCCATATAGGGGAGCCGTAAAATATTATGGATTGAAACATTGTTTTAAAAATTAATAGTTTGTTGTCGTCGTTAAGTTTTTTTTTTTTTGATTTCCTACATATAAATGGGTAAAGGATTCTAATCGTGTTATTAAGTTTTCTTATTATTTCCTGTACGTGGAGACCGAATGTTAAATTTGTATCTAGATATATACCAAGATATTTTACGTTTGATTTCCATTCAACCTGAGTACCGTTTATAGATAGGTTGTTGCTTGGAAATGAGCAAGCTTTTCTTTTACGAGTAAAAAAGATAGCTTGAGTCTTTGAAGCATTTGTGTTAAATTTCCAGTTGCCACAATACGCTAGGAGATCATTAAGTCGTGATTGAAGATTAGTTTCAATGTTGAAACCAATTGAATCTGAGGAATAAATGCAGGTATCGGCAGAAAAAAGGGCAATATTACAATTTCTCAGGTTGGGGAAATCAGAGGTATATATATTAAATAAAACTGGTGCAATAACGGATCCTTGTGGGACTCCGGCTTTAATATGTTCACTGTCAGAGAAGCTTTGATTAATAAATACCTTGAAGTTTCGGGACGTGAGGAACGATTTTATAATTTTGACTAAGTATACAGGAAACTTAAAGTTTATTAACTTGTGTATCAGTCCTTCATGCCAAACGGTATCGAATGCTTTTTCTATGTCTAGGACTACCATGCCAGTACTTCTGCCCACTGAGAAATGATTTTTAATATCGTTCGTGATACGATGGACTTGATGCGTGGTGCTATGAAATGCTCTGAATGCAAATTGTTGTGTTAGTAGGATCGCATTACTATCAATAAAAGAAACAATTCTCTTCTTAATCAACTTTTCAAAGCACTTGCTAAGCGAACTTAGTAGGCTGATCGGCCTGTAGCTACAGGGCAAATCAGGAGCTTTGCCAGGCTTAAGGATTGGTATTATCTTGGCAACTTTCCATATGTTCGGGGAAGTATCCCAGTCTAAGACAGTTGTTGAAGATTTCCGCCAGTTTCTTAAGGGCAAAGTCGGGGAGATTTTTAAAATATATATTTTTTATCTTGTCGAGTCCTGTTGATTTTCTTATTTCCAGACTGCAGATAATGTCCTTTTCCTTTCATCACTTTGTAAATATTTTTGGTAATCGGCTTGCGATACTGGGAAATATTTATCTCTGTATAGATTTATATGTTTATGTTTTTAAAAATTGAGCCTCAAATGTTTGTCGCCGGTTGACGTCTTAACCGAGCAAACTTTCTTTGGTATTGGTCTAAATATGGTTTGTATGAATTAGTTAAAAGTGTTTTTCCAAATTTATTCGACGGAATTTTTGGATTCCTTGGACTTGACTGGAGTCTGGACTGCCGCCGCATAGGTTACAATTAAAGGTTGCATCATTATTCTTCTTCGGAATATAAATCAGCGGCGATTTACATATTCTTTTACAGAGAGAGAGAGAGAGAGAGAGAGAGGAAGAGAGAGAGATAGAGAGAGAGAGAGAGATAGAGAGAGAGAGAGAAAGAGAGAAAGAGAAAGAGAGAGAGATAGAGAGAGAAAGAGAGAGAGAGATAGAGAGAGAGAGAAGACTCTTATAGAAGCAACGATTTAAAAGAAAAACCCACCAGACTTGTCTTTTTAACGTCTTCAATTTCCAATTCGCCTTGATCTTGCCATTATTCGAAATAACGCGTAAGTAGACATGACTGACTGTCTTTGAAGTCAGTCTTATGTCTTCTGACTGTCTTTGAAAATTTGTGGTATAGATTTAGAATATCCCGTAGTTTCTCATGGTCAAATGTATGAAGGGTGTTTTAGACTAGACAAACCTGCGGGGCTTTTTATTTACGTGAAAGATGAAAAAACAAAAACAAAAACGTTTCATCACGTTTCATAAAAAAATAACACATAATATTTTGAATTCTCTCTATGATAAGCAACATTTTTTGTTTCTCCATTTTTCTTTACAATAAATGAAAAATACGGATCGGCATACCCCACAGGGGGGCCAGTAGGGATGCAGTTAAACTTTGCCTATCCGAGATATTTTCGACATATTTCATGTTGGTGTTCTATTCTTTTATATATTCAACCGCAGTCTTAGTGAAGAATGTGCAATACGACCACCCTCTAACAATACCAGAAGACGCCAGTGTAAATTCCATTTCCAGACTGGAATTGAAACGACGCACTCTACGCAATAAAATATTTCGATTAGAAATTTACAGGCATGATTAATAATCATTGGTTCTGATTTTAGAGATAAATATTTCACTGATATTCAATCCGAGTGTATTTTGGTATTTCAATCTTAAGTGAAACTCCACTGTGGCCAGATTTCAATTTAATTTATTGTGTAATTATAAGTGTGCATGTATGTAATATATATATTTTATATATCTGTATGTAAAATATTTAGATGTAAAATTATTTATTCTGAGCGGTTAAGTCCAAGCATTTTTCAAGTCTGACGAATTGAAAGAATTTTACGCTTCTTAACTAAACTGCATTTTTTCGTTGCTTTGTTTTTACTTCAAATGTTTGCAATTTCCAATACGTCTTGCGTTTGCTATGACAATAAACAAGGCGCAAGGATAAGCATTGGAATTGCGCGGAATTGACTTTAAATATCCAGTCAGTTCGCATACGAACAATTATGTGTATCTTGCTCACGTGTAGTTAAGCTATTAATTCTGATTATTTACAACAAAACACAGAATGTAGCTTATGACATTCAGAGCCCGATAACTTATGTATAATAATAATAATAATATGGGTGGCGCTCCAGCCCGTAGAGGGCTAGGGCCTAGCTTCTCGGCAACCACTCGTGCTGTGCGTGCTACTGTTCTTTCACGAGTGGAAGGGACCTACAGTTTCATGCCGACTCCGAACGGTGAAGTTGAGAAGCTTTTTCTAGACAGGACTACTCTTAGAGCATTGTCAGTGACTCGAAAGAGGTGGAGCCGTGAATTATGGATAGTTGGTAAATTCGGGTATCGAACCTGGCCCCCTCTGCGTAGGAGTCGACGCACTAACCCACTACGGCACGGCGACCCAAGCTATTAATTATGTTTGTTTACAACAAAACACAGAATATAGCATACGAAAGGCAGAGCCCGATAATCTATGTATAAAAATAAAAACAGCTTTCATTTAAAAGAATATATAAAATAAATATAGAAAATATTCTTATATTAATGTGATTCGCTGGTGGATTTATAAATAGTTGCTAGTTTGAACGACTGGAACACATGAGTGCCTAGAAATGTTGGCTTGATCACGAATAGCACAGCAGATGGAGTTACCCCCGCCTTGACTCTTAACAGTTCGTATAATTTTTAATTTTTGCTCATCATATCCATGCGGGAGATACGCCAAGTTTGAGAAGCTTTTTCAAGACGACATTTATTACTCCTTGAGCATTGGTAGTGACTCCAAAGAGGTGGGATCGTGAATATTATTTTGTTGGTCGTACCGGCCGGGAACCAATCCCATGCAGCGAGGTTAAGTTACGTAGGGGTCGATGGACATACCCACAACGTCACGGCCACTAATGGTTTTATCACGAAATTAGCGCACTAATTGTTCCTTGATGACAAGCAAGGTTTGCCTGAAAAATTGTATGCCCATGTCATCTTTTGAAATAAAAGAAACATTGTATTTCGTTAAATAAACGCATCACTATCAATTGAATATACTTTCCTCTGAATTGCTCCTTCAATTTAGATTTTTTATTGCATCATTGCCCACGCGTGCCGCAAGGCCATTCCCGCCTTAGCGTTTCACCAATCTCAGCAGATTTCTCAATTTGTAATGCCTGCCTATCGCGCTGCAGTCCTGAGTGGACGTTAACCTCAATCATCTGGTCTGCTCGATTAGCAAGATATTTTCATGACGTCACGGTTGAATGCATTCAATCACTTATACTAAGCACACGCATTCCTGCACATCTCCGTGATTATTTTGCGTGTAAATGGGTATTTTTTTCCCATTCAATGGAAAAAATTCATAAGAAAAGGGGATGGAAGACGCGCATGAGATATTTTGACGGGTATTTAGCGTGATTCTTGTTCAAATTCGTCTTCGCATATTCTTTTATAAAATCAGAGCGTTGCCCTGTATCTATGATGTATCATTAGACTGGTGTTTAGACATTGTGAGAAAATGTTGTAATTACTCAATTCATGCTCGTTTTTCTTCTGAAATCATTGCACTCTGTCTGGGTGATTGTTTGCATTATTAGATCAGACTTTAGTACTTGACACATCCTTTAAGCGTATTAATGCAATGTGGTCTAATATGAAAGAGGGCTGAGGAGCTAATGTTTTCACTGGCGCTAAGAGAAAACAATTTGAGAAGCGAGGGGTAGTCTGTACTCCATGGTGGAGCGAGGGGCGGCAGGGGGCACTGGCCCCAGTCGGCACTTTGCTAGGGGAGGCAATTTGAAGCGGTTAAACATTTTTTTTAAATAATGTCTGAGATTTACAAAATATATTCCTTTTTCAGCCCAACGAATTTATTTACAAAGTTTATCAGCGTTAACAATGTTTCACAATAAGACGGACACTTGAGTTGCTTAACAACAAAATCCAATGCACGTTGTACTCCTTAGTACGCAACTACGACATGACAACCCTATACACTACACACAAATTATGGCACAGTGCACAACATCTGCAATGGAATTTGAGATCGATCGCGTAGGGTTGAGAGCAATTGTATCTTCTACAGGCAAAACAAATGAACTCGCCAATAAAAGCCAACTCCAACTATTGAAAAAAGTGTAGATATAGCTTAGACTGGCAGTTAGTTACTGTAAGTTAAATTAAATTGAAGCTTATTAGAAATTATTTAAGGTCCACAATGACCTTTATAATACTCACTAGCACTCTAAGGCTATTTAATCCGGGTTTCATGGCTATGGAGAAGGAAATCACAGAGACCATCGATACTGAAGAAATAATAAGAAATTTGGCGCTGATAAAAAGTAGGAAAATACAATTTTAAAGACTACTGTACATAAATAAATAAAGATTCTTGTGAATAAAAAAAATTAATTACATGTGTATTTGCATCATAACTTATTTTTTTTATACTTAACGTTTTCTGCTTCCCTTTTACTTAAGACTAAATCAGTTGTATTCAGGATTTCATTTGAAAATTATTTCTTGAAACAAATTTTAGTTATTGAATTACTTACTTATTTTGAATTTAATTAATTTATAAACACAACACCGTGGCGTAGTGGGTTAGTGCGTTGGTTCCTACGCAGAGGGTGCCAGGTTCGATACCCGAATTTACCACCTTTCATATTTCACGGCTCCACCTCTTTCGAGTCACTGACAATGCTCAAAAGAGTATTTCCTGTCTAGAAAAAGCTTCTCAAACTTGGCCGTTCGGAGTCGGCATTAAACTGTAGGTCCCTTCCACGCGTGAGAGAACAACAGCACGCACAACACGAGTGGTTGCTCAGAAGCTAGGCCCAGGTCCCCCTCGGACTGTAGCGCCACCCATATTATTAGCTGCGTTTTTTTGCAAGCGTATATACGCTTAATTTTCAGTTTCCATGTAAAATACACTAACAACGAGTCCTATATCTGGTTAAGTTACTAATCATATCCATCGCCGCTTAAGGAATAAGCGCGGATAAAAACAATGCGTTCAAGCATTATTTTCTGTGTGTTCATTCCTGAATTCATTCATTCATTGTTTAGGTTGCTGTATGTGTCTTACACCTGCAGGTTTGGTTGATGTATTAGATCATTTTTAATTTTGTTGGCTTCCATAAGTATGCAATTTTTGGTATATCCAGAGTCTCTGCTATACATTGCGTTTATGTGTCGTAATCGATTCTTTTCATTTGATGAACATTTTTTTATTTTTTAATTATTAAATGTTTTTGCTTTTAAAGTGACGATGACACTACACAGTCACAAAACGAAGATTGTGACCATCAAAGATCAACCATCACCTTCCAAGACTACACCCCTGACTGCTTAGCAAATGTCATAAATGTCGTCGGTGCTGCCAAGATTTTATGATGAATCATTAAGCGCCGATGATCGTTTTTTTGTGCACTTCAAAATTAGGCGTATATACGCTTGCAAAAAAACACAGCTATTATAAACACAAATAGTTTACTGTAATTAATTTAAAAAAAGTGATTTAATGTAATATAATTTAATTACATTAAATCAAAAAATTTCAAAACCTAAAGAAAAAAAATAAGTGGGAAATAAATTGCTAAAAAGAATCGATTCCTGATTTTCTTAAGAATTAGATAATCTAAATTAATTAGATAAATAAAAATAATAGAATTTATTTTAATTTAGATAAGTAAGGTTCAATACGAATTACCGTTGTTTATTTGATATCCTGAGTTAAGACGTTCTTTTGGGCTTAGATGTTGGAAAATCGTGAAGTATGGAAGGAAATACTTTCATTTTGTAAATTTTTCAATTTGCGGCTACATTTTTGCTTAACTTACTAGATAGTAGTTCCAACAACAGTTGACAACATTTTGAAGAGAAATCTTACCAAGTTTATAGACATACATTATGTGTAGGTATAACTGATTGAAAGCGCAGGAAAATGTTTTTCTTAGAGTGTGAAAGGGGGTGACATAAATTGCGTCCGCCCCGGGCGGCCATAACCCACCTACGCCGCTGCCTATAGTAGTTTAGTTCGCAGAGAAAGAGCAGATCGGCGATTTTTCGATGGTTCTCGAGGAACTCAAGGCGAACATGTAACGCAGACCTCATCAGATCAGGAAAGATCCTGAAGGGCGATATGTAGAAACCTACGCTGGACAGTTTCAATACGACGACGTATCTGGATCCCTTCGAGGGAACTGACGAGGGTAATACACAGTTCTGAAATGGCGATACTCTTACTCTACTTTCAATAGTATCAACATAGGCACAAAAGTTGAGCTCCCGCTCACAGATAACCCGCAACTCCTGTAAGGATAAGGACCTTCTAGGACTAGTTCGTTGCAGAGAAACTGGAACTTCTGGAGTATGATTAGCATGTAGTGACGCTAAGATGAACATGATTTTCTTACACACCTAGCAGAAAATCCCTTTAAGTTGTCTTAAAGAGAGTAGGAGTAGGTGGTAGAGGAGATGGACGAGAAGATTTTCATATCGTCACCGTAGGCAAAGATATAAGGGCCCTTTATAATACAGTCAAGATCGTTGACAGTCAGCACGAAAATTAAAGGACCGAGGTGGCTGACTTCTGGTACGCCAGATGTCGGTTTGATGGGTTTGGAAACAGACAGATGTTGCGGATGCTGATTTTTTAATATCCGCGGATGCGAATCTAAATGTGTTTTTAACTATCAAAAATATTACTTACTTATTTAACAGACAAACGACCCATGGAGGGTCTGACCATTCCATCGCTGACGGTCCTGGACACGCAGCTTCCAGTCATCAAGGCCAAGCTGTCTTGCATCGGCGATTACTTGGTCTTTATACCGCAGATTCGGTCTTCCTCTCCTTATCGAACCAGGAGGATTGGATTAGAAGACTCTCTCCGCTGGAGCATTGGGGTGCATGCTCCCAAGACAGTGCTGTCTACAAATTGCTGACTTCCGGACCACATCCACATCCTGGCACAGCTCCTAGAGGTCGCAGTTGTGTATTCTCCCCCTTCTTCCTCGTCGACGGGACCATATGTCCCGTCCGATGTAGACTTTTTCTTTCGAAGGCACCAAAAATCAGTGCACACTTTTGCTTAGCGTCCAGCTTTCAGCTTCATACAGCAGGACTGGAAAAATAAGAATTTAGTAGAGCATGATCTTGGTCCTTTGAGTCCTCCTTCGAGGAGGAGTTTGAACCCAGTTGTTTCGACAGACTGAAGTAACATCGGTTTCCAAGGGCGATTCCAGGTGGGATCTCCACTAAGATGTCAGTCGTAAAGCTCACGTTTGGCCCAAAATATACAAACTCCTTCTCTGCATCAAAATTGTGGCTGTCGACTGTGACGTTTTGCCCTAAGTGGAGTTCGGCGGATCGTTTCTTGCTCGACAGCATATAAAGCAACACAATATCACCCCACCCAGGTAACACGCGCAGACAGCCAAATTGCTGAAGAAGCACCATTGCCACGGTTTGTGTTCAACTTGGCATCAATCGAATCAAATAGCACGGATGACGAAAATGCAGTTCCAGCAATAAGTTAGTATTTAAGGTAGAAGTAGGAAACCGTTGTAAGTTCAATTGTAAAGAAGGCAGAGTCACTGCCAATTCGAATAAAAAATATTTTTTTATGAAAAGTAAAATAAGTTAATTTTAATTTATATTTCGTCTTATTCTCTTTGAACTTAAGACCAGCTCACTTCGCCTCTTCTTCAATTGCCGTAAAAGCTTCCATTACAGCACGTTGGGTGTCGATGTCGTCTGCATATCCCAACAGTTGGACTGACTTGTGAAAGATAGTGCCTTCCATGTTTACGGCTGCCCGCCGTACTATCTTCTCCAGTACCAAACTGACGAAATCACACGACAGCGTGCCTCCTTGTCGAAATCCAGTGCATGGTTCAAACGCCTCGAAGGTTCTCTAGCCAAACCGCACTCTGCCTCTCGTATGTGTTAGCGTCGTGCGACACAACCAGATCTGTTTTACCGGGATCCCAAATTCCGCCATCGCATGGAATAGCTCATTGCGATGGATGCTGTCGTATGCGGCTTTGAAATCGATGAAGAGGTGGTGTGTATCGATTTGAAAGTCGCTGGTCTTCTCCAGGACTTGCCTTAGTGTGATGATTTGGTCTATAGTTGAAGCCGAAGTGTGTTTGAAGGATCCAAAAAAAACTACGGCAAAAATATATCCCCGGAAAAAAATTAGCCTCTCGCCAAGAGAATGGCGACCCTCATTAGAGCTCCATCAAATGTCTAACAAGGGAGAGCTCCTCATCAGTTGGGAACTTATGGATGTGGGCAGAAACCTGGTGATTTGTCAGCGTTTGTACGCCGATGTTGCTGGGGTCTGCAACGTGCCCAAGCGACGTGCGTCCATCGCCTATCACCACCGGCCAACTTGAATGTCGTCGCCTTTTGACAAAGACCCCCCAGCCCCCGCCTGCAGAATACCGTGAGCAAGGTTTGGGCGTGCCCGCACTCTCCTCGAGAACATGCACTGAGCGTGATTGATTTTTTGTGTTTCGCCCGAAACGTGTGTATGCCCCACAAAAGTGGTTCACTTGGACCAGTTTCGCACCGAGCCTCCAACTGAAGTCGAAGGTTGACAAGCCGTTGCCGCCACCGCCACAGACACCACCTCAGGCTGCAGAAATCCAAGCCCAAGCGAGAAATGCGAAAAAAAAGAAGGTACAACCGCCACACTTTGACTGCGTTCCAAAGAAACGACTGAGAGAGAAACAAGAAGAAAAAAGAATGGAAATGCAGCTTTAGACCCACGGTAGGCCTGAAAGTGAACGAAAATCAATTTTTTGAATAAAATCTGTAGCCGAACGGGCGTATCAGGGTATATAAGCCAAGATTGGACACTCACAGAATCACAGAGCATTTATTTGTCAAACCTTAAAGACATGGTGCAAAAGGCAAGACACCTCCACCAGAGCTCAAGTTTATTCGTGAAACCGTTTAACGATTAATTCCTCTCTCCCTCCGTTGCAGTTGATCATCTTGGCCGCCCTTGTGGCAGCGAGCTCAGCCGGCGTCATTGGACCTGGAGTCTATCCCTATGGTCCAGCCATTGCCAAAGTCGCCGCCCCCCTGGGTTATCCCGCATATCCAGCAATCGCCAAGGTAGCCGCTCCAGTCATCGCCAAGGTCGCCGCCCCCGAGCCATACGATCCAAACCCACAGTACAGCTACAGCTACAATGTGAACGTGAGTCGCAGTCGAAGGACGCCGCCGCAAAGGGTTTGCTCATGATCTCGTGTGTTCTTCATTTCAGGATCCCTCAACCGGTGACGTAAAGAGCCAACAGGAGAGCCGCAGTGGGGACACCGTTCAGGGAGCCTACTCCCTCATCGAACCCGATGGCACCAGGCGTCTGGTTGAGTACACCGCCGATCCAGTCAACGGATTCAATGCCGTCGTTCATCGTGAGCCAGTTGCTGTTAAGGCTATTGCTCCAGTTGCCAAGGTCTTAGCCCCAGCTCCACTCTTGGCTCCCTCACCACTCCTAGCTCATGGACCTCTTGTGCCCAAGATCGCCGCGCCATACGGCCTGCCGTTGGCCGCTCCAGTTGCCCATCTCGGCTATCCAGGTCTGATCCACGGTTAAACACGAACAATCAACGCATCTGCAACCACATGGAACGCCTGCTGCTCTATCCGCCTGAACTGTGTCATAATTATGTTGTCAATGTATTTATTCTCTATTATCCTTCTGTTTGACCGCGATAAACAGATAAGATAAATGTTATGTATCCATTCAAAAGTCAAGTCAAATTATTTTCTGTTCTCCTGAACCAAACGAGGGTGAATTGCTGATGAACTCCTCTGTGATGGCCATTTCTACATCAACCAACTTAAATTTCTTTCGTTGGTCCAACGCCAGTCCATTATGCCCAGAATGCCCTTAAATTTGGCATTAAATCAACCAATTTGGTATAGTTACTCGTGGCACCCTTGTAAATTCATGGTCAACAGATAGCCAGGGCAGCTCTGTCCATTGTGCTTTGCCAAGCTGGGGCCCAGTGAGCAGAAATTTGAACTTAATGTGCTTTCAGGGGATGACTGGGGCCCAGTGAGCAGAAATTAGAACTTAATGAGCTCTCAGGGGATGACTGGCCATGACGGTGAGCAGAAATTTCAACAAAATGAGCTCTCAGAGGATGACTGACTTTGTCCCCTTTAGACGTTCAGTACCATCGTGTCTTAACCTTGTCGCATATTTTGCAAATGAAGCCAAGCCTTGTTTTCCTTTCAATTTTGGCCTGAATGCCAGTTTGAGAATTCCTGCGCTCCAGTCCGATGGACGGATATGTCCAATTGGATTCCTAAGCCACTGCTAGCATCCATTCATAGGCATCATATCGTTCCACAAATGGCTCCGGGATGAGGATCACGCACAACGATGTTTGCAGAAGGTACAAGCATGCTCTCTAGCTCAATATGATAAAGAATATTTAGGGCCTCTTTGGTTCCCCTGCAATCGACCATCATAAATTGTTCGAAGTATGTAACTCCTGACTGCATTATTACTGGTCATTGCCTATTAGGCAGACACGCAAGGAGAATGGGAACCCCCTACAATGACTTCTGCAGCAGGGGCGAAGAGGAAGAAGAAACTATACTTCACTACCTCGTCCCCTGCCCAGCACTTGCAAGAACAAGAAAAAACACGCTAGGTAGCTGTTCATTCACTTGGAAAAAAAACCCAAGAAATGCAGATCGGCACCCACCACCTATTCGTCAATTTCAAGGCCGCATATGACAGCGTGCATAGGGACGAGCTATATAACTCCATGTCTAGTTTTGACATTCCTGCCAAACTCGTCAGGTTGTGCAGGCCATTAAACGCGGGCGTGCTCCGATCGGTCTAACAGCCGCAGACTTATGTTGGTGTTGAAAGATTGGGTGTGCCAAGTGGTCGCCCGCCTAATGGACTCGCACTCAAGGCCCGTGATGGTGGGGTCATTCGTGGTAAGTGACCAAACCAACGAAGGAAAGCTCTTTCCGTTCGAAGAAGCAGTCGCTCAACGTTGAGTTCCTTGCGCACTGTCGTATTTCTCACCCTATCCCGGCGAGGAATTCCCACGACAGCACGAAGAATTCTCGTCTCAGCAGCTTGTATTCGTGATTTTATTCTTTCGGTCATTACCACAATTTCATGACCATAGGTGAGAGTTGGAATAATAATACTAGGTGGCGCGACAGTCCGATGCGGACCTGGACCTAGCTTCTCAGCAATCACTCGTGTTGTGCGTGTTATTTTTCTTTCACGAGTGGAAGGGACCTACAGTTTAATGCCGACACCGAACGGCGAAGTTGAGAAGCTTTTTCTAGACAGGAATACTCCATGAGCATTGTCAGTGACTCGAAAGAGGCGGAGCCGTGAATTATCAAAGGTGGTAAATTCGGGTATCGAACCTGACACCCTCTGCGTGGGAGTCGACGCACTTACCCACTACGCCACGGCGACCTATCCAGCTAGAAGGGGGAGAGTACCTGCATCGCAGGGTTGCCGCTATGCGACTCGCACGAGACACCCACAGACCGTGACACGACTTTTTAAAAATACCTCCATTTTGACACTTTTTATTTTTGTCTTAAGACTTCTGGAGACTATTTTGTAAGAGAAATTTTGTTCATGTAAAAAATTCGAAGTCGGGTCAGAATTAGTGTTGGTTCGGAAACGTATTTGTAATGAGTTTGTGGAGACAGCCAGGGAAATGTGTCACGTCAACACAACATCAACGAATTCTAGTCCCGCCCGCTAACAGCTCAGTTTGACAGGTTCAACGGATCTGTCTATTTTTCCTTTTCGCTATTCGACAATACGTAAGCTGCCGCTGTTGCAGATTTGAATGATAGAAACATTTAAGTAATAAGAAAAATTGCCAGTCAAATCTTTTCTTGCTCGTACTATCTACACAATTGTATTGTCCGGCAAGCGTCCCATATATGACAACAGAAACAAAAATCCCTCCAACTAAGAACCAATATGACAGTCAGTACTCAGTACTCTTACTTTATATATTACTTTTCAATTTTTTATAAGTACTTTAATAATTACTTTTTAATTTTTTTTTATCTTGGACTGGTGTCAAATCTCTGTAAATGGAACAAAGGTTTCAGAACTTAGACTCAAGAATTATATTCCCATACTTCACACTCGTCAAATCTCGGTAGGTCGAAAACCTCTTAAATCGAACTGACTGAAAAAACTGAAAAATTGACTTTATATCTCATCATCCACGTCCTATTCAAGGCGTACAAAAACAAAAGAAAAAATAAAACGTGCAACATTGCGTTCGTAGTTAAATACAAAAGATATGTAAATTTATGGAGGAGTCGTAGAATTTAGATAGATTTGACGACTGTACATTTTGGACTTCTTCTTTATTTGGCGCTACAGTCCGGGGGTGGACCTGGGCCTCAACCAACAACCAACCAACGGTCTCTTCCTAGCTTTCTCCAGTGTCTCACGCCAAGTTTGTTGAGGTCCTTCTCCACCTGGGTGCGTCCTCTATTGCGTTGTCCCACTGTTTCGGAGTCAAAGACTCTTCGGGCTGACGCCGTGTTGTCCATGCGCTCTACATGGCCTAGCCTCTTAGGCGTTGGATCCGAAGACGCCTGACTAGACTCATGTCGCTGTACAGCCCGTACAGTTCGTGGTTGAATCTTCTCCTCCAGAAACCGTCAACGCAAATGGGACCAAAGATCACACGCAGGACTTTTCTCTCGAAGAGACCAAGGACTTCCTCATCCGCTTTTGAGCTTGTCCATGCCTCCACGTCGTACAGCAGGACTGGTATGATCAAGGTCTTGTATAGTGTTAGCTTGGTCCTTCGAGAGATAGCACTACTACTCAATTGAGCCTCTTGAGCCCAAAGAAACAGCGGTTGGCAAGAGTTACTCTGCGATTGATCACGGTACTGGTGTTGTTCGTACTGTTCACTTGCGAGCCGAGGTAGAGGAAGTCCTTGTCTACCTCGAAGTTATAGCTGCCTATGGTGACGTTTTGGCCAAGTCGTCGATGTTGTGTGTCCTTTCTTGATGACAGCTTATACTTCGTTTTGCCCTCATTCACCGCTAGACCCACTTGCAATGCCAGCAAACGCCTCATTGACTTCTCGCTGTGTTCTGCCAATCACGTCGATGTCATCCGCGTATGCTAACAGTTGTACGGGCTGGAAGATAGTGCCTCTACTGTTGGCGTGTGCGTCTTGCACGATCTTCTCCAAGATGATGTTAAAGAAGTTACATGACACCGCGTCGCGTCGTTGTTTAAGAACTTTTTTGACATTGAAGGTCTCGGTGAGTTCGTTACCGACCTTGATGGAGCAGTGAGAGGTCTCCATCGTCATCCTGCACTACCTGACGAGTTTGGAAGAAATGTCAAAACTAGACATGGCGTTGTATAGATCGTCCCTATGCACGCTGTCATATGCGGCCTTGAAATCGACCAAAAGGTGGTGGGTGTCGATCTGCATCTCTTGGGTCTTTTTCGGGATCTGCCGTAGTGCGAAAATCTGGTCGATGGTGGACTTCCCTGGTCTGAAGCCACACTGATAAGGACCTATCAGGTTGTTGACCAATGGCTTTAGGCTGGTCGTAACTGGTCGACGGTGGACTGGTTAATGTCACCCGCGCATTGTAAAAATACTACGTGATGAATTTTTGCAGAAGTTCCATGAACAAAATCTCATGACAGCGCAGCTAAGAATGGCCGCATGATACTTTTCTCCCACGACATAAGTATATAAAATCCAATAAGATCCACAAGTGGATTCCATTCCACTCCAGTTCGATCGATGGAACTTCCACGATCCCCCCGTTGAAATCCAATTGGAAAATGAAAGAAAAAAGAAAAACTACGATCACCAATTCATTTTCAAAAGTACGTTCGCTTTTATTTATATACATTTCTCATTCAATTACAGGACCCACAAGTCGAATACCTCCAAACCACCTCCAAGCTGCTCTTTGTACAGTGGCCCAGAGATGCGAGTTCGTTGCCGAAGCTACCAGAATTCCGCTCAGGTTTGAATTTTCTTTAATAACAAAAAAAAAGTTGACATCGGACACCTTTGACGAGGTCAAAATGTAGTTCTTCCAAAGAAAGACACTTGATACACTGGTATGCAATAAGTTAACTAATACTAATCTAAAATTTCACCGCCCCTCCCTAGATCCTTAAATTGTGTGCTTCAGTTCGTGTAATTGAAAAGTGATTTCAGTGACAAGTCGCAGTCGCTTAGAACTATAAGTTATTAACGCTAATGATTTGATTTATCCATCCGATAAACGATGACACCTTCACGTAGACGCCGGGCACATCCTGTCGGCCGCAGCCGAAGCCCCAGGACACCAGGCCGGCCAACTCGTAGAAGCCGTCGTCTTGACACACCAGTGGACCGCCTCCGTCACCCTGAAATGAGCAGTCGGCAGTGAGTGGGACTGTCTCTTGACTGGGCGCGCCACAAGCTTGACTCACCTGACAGGCGTCGTTGCCTTCTTCACCACCCGCACAGAAGCTGGAAGCCGGCAGGATGAAGATCTTCTCCGTCACAGCGTTCACCTTGCGAATGCATTCGGTGTCGCTGACAATTGGGATTTCCGCCTCGCGCACCCTCAGGGGAATTGGACCAGCTGTGTGAGAGAAAGTTGATGTGTGTGAGCACAGTCACGTCTTGATCGTCGATCTCGGTCACTCACCTTCGCCCATGTACCCGTAGCCGGTGACGGTGCACCGCTTGCCCGCAGCGTGGTTCACTCCTCTCGCGGGTAAGCAAACCTAGAAGAGGCGTGACGTTAGTCTGTGTCTATGTGAGGGGATGCTGGGGGAGTTGTCTTACCAGGCAGACACCATCGCGAAGTTCAGCTTGACCGTGCAGTTTTAGTAACGCAATGTCGTTGTCCAGGGTCTGGCTGTTGTGATTGTGGTGGATGTACGTGGTTGCCACTCGCAGGGTTTGCGCCCCGGGACTTCCGTACTTCCGTGTCAAATCGTAGTCTCCAACGCGAACATAGATGGCGTCACCCGAGCGGACAATGCTGCAAAGTAGAAAGTGATGCATTTTGGTAGAGACTTTGCGGAGGATTTTAAGGGCCCAACCATAATGGAGGTCTGTCAGAACAAGCGAACGAATACACAAAAATGGGACAGAATAAACACTTCGTTAAGTTTCGTTAAGTTGCATTTGGTTTCGTATAAGTTGTGCTTTCTTTATAGGAAACTAAATGATACATAATAACCACTTCGTTCAGTTCCGTTGAGTTTCATTAAATTTCATTAGGTTTCGTTAAGTTGTGATTTCTTATACGTAAAAACATAATAACAACTTCGTTAAGTTTCGCTGGTTTTTTTCAGTTTCATTGAAGTTCGTTAAGTTTCATTAGGTTTCGTACAGTTTTGCTCCTTTAATTAAATGAAAAATGATACATAATAATCACTTCTTTTAGTTTCGTTAAGTTCCAATAGTCTACGTACAATTGTGCTTTCTTAATAAGAAGCGAAATGATACGTAATAGAGACTTCTTTTAGTTTCGTCAACTTTCGTTGAGTTTCGTTACGTTTCATTCAGTTGTCCTTTTTTTATACGTAATAACATAATAACAACTTTGTTCAGTCTCGTTAAGTTTCGTTAAGCTTCGTTATGTTTGATTCAGTTATTTTTTCTTATACGTAATAACATAATAACAACTTCGTTCAATTTCGTTAAGTTTCGTTGAGTTTCAATAGTCATCGTACAGATGTGCTTCCTTAATAAGAAGCGAAATGATATCTAATAACCACTTCTTTAAATTTCGTTAAGTTTTGTTGAGTTTCGTTAAGTTTCGTTAAGTTTGGTTAAGTTTTTATTTCTTAAGCTCTCTGTTGACAGCTGAAGTTCCCAGTAGGAATTATGTAAACTTTCAATGCCTAGACTATTCTTCGTTCAGTACTGACATAGACAATTATGATTAGGCCCTTAAGCCGATTGGTTCGTTCCCAAATTAAACGCTCTCACTTACTTGGTAACACAATGAGCAGCGGTCAAGACCCACTGAGTGCCGATCAGTGCGGCGCCACACAAGTACTGATTCAGCGAATTGATCAACGCCACTTGCCAGCACCACTCGCCATTGTCGCCATCCTCGCCTCCGACCACGCGTCCGCGTCGACGCATGCTGTAGTTCTGATAGACCTGCGGCTGCTGGACAAGCGCCTTCCCACTGTCAGCCGACTGCCTGATCAGATTGTTCTCGATGAATTCGCCGTAGACCAAGTCGCCCAGCTTGTCGTTGTTGATCTGGATGGGAATGAGTGTGGATCCAAGGATGAGGCGTTCAGTGGTCTTGGTGATGCCGTTCTGAGGTGTCGCCGATCCACTTGCGGTGTACACCGGGTGACGCAGCTGCTGTTGAAGTTGGCGGCGGGCACGACCGTATTTCTCGCGGCGGTAGTCAATGTAGTTCAGTCGGACACCGCGTCCAGTGCGGCGGGTGCCCTTGACGCCGCACACGTACTTCGAGTAGACAGGCGGTCGGGGCGTGGTGGTGGTGGTGGTCGTCGTTGTGGTTGTTGTCGTCGTCGGCGGTGGCAACTGGGGAACTGCAAGAAACGATTGAAGTCACTTCACAAATTTTCATCAAACTCGGCTTACCTGGCATTGGTGGTGCAGGGATGGGTCCGTATTGTGGGGCCATTGGGTAGAGCTGGGGCATGGGGGTCTGGTAGGGGACGACTACCTGCTGCTGTGGTGGCGGCGCGCCAGCTGGCATGTAGTTCTGGTACTGAACGCCGGGCTGGACCTGAGGCGGGTAGGCGTGCGGTGGGGGCGGCTGCGGGTAGTGGACGTAGGTGTCGTTGCGCGACATGAACTCTTGCTTCTCGAGGATCTTGCTCTTTGGCGCACAGCACATCTGGCCGGACCGCTTACATTTGAAGAGGTTGGTCATCTCGGCGTTCTCTGTAAGTGGACACAAAGTTAGTGGTGAACGCAATTGACAAACCCAAGACGCTCACTGAAGCAGGTGAAGCTCAGCAGGCTGACGATGCAGGATCCGGGGCACTCCTCGCGTGGGTCGGGGCTGGGTGTGATTGGGACCACGTAAGGGGGAGCGGTCGGTGGGTGGGTTGGTGGTGGACCCTGTGGCGGCGGACCGCCTGGACGCTGCTTCGATGGTCCAGCTCTGAAAGGAAATACTTAGCGAATGCAAGGACTCTTATGTGCTTCGTCGTTACCTTGTGTTGTCGCAACAGATCGAGCCCTTCTTGCAGGTGGTGGTCTGGGGCATCAGGACGGATGGCCTTTCGCAGAAGGCCTCCATGATGTTCAGCATGCAGAAGCCCGGGCAGCTGGGAATCTGGTTGTGGTGCTGCTGCTGGTACTGCTGGTGCTGCTGTTGCGGCGGTGGTGGTCTTTGCTGGGAGTTGCTTCCGCCGCTGCCGCCTCCGGTCAGAGTGTTCTCCGCCAGGTTCAGGATCTGCGAGAACAACATGTCCGACACGGCGGACTGCAGCGAGGGTTGCTGTGCCTGCTGGGGCGGGGGTGCGGTCTTCAGTGGCGCCTTTGGCGGGGGCTTTGGTGGGGACTTCGGTGGGATCTTTGGAGCTGGAGCCGGGTGCTTGTGACTCGGAGTCGTCGAAGTGATTTTGGTTGCTGGCGCCTCCGAGTTGGTGGCGGTCACACAGCAGCTGCCTTCTCCTGGGCAGTATGCCTCCGAGTCGATCTCGTCGCAGAAAAGGGCGAACAGGCCGCTTGTGCATTCGCCGTCGCACGCTTTCTTGCTGTTGCCGTCGGACTCCTCGTCGTCGTCATCGGAGGCCTCCTCTTCTTCAGGGGACTCTGTGCTTGTGGTTGACTGGGGGACCTTCTTTAGCGCAGCCTTCTGCGGCTTGGAAGGCGAGTTGGTCTTGACTCGGGCTGGTTCCGGGGTGGTTGTCGCTGAAGCCTTCGTTGTCGTCGAACTCGTCGAGGTCGATGTCGCCGAGGTGGACGTGGCGGCTGACGAGGACGATGGCTTCGGGGGTTGACTGGGCTTCGCCGCTGTCGTGGTCTTGTTCAGCTTGTTGTTGCCAACGAGGTGCTCTGAAAAGGCGGTCTCTTGTAAAAGTTGATCTTAAGTGAGGGAGCTGCGGTTTTAATACTTGCTGGAATGTAGATATCCTTCGGGAGCTTCCCGTTCGGGAACTCGTCCAAGGACACGCAGCACTTGGTGCCAGTCTTGCAGAGACCCGACGTGGTTAGGTACGCCTCGCAATACTCTGCGATTCTGTCAGCAACACAGACGCCATGGCAGCTGTCCTCTGAAAAGGGAAGATTATAAGTTTGGCACGATAGCCACGAAACTCTGGCTCCGACTTACTTGAGGGATCAGTTTCAGCTTTTTCGTCGGCCTTGGCCGGTTTCTTTGTGGTCGCGGGCTTCTTTGTTGTAGTCGTTGTTGTCGTGACCCGCTTCTGTGTGGGCTTTGGCTTGGGTGTGGTCGTTGTTGTTGTCGTGGTGGTCGTTGTGGTTGTTGTCGTCGAGGCCGTCGTTGGCACTTTGGTCGTTGTGGTTGGCTTCGCCGTTGTTGAGGGAGCTTGATGGGCCAGACTCACATTCTTGCCCGCCGCGCTTTCTATGCAACATTTCATACTTGCCGATGGGCACGGCACATTGTCTAGCACCTCATAGCAGATGAGTGTGGCCAGTGTGTGGACACATACCCCAGGGCAGTCTTTTGTGTCGACGGTGCTGGTAATCGTGTCCAGGAGACCTGTAAGAGAAAATGTGGTTTGGAATGAGATGCACGGCTAGAGACAAGGCTAGAGACTGTGTAATCGGAGGACGATCTTGACGAAGTTGACTAGAGAATCCGGCCTGGCTGCTAAACTGCAGAAAACGGATCTAGTGCTCTTCAGCAAGCAATATAAAATCCCTGACTTAACCCAGAAAAATTCAAGACATTCAAAATTCATCAGGAATACAAATCGAGGACATTCAAGGATATGCCAGCCGGTATTTCTCAAATGTGAGTTAGTACACTTTTCAAAAGAGAAGCCGGTGCATGAATTGCCGGAGAGTGATATCACAATGGATCCAATCAGAATCTAAGTAGGCCACAATTGTCACAGTTTTTATCTATAACCTAAACTAACGCTGACTGCTCCGTCTAAAGCTGAATGACAGCGCAAAATTCGGTCTTATAGTGGAGCCGAAGTTAAGCTCACACTCAATATCCAGGAAAGTCTCAAAAATACCTCCATGGCCCTATACTGTTGTACCAAGGCTATACGGTGTAAATGAGGACTACAGCTCGACATGTTCCACTGGCGATTCATATCAGTAGTCAGACTCAAACTGCTGTCTGAAGTCGCGACTTGGTGGACTACGCTCGAAAGTAGAAAGATGTGACTGGCAAAGCCCTCATGGGTATTAGCCTCACTTAGTCCTTTAAGGTCCGTTGTGCTGTCACTAGTCAGCTCTTCCCACCACTTCGTTGACCTACTACACTCTTTATCACTTGGCTCTTTTGGTGTGTCTAATTATTAAGCCAGTTGGTGGATTTAATGAACTTGAGGATGTCCTTTATGTTGGTAGTTGCTGGATCCTCAAGACTATTGACTAAAGTCTCCGCAAGGACTGGGCAGGTTCCGAGGTAGTGTAACACTCCTGCTCGTCCATGCATCTTCTGCAGAAGTCGTTGTAGGTCGCGCCAAGTCTTCTGGCTTGGTTGCCAATTAGGCAGTGGCCAGTAATTACGCCAACTACCTTACTAATGTTTCTCCTGTCCGATTCTAGAAGAGCTTTAGTTTTTTGTGGATCTAGTGTAGGCCACATCGTTTCCGATCCAATTTCGTCCATCTACGATTTGTATTGATTCTGGTGTCTGCTATTAGCATTGTTTTTATCGCTCTCATTGGCGGCCAGTGGTAGACTCGCCCCCCTTCTTGCTAATTCGTCGACTCTTTCGTTGCCCGGAATACCCGGAATGCCCCTGTCCGCTATCTCCCTCGGAGTTGGACGGCAGAGTTTTTCCATCACAGAGTTGATCGATTGTGTTTCCAGAGCTTTTATGGCCGCCTGACTGTCTATGTAAATAACAATAGATCTCCCTCCTATCGGGGCCATTGATAGCCGGAGGGCTACTTCAGCCTGGAAACACTGCAGTGGTTCGGGAGCCGTATGGCTACTGGTAGCTGCGACGAACTGGTGTATACACCAGAACCTGTGCCTTCTTCCGACTTGGAGTTGCACACCTTTCCTTCATCCCACTCTATTCTCGAGGGGACCCCACTAACCGGGGACAGGCAATCTACCAAATGCGCTATCCAGTCCTTGAATGTACGGATTATCCCTACAGAAGCTCGTCCCTCTGAGCCGATGAGGCTGCACTGTTACTACAGTATGATCTGAAGTCTCGACTGCTGCTTTCGGTGTTGTTCTCCAGCACTCATAGATAATTCTAATGGACCACATACTCAAATTGTGTAACGAACAGTGATGTGAATCAGAGTTTCGGAGAGGCATCAAGAGAGAGATTCAATAAAAAAGAGTTCTTGAGAATTCCGTCTACCAGCGTGCGATGTGAACGAAACGAAGTCAAACTTGAAAATGAACCAAGAAAAAAATTATTTTTGCTCTAAAATTGTATCTAAAAGTCAACCTCACAGCCCTCGTTAGAGATCAGATATCGGAGCGTTAAGGACTACCAAACACACTCCTTAGCGTGCCACCGGTAGAACTATTTGGCAGCTAGTACGGCGATCAGACTAAGACTATAATAACTGTAAAGTATAACTGGAAAGACCTTCGGTCCTGTATAGCTCTATACTCATAGATGTTCTAAGAGAACATTTCATTCCTAGACTGGACTGGACTGGAGATCTTTGGATTTTTGTGAGCTGCGAAAGGAGATACTCTTTTCCAAGACCGTTCCGAAGACCAGAAAAACGTATGTCTGGATGTGTCTTGGTGGTTTAAGCCCCATATTTCCCCGAAAGCCCGTTTGCCCTTACAGAACGCCACATACACCCTCTTAATTCTTTTCTTCCAAATGCGTTACATTCGCATACTATTACTAATGAGTTTGGCAAGTTCCTAGGCTTCTATAACTATGAAGTAAGTATCTCTTTTCATTCGATTTTACCTCAATTTATAAGTCATATATCCGGCCTAAGCCTGTGTAAAATGCTCATACGTATCCGGAGCTCCCTTGACAGAGACTGAAGGAGAGTAATTATGCTTAAAGTGGTCGCTGTGTCGACTGTGGACCATTTCTGTTTCATCCCTCCACCCGCAGTACCTGTCACACTAGAATGAGTTATCAGTTGGCCTAAGTGTCTGCTTGCGGAGGTAAAATGTAAAATACACAGTTACCCCCTTCCTCTAAACCTTCAGTAGATGCACAGTATTTTCTTCGTCCTCCTCGACTCCGTGGCTTCTGCAGAAGTCATTCTAGGGAAGGCCTAATATAGAGGGTTGTTGGCTAGAACGCCAATAACAGTTCTGAGAGTTTGCCTACACACTCACAGTTATCGATATAGTTTCTGCCTAGAAGGTGCTGCAAAGATTCGATAAAGGAAAGGTTGAGTTGGGTGCTTGGATCCTTAGAATAGACCTGCATCTAGGTCGTCGCCCATCTTCGAGCCATATGTGAAGATTCGAGGGGACCATCCAGCGCCTTGTGTTCAGACTTTCAGTAGGATCCTGGAAAGCTGGTTGGGACACACCGGTGGTATGGATCTATATCCGCCTAATATGGTGGAGTCTCCAGATCGGAGTTCCTGTCACAAGTGCAGCCTGATTACCTTACTAGACTGTCTGCCTGTTCAGAGCTGCGGAGGGGACTGTCCTTAACGCTCCAATAATAGGTGTTTTGTTGCGTATGTACGCTTAAATTTCAATTTGCATGTAAAATACACTAAAAACAAATCCTATATCCGCTTAAGTTACTCTAATCTTATCTATCGCCGCTTATGAATATAAAAAATGCTTCCAATTATTATTTTCAGTGTGTTCATTCATTGTTTAGGTTGCTGTATGTGGTTTACATTTGTAGGTGTGGTTGATGTATTAGATCATTTTTAAATGTTTTTGCATCCAAGGGTATGCAACGTTTGGTATACCCAGCGTGTATCTGCTATACATTCGGTTTACGTCTCGTAATCGATTCTTTTCATTTGATGACAATTTTATTTTATAATTATTAAGTGTTTTTGCTTTAAAAGTGATGGTCACGCTACACAATCGCAAACCGAAGACTGTGCCCATTAACGCCCATATCAACACGATTCCACACCCAGACTCTCACAATTGTCATAAATATCGTCGGTGCTGCCAAGATTTTATGATGAATTATTAAGTGCCGCTTATAATTTAAGCGTATAAACCCTTGCAAAAAAACACAGCTAATGTTTACATGCACGTCACCCACTGCACCCTTTCAAGCGGTTTGCAGTTGATGTTACTTTCGAGCGAGCGAGGACTTCGAAACGGTAATCCCCTGGAGAATTGAGTGGGATGAAGGAAAGGTGTGCAACGCCAAGTCGGAAGAAGGCACAGGTTCTGGTGTGTACACCAGTTCGTCGCAGCTACCAGTAACCATACGGCTCCCGAACCACTGCAGTGTTTTCCAGGCAGAAGTAGCCCTCCGGCTATCAATGAGCCCGATAGACGGAAGATCTATTGTTATTTACATGGACAGTCGGGCGGCCATAAAGGCTCTGGAAACACCATCGCTCAACTCTGAGATGGTAAAACTCTGCCGTCCAACTCCGAGGGAGTTAGTGGACAGGGGCATTCCGGGTATTCCGGGCAACCAAAGAGTCGACGAATAAGCAAGAAGGTGGGCGAGTCTACCACTGGCCCCCAATGAGAGCGATAAAAACAATGCTTATAGCAGACACCATAATCAATACAAATCGTAGATGGGCGAAATTGGATCGGAAACGATGTGGCCTGCACTAGATCCACCAAAAACTAAAGCTCTTCTAGAATCGGACAGGAGAAGCATTAGTCAGGTAGTTGGCGTAATGATTGGCTACTGCCAAATTGGTAACCGAGCCAGGGGACTTGGCGCGACCTACAACGACTTCTGCAGAAGATGCATGGACGAGCAGGAGTGTTACACTACCTCGGAACCTGGCCAGTCCTTGCGGAGACAATAGTCAATAGTCTTGTGGATCTAGCAACTACCAGCATTAAGGACATCCTCAAGTTCATTAAAACCACCAACTGGCTTAATAATTAGACACACCAAAAGAGGTAAGTGATAAAGAGTGTAATAGGTCAACGAAGTGGCGGGAAGAGCCGACTAGTGACAGCACAACGGACCTTAAAGGACTTAGTGCGGCAAATACCCATGAGGTCTTTGCCAGTCACATCTACACAGTGGGGTCCCCGGTTCGAGCCCCAGGAAAAAACAAATTTAGGTTTTTGTCTGGTTTTCAAATCTAGTCCAGTCACCACTGGAGTCACTGGAGTGGTCCATCGAGGTAGTCGTCTGACTTTGGATATAACAATGGACCAATATGGTCTAAGTGTGCTGGTGGCCCGCCTACCTAACCTTACCAAGCAATTGCGATTGTAGCTTTTCTACGACTAACCGTGGTGTTTTTCCTTGACTCCCGTGCTCTCTTGAAGTCTGTGTTCAGTGAAGAGAGCCTTTGTTGGCTCCGACATCAGGAATACTCGAAGAGTGGTCTCACGTCGTTCGGCTTGTGATTGATATCGTGGACGGAGATCGCGTCTCGTTACAAATATTGAGCAACCTGACAGGGTGCTCCCCAGCCTTATAAGGCCACTAGCGCCAACATCTTACCAGCCTCAGAGCTTTAAACAGTAATAAGTCTTGATACTAGCCTAAGGCTTCATCGCTCAGGCTTAACAGCTAACTTATAATTTTAACAACGATATGGTAGCTTTTTTAAATAAATAAGTGTGGATACAAATTCAGAACCCTTTCATTCTGACAAGCTTCCTCAACCTACGTCAGGCAAAAGAATTTCCCTTCTCCCCAAGCTAGACCCGGTATTTGCGTAACGTCACTCTCGTCCGTCGAACTGACAGCATTCGACTGGAATTTAGCACAACAAATGTGTCATCGGCTCAAATTGGATGTTCGTCAAAAAATATACCCCGATACCTGTCACCAGCATTTAACCTGAATTTCTGTTACTTACCCGAAAGAAAGCTGCCGGCCAGTGAGTCTTCCTCGCCTCGCACAACTGTCGGCTGAGCGGTGAGTAGACACAGCACGATTATGCTAACTGTTACCAGTTCATTCATCTTCTTCTTCTTCTCAGTCTTCTCCGTCTGCTGTTGAATCGTTTTCTTATAACACGGCTCTGATCGGCCGCCTAATAAAGTGATTCGTCGTTCGCCTCGCCTCGCGTCTTCTATTTGGTTTTCTTGGTTTCTGGTAGTTCACTGAAACGCTCTCTCTTTCAATTTTCGCGCACTCAGCACTTCATTTCACTTTACACACACACACACACGCACACACAGTATGCCCTTCCGTGTTACCGAGTCGAAAATACCCCCGCGCCGCCGCCAATGCGATGCACATCCAGCCGAACCGATCTGGAAAAAAAGAAGAAATCAAATCAAATTAGTATCTGTTGATTGGAAATGCCACAAGAGGCGGAAAGAGGCGAAAAACTTTCGATTAATCGACGTCCGACGACGCGTGTACAATGTGTGACTTCACTTTTCCGGGCCGAAAATTAAATTTCTTTCTCTCGGCCATCCATCATTTTGGACCGCATTCCAAGAGCACTTGCAGGCGTACACACACACTCACGAGGAGAAGATCACAGAGTATACCTCTTGCCACACACAGAGTGTCAAGGTCGGTGACGTGAGATGGCGAGACGGCGATGGCGATGGCGAGGAGGCATAAGAGACGCACTGCGAAGAAAGTAAGTTAAGCAGATAAGCATCTTTCGGATGGAAGTGCTTGCGTCTGGTTTCACTTTGCGGACAAAATTTCCCTTACTGCCTGCCCATCGTCGTATCGTACCCTCTGTTCACACGCACGTGCTCCGGAATCTATTTCCGCGCAAAAACCCCACTCACCACTCAGAGAGACACTCTGATTGAAAAGTCATGGACGGTGCGTTTGGATTTACGCTTATTTTTGGTCGGCTTTGTTTGACTGTTTATCTGGGCTTAAGTTCGCCGACCTTGTTGTTCGAAATTACGGTCGAAAATACAGTTATTTGTTCCCGGACCGGTTCGCGTACAGCGTGTATTCGCGCGCGAGTGTGTGGACAAATCGCACGCAATTTTTTCACTCGCTCTGTCGCTACGAAACCTGATTAGCGTGTCTATCAATTGGAGTGGGTTTCGCAATTCTGAATGGCTCTCGAGAGCCGTGGAGTCGTCCGTCGAGAGCCGAGACCAAGAGTGTATTGGAATTTCATAATTAATATCCTTTTTTGTGGATGGGATTCATAAGTGGGTTACCGTTATGATGGTGACGGAATTCGTGGAAGATCTTCAGCGTGAGAAATTGTGGCCAGTTGACCGAGTTACGTGCCGTCGAGTGGATTCCAGCGAATTCTGGAAGCTTGAGGTGCTCGGTAGGCTTATGAATGGATATGCTGATGGTGTCTATGCGAGGAATTTGTTATTCAAGTGAGTGTGAGCTAACTGAATTTTGAAGAAGCTGAATGGTGGCATTGAACTAACAGCAGCGGTTCGGGTTTTGCATAAATGATATCGAACGTGTTTGTTTTTTTTTTCTTTTCTGAGAAGATGGAGCCTATGCGGCCGCAGATGAACGGTGAATCATGCGTGTCACGCAGAGGATGCTATTTTTGTGGAGCAAGGATGCACTGCGTAGATACAGCAGCGGACGGCATTCCACAGTTGTATGCACATTTAATTTACAAACCAAAACACCCTCCCAGTCCCGGCGATAAAAGTTAGCTACCAAATGGCTTTTTTATTAAAACGAAACTTGGTACATTGAATGCTTACATTCTGGATTAGACAAAAAGAAGAGAAAATAGAAGACATAGACACTCTGTATTTGTCTAGAGTTGGGCTAATTTGTGATTTTGCATTAACAGGTATAACTTGCGATTTCCTAATCGTTGTGATTTTATGTTGTGAACTCAAATTTTTTATATTAGGTGTATTTTTTGCAAGCGTATACACACTTACTTTTGAATTTGCATGTAAAATACACTAACAACAAATCCCATATCCGCATAAATTACCCGGGATATTTATTGGCGCCTGTGAAGTAAGCGCGGATAAAAACAATGCTTCCAACCATTATTTTCTCTGTGTTATCGGTAATTCATTCATTCATTGGGTTGATGTACATATTCATAATATTATGCGCCTAAAAGCATTTTTTTCATGTATTTTCGAACATTTGAAGGGTTGGTTGATGTACTTATTAATTTTGAAATGATATTGCATACAAAAGTATGCAATTTTTTGTATACCCAGCGGGTCTGGGCTATACATTATATTTATGTTTCGTTACTCGTAGTAGATTCGCAATCGATACTGAGAATCTGGATAGATCATTTCTGTAGACTGTTAAACGCCGAGGAAGACTCGAATATCGCTGTCAGGCAGAATGTTCCACTCAACGCAATTGACGATGAGCGACGAGAATTCCGTTCCCCCGACCTAGACGAAGTCAAGATAGCGATATCGAGACCAAAGTCGAATAAAGCTGCTCCCGCAGACGGACTGTCCGCTGAAATCTTTAAGGCAGCGGGAGATGAGCTGGTATGGTACATGCACCAACTCATCTGTAAGTTAGTCGAATGAAAGTATGCCCGACGAGTTGAATCTCAGTCCGTTTGCCCGATCCACAAGAAAGGAGAACCCTTCAACTGCGCCAACTACCGAGGGATAACTCTCCTTAACATCGCCTATAAGATCCTCTCTGCCGTTTTGTGTGAGCGCCTGACACCATTCGTCAACAACCTGGTAGGTCCTTATCAGTGCGGTTTAAGGCCAGGGAAGTCCACCATCGACCAAATATTCACATTCCGGCAGATCCTGGAAAAGACCAGAGAAATGCAAATCGACACACATTACCTTTTTGTCGATTTCACGGCCGCATATGACAGCGTGCATAGGGACGAGCAGAAAGCTGATCACAGCTGATTTCGCCCTAGTCCATCGACGAATTTGAGTGCCTTTTTGACGCATATTCATGAATTTTTGACGGTTATTCATGAAATAACGTAAATGCCGTCGTCTGGTTGGTCAATTTGGTTTAAGAACACGTTAAAAAAAACAGTTGCCAAACATTTTAAGGGGCAAGAGAGGTAGAAGTCGGGCATCTCTGTGATACTTCATTTCTGAGGGACGAGCTATACAACGCCATGTCTAGTTTTGGCATTCTTGCCAAACTCGTCAGGTTGTGCAGGATGACGATGGAGAATTCTCGCTGCTCCATCAAGGTCGGGAACGAACTCACCGAGACCTTCAATGTCAAAAATGGTTTTAGACAAGGCGAAGCGCTGTCATGTGACTTCTTTAACATCATCCTGGAGAAGATCGTGCAAGACTCACACGCCAACACTAGAGGCACGATCTTCCAGAAGTCCGTACAACTGCTAGCATACGCGGAAAACAATGACGTGATTGTTCGAACACAGCGAGCCGTCAATGAAGATTTGGCTGGTATTGAAGCGGAGGCGGCCAAGATGGGTTTAGCGGTGAACGAGGGCAAAACGAAGTATATGCTGTCATCGATAAAGGGGCAGGCAGCTATAACATCGAGATAGTCAAGGACTTCGTCTACCTTGGCGCGCAAGTAAACAGTACGAACAACACCAGTACCGAGATTAAACGCAGAATTACTCTCGCCAATCGCTGTTTCTATGGGCTCAAGAGGCAATTGAGTAGCAAAGCCATCTCTCGAAGGACCAAGCTGACTTTATACAAGACCTTGATCATCCCGGCGGAGGCATGGATAATCTTAAAAGCGGATGAGGAAGTCTTGGTATCTTCGAGAGAAAGGCTTTGCGTGCGATCTTTGGTCCTGTTTGCGTTGACAGTTTCTGGAGAAGAAGATTCAACCACTAACTGTACGGGCTGTACAGCAGCATGAGCCTAGTCAGGCTTCTACGGATTCAAAGCCTAAGATGGCTGGGCCATGTAGAGCGCATGGACAACACTGCTCCAGAGCAAAGAGTCTTCGACTCCGCACTAGTAGGACGACGCAATAGAGGACGCCCACGGAACCGATGGCGCACCAAGGAGGAGAAGGACGTCAATCAAATTGGTGTGCGCAGTTGGAAACAGCTGGCTAAAGATCGTGTCGGCTAGAGAGGCTTACTGGTTGAGGCCCAGGTCCACCCCGGACTGTAGCACCACCAGAGGAAGAAGAAGATAGGTTGTATACATTCTGGATTAGGATATTTGCAAAATAAAATAAAATAAAAAATATCGGCACGTTTCTATGCCAATACCATGTCTGGCAGCGTGACTCACTGATGGAAAAAAGCGTATACTATTGTACTCAATTCAGTATAATTTAATTTTATCAGTACGCAAGTACATCTTAGGTCGTCGCCGTGGCGTAGTGCGTAAGTGCGTCGACTCTACGCAGAGGGTACCAGGTTCGATACCCGAATTCACCACCTTTGATAATTCACGGCTCCACCTCCTTCGAGTCACTGACAATGCTCAAAGAGTATTCCTTCTTCTCTCTTCTTGAGTACAATTCATAGAGTGAAAAGTTGGTCGGTTGTACGTCTGTCGGTACGGAAGCCTCACTGTTCATCCTCCCGCCTTGAATCCGCCATAAATCTAGAGCCAGCTTCCACCTTAACCAAGCTCTCCCTTAACATAAACTCTACCGGGGAGAAAAAGATACATACTGCTCCTGTAGTTGGAGCAGTATATTCACCCCCCCTTTTTTTAAAAAAGGGACACAGTGAACCCCAGCTTACCAATCCCCAATCCTCCACCGTTGGACGTAAGAGCGACCATCGTAGAGCAAAACGTAGGATTCTTTAAGTTTGATCTAATACGATCTGATGCGATTCAACAGAGTGGTATTTTGACAGATGACTCAAAAAAAAGAAGAAAACAACTAAGATTCCAATTAGAATTCGTATGCTATCTCCTTCAAAGCGTAATAGACCGTCAAGGATGGAAATTAGCATTATTTCAGGCACGCACCCGTTGAGGCTGTCAAGCCGTTGCAGTCAGTGCATGCATAAGTGAGTTTGTTGACGTAATCTATCTAATCTCCGAAAATGAAATCTCACTAAACCTTGAGGATTGCCTTTGGAACTAAGAATCTATAACTCCGATCTATGTACAGTGATCCCCGCTTAATTGAACGAGAGAAGTGAGCTCGAATATTTCCCATATAAGCTATACACGTATTTTCACGGTTAATTGAATCTCGCATAGTTGATTTACCCGCTTAATTGATCTTACAATTTCGCACCAAACAAGCTAAATACATTCAAAGTGTTCGGTTAATTGATCAGCGCTGAACAAACAAGTATTACAACATACGAGCAAATTGTAGTAATCCGGGAGCACTGTTTTCACATTGAAGTTGACAAAGGGTGACAGCAAGCTTTAGCTTGTCATTGCCATTCGAACAGCGCGGTCCTTCTGACAAAACGAAGATGAGTGGCAACAAAAAATATACAAGTTTGCAAATAATAAACGACAAAGAAAAGAGCAAAACCAAGGCTAAATTGTGTGGAAAATCTGAATGGTGCCCTTCGTACGGTGAATATGGTTTTACGGGATGTGCAACAAATTGAACAAAAATCTCAAAGTTGTGAACTATCTCGCAAGCGGAAAAGGAACGGGTTGTACAAAGAGGTGGAACAAGCGCTTTTAACATAATTTGGTCAAATGAGATCTTCGGGAGCAGCTATTTCTACGAACATAGTTTGTTGCTTACATTCGTAACGATTCTATAAGATCGTTTAATTGGCCTACTGGCTCAATTAAGTGAATACTTTTAATTGTACTAGACTTAATTAAGCGAGTTTTCGTAACTTGAATACACGGATAATTGATCGCTAAAATCGGACAAAATGGACGGTTCAGTAAAGTGGGGAGGACTGTATTTAAATCCGACAAATCTTTGAAATCTGTCAAAAATATCTACGGTATTAAAATTCTGATCAAAAGATTCCTTTTCTTTTGTGTTTTCTTAATTTGTTTACGCGCAGAAAATAGACCAAGATCCGAAAGTCACCCAAATCCGCCGTGCAAAATAAATCCAAAGTCACTCGCTGGACACACCCAAATTCCAATCCCGCATTTTTTCGCTGAATCTCCCACTAGTCTTTTAGAGGAAACATACCATTGAATGAAAAGAATCAAACAAATATCCAACTCAACTGATTTCACACTTCAAGACGTTCCCTATCATCGAACGCCACAGCCGCGCCACGCCGCGTCGTTCCCATCGAGCGTTGCGGCTAACAAAAACCTGATTACGACATAACACATGAAATCGATTTGTATCAATAAACCATCATCAGCAGCCATCCCCAGCCCCTGCTGTGCTCTTCCTGATATTTGATAGTCATGAAAATCTTCAAGCATTACCCAGACCTAGAGTCGTAACT
The DNA here is from genome assembly GCA_964034865.1 of Eristalis intricaria. Classification (NCBI taxonomy): domain Eukaryota; kingdom Metazoa; phylum Arthropoda; class Insecta; order Diptera; family Syrphidae; genus Eristalis; species Eristalis intricaria. Next base: position 50,959,811 of record OZ035875.1, read on the forward strand.
TCTTTTGTTCGGCTACATGTTCCCAGCGCTAGTCGCTGGGTATCATCAAACTGAAACTGGTATTTTGTAGTTCTTCTCTCAACTAACGGTACACTCGAATCATAGTATTAGTAAATGACATAACGTCCAGCATAATAACACACACGGCACGGCACATCCGACCGAGACTCGGGTAACTGTTGCACGCTACCATTCCCAGATATGTATGTACGAACGAGGCATTGGTTCCGCGCATTTCAGGTTCTCCTCCCGTATCCAACGTCTTGGTGACAGACAGCAACCCGATCAACAGTACTGCGATACAAATGGTAGCCGCTTGGCTCGTCTTCCGTTTCACTTGAGTTCCACACGGTAGTGGAACCAGACCAAAACCAGAAAATGCCGTGTCTCTATGAGCGTGTGTTGAGGCAGTTGGCACACAGCGCTCCAACCTATTTGCTAAAACCCCACCACCGTCACCGTCACAGTCGCCGTGGAGCAGTCACCGAAATTGTGAAAGAAACTCCTCACAGCGTTCTAAGCGATGTAAGTATGTATCTAGGTTACGCGTTCCCAACTTGGTTCTGGGTTTTGTTTTGGAATTCGAATGGCCACCACGGACTGGCTCTTTTTCCAGATTGTGCTACTACCTGCGTTTGTGTGTGTGGTGTGACCACCGCCCGCTCCCCTTTCAGCAGCAGCAGCAGCAGCAAATGAATGCAACTAGTTGTCTGACAGTAGCCAATGACAGATGTATGTATACGGAGTGGAGAGTCTAATTAGTACTCCTATCTCCATCCCGTGACACGACGCGGCGTCGTCGGCGCGATTTAATTGAAGTACACACGGCAATCTGCCACGGAAAGAGAATGAGATTCCGTCACAGTGACGTCCTAATTTTAAGAGGTCGCACAGCGGCGGACGTTGAAGCGCGCCGAAGAAGACACATTTGGACGTGTGCTGGAAACGTTCGAAATGGTTGAGCGAAATTGCAGGGGCGTACTCGCGTGTGTTCGCTTGCTGTTGTTTATTCTTCGGGTTAGTGGGTCGGCAGTGGGTTCGTTGAACTCTCCGATTGGAGGGGGGGAGAGCTTGAGTGAGACTCTTTTCGTTTATTTTTTTTTTTGGGATGATGGGGCTTTTGGTTTGTTTTATTGGCGATAACTTCAGATTGACAGGTGACAGTTGACAGTTAAATTGTTTGTTTGGCACAGGAAACGGTTGTAACGGAAACTGGGCGTCTTGTGTGTTGAATGCCAAAATTACATTGCTTGCCATTGGAATGCCTACACGCGTGTTCTGCTTCCAGAGTGTTTGCCTCCAAGAAAACAGGTTCCGATAGAGAGAGAGAAGAGAGTCAGGACATTGCAAAGCAAGAACATTAATCACTCATTGGCTGTGGAACGAGGAATAGTTGACCCTGACCTTGGCAGCTAGACTTTCTAATTTCACTCGGTTTTGATTGACCACTTGAATGTGTACCAGCTTGCTTGGATATTCCAGTCTACTGCTGGAGATGGGAAGGAAAACAAGTACCTGCTGTACTTTCACCAGTGCCTCAGGGAGATGGGGATCAGTTTTAAAGAATTCGTTTCCTTCCACTTCCCTCCTGAATTGGCCAAAACCACGCCCTTTCAAAATTGACAGCGCAACTGCACACAACACTCCCCACTATTTGAGTGGAATGTAACGAATGCAAGTAGAATTCCGCGGCGTACGAATACACCATGCACCATGCCAATGGAAATGGACTTAAAAGCGAATTTTAATTTCACTTGAAATGAATTTCCATTCTCCGCACTTCGATCGAACTCGAAAATTTCGAATTCTTTTTCGAAATGTCAAGTGACATGTGTCACAGCATTCAAACACAGCACATGAGCTGCGAACAGTGAACCCGAATTTTCAGAAATAACCTTTTTCCAGCTAATATAAACAAGAAGCTATAATTATTGAGTTTTTCTTTTGTGGAGAAAAATCTCAACACAAGTTTGCCTGAATATAGCGACTGGATGGTGCAATTGGTTAAGTGCCTGACCTTGGTTAGCGGGGTCCCTGGTTCGAATCCCACTGAAAGCAAAGTTAATACGCTTTTATCTGGTTTTCAAATCTGGTCCGGTCACCATTTGCCGGTGGGATCCAATTAACGGCACTACCACTGGAGTGGTCAGTCAGTGGTAGTAGTCTGACTGTGGGTATCACAATGAACCATGGACATGGTCTAAGTGTGCTGGTGACTTCACTAGGAGCTCCTCCTACCTCCCTACCTATGTTGCCTGAATTTCCTAATTCTAATAATATGGATGGCGCCACAGCCCGTAGGTGAACATGGCCTAGCTTCTACAGCTTGTCGTTATAAACGATTTTAAATAGTGTTTCTGCGAATCAGTACTTCTATTTGCGAATTGTCAAACTCAGACCGCCATACACACAGAGAAAGATGGGATTCACAAATGCACGACCCAAAGGCCCAAACCAATAAAATCCGTTGTCATTTTAAGGCAAACTGTGGTGATTGTCCCTCTTTTTAAGAAGACGGATAAAAGAGACTGCTCTAACTACAGGGATATATCCCTCTTAAGTCTCCCCGGGAAAGTCTACGCTAAGGTTTTGGAAGCGCGTTCTAGAGCTATGGTCGAGTCAAGAATGGAGGATGAACAGTACGGCTTTCGCCCCGGCAGAAGTACAACCGATCAGCTTTTAACTCTGAGAATGCTACTTAAGAAGGCTTGGGAGTATGCCAAATCCATCTAAAGCGGTTTTGTAGATTTGGAAAAGGCATATGACCGAGTTCCTCGAGAGTGTTCTGCAGGAGTATGGGATAGCAGGTCCTCTTTTGAGGCCATTCAATCGGTAAACACAAACTCTACCAGCTGTGTTCTAGTTAACGGTGCTAAATCAACACCTTCCACCCTGTGGGCATTGGACTCTGCCAAGGGTGCGTCTTGTCACCTCTCCTTTTCATTCTTTATATGGACTGGATGTTACAGCGCAGTCGAGGCGACACTGGGAGAGTTGAAGGTAAGTCATCCTCTTTTTGCGGGTGACTTAGTTACCCTCACATCTTCCCAGACGGAACTCCAGCGCGCACTCGATAGGTTTGTGGCCGTATGTGCGGATTCTGGTATGAAGGTTAACGTGGACAAATCAGAGGTTATGGTGAAGGTTCAATGCACTCTCCACATTAGTTTAGTCCCATTGAAGTAGGTGGAAAAGTTCTAGTGTCTCGGGATCTTCTTCACGAGTGATGGGAGGAGTAATACTGAACTCAGTTTTGACACAACTTGGGAAGTCTGTAATCAGGAAGGCCGAGCTTAGTGTGAAACCCAAGTTAGAAGTTTTCAACTCAGTATTCTTTCCAACTGAGTGAGTCGCCGTGACGTAGTGGGTAAGTGCGTCGACTCCTACGCAGAGGGTCCCAGGTTCGATACCCGAATTTACCACCTATCCATAATTCACGGCTCCACGTCTTTCGAGTCACTGACAATGCCCAAAGAGATTCCTGTCTAGAAAAAGCTTCTTGTCTCTTTGCCGTTCGGAGGCGGCATTAAACTTTAGGTCCCTTCCACTCGTGAAAGAACAATAGCAAGCACAACACGAATGGTTGCTGAGAAGCTAGGCCCAGGTCCGAATCGGACTGTCGCGCCACCCATATTATTATTATTATTCCTTCCGACTCTCACCTAGGGTCATGAAATTTTGGGCAATGACCAAAAGAATAAGACCGCGAATACAAGCTGCTGAGATGAGAATTCTTCGTGCTGTCGTGGGAATTCCTCGCCGGGATAGGGTGAGAAACACGATAGTGCTCGAGGAACTCAACGTTGAGCAACTGCTTCTTCGAACGGAAAGAGCTTTTCTTCGCTGGTCACGTGGGACGAATTTTACCACCATCACGACTGCCGAGGCGGGCCTTGAATGCGATTCCATCAGGTAGGCGATCACTTGGCAGACCGAGGATGAGATGGTTGGACTAATCCTATAAGCTCGCCTGGTTACGCTTCGGCATAACCCATGATGAGTTAGAGTCGGTGGCGAAGGATCGAGTTGTTGGATATCTCTCGTGGGTGGCTTACCCCCGCGACCCCTTTAGTGGATTATGAGGGTCAGAAGATGATGATAATGCCATTTTAAGGGCCAATCATATGAGCCGTGAACTGCGGAATAACAAAAAGTTATACTTCTCAGTTTGCAAGAAGATGGAGACTGAATTATCGAGTTTTTTTCTATTGACTAAAATACTACCGACGACTAGTTTAATAATAATAATATGGGTGGCGCTACAGTCCGAGGCGGACCTGGGACTAGCTTCTCAGCAACCACTCGTGTTGTGCGTGTTATTGTTCTTTCACTAGTGGAAGGGACCTATAGTTCAATGCCGCCTCTGAACGGCGAAGTTGAGAAGCTTTTTCTAGACAGGAATACTCTTTGAGCACTGTCAGTGACTCGAAAGACATGGAGCTGTGAATTATGATAGGTGGTAAATTCGGGTATAGAACCTGGGACCCTCTGCGTAGGAGTCGACGCACTTACCCACTGACTAGTTTAAGTATCCTTATTACCGATTTTGAATTTTTTCTCTACGAATCAATCATTCTCTTTGCGAACTGTCAACCTGAGTTCGCAATACACAAGAGAAGCAAACGCGATCCACACATTCACGATGAAGTGTGTCTGCTTGAATTGTACCCACGGTGAATGAGAAGACTCCAGATGGCCGACTTCACAGCTGATTGCCCCCTAGTCCATCGACGAATTTGAGTGTCTTTTTTGACAGATATTCATGAATTTTTGAATTTTAAAATGTCCTCTGATTGGTTAATTTGGTTAAAGAACACGTTATAAAAAACTCTTGTGAAAAAAATTTAAAGGCGCAAGAGAGGTAGAAGTCGACCATCTCGGTAATACTTCATTTCTGCTCCATTTGAATGAAGTGTCAGAGCTTGCGAAGTTCGCGATTCGCAATGAGCTCATACGAAGGGCCCTTTGTTGTGATGTCGTCGTAGTCGGTTCTTGTGGATAGACGCAAAGCACACAATGAATTGTATGGGTCTAGCTCATAACCCTGGATGGTTAGCCTTATTAGCACAAATTTTATTTTCTGCGATTTCTCTCAAATTACTCATCGACAACAATATTAGGGAAACTGGGAGTCTAAAACATTCAATTCTCATGGCTAACATAGTTTAAAGAGAGGATGGGTTCAAAGATGGCCGTCGTTGAAAATATGAATATGTCGCCATCTAGGGTTAAACAATTCGCGACTTCTACTCGTGGCTATATGCGAACAAATCTGGAATTCCAAGGGAATTGAATGTCAGAGTGTGGGAAGCTCGGAGTTTGCAAGACGCAGTTTAGATGCACAATAATTTAAATTTCCTTAACCAACGGACCACACGGACATGACTGGATAATGTTTGAGAACTTTCTAAAAAAAAGGGGATAATATCGGCTCGTCTCAGAACTTCCAATGGAAGAATGCACTACTTGTAATTGTTGTGTACAGTCGGTGAATTTTGAACAATGAATGACCACCTTGCTTCGTCAGTTTGAGTTGGAAGTGGTAACGCGAGGCTAGTTGGAGCACCCACTGCCTGCAACAACGAAAAAAGCAGGGGATGTGGCGATGACAACAATGGCTTGGTAACATCTAGCGGACGAACACACATGCTCTATCTAAGAGAGTGCTCGAATCCGCACCTCCTGGTTCGCGAAGGGGAGGAGGACTGAACTACTGAAAGATAGGTTGGTCATTATGACTTAAAGTGGCATGCCTCAATGTGTAGTGGGCCTGTAAAGTGTAGCGATCAAGAGGAACAAAAGGATAGACCTAATTTCCAGAACAACATTCTTTGTTTTTTTTAGACACGAAACCCTGGTTTGACATTCCTTCTTTCAGTTCTTTTTCTTTCCTTGGATGTACCAAGGGATGACAAATGTTTCTTTCTAGCCTGTCTGAGGCTAGGTTCATTAGGGCATCGAGAAGACTGAACATCGCTCAAGCACGACTAGTGGGATACTCTGTTGTCATGGAGAACTATTTCCACCAGCCATGCTCGTATACCTGCACACAAGTGAAGAAGGACCTCAACCACTTTGGTGCGCGATTTGGAGGCAGCTGGCTAAAGATCGTGATGGCTGGAGAGCCTTGTTGTTTGAGGCCATTGTCCACCCAAAGAGAAAGAATGCTCGTCTACCCGCATATCACGACCAGAAATATGTAGTTTTTCTTACTAATTCATTACACACTCGCTTTTCACAGAAGAAACTTTCCCAAGCTACGAGTCGCAGATGAGTGAATTTACGCCAGTATTTTGGTGTAAGTTCCTATTGCATTGAAATAGCTACGCAAAGCAATCAATAAAATTACATTTGGTTACATTTCGGGGGTAATTCGAAATGCAGCGCAGCAATTTTCATTGCCGAACTTTCAATTGTCCGCCACAGCGTCGATCCGCCGAACATGCATTTTCACTTTGTCAGCCGGAATTCACAAGAAGTGAAACGCATCGAATGGACATTCGATTTGAATTAACAATCACATGCCTGGACCACACCAGTAGATGATACAATTTTGAAAGGCGGTTACGACACGCATCAGTTGCAATATTTCCAAAAACAAAGGCTTGGATTTAAATTAACATTTGCGTTGCTTCTTATTCATAACAAGTCGAAAATATGTCTCTAGTTGTAGGGTACGAAGTCGATTTAAGCAATTAAAAGAAATTGAGGCAACTTACCGGGTGACATTTTATTTAGATTTTATATAGACTTCTATAACATTTAAATAAGATAACCAGGCCGTAACCCCCCATTTTTTTAAAACGAGAACAGAGGAATATGGGTGTTACACGACTGTGCCAAGAACTTCTAGTAAAATGCAAATCCATATAAAAAATGACCCAATTCGGTCACACTGCAGGCATTTCCCAATTGTTGAACACATTTTGTTTCAAATTAGAAAACGAAAAGTTTGGGACGTCCAGTAGAAATATTATGCATTCTCTCTCAGGAAAATATGAATATTTTAGTGTTGTGAAAATAGAGAACTTGTGCAAGTCGAGTTTGCGCCATGCCGTGGAGTTTTGGGGGTGGTGCGTAGACTCCTGCGTCAGGGGTGGTGCCAGGTTCGACCCCTTAATTTACCACCTTTCGTAAATCACGATTCCACCTTTTTCGAGTCCCTGACAAACCTGAACGAGTATTCAAGCTTTGCAGGCATACAACTGTACGTCCCATCCACTCCTGCCAGAACAGTAGCACGCACAACACATGTGGCCCTGGTCTGCCTCGGACTGTCGCGCCAGAAGATGGTGTCATGCCATCATGTAACATCGTCTTATTTTCGCCTTTTTGAGAACGTTTTTTTGTCGAAATGATGAAGCTGGCGGTAGTGAATACCTTCAAAATGGAGCTTTGGCTTAAAATATACTGAATATCGGGGCCAAAGGCTTGTAGAGATGGGCCGCCAGCACATCACAACTGTCCCGCTACAAGATTGAACAAGCACACCAGAGATGATGGATGATGGAGATATCCAACTTCGGCCATTTTTACCCCTAGTCCAAAACGAAGATGTAGTGGTAATCCCTTGTATCACTTATGCTTCTACAACGACCGTCAATTCACCACAATATGGCGGCCGATTCGTGAATTTTGTGGGAAATAGCGGCAGATTCATGAATTAAGTGGGATAATTGCATGAATCTGCCCACGTCCATGTTCTACCATGAACTACCATAGGGCGGTGTTGAGTTTTCAGCACAGTATGGAGGATTACACGAACGAACGAAGCTTATGTTCATGAAGTCGATTCATTAAAACATTGAGCAAGTTACAATCTGAGATGCTACGACATAATCAATTAATGTACAACATAGTGTGCATTTTTGCATATGAATACAAATTAATTAAATTAATTAAAATCAAGAATACATTTACACGTTCAGTTAACCAATAATAAAAATATTATTAAAGCGTCAATCACAAATAGAAAGTTTTGACAACACTATGCATTAATAATAGTTGCAAGATCTTGCCATTGTTTGTATCAAATTGTTTAAATTGAATTCATGAGTTTTTCAGAATTCATGAATTAACACCCCTATTCTGGCAAACCTCAGTGATGTGTTTTAAGTCACAACTACCTCACAAGAGCATGGTGAGTCACAAATTGTGAGGTTTTCGTATTCTGAGCAAAACCTCACAGCTTGTGAGCATGACAAGAACCGTCAAAATTGTGATGTTCTCATGAGCACATCACAAGGAAAAATAGCAACAAAAGAACTGTCACACACAAGGAAAAATAAACAGATGTTGATTTTATTTTGGCGTTTAGCTCATCTGCGAATGCGGCCCAATAATTCTGCATCCTATTCGGGTCAGTTGGATCATTTTTGCCCAGAAGAAAATCGGGATTCATTTGCAAGAATGAATGTCCATTCGTTCCAACTGCTCCTAGGATGTACGCTGATATTTTCTTGTTCCTGCAAAATATTCATTATTTATAAATTCTTATGCATATTTCATTAATATACACAATATTACTTTGTTCGCTACGTTTTGCCATTATTTCGTAGATACGCTCAATAAGAAAAACAAGAGCGAATATAATAATTGTCAAAAAAAAACAATTTTTGACATGGCAACGAATTCACCTCACCATGGTGACTATTCTTGTGTGTTTTCTTGTGAGGTTTTCGCCAGTATACCAACTAGCTGAAACCTCACAAGGTAAGCACCATAATTTTCGCCTCACTGACATTCGTGCGTTGTGACCACATCACAACCAGAATAGGGGTGTAAGCGTATAAATCGGACTTCATTTTTTGAGTTAATTTGTCAGGTATGGTTTATGAATAGGCTGTGTACATACTTAAGAATTAATTTGAGGTCAAATAGTTTCAGTTAAATGGGCATTGCAATACATTTTGATTCACGAAAGTATAATTGAGCAAAAATTCGCTTTTTTTATTCACACGCTATTCTTTATTCAAAGTTAATGCGTCTAAGAATATGACTCAATTTCTGAACACCGCCCCTATGGTAGTTCATGGTAGAACATGGACGTGGCCAGATTCATGCAATTATCGCACTAAATTCATGAATCTGCCGCGATATCCCATAGAAATTCACGAATCGACCGCCATATTGTGGTGAATTGACGAGTGTTGCAAACTACTACATCTTCGTTGTGGATTAGGAGTAAAAATGGCAGAAGTTGGTTATCTCTATCATCCATTATCTCTGACCATGGTCCCATCAGTGCTTACGCATGGATCCAAAACTTGTACACTTAGTATCCCTTAGTGTCCCCACTTAATTTTTATGAAATTTTAGTAAATAGGTCCAAAAATCGTAGCACAGTAAATTGAAGTGATAAATGAAAATATTTCTTTTTAAAATTAGGTACAAAGCACATTTATGTATTGCATCGTCTTTTTTGTGGCATTTGACTTGTATCATCAATTGGATAAGTTTCAATTTAACACTTGCAGTGTCTTTTTGTCATTGAATTTGCCACCAGTAAATCGGTATTGGTTTACAGAAGACAATGGCTCAGACGTAGTTTTATTTTCCAAAAGTAAATCTTTAGAACCTCTTTAGATCCACAAGAAAGGCGACCTCTTCAACTGCGCCAACTACCGAGGGATAACTCTCCTTAACATCGCCTATAAGATCCTCTCTGCCGTTTTGTGTGAGCGCCTGAAACCATTCGACAACAACCTGATAAGTCCATATCAGTGCGGATTCAGGCCAGGGAAGTCCAGCATCGACCAGATTTTCACACTACGGCAGATCCTGGAAAAGACACAAGAGATGCAGATCGACACCCGCCACCTATTCGTCGATTTCAAGGCCGCATATGACGTAATATTCATTTCTGCTGGCCCCTATGCACGCTAGGGGCGAGCAGAATTGAAGTATTTCAGAGATAGCCGACTTCACAGCTGATTGCTCCCTAGTCCATCGACGAATTTGAGTGCCTTTTTCACGGATATTCATGAATTTTTGATGGTTATTCATGAAATAACGTAAATGCCGTCGTCGGGTTGGTCAATTTGGTTTAAGAGCACGTTATAAAAAACAGTTGTCAAAAATTGTAAGGGGCAAGAGAGGTAGAAACCGGCATCTCTGTGATACTTCATTTCTGAGGGACGAGCTATACAACTCCATGTCTAGTTTTGACATTTCTGCCAAACTCGTCAGGTTGTGCGGGATGACGATGGAGTATTCTCGCTGCTCCATCAAGGTCGGTAACGAACTCGCCGGGACCTTAAATGTTAAAAAAGGTTTTAGACAAGGCGATGCGCTGTCATGTGACTTCTTTAACATCATCCTGGAGAAGATCGTGCAAGACTCACACGCCAACACTAGAGGAACGATCTTCCAAAAGTCCGTACAACTGCTAGCATACGCGGAAAACATTGACGTGATTGTTCGAACACAGCGAGCCGTCAATGAAGAGTTTGCTGGTATTGAAGCGGAGGCGGCCAAGATGGGTTTAGCGGTGAACGAGGGCAAAACGAAGTATATGCTGTCATGGAGAAAGAACGCACAACATCGACGACTTGGCCAAACGTCACAATGGGCAGCTATAACATCGAGATAGTCAAAGACTTCGTCTACTTCGGCGCGCAAGTAAACAGTACGAACAACACCAGTACCGAGATTAAACGCAAAATTACTCTTGCCAATCGCTGTTTCTATGGGCTCAAGAGGCAATTGAGTAGTAGAGCCATCTCTCGAAGGACCAAGCTGACTTTATACAAGACCTTGATCATCCCGGCGGAGGCATGGATAATCTTAAAAGCGGATGAGGAAGTCTTGGTATCTTCGAGAGAAAAGCTTTACGTGCGATCTTTGGTCCTGTTTGCGTTGACAGTTTCTGGAGAAGAAGATTCAACCACGTACTGTACGGGCTGTACAGCGACATGAGCCTAGCCAGGCGTCTTCGGATCCAATGCCTAAGATGGCCAGGCCATGTAGAGCGTATAGACAACTCAGCTCCGGCCCGGAGAGTCTTCGACTCCGAACCAGTGGGACAACGCAACAGAGGACGCCCACGTTTAAGGTGGCGCACCCTGGTGGAGAAGGACCTCAATCGACTTGGCGTGTGCAGTCGGAGACAGCTGGCTAAAGTTCGTGCTGGCTGGAGAAGCTTAGGTCTAAGACGAAATAGGTTGGGTTGGGTAGCAGGCTGCTACTGCATTTACCAGCACACTGAGACCATGTTGCTCCATTGTGATACCTCTAGTCAGGCTACCACTGATTGACTACTCCAGTGATAGTGCCATTAATTTGATCCCTCCGGCAAATGGTGACTGGATCAGATTTGAAAACCAGATAAAAGCGTATTAACTTTGCTTTCACTGGGATTCGAACAGGGGTCCGTGCTAACCAAGGGCAGGCACTCTACCTACTGCGCCATCCAGTCGTCTTACGACGGAATAACAAATAAATTAATCCACCCAACCCGGTGGTTGTTGTTACTAAAATAATTGCAGATGCGTTAGAGCTTTTTACTTTTGTCTTCACTTTAAAGAAGAAGGAAGTAGTGGCGCAATGGAACGAACCCATTGTTCCAGTAACCTGCCTATAGCTGAAAGTAGTCAAATAATTCAAACTCCTTAAACTCTGCCTGTCGCTTTGAACTATGTATGTGCAAGAAAACAATAAATTTTCCTTCCAGATGGAATTTCCTATGCCGCCGCTGATGCACATCCTAGATTAAATAAATTAGGAACAAGCCGTTGAAGTTCTGATCGCAGCCTATTTCATTCTCCTCGCAAGACATATGCAGTATCCATGGATAATCCACTGAAGTTAGTAAGCGGAATTGGGTTCAGATCCACACATTCCTTAACATCTTTGGAGCTTGAACTGGCAGAGCAGTTATCCAGTTCGAACAAACCAAATAAGATGGCTTTAACTCTAGTAAATTTAAAATATCTGGCTATACGATAACGAGACACTTTTTGGCGGATGTATCTGTCGTTTTATCCAAGATGAAAGACAATTTCAGTCAGTCGATATTTGTGATTCTGCAGTTGGTTTAAGTAAAACTCGAGTTTAAAGCCGTTTGTTACTAAGGGCCATTGAATTTCTTTGATTTCAGATTTGTTTCTCAAATCGTAGCGTTTTGGAAGTTTTCGTAGTGACGTAGTCAAAATGTCAAAAAGTGGAAAAAGTGAAGTGAAACACTTGAATTGTAGTGTCAGTGGGGACACTGCTTAGTTTAGAGAAAACTTTTACGGAGAATTGATGGCTCTGTATGGGAAAAAGGACGATTCCGAAGACGCTACAATCAAGAGCTGTAGGCGATCTAACTCGAAGCTGCTATTGTGACAAAAATTAGGCTCGATAGACTTTGGTGGGCAGGACACATAGCTCGCATCAGGGAAGAGGAACCAGATGGGAAATATCTTTGTAGACCTTTTTATGGCAGACGACAGCGGCGTGGCTGGACATGTACGCTGAAATGGCGTTGACCAGGACGCCCGAAGCCTTGGGTGCGTTGCTGGATCGCGATCGAGATAGGTGGAGAGCATTCCGGCTGCCACGCCGATGCTGATAATGTAGCATAAAAGCACATCCAACGCCTCTGTCTTGGACAGATCGCCACAGAAGATAGGTATTTGTTTGACGTAGGCAATGTTTGAAATCATGCAGCTGAACTGAAATGAACATCTCTTGCTAAGCGCTGCTTCTTTGGGCTTAGAAAACAATTAATAAACAAAGTCCTCTCTAGAACAACCAAAGTGGCACTTGATCGTCCCAGTATCTGGTGCAGAGGAATGGACTTTGTCAAAAGCGGATGAGGTTGCTCCTGCTTGGAGACGTTTGCTGAGGCCCAGGTTCACCCTGGAGTGTAGCTCATCCTTAAGGAACTGCACTCAGTCACATAAATCAGTTCCATCAAAACGAAGTCACTGTTGTCTCTCAAAAGTCGACAAGCAGAAGGCCTCGTACAGAGAGCCCTCTAAATTCAAAGTTTGTGAAAAAATGATTTAACAAAAAAAAAAACCAGCAAAGGATCCATCTAGACATCTCCAGGCGCATGGGTGAAGAGAAAAACGAAAACCCCTCACTGCTGATCACTCACGACCACGATCACGATCGTCATGATTTCATTTATCGACTGCTTGTGACCATCAGGGACCAGAGTCAGCCCCCGTTCGATTGTGGGTCATTCACGCCCCCTTTCGGTGCAGCTCCGCTGCTGTGCCGTCATACATGCCTCAAACGAAAGCAAACTGAGTTTTCTAAATCGTGCAGATCCCCAAGTCCACGACAAAGCGAAAACACCATTCAGAAAATCAAATAGAAAAAAAAAACCATCTACACTTCAAGAATGCAAAGATATTTTTTTCAGCGAAAGTTCCTCTCATTATAGTCGATGCGTGTGTTATTCTTCAAAAAAAAAAAAAAATTCTTCGGCCACTTCACAGATTCATTTTCGAATACGTCTTCGTTTCGTTTTTCATGCGCATGATCGATGGAAAACGATTCGTTTCACCAACAGATACTCTCTCAATTAGATAATTGATACCTGTGTGTCGGTGTTGTTTCCCCCGAAAAAAAAGAAGAAAAAAAAAAATAAATGTTGAAGAAAAGAAAAACCCAAAAGAAAGAAGTTTTGCTCTTCGATTACTTTCTTTACGCGGCCCAGGGCGCATGCGTGCACATTCGGAATATCTGCGGAATCCCAAGTGTTTCTTCCGGAAAAGTGTGTCATGTCACATATGCATATACGAACGAACGGATTTACGCTACATAAAGGAAAACGGGAACATACTCTGTTTCTTTTTTGAATTCCACACAAGAGCAGCAACAGTCGCAAGTGAAGTTCTTTAAATTCCACCCGCACTCGCACTCGCACGGATTTATTTGAACACGTCGTCGTCGCAGCACAACGTACTTAGTATCTAGTATACGTAGTATCTGTCTACATGCGCGAATGTTAAGTACACAATCATACACACACACACTTGGTTATATGCCCTCTAACGGTAAATTCTTCTTTGATTCTCTTTAACCGTGAAACAGCTTAGTATCTGATGGATACTTCCTCGTCTTCTCGTCACTACAAACACAAACCACAAACAACTAATTAGACAGTTTACTTTTTATCTGAAAGATGTTCAAATCAAACGACTCACTATATCGAAAACACTAAAAGAAAACAACAAACGAAAAGTCATTAATCCGCGAGGTTTGAGTGGAAAAAGTTTGCGAACAACTCGAAAGTTCAAGACGTACTGAGGTCTCGTTCGGCGAACGATATCTGAGGAAGGTGTCTTCGGCTTCTTCTTTTCGTCGTGGCATGAGGAGCAACAAGTGGAAGATGCAAGAAGAAAAAGAACAACAGCCCGACGACGACGACGATGACCAAATCAAACAAACACCATCTCTCTCATACCATCCATCCGTCCGTCCGTCCGTCTGTCTGTCCGTGCCTGTGTTTGAGTGTGTGCGTGTTTGCATAAGTGGAAAGAAGAAAGCGCAGAGGATGAGTGGAAGAACCATCGGTAGGTAGGTGTACCGATCACGGCGACCGTACCGAGGGACACACAAGAATGATGTGTGGCGTCGCGGCAAAGATACACACGCCAACACACACACACACACACAGGCGCATTTGCAATTCGAATACCTGACACGATGGACTGGACTTTGAAATGTGTACTTACCTGCGAACGGCGGTCACCTGTCGGTGTAATCGATTGCATTGGACTTTGGTGTGGTGTGGTGTGCTGCGCTGCGCCCAGAATCACTGGAATCAGATATGCAAAAATTTAATTCAAACAGATCCAAGCAGCATGGGAGGATGGGAGGATACCAATCTATTTGGTGTTTACGATACCGCGCCCGTGTGTGTGTGTGAATTGAGTGTCTAATTGCGTTTTAATGTGGACATTTGGTTCTGGAAAGTGTAGTGCTCATTAAGCGCACCTTTCGGTTGGGATTTTTGCATGAATTAACTCATTGACGTGACGTGCGAGGCGAAAGGCTTCGAGGGGAAGGAGAAAAAGAGGTACGCCTTGGGAAACATTTGAAGTGCCGCTCTTTGAGATGGAATATCATATTTCAGCGAATTTTGTTTTTTACAAGGTCAAGCCTGATGCGATAAAAAAGGATACCAAACCTCGAGTCCTCCGAGAGATCTCTAATGACACGGCTATAAATTCAAGGTAGTCAGTGACTTGGTCTACCTCGGGTCCACGGCAACGGTGAGATGCGAGATCAGCACAAAGATCAAGTGAAGAATTAGGAGTCACAGTAAACTTAAGCATTTTTCAGAAACGAATGACGAGTAGACGGAGGTATCGTCGAAATTGCCCATAATTGCTTCTGGGAACTCACGCAAAACTGATGCCGGCATAAGCAGTCATTTTCATGTGTAGATAGCCATACGATTGCGAAAGTAAGCATGAGAATTTTAACGAAACTTAACGACACTTAAAAAAACTTAACGACACTCAGTGAAATCCGATGCCGACATAAACAGTCATTTTCATGTGTAGAGAGCGATACGATTGTGAAAGTAAGCGATAGTAAGCGAAAGTAAACGAAACTTTACGACATTTAGCTAAACTTAACGACACTTAACGAAAACTGATGTCAACATAAACAGCCATTTTCGTATGTCGAGAGCGATACGATTGTGAAAGTAAGCAAAAGCATGAGAATTTTAACGAAACTTAACGACACTTAACAAAACTTAACGACACCTAACAAAACTTAACGACACTCAGCGAAAACTGATGCCGACGTAAACAGTCATTTTGGTATATAGAGAGCGATACGATTGAGAAAGTAAGCGATAGTAAGCGAAAGAAAACGAAACTTTACGACATTTAGCTAAACTTAACGACACTTAACGAAAACTGATGGCAACATAAACAGTAATTTTCATGTGTAGATAGCCATACGATTACGAAAGTAAGCAAAAGCATGAGCATTTTAACGAAACTTAACGACACTTAAAAAAACTTAACGACACTCAGAGAAATCCGATGCCGACATAAACAGTCATTTTCATGTGTAGAGAGCAATACGATTGTGAAAGTAAGCGATAGTAAGCGAAAGTAAACGAAACTTTACGACATTTAGCTAAACTTAACGACACTTAACGAAAACTGATGGCAACATAAACAGCCATTTTCGTATGTCGAGAGCGATACGATTGTGAAAGTAAGTAAAAGCATGAGAATTTTAACGAAACTTAACGACACTTAACAAAACTTAACGACACTTAACAAAACTTAATGACACTCAGCGAAAACTGATGCCGACGTAAACAGTCATTTTCGTATGTAGAGAGCGATACGATTGTGAAAGTAAGCGATAGTAAGCGAAAGTAAACGAAACTTTAAGACATTTAGCTAAACTTAACGACACTTAACGAAAACTGATGGCAACATAAACAGCCATTTTCGTATGTAGAGAGCGATACGATTAGTAAGCAAAAGCATGAGAATTTTAACGAAACTTAACGACACTTAACAAAACTTAACGACACTTAGCGAAAACTGATGCCAACGTAAACAGTAATTTTCGTATGTAGACAGCTATACGATTGTGAAAGTAAGCGATAATAAGCGAAAGTGAACGAAACTTAATGAAACTTAACGAAACTTAACAACACTTAGCGAAAACTGATGACGACATAAGCAATAATTTTCGTATGCAGAGAGCTATACGATTGTGAAAGTAAGCGAAAGTAAAAGAAATTCAACGAAACTTAACGAAACTAAACAAAACTCCATTTAATGTCTCCCATGATAGAGCGTTTGTAATTGAAAGTTTGTTTGCTGCTAATTTGCTCCAATTAAATACTTTTGCAACGCTAGTGGGAATGTATTAGACTTAGCGTTTATAAGTGAAGAGCTAGAGGCTCCTTGAGCCGTGCCGATGCTACTCCGTTTGGTTTACTAAAAGCTTATCTAGCTTGAAGAATGATTAAAGTCTCTAAACTAAGCAAAGTTGATTTCACAAGTCGTTATAGTGTGTAATAATTAACTTACGAAGAGAATAAGATTTTCTGAAAACCTGTTAATTGGAAAATTAAGAGTAGTCCTAAAACCCTTTGGTCTTTTATCAATACAAAGCGAAAATCCATTGGGTTACCATCATTAATGTCATATGAAGGAATTGTTAGGGATGACTTAAATAAAATATGTGACATGCTTGCTTCATTTTTCGAATCGAATTTTGTAAATGAGGTTGTTGATTGTAATTCATTCTCTGCCTTTGAACCAATCACTAATATCGGATGTCGGAAGGTGAAATACTCACTGAATTGTCGTCACTAGAGTGGAGTAGTAATAGTGCTCCCGACAACATTCCGCCATTGTTTGTTAAAGCCTAGTCTACCCACTCAAGACAGTATTTAATAAGTCTATTAAGACGGGGAAATTTCTCGATTGCTGGAAAGCATTCTTAATTTACTCCAATTCATAAGTCTGAGTGAAAAAGAATCATTGAAAACTATAGACCAGCTAAATTGCAACTGATTCCAAAAAAAAAAATTAAACTGTTATTAAGAAGAGGCTTTATACAGTAGTGCGCAAACATATTTCTCAACAGTAACATGGTTTTATAAGCGGTAGGTGTACTACTACCAACTTAGTTGTCCTCAATAATTATTGTCTTCGCAATATTGAAAACCATTTACAAGTCGACTGTGCTTACACGGATTTTTCGAAAGCCTTCGACGGTGTCCACCATCAGGTTCTCTTAAAAAAACTTAATGCTCGGATTTCATTCCAATATTTTAAGCTCGATTAAAGGGTTTCTGGAGAACCGTAGACAGTATGTCAAGATTGGCTCTCTCTAGAGAGATGCATATTTCTCTCTCATATTCCTTCTGTTCATCAATGATCTGTCGTCGTTTATATCGACATCCAACTGTTTTTATATGCGGACGACTTAAAAATGTACAACTCCGTTAGCTCTGTTGATGACGCCATAACTTTCCGGTATATTCTTTAATTTGCGATCGTATCCAAGCGTGATTATGGCTGTGCACTTACTCTTGACAATCGCTGTGTCCCATTGTGAAACTTACAAGTCACCAGAAGTCCGCTTAACCGCTATGGCACGCGGATGACATCAAACGTAGCGAAGCGCTTGCTAGCACTGAGACGGAGGCTTCTAGAACGAATCTGGCCGAAAGGAAGGGTAGAACGAAGTCTTCAAGAAAGAAAAAGTCCTACAAAAACCCGTCACAATGGACAGCTGTAACTTCGAACTAGTCAGGCACTTCGTCAACATCTTCAGGAAACCCAAATTGTACAAATTGTATATTTGGCAGATGTTGAACTCGTTGCTGGACTTCTCTGGTACGTCCTGTTTCCAGCACAACCTTTAGATGTGATTCCACCAAGCCCATGTTGCACTGTCTGAGTACTCTTGGTGTGTAGAGTTTGCGTCGATCGAAAAGGGCGTACGCAGATTGGCACAACATCTTCTCAATCGTCAGTTGTAGTCAATCGTCAGTCCTAGATACTTATACGTTGACCCATAAGCAATATTGCCGGTACAGTCATCATCACCATCTGATATTCCATCACAGCCATGACTGTGCAAACAATCTGCTCTGTGCATTTCTATCTCAAGTCTCGTTCTGGGAATATGCGACGGGCGTATGTGCATTACCTTTGTCTTAAGTGCTGACGAATAGCCCATGGGCCTGACACCTAGCTGCGATTCTATTAAGATCTAATTGCATAAGTTTCGACGCTTCGTCAACTGACTGCGATCGCTGTATCGGACCATAACGCATAACCCGTACTATACTTTACCACAGACAGTAGATCATTGACGTATATAATAAACCGAAGCGAACCTAGTTTTCAGCCTTGTGGAACACCACAATCGAGTTTTTCTTCATTGCTTACGTTATCGCCAAATTTGCCCTGGGATCTGTTACTTAGGTAGCTTGCAAACTGTGCTTGGATGGGACCCCGCACACCAATCTTGTTCACCTGCCTCAAGATTTGTCTGTGGCTTAGAGGAACCAAGCTGGCTTTTCATAAGACATTGACTATCCCAATCCTGGTCAACGGCACCGGAGCACGAACATTTTTGAGATAGGATGAAGAATTGATTCCAAAGACTGTGCCACTGGGTAGTCGACGCACAGACCACTTGCCTTTGGCAGGAAGAGTCCTCGTGAGACAACGTAGTGAAGAACGTCGGAACTACGGGTCCACGTGGGTTCGGCTTAAAAAAAAAGAACGTTCTTCGAGTGTTGATTGATAAAAACTGATTTATTTAATCGCCTGACTGCAGACTTCATGTACTTTATTTGGGCGGACGACTCCCAGACGCTGACATTGCAATTCAAGCAGTCGCCCATGCAATTACAAAGCTAAGTCAAAGAAAAGAACATGTAGTATGGTGTGTGGTATCCAGCGACGGCGTTATAGAAGCTGACGATGCAGTTGATTGTCGCTGGCATGTGCTTGATGATCAGAGGGCGACGGGGGCACTGCCGACCTGCATTGCTGGTGCACGAGCAAGCAGGTGTCTTAAGAAAGGTGGTCGTCATTTGCGTGTGGACTGTTGAAAGACTAAGAGCACACGAGGCAAATTCTGTCGACCAAGCATAATTGCTAACCAGACCCACGAGGTAATACCCAACGGCAGTTCCGAGGGGAGAATGTTAAAAAATTTCATATTCTCGTAGGCATATTCCCGAAATCGAGTACTCGGGCTTGAGACTCGTGCATGCTGATAGCCCGGGTGCAGGTACATATCTTCAGAAGAGTGCCACATCCTTGGGCGTGATCAAAAGAACAAAACCTGAATGGAATATCCGCTGAGGATGATTGCACCTTGAAGACAGTCTGACGTCGGTTGAGCCATTGTGATCAGTCTTCCTAAGCTCCAAGCTTGTAGACAGCTGTCTTTGGTGGATGAAAAGAGATGGCATGGCAGATCAATATTTGCCTTTGCTGATTGTGTCATTTCAGAAAATTATCACTCTTGGGAGACCAAGACCACGGAGACTAAGTGATACTTTTAATATAAAACAAATCTCTATACATTAAGTTGTGACAAAACTTTTGAATTTGCACAGTTTAACAATCAACAATACTTGCAAGAAACACATTTCATTAACAAAATTTCAAATTATGCG
Source organism: Eristalis intricaria (assembly GCA_964034865.1). Classification (NCBI taxonomy): domain Eukaryota; kingdom Metazoa; phylum Arthropoda; class Insecta; order Diptera; family Syrphidae; genus Eristalis; species Eristalis intricaria. The sequence goes on from OZ035875.1 coordinate 50,979,939, forward strand.
TACAAATATTACATTAAATATATATAACAAGAAAGAGATAGATATAGGATATGGAAATATAGAAAGTTTTTAGCAGAAATGAAGTATAACAGAGATGCCCGACTTCTCGCCTTCAGATATTTGACAACTGTTTTTTATAACGTGTTCATAAACCAAATTGACCAATCAGAGGACGGCATTTACGTTATTTCGTGAATAACTGTCAAAAATTCATGAATATCTGTCAAAAAAGTACTCAACTTCGTCGATGGACTAGGGGGCAATCAGCTGTGAAGTCGGCTATCTCTGTTATACTTCAGTTCTGGTTTTTAGTAAGATAAAAGTCAATTTCATAGTTAAGGTCATGTACATATTTAGTCCTGCAACTACAGAAGTCAGTTAATTCATGTTTAAAACGATTCTCACTGTTAAGATGTTTTATTCTAGAAGGTAGTTGTTTAAAAACTGGCGGTTGCTGACCAAGTATTTATGCATAGGTGGGATTAGATTGTACGTTCTTTGAGATCTCACAAATTTCAGCTTTAAATACAAGTCTTCTGGTGTTTTGCTTTTTATTATTTTAAACAAAGCAAGTACAGTGCGAACCTTCAAGAACACATTTAATGGACAGCCAATGATTTGCTTCACATAGGAAGAGACGTGATCGTATCGTCGTAGATTGAAAACATACCTGGTACAATTGTTAAGTGCTACATTTAATTTTCTATTCCAATCATAGTTCAGATCAGAGATAATGGATGATAGAGATATCCAACTTGGGCCATTTTTTCCCCTAGCCCACAACGAAGATGTAGTGGTAATCCCTCGTATTTCACTTATACATTTACAACGCTCGTCAATTCACCACACTATGGCGGCCGATTCGTGAATTTTGTGGGAAAAAGTGGCAGATTCATGAATTTAGTGGGAATCCATGTACTTTCCATGTAACGTACATGGGTATGTTGTTCGGAGGGTGTTCAAAAGTTGACTAGTATTTTTAAGGGAATTTTCTTACATTGTTATATGGACTTTTGTGAATAACAATGTATTGCAATGTCCATTTAACTGGAACTATTTGACCTTAAATTAATTCTTAAGTGTATGTATATAGCCTATTCATAAACCATACCTGACAAATTAACTCAAAAAATGAAGCCCGCTTTGTACGCTTAAATCATGAATTCTGAAAAACTCATAAATTCAATTTAAACAATTTGATAAGAACAATGGCAATATATTGCAACTTTTACTAATGCTAAAAAATGGTTGTCAAAACATCTTATTTGTGATTCACGCTTCAATAATATTTTTATTATTGGTTAACTGAACGTGTGAATGTATTATTAATTTTTATTCATATGAAAAAATGCACACTATGTAGTGCATTCATTAATTATGTCCAAGTATTTCAGATTGTAAATTGCTCAAAGTCTTAATGTATCGACTTCATGAACATAAGCTTTGTTCGTTCGTTTACCCCTCCATACTGTGTTGAAAATTGAACACCAAAATTTGAAAAAACGTTCAAATAACGAGCGAATTTTCAAATAAGAACTCTAATTCACCCCAATACTAAGGTGGGGAATGGTATCAGCTGTTCCACAGCTGTTCTCGAGAGCTCACACGTATTCACAGACAGGGGATAAAAAGCGTATAAAAAACGCTGTCAGATGAAATCAAGGGGCAAGGGAGGTAGAAGTTGAATATCTCTATTATAGGTTATCTCTGGTTCAGATTCGAAAAGAGTTCACATCCATACAAAACACTGGGTAAAACATATGCCTTTACTAATTTTCCGTAACTTTCGTAAATAGAAATTGTTTGGTCGGACTTAAACCACGAGGAAGACTATATATTTTGGATACAATGTGGTTTATCTGGGTGTTCCAATTTAAACCTTCATTATATAAAACGCCCATATCTTTAAACTTTTATACGGGAGCGATGACAGTGTTATTGATTATTTTTTTTTTTTTTTATAATTTGCGCGTGCTCAAGGCATTGCCAATACCCTTATGTGTCCGGGGTCAAGACACAGCACGGGCCGAAGGTATAGAGGGAGAAAGGGAGAGGAGGTACCTGTGCACATTGGTCTTAAATATCTGCGGGTTGTAGTCTGTGGGAACTATTAGCTTGGGGAGAACATTCCACATTCGTGCAGTGCGGCTGAAGAACGAGTCTCTGAATTTAAGTGTGCGTCCGAAAGTAGGCTTAAGGGTATACTGATGGGCATTCCTGGAGAGACGAGTATTGCGGGTGAATTCAAGGAGAGGAGGAATGCAGTTGGCTAGCTCACTTGAGCATCGCTTAAAAACACGGACAAAGAAGAGACGGTACGTCGATGTTCGAGCGAGTCTAATGACTCTCCGATATTTTTGTCTCCTATAAGTTTTATCGCTCGCTTTTGGATTCTATCAAGTAGGTGCAGTGTGGTCTTCAAGCTTGTGGCGGATGTACGCCTTATAAATTAAAGCCAAATCAGAAGGGGTGAAATATTTCTTGCATCGATTAAGGAAACCTAAACATTTCGCAGCATTTTTGGCGACCTCAAATATGTGATCGCTCCAACTAAGTGTTGTGTTGATACACATACCAAGGATGGAAAGTTTCCCGGTTTCTTCGACACAAGCGCCATTCATGGATAATGGCTGATTATCAAGGGTTCGCTTGAGTGACAGCAGACAGCATTGAGTTTTTGAAGCATTGAATTCCACTCTATTACTCTGTCAAGATCGGAATTCAATGTGCTTAACATACGCTGCCGTTCCAATTCTACGGCCGAAGGGCGGGGTCGTGGGTCTTGGAACGAATATGAAAAGCTAAGGGTGCTGTCATCAGCGAAGGACTGGATTGGAGTAGAAGTAGCAGACAAGAGATCATTTGTAAAAATGAGAAAGAAAAAAGAACGGAGACAGAACTGAGCCTTGGGGAACACCAGCATTTATTTCGTGGATATCAGACTTGAACCCATCCAAAACAACTTGAATTGAACGGTTCGAAAGGTAATTTCTAATCCATAGAAGAAGAGATTCATCGAAACCATAGGCACGCATTTTCGACAAGAGAGCTTGATGCCAATCTCTGTCAAATGCTTTAGAAATATCAAGCGCAACGATCTTGCTTTCGCCTGCATTGTGCAAAGACTGGGTCCACTTTTCGGTGAGATAAGCTATCAGATCACCAGTGGACCTGCCGCTGCGGAAACCATATTGTCGTTCATTAAGAAGCTTCCGCGATTCAAGATATTTCATAAGCTGACGATTTATCAGCGTGTCCATGACCTTAGAAAGAAGGGACGTAAGTGCTATGGGTCGGTACGAGGTGGGTGACGAAGATTCGCCCTTTTTAGGGACTGGCTGGACAAATGCTGTTTTCCATCTGCTCGGAAAGAGACCTAAAGAGTAGGTACGCAGTGGTTTTGCCAGCACAGAAGAACACCTCTTCAGAAGTATAGGGGGAATACCATGCGGGCCAGCGGATTTATGCACGTCGAGATCTTTCAGTACTCTTGCAACTGTACGAGTGCGGAAGTGGATTTGTCTCATGGTGAAATCAACGCTCTCAAGTACAGGTGGAGACAAATTGGAATCTGGCAGTGTTGAGCTGGCTGCAAAATGAGCCGCAAGCAGATTAGCTTTGTCTAAGGAGCTGACAGCTGGAATGTCAAGACGAGGTGGAATTCTTTACGTTTTTTACAAATGACCAAAAGTTCTTGCTACCCTTGGGACATTGTAGCACTTTTTGCCTCAACTTTTGCTCATAAGAGAATTTCACACGTCTGATAGTAGCATTGCAGTCATTTCTGGCCCGTTTAAGCTTCTTCCGGTTTTCCTCACTAGGGTTGGCTTTGTATGTCCGGAAATTCAACTCTCTCATCCTAATAGCCTCTTTACAGCTCGAGCCATAACATGCGTTTGCTTTGGGCTTGATACTCTTCACTCTGTGAGGAATGAAGGTTCTCATGCCCAGCAGAAGAATATTTGTGATCATATCAGCAGCGGCATCCACGTCACTATCGAGGAAGCAAAGTGACCAGTTAAAATTCCTAAAGAAGTTGTTAAGTTTGTTCCAATCGGCTTTCTCGTACAGCCAAACTGTTCTCTTAGGAATTTGTTCTCTAACTATGTATGGAGATAACGAGCATTTTGCTGATACGACACAATGGTCCGACGAGCCAAGAGGTGACAGTATGTCAACAGAATATTTATCAGGATGAGAGGTGAGAAACAGGTCCAGGGTGTTGGCGGAATGATCTGCAATAAGATGTGATGCTGAAAAGACTGAGGGTATTATATTGAAACACATAGTTTTAGTTTTAGATGAGTTAAGGTTAAGACAATTTTGTTGGGACCATAAATAAATACCATTAATATCACTATTCAGTTCGTCCATATCCGATAATTTATTTATTTATTTATTTATTTATCTAAAATCTACAAATTACATATGTATTAACAGATTTTGTGAAGTGTTTTATAATTGTACAATATTTAATGATAAGTTAATACTTTATTTCAGAACTCAATACATTTTAAAAAGTAAAAAGACTTAAAAGGTTACTCTTAAAGTGCTGTCTAGTATGGGACAGGTCCAAATGTTGTGAATGTTCGTTAAAAACACGAATTATATTCATCAGACTTACAAAAACTTTTAAGGTGGTTTACATCATCTGCATACATATGATACTCACACTTTTTTATCTACTTTGCAATGTCATTGATGAAAATAGTAAACAAAAGTGGACAGAGGACAGATCCCTGGGGTACACCCGATACCACATTTAATCTTGCTGAGACTGAACCTTGATAGTACACAGATTGGTTGCGATTATGAAGATAAGATGTAATCAGCTGGCAAATAGAATTCTCAAACGCAAATTGTCTACTTAGTTTATATATTAAGATCTTCTGGTTTACTGAGTCAAATGCTTTTGAGAAATCTAGAAACACAGCTGACGACATTAAATCTTCATCCAAACCAGCACGTATGTCATCACTAATCTTGTTTTCTTGTGTTTCTTTCGAAATCCAGACTGCAATTTCGTTAAAAAAATGTCTGATCTTAAAGATGCTCCGTCATTTATTGACTAACTAATTTTTCAAAAGCCTTTCTTATGAAGGGGAAAGTTGTGATGGGTCTGAATTCATTGTTACTTGACGTAGATGGTTTAGGAACTGGAATGATTTTACCATTATTCCAATCATATGCGAATTCACTAGTCATAATTTTTTCAACGACTTCTGCAGACGAAGAATCATGGCCGAAGAAGAGATTGTTCACAAGTTCCTGGGAGTTTACATGGCGTTCTGGTCGCAAATTTACTTCGAATCATCCGTGGCTTGCAGGAGTACCCCTTCAGTGGTTAGCAAATTCGAGCGGCAGCACAAGGGATCAGCCAGCATTTCTTAGAATTTCTTGAGAGCCACTTCAATCCAGCTATCTGCATGTGAATAGCCGTTTCAAAATGTGGGAGTACTTCAAAAGATGATTCCGAGGTGGCTTTAATTCCTGTTCCACAGATTCATGGATCACGTCCCGACACACTCAGAACTAGTAATTTTTCATCTCGGGCTGTAGCGCCAAAGATAAGAAGAAATTTGAACACTTCCTCTACAATTCGTCTCGCCCTGATCAGCAGCAAGTAGCTCCATTTATGTACCACCACTCTCCTCCTCTTTGACGTTTTTTGAACGTGAGGATGTTGGTTGGCTAAATACTCACGTTGAAAATACAGAACAAACGCATAAATCAGTGTTATAATGGTCAGAAAGACGGAATGAAGCACCGTACGTACGTAACGTCGAGAATGGGAGGCAGCCTTAGATCAGCCTAAGATCCTCGATGGCTCGCTGGCCTGAGAAGCAAACCTCAAACATCAGGCTATTTACTTATCAAGGCTCGTAAATTCATTCCACTGAGGTGTTGTCTTCAGATGGCTCTGGAAAGTATGACGGCACAGATTTGGGACTCTTCGCAACCTCGTCACATCTCGTGCATTTCAGACAGACCTGAATTCATGACACAACTCATTTCCTGTTCGTTTGGCATATAACGAGTTCATTGATCCTTACATGTGGACTTATAGACAGTCAGGCGAACAACGAAGCTCGGGAAGATTTTGGATGGGAAAATATTTGTCGCACATCTTTGAAGGACATCCCCCTTAAATGGAAATCAAAATATTTGGCCTTAAGAAACCATCAAAATATAACGAAAGTAACGCTGCCCATGAGCAGCTTGGAATTGCGTCCACTGACTCCTCTTGTGCTGTCACATGTCATGTCATGAACAATGAGAAGCCCTAGACATGAAGAGTGGAAAGAGAAAGTTTTCTGTTTTAGGGTTCTACATTTAGGGGTGGACATTGAACTCAATCAGCAAGGAGCTTCAGCTATCGTGACGTCTGCCGAACTGCCTCGAGTTAGAAGATTTGATGTCTTTCTCCACTTGTGTCTGACTTAAAAGCAGGCGTAATCTGTTGCGTTGTTCTTCGGAGTGCTGGGGCCAAGTTTTTGACGCATCAAGCTTCTGCATATTCTTTCATTTCAGACAGACCTCAATTCATGATGCAGCTCATTTGCTGTTCACATGTTTACCAGACGACGAGTCTGTTGCTCCTTACAGATGTAGACAGTCAGGCAGTCAAAGATTGGGCAGATTTTATACAGGAAAATATTCTCCACACATCTTTGTAGGACATCCCTGTGAGATGCAAATCAAAAGAGCTCACACTTTGGGTAATGTCCTTCGGGAGGTGGTGAGGGACCTTAAGCCTGCTGCAGAGGTGACTTTGCCAGGTCATGCGAAGGTGCTCCAATCAGAAGAACGAGGTGATCGGAGAACTAAGTCTATCATCCAGGGGGTAGTGGACAGTGGCCATTGGATAGTTCGCAGGCAGGTTGTAGCACTGGCTGTGCCTCTCTAGGCCAAGGTGGCTTGGGGAGCAATTGTGGGCACACTACACTAATGCGTGGCTATTCGTGGGAATAAAATAGGTTCCAAAAAATAATCAAATGAAATGCGAGCTGAATGAACAGTCAAATGAATGTCTTCGAGGTATAACCGTACCTGTTGCAGTGAGTGGTGTAGAGGGTGAGTTTGACAAAAAAGCAAAAGCTGCTAAGACTTCGCTTGTCCTTCTGTTCTGTTAGACCCTTCGGGCTGAAGTCAAGGTGTCCATGAATTTCTTCCCACATCAAGCCACTGTACATTTCACTTCGTGGCCACCTTGCTGCCTTTGACGATGGAAACGTAGACGCCTGACTGAATTCATGTCGCTGTAGAGCCCGTAAAGGTTTAATCTTCTCCACCAACGTAAACAAAGAGGAAGAAGTTCGCTCATTCATGTCTGAAATTGTCCATGCTCCTGCGCTGTAGGCCAGGGCTAGGGTGACAATTGTCTGATCAGGTCTTGTCTGATGCGGCTACGACTAGCAAGAGTTGATCATTTAAGCTCTGCGAAGTCCCGTAGATCATGTCTCTCACTACCTCTTGACACTTGGACACCTCGGTGTTACGTGTCCTTTCTGGAAGACATCATTTAATTCGTGATTCTTTCATTCAACAACTGACCGCCGGTGAAAGTGCTCCCGCCTCACTGCTAGCGATCGCCTAACTAATAAAACTTTAGAAAGGGTTCAGACACAACAATTTGTCGGCACGATTTGCTTGGCGTCTATCAAGCTGAAATGTCAAAATGTTGTGTCTACCGCAGAACAAGTCTGCAGTTTGATTGTAACGAGCGTTCACATTGGCGATTTGGCCCCTCAATCACAGTTGTCAAGCAAATCTTCGCGACAAATAGCTGTGTCTGAACGCCGCAATTGACAGATTACTGAGTTCAATCGATCTCGCCAATACCATCCACGTAGGCAAACAGTTGATCGAACTACTAAAAGATCGAGCCTTTATTAGGAAGAGATTATTCTTTATTTCTTGGGCAGTGTTCTTTTAAATTTATGAGAGGCTTGCTGCTCAGCTGGTTCATTTTATAGGACCACGCCAACCCAGAATTCTCGTAATTAGCTCCAGTAAAAGGGGTTGAATTGCTCATCGTTGCTTACATCTATTTAGAGAGTCGACTAAATCTCGATCTGCGGCAGTGATGGGACTTGGGAAATGAATAATGGTGGTAGATAGGCAGGAAAAAAAGTGGTAGAAAAGTTATACCAAAGACAAAAAAGGGGTACATGTTGATTCCCTGGTTTATTTGATAATGATATATGAATTTGAATAAATATGTACAGTTACGGACAAAACAATAAAACCACCGAATATCTTTAGTGGATTCCATTCCCAAACTCTGAGGTCTGTACGCTGCATTTTTTTGATGCAGTATCTACCTTTGACCGTCCGATCAATCCAAATTCACTTTTGTCTCATCGGACTAATGAATATATTCCTTTTTTTGATTTTTGAAACTTAAATGGTCTGCAAATTTAAGATTGTTTATGCTGTGCTTTGAATAAGGACCGGCGTCACTCTGGGCTACATCTGCCTACTCTACTAAATCTTCCGAAAAAATGTTTTTGTATTATTTGGGATCAGACTAGCAAGTTTAATTCATATCTGTAGCATAATCTCTGTAGCTGATTTGAAAGGGCTTTTCATTGGCAGACCTTTAATTTGGTTACAACCCTTTTTTTTAAATACTTCAGAGACAATATTAAAAAAACCCGACACGAACCAAAAATTAAAAACAAGTACTCCGGTCTTATTCTTTTGTCGGCACCATTTTGTAGGTCGATCTAGTTTACTGAACATATCCTATTTGCTGAGAACAAGGTACCGTAAACAACAAATTTGCAACATGTTTGTACAACACATTGCTGGGATTTCCATAACATCTTTAATAATTCGAAATAAATTCCATTAAGGCACATTGTCATCATCATTCGTTTCTATTATTTTTCATTCGCCTACAAATTTCATCCACTCTACACTTAGATCTTCAATACTCACTGTGTTTTATGGAAACAAATCTGATAAGTCCCACAACTGGTGGCATTGTTCAGGCTACAACCTTTTTGGATCTCGGTATTTTAAACTTTTAATCTTAGCGTCAAACAGGCCAAATTTGTCCCGAATCATACATAACCAGAACAATGCTAGGGATATGATGAGCAATGGGCAAAATGTGGTAGATTTACAGTTAAGGTCGGTAGGTTTTTCAACATTGGAAAAAGAGTTGGAAATAGCACTTAAGTGGTAGAAGTCCCATCACTGAACTGCGGCAATGATTCCTTCAAAGAATGTGCATAATTCCCATTCACTACAGTCTTTACGTCATTACGTTAGAGAATCAGATTTTGGATGCCTGCAACAAAGAAGTCAGAACGAGGACGATCCAAAGGACCCTGAATAGACGTTGGTATTTTGAGAGAACACCGAGGAATAGTCGTCGATAAGTGCAGCCAAACAAAAGGAAACGAATGGACCTTGCAAATTTACACAAAGAGGATGATCTGTCATTTTGGAAGAAAGTGTTGTTCTCTGACGAAAGCAAATACAACATTTTCGGCCATGTTTCGTGTATTACAGTATGTCCCTGAAAGAGTAAGAAGTCTGCTCAAAGTTGATAAACGTCCCCAATCTAGGAAAGAGAAAATTTCTGGTCAATCTGTTAAAAGACCCGAGAAGAATGTGTTCTTTTCTCTTCAGTCAGACACTTTCACTCGCCACATTTTCTATCAGACTTTAAGCTTTGTTCAATTGTCTGTACTTCAAAAAATAATACGAATTTTTACAAAGAATAAGGTGCGATAAGCAAAAGGCTGATTATATAGTTTCCTTATTCTAACCCTAAAACCAACAACGAACATCGCTTAACACACCTCAAGAGGAGATATCCTCACCCCAACCAAACAGTACCAATTTCACTCCGTATCCCAACATACACAATACTCCACAAATGGCAAGTCTCTCACACACATTCGTCTCCATTGTGAATCGCATTCATCCAAGACACACTCCATTCGCATTCACAATTCGAGCCGCAATCATATCCAACAACCCTCTGGGAAATCATATGTTTTTGACAGCATTCACTCAGTCAGAAATTGTTGTTGCTGTCATCCTCACCAGCTTTCACCCACAAAACAAACGAAACGAGGAAAGAAAAAAAATCCGACGTCCATTAAATCTTCGGAAGAGAGTACGTGTCCCTCTCAGCATATTTGTTTCGCCATCGTTTCGTATATTACTCGGTTTTGCCTTCTTTTTCACGTAAATTTCGTCTGCTAACCGATATTAGAAGTCACCTTTATGTCGCACGGGTCATTATAATTTCACAATCCGCCGGAACGTAAGGATCTCGAAAGCTCCGAAGGCAGAGATTTGTCGTGTTGGACGCGCGAACTGTTGGACACCTAAATTCTAGTTTACATTCATGAAAATTACTCGTGTTTATCAACGAAATCAATGTACATTCAGTCTGCATCAGCACGAATTGACTTCAATCGGGTTAGAATTTCTATTTTAGTGTAGTGGAAGATTTGGAATATCATCACAATCGTCCAAGGGGGGCGTATCAGGTTTTTATTTTGAACTCTAAGCACGACCCATTGCGGGCATAATGTCAGTGTCAAGGCAGCTCCGTAATTGTTTGTTTGTTTATGTGCTCGCGTTTTTGATCTACACGGCGTTGGGCTACTTCTCGAGCATTAACAGCGATGACAAGACCTGCTTCTGCGAGGTAAGTGAAATTCGAGTGAAAGGTTGCTTGAAGATGAAATGGTTTTTTTTGTTTTCTATTTATAGCTTAAGGGCTCGATCAACGATTGCAGTTGCAGTGTGGACACAGTGGATCACTTCAACAATATGAAAATCTATCCTCGCCTCAAGAGTCTGCTGGTGAAAAACTACTTTCGATTCTACAAGGTTAACCTGAAGCAGGACTGTCCATTTTGGCCGGACGACAGCAAGTGTGCGATGCGCTTCTGTCATGTGGAGCATTGCGAGGAGCAGAGCATTCCGCAGGGACTGAAGGAGCACAGCGACGAAGCACCATCGTTCAAGGTAGGTCTCAAGTTTCACGCTTCGAAAGCGCGAAAATTAGCATTACTCGGTGTTAATGGGGAAGTGAGCAATATTCGTTTTCTAATCTACGTACATACAGTCACGAAATTATCGGAAAACCCAGACTCAGGTGCTTGTGTTGTTTTCTTATTGGCGGAGTCTTTAATTGAAACGCGGTTACAGATAAGACTTGGTGGAGGAAAATGAATCTCGTTTTCGTGGGGCGTACGCTACAATGGAGTTATCGCTGTAGTGCTTGCATTTAATGTCAGAATAACCCACATTTGAGCGTGCAGATAGAGACGCGTGCGAAAACGCGCAGTTATTGCTCTTGACACAGATTGCGTGGAAATCATGTAGAGGCCCAAAATGATGAACGACTTTTCACGTGGTGGCGGCTGGAATTTTATGGGAAATCAAACAAGGGCTTTACATGTGTTACATGTGTTGTTGCAAGACCTCATTAAGGGCATCCTTATCAAGAATGCGTTGGAGGTGTACAGGGTGTGCCAAAGTGGAACTGGAATCTTATCTAGAAGGCCTCCTTTACTAGTGCGGAACAATTTGCTTTTATTGGACATGTTGGTGATAGCAAACATACACCAAAATCTGGATAGCATGTGTCAACATGTCAAGCAGCATTGTTCTCGTTGAATGGGTACAACAGCGACACATGGAGGGCGAATGTTGTTCTCTCATCTTTCGGACGGCCCTTTGTTCTTGAAACAACTCCCTCGATGTGAGTAGTTGTGTCTCTCATTCCAAGAAACAAGGATTAACCAAAATAACCTCAAATTTATTTTGGGAATGACTACTCGAGGAATGCTCTTAGAAGATCTTCCATCCACTTAAGGAACTACTAAGATTGGGAAATTCGCTGTGTCTGAGTTTCTCCAACAGCTAATGACTAGTGATTAGTAAAGCGAAGAACTCACTTCGTCGTTACTGAGTCACGGCCCATGTCGTAAAAGCGGAGTTCCACCGCGACGTGTTAAACTGCACTCGATGATATGCACATAAAACTTTACGTGCCATGCAACCCGTCAGCAAATGTAATCGATAGTAGAATTCCATTCAGAAATAAAAACGTGCCACAGTGTTTGGTGATACCCCTAGGGTGAACGTCACTGGGCGCACTCTTCACTCACGGCAGTGCTTTACCTCGTAATTAGACTGTCTTATCTTTACAAAGTCGTTCTTGACATTTGGAGAAAAGCGATGGCAATGGATTCTTCAAACAAACATTGTTTGAAGGTTTGAGATCGGTAAGTCAAGAGTCCAACAGTGGTGTTTACTTGGACCGCCTTGGAGCCGACTGTGTCAATTTCCTGAGCTGCGCTGTTTCTGAGAGCGTCAGTCAGTTATCTCTGCCTGGGATGAAATGTTAAAGTTCGTATCAAAGGCCTCGAATGGTACGTTATTTGTTTGCTTAGATTGTTCCATCTGTCAAACTTTTTAAGGTTAGATAAATTGTGTGCCCTGACGGTATTCAGACCGCGTCTCACAGCGTCCGGTGAGGATTCCTATTAGCGTTCGTACGTGCTTGCCGATCAATGATCTTGAACTCTACTTGCTCAGCTTCGTCCGTAGGGCCATTGTATTAAGGCTGAATCAGCGAGTACTGGCTCTGTCCAGGGTTTCGTCCTTCTGCCTTTTTCTTTACAGAGCTGAGTGGCGTGTGCGCGTAGGGACTTGCCAGAGATTCTCCCAGCTTCGCCTTTTCATTGGCTTGGATTCCAGCCCACTACCCAGCCGAGATTCATAGATCGCTCCAAGGATCCAAGGACAGTCGCTGCAAAAAATCGAAATTCTGCAAGGATATCTCGCTGCAAAGACCAACCGACATCGATGACAGAATATCTGATGTTATGTTCCTAATTTCCACTTGGCTATCAGTGAAGATGGTGATCGATTCGCCGGTATTTGTTTTGGTTTTTTAGCACGAGTCGGCACTCGGGTATAGCAGCCACTTCGACTTGAAAAACGCTGCAGCCGTCCTTTGGCCCTAGTTTTGACCCTAGTTAAGACCAGTAGCCCCAAATAAAGAAGAAGAACTGAAATTCATCGAAAAGGTTAGGTTATGAGATGTCACTGATTTAGCCCATATTGTCCAAAACGTCCAAAAGAGGGATTCCCGCTGTCCTGCTACCCACTTCTTTCATCGAAACGACTTAACCTAATAAATGCACGCCTTAAACAACAAACTGATAAATTCCACAGCTTCTCCGAGCCACATTTGCCACACATTCATTCACTGGTTCGCCTTACTTCTGGGCATGTCATTCTATTTCGGCCAACATTCACAACTGGGCGAATCTCTTTGCAGTCATAAATGTGCTCACACGAACCGATACTCACAGGCAAACATTATTATCTAAAACAACCGCAAATATTGACTCAAAGTGTGTTTCAATTAAACAAACAACAGTTCTCATAATTGCCGGCTTTTCTGCGAACAAAGCGACGACGAAGTGTGTTGCTCGACACAACCTGGCATCGCATGTGGCAGTTTTTCTTTTACTTTCCTTTACGTGTCCATTTGGAAACGTGGTAAATTCAATTGCCTAGCACTTTATCGCAAACAAACGATCCAATTGCGAGTGCTATCGATATGAATGATTAATCGCAGATAATCGACGGCATGCGACAGCTGCCCGTTCGCACATTGGTCACTCTTAAGGAATTGAAGCAAACAAACGGGGGGAATTTGTTACTGAATCTTAAGATTGCGTAAGCATCAGTGCTTCCCACTACGGCTCGACTTCAGATGCAGACTGCTGATAAACGATATGATTAATGCCGACCATTTCTCCTAGTCTCCAATTACTTCAATTAAGATGTTCCATCGTGATAGCGGCTATCATTATTTTCGATGAAATTCGAAGCCAATGGATGCACACACACAGTCGCGGGCATTACCTTTATAAGTGAATTATCTAATCGACTTATCGTTGGTCGCAATTATATTTTGTTTCCAATAATGACTTTGTGCAGCTTCAGGAGCTTAAGCTTGTTTATGTATTTCGTTGGTTGTTTGGTGACCTTGCCACTGTACTCGGACGCCCACAATGTGAGTCACGGGAACGTTAGCTTCGGTTGCGGGCGTTGTGACAAAGGTTATTTTTGCTGGTGACGAATGTTTGGATAGTGAGATGCCGAGTTAAGTGCTTGTTTTATTCCATGGCGCGTAGGAATAATTTCTTTTGAAAATGGAAAAGAACAAGGAAACATGACGCTTAACTAAGTGTGTTAGTTCTTTGTGAGTGAGTTCTTGTAGTGAGTTGGCTTCGACGCGACTCCATTCGTGACTAAACATTAACATGCACACATCTTTGTGTGGCTGAACCAGATTAGAAGCAGCCGTCGACTTGGCTGGGGCAGAGAGAGCCTTCGAGTCCGAGCCTGAGATCCATGAGCTCTCCACGTCCCAGTAACCTTAGTTATTGAATTTGTAGACAACCATGTTGTGTGGGTCGCCGTGGCGTAGTGTGTAAGTGCGTCGACTCCTACGCAGAGGGTGCCAGGTTCGAATTTACCACATTTCATAATTCACGGTTCCACCTCTTTCGAGTCACTGACAATGCTTAAAGAGTACTCCTGTGTAGAAAAATCTTCTCAGCTTCGGAGTCGGAATTAAACTATAGGTCCCTTCCACTAGTGAAAGAAAAATAACAAGCACAACACGAGTGGTTGCTGAGAAGCTAGGCCCACGTCCATCTCGGACTGTCGCGCCACCCATATTATTATTATGTTGTGTGGTACATGCCCGATAACTGGATAAAAAGGCGATCCTACCTGTTGAAACAACCATAGAGGTAAATTCCTGCTCAACGTCGCCTACAAGATCCTGTCGAGCGTACTGGTTTAGCACCGCACTAATCGGCGCGTACCAGTGTGGATTCCGACCCGGCAAATCGATTACAGACCAAATCTCCACACTAAGACAAATCCTTGAGAAGACTAACGAGTTTCAGATCGATACGCACCATCTCTTCATCGATTTCAAAGCCGCATACGACAACATTCATCGCAAGGAACATTTTATGCGGTGGCAGAATTCGGGATCCCGGGAAAACTGATCCGATTGTGTAGCACCACGCTAACACATACGCGATGTACCATCCAGTTCGGCTGGAGGAGTTCCGAGCCGTTTGAAATCTAGACCGTATTTCGGAAAGGAGATGCGCTGTCGTGTGATTTCTTAAATTTGGTACTGGAGAAGATAGTGCGGCGGGCTGCTGTGAACATGGATGGCACTATCTTCTACAAGTCAGTCCAACTGTTGGGATACGCACACGACATTGACATCGTCGCGCGTTCCCAACGTGCCGTAGTGGAAGCACTTACGGCAATTGAAGAAGAGGCGAAGCGAGCTAGTCTTAAGGTCAATGAGGATATAACGAAATATATGCTGTCGAGCAAGAAATTATCCGCCGCACTCCACCTTGCCCTAGCATCACAATTGACAGCTACAATTTTGAGGCAGTGAAAGAGTTTGTCTATCTCGGGGCAAATGCTAACTCCACGAATGACATACAGTGGAGATCCGACAGTTAATCGCCCTTGGAAACCGATGTTACTTCGGTTTGTCGAAACAACTGAGTTCAAAACTCAGAAACAAAGATCATGCTCTACAAAACCCTTATTTTGCTAGTCCTGCTTTATGGAGCCGAAAGCTGGACGATAAGCAAAATTGCGGAGCTGATACTTGGTGCCTTCGACAGAAAAATTCTACGTCGGATATATGGTCCCGTCTGAGAGGAAGACGAATGGAGGAGAAGACACAACCGCGAACTCTACGAGCTGTGTCAGGATGTGGATGTAGTCCGGAAGGCAAAGATCCGTCGACTGCACTGGCTCGGCCACATCGAGCGCATGGACAACAATGCTCAAAGAGGGTCTTTGAATCCGAGCCTCCTGTTTCGAGAAGGAGAGGAGGACCCAATCTCCTGTATAAATACCAAGCAATCGCGGATTCAAGACAGCGTGGTCTTCATGTCTGGAAGCAGCATGCCTAGGACGGTAAGCGATTGATTGCGGATCTTGCTCAGACTCGGACCCACCATGGGTCGTTGGCATGAAAAGTAAGTAAGTACAGCGTGCGGTGGCCGTGGCGTTGTGGGTACATGCGTCGACCCCTACTCGATTCCCAGAAAATCATTTCATTCACGGCCTCATCCCTTTCAAGTCACTAACAAAGCGCAAAGAGTAATAAATGTCTAGGAAAATCGTCTCAACTTGTACGTTCGGTCGGAGTCCGCATAAAATTGTAGGTCCCTTCCACTCGTGAGAAAGCAATAGCACGCGCAACACGAGTGGTTGCTGAAACTAGGCCCTCTACAGGCTGTAGCGCCGCAAATATTATTATTATATTATGTCTTGGTTGAATCTCCTCCTTCAGATGCTCTTGATGTAAACTGGACACAACGACTGGAGTGCCTGCCCCTGGTTAGCGGGGTACCCGGTTTGAATCCCAGTGAAAGCAAAGTTAATACGCTTTAATCTGGTTTTTCAAATTTAGTCTAGCCACCATTTGCCGTTGGGATCAAATTAACGGCACTATCACTGGAGTAGTCAATCAGTGGGAGTAGTCTGAGTGTGGATATCACAATAGACCAACATGGTCTCAGTGTGCTGGGGAATGCACCTAACCCTAACCTATACTGGACACTAGATGTTATACAGAACGTTGTTCCAGATAAACGAAGGACTTTGAAAGCTGGCGAGCTTGGCGGAAATTACAAACTAGAATTACTCATTTTTACACGCCAAGCAGCCTTGAATTTTAACGAATATGTGCTGAGTCTTGTACTTCTTGGGGCTTATGCCTATTTTTAGTTACGTACGAGGTTGTGGCAATCTTCCAAAGATACTAATCACCCGGGCTATCAGCATACACTATTTTAACGCCAACAATTTATTTAGTTAAGAAAACAGACTCAATTTATATTTCGCATTTTATTGCTTAAATATTCAAACCACTGTACACTCTGAACGTTCAACAAACAATGCCATCTGTTCTCCTTTTCCTGCAACACTTTTTGAAGCTCTTCTTAGTGCTGCCAAGTCTCGCCAGATGTAAGCGTTACACGATTCTTAAACCCAAGTATAGTGTGGTCCGATGTGTATTTGGCATCACCACCCGATGGCGTAAAAAAGAAATCTACTATCGCGTATTGCATACACGAAAGCGGCTACTGTCCCGAATCGGACTCGAAGTTTTGCTTTGACCGCTTGTGGAAGCCTCCTCCTTCCTCTATGACAACGTAACGGCTCACTGCTCCGCCTTCCCCACGGCCAAATTCGTAGAATTGGACTATGAACTTACGAACTGCTGCCACATCCACCATTCATTCTCCAGATTTGTCCCGTGCGACTTCGATTTGTTACCAAAGTTGAAAAAGTCACTTAAGTCAAATGGAGAGATAAGCGCTTACTTAACAGAAAACTCATTTTTCAGACGGCTTAAAGAAGTTAGAGCATCGCTGGGTCAAGTGTATAGAGGTAAAAGGAGACTATGTCGATACATTTCCAAAATGTTCGTTTTTCTTTTGTAGCCTAAGTACTTATCGGGCTACCATTGCACGTACTAACCCATACTATGGACACTTCTCCCCGCGGAACTACCGTTAACACTTGGGACTAGAGGCTTGTTAGCAATATTTTTATTACGCTATGCTCTCTGTCTGTGTGTCAATCATTCTGCTCGTCTTGACCGCTGGATTCGTCTCGGCTCTGTCTATATATTCATCCAGTCTACTTCTAAACGCAGCATTCGATCCAAGGGGTCTCTCGGCCGTGGGAGACAGTTCCTCCATTCAGTGAAGCGTCTGTATTATCATGCTCTTGGCCTGGGCATGCCGTATATTCAGCATTTCATCCGGTCTACTTCTAAATGCAGCATTCGATCCAAGAGGTCTCTCGGCCGTGGGAGACAGTTCCTCCATTCAGTGAAGCGTCTGTATTATCATCCTCTTGGCCTGGGCATGCCGGTCAGAAAGGTGAGCTGTCGTGCCCGTATCTGTGCAGTTATCCGCAGGGACCACCTAAGCCGGGCAAGAACTGTGTCAGTTGAGTAGAGCTGTCACACATGTTCTTGTCACGCTGACATTGCGACTGGTCTTTCCTCCTGCTTAATTCAACTGATTTCTTCTGTTGTATGTGCTCAGCATTTCAATGGAGAATCATTCCTGCTAGCATAAAAGCAGCTCTGTACGAAATTGTACGAAAGCAAGTGATGGTCCTTAAGGTACAGAGTCTGTATACAGAAGTTAGCTTCTTATTCTCTTTCTTTATCGCGTTAGTTTTAACTCCCACACAACACTCAACAATGAGGTCCGGTTCCGAACTTTGGTGCATGAACGATGTGACCAAATCCATTCGCAGAACGCGCTGGTTGGGTACCATATCTTCGGTCGAACGCTACAAGATGTTTACGTATTTTTTCGAGTTCCCTATTTGTTATTTCTAGGCATGCCCGTCGTCGGAATTCGACGACCATTAGATGCAACCAGAAAATTTGACAGAAGTTGTATATGTTGTGCAATAACCTAATTTTGTGCATATGTGTGTAGCGTTTGGCAAAACCAAAACATTGTGCACATCTACGCGACGTTACCGTTTCAATGGTGTGAGCCATTCCGTTGAGTAGACCGGTGTATAAGCATACGATAAGATACCTCGTCCGATGCCCCATGTTTCTTTAGGTGCTCCTTAAGTCTAGCCTGTTAGGAGGTTCTTCTTGATCATTTTCATACATGCCTCAAACCTCTTTCGATTATACAAAGTCAAGAGTTTCTTGGTTTGTTTCATGTCAAGAGCGTTCATTCTTTCTAGTTCCCAGAATTCTTCTGTGAATCTCCTACAGTACATAATGGTTCAGGATCTGTGGTTCAGGTTCTGACGTTCCTTTCCTAACTAGGGAGTCGTTCATTTGATTGCCTTCTATCACCGCATGGCCAAGTACCCAGAAGAGTTGTACACCATTTCTCCTGTTCAATTCTTTGATCTTCTGTAGGTATTCCCACACGAGCTTGGATTTGATGATTTAGAAGTAGAAGATGCCAGCACGACTCTTCGAAATGATTCCTATAGTTCCTGTCAAGATTGATTTGATCGCATCTCTCTATGGCATAGATTTCTACTTGAAAGCTGCTGGTGCGTTTGCCCACGGGTCCGACGTACCTACTTTGTCCGTGGTCCAAATATCCCTGGTCCAGTTACTTCATCAGTTCTTGATTAGCTACTTTGTCCTACTCAGTCTCTGCTCCAGTCATTTTTGGTGCTGAGCTTGATGGCAAATTTCTTTTAGAAATTGAATTTCCTAATCACTTCGGAATGGCCAAGAGTATCGTGATGTAACACACATGTCTTTTCCTATTGCCATTCTCATGATTGTTTTGTTTGCACATTCTGCAACCACTAGATGCAAGTGAGACAGCTCCAATAGCACATCCATGGCAACAGTTAGGCACGTTCTCACGGCCCCCGTAAAACAGAGGCATGCCAATCTTTGAACTTTATTGAGTGTCTTTATCGCGCTGATCAAATTGTTCCTTGTACTCCATGTCCCACAAATCTTGTTACACATTATTTACAATTCAATTTACATCTCCTTCTCTATTCATCATTTCAGTACAGCAAAGAAGGTCAAATGCTCGGCTGTGCCGAGGATGACTTCAACACCGAATTGGGCTTCCTCGACACGAGCATCAGTGATCACGTTCACGAAGAGTTCGCCAAGTGGGCGGTGCACGATGAAGCCGAAGAGGATTTCTGCATTCTGGACGACATGCAAAACGGGGCGCAATACGTCGACTTACTCCTGAATCCGGAACGTTACACCGGCTACAAGGGCGATTCGGCCCATCGCATCTGGAAGAGCATATACCTGGAGAACTGCTTCGAAATAAACAATCAAACGAAATCCCTCTCAGCCTATATCCCGCACTTGGACTTGCGAGACGTTTGCCTGGAGCAGAAGGCCTTCTACCGCCTGATCTCCGGTCTGCACACGAGCATAAATATACACTTGTCTGCGATATACTTGCTGTCGGAGTCAAGCGATTTCATCAATCCCAAGGGCGTTTGGGGTCACAATTTGGCTGAGTTCAAGAGACGCTTCAGTCCTGAAAGCACCGACGGCGAGGGTCCGCACTGGCTGAAGAACTTGTACTTCACCTACTTGGTCGAGCTGCGTGCACTTGCGAAAGCTGCGCCGTATCTGAGGCGCGAGGAGTACTTCACTGGGATTGAAGAGGAGGATGGCGAGGTTAAAATGGCCATTCAGGATCTGTTGAGTGTAATTGAGTGAGTTTGAGAATATGGTTATTCGGGGCGTCAATGATAGAGATGGTCTTTCCTTTTCAGATCATTCCCGTCGCATTTCAACGAGCACGTTCTCTTCGCCAGCGAGTACGAGGGGATAAAGCTGAAGAACGACTACAAGGAGAAGTTCCGCAACATCTCCAGGATTATGGACTGTGTTGGTTGTGACAAATGTCGCCTGTGGGGAAAACTTCAGGTAAAGAAACAATCCGACATAAATGTGATGTATTTTGACAATTCTTTTGTTCCTTTGACAGACACAAGGCTTGGGCACAGCCTTGAAGGTGCTGTATTCCGAGAAATTCGAGATCGCCACTGAGCATGGTCTCTGGGACAGTCACGAGACCACGTCCGATCCCATATTCAGACTCACAAGGTCCGAAATAGTCGCCCTATTCAATGCATTTGGAAGGTAAGCCATCACGCCCATCGGCAAGCACACAACTCAATCTCTCTTCTCTCATCTTTCAGACTCTCAAACAGTATATACGAGCTAGAGAACTTCCGCAAACTTTTGAGATAACAACGCTCTTCTGATCCATCACCCAGCTGCGACACTTGCATTCGATCAGTGGACACTCAATCAAGAGAAATGAACAATTTCCAAACCAAACCAAACCAAAATTAAACGATCCTCCTCACAATTAAATCATCAAGAAAAAGAGAAACACAAAAAGACAAGACTCATTATACGTCATTTCTCAGAGAATGAATCCACCTGACGCCTCAATGCAACGATCTTGGTTTCCGGTCATTCCCTTCCTCCATTTCCGTACAATTCAATGAAGTGCAAACCCAAGTCAATTTACGTGTATGTGTGTATGTGGCTGTTAGCCGCGGTAATGTTTACACTTTACCCCGCCCCCCACTTTCAACCACTGAACAAAGAGATATTTGTAACGTTTAAGTGAAACCAGAAGAAATGTATTATTTTCCTGCTCTTGCACGGTTTGAGCTAGCTGTACATTGACTTACATCACATGTCTAGGTAACGATAACAGAAAACAATTTACATATATACTTAATCGAATTTGTTGACATCTTTTTAGTTAATGTTAAGTAATTTATTTGTATAAAGAAATTTTGTATGTATATTTTCTGCATTTTTTTTTAAATGAATGATGAAATTAAACATAGGTTTAACAATTTGGTTTTGTGTTTCCTTCTGTCGTCGGGACATTTTCGGCTTTCTCTTGAGTTCAACTCCAAATGAGTCCAACATTCGCCAGAGTCCCCATGGACAGCCAGGGAGCCATCGAGGCATTGTAATCAGTCTCCTTCAACTCAACGTGTTCCTCAAGTTGTATCAAACTGTCGTTCGTATGTGGCCTTTCACATGGTTGATGACCACAGTATTTTCCAGTGATGTTTAACAAGCCACAAAGATGCGGTATTACTCACTCCATCGTCTCATCCAGTAAAGAAACTTCATCAGAGAGCTTGCAACCTGCAAACTGTTGGAAACACATTGTTTGGGTTCACATTAAAAGAAATATTTATGTGGATGCGATCGCCTCGGATTCTAAATGAGAGCTAAAAACTATACAGGCACACATGCGTGCAAATACTTAAAAGTATAAAAAGGCACATTGGTAATTACACTCAACACAATGTAACGTTAGGAAGAAGTTCGCTGGGAAGCATTGCAAATCTATAAGACGAGCTGGTCCAAGTCGCATCTAGCTATCTTTAAACAGATTAAATATCAGTCACGTGTTCGATGCCAATGGAGGAGAGTGTTCCTTAGCAGATCATGTCAAGGCACCATGCGTCATCACTGCATAGACGACGCGACCTCTGCTCCTGCTCGCCTTTGGTGTCCCGCTGATCAATCTCCTGGGAGACTCACGTTTTTAGCGACTTAAGTGAAATGACTCTAAGTGGCAGTACAATATGCTTGTTGTTTAATGGATTTTCGTTCAAAGAACTGGGACTCGCACGTGAGGATGGCGCTCACAGCAGAAGCTGTGCATTCAGTCTCGGAGGAAACAATAAAGAGTGCTTCAAAAATAACTGACATACTTCTCAGGCGGCCGATCCAAGCAGTTCCTGTGCTTGATCTAGTAACGCGTATCCAAGATTTCCTACGTTCACGATGGCTTGGTCTTCACAACTATGGTTCGCGTTATCTATTCTTCTCGAACGAGGGGGATGAGTCAGTCCAGTCGACTGATTTCGACTTCTTTGCTGACGGTTACCCGATTTCAAGGACCTCGTATTTACTTACTTACTTTTCATGCCAACGACCCATGGAGAGCCTGAGGCTGAGCAAGAACTGCATTCCATCACTTACGGTCCTACGCACGCTGCTTCCAATCATCAAAATCAAGCTGCCTTGCATCCGCGATAACTTGGTCTTTATACCGGAGATTCGATCTTCTTTTCATTCTCCAACCAAGAGGCTCGGATTAGAAGACCCTCTTAGCTGGAGCATTGGTGTCAATGCGCTCGATGAGGCGAGCCAGTGCAGTCGACGGATCTTTTCCTTCCGGACTACATCCACATCCTGGTACTTTTCTTTCGAAGACAACCAAGAATCAGCTCCGCCGTTTTGATTCGTGTCCAGCTTTCGGCACTCTTCAGCAGGACTGGCATATTAAGAGTTTTGTACCAGATTCAAGAAATCACACTACAGCGCGTCTCCTTGCCGAAATCCGGTGCAGGTTTCAAACGGCTCCTTAAGCCGAACTGGACGCTGCATTGCGTAGTTGTTAGCGTTGTGCGACACAACCGGCTTTAAAATCGATAAAAATGTGGTGCGTGTCGATTTGAAACTCGTTGGTCTTCGCCAAGATTTGTCTTGCTGTCCAGATTTGATCTATAGCCCATGTGCCGGGCCGGAAGCCGCACTGGTACGTGCCGATAAGTGCGGTGCAAAACGGCTTTAGACGTTCATACAGTACGCCGGGCAGGATCTTGTAGGGGCGACGATGTGCTGTGATATACGTCTATAGTTGTTCCAAGAGGTAGGATCGTCTTTTTTGTGGATGGGGCATATGGAGCTGATATTCCAGTCGTCGGGCACATGCTTTCGTCATCCCAAATTCTACAGATGATCTGGTGCATGCTGCCTAGCAGAACATCGCCACCGGCCTTGAAGAGCTCCGATGGTAAGCCATCTGAGCGCCTTTGCGGCTTTGTTGTTCTTCAGCCTTTTAATGGCTGTGCTGACTTCTTCAAAGCTAGGTGGCATTTATTGATTCCCTATCACTCTCTCCTGGTCAGGTCTATTAAGCAACTGTTGGAAGTGCTGCTTAGACACATCCACTATTCTTTGCGGGTCAGTAACCAGGTTACCCTCACAGTTTCGAAAAGCCTGGGTGCCTTTCCTATAGCCTTGTCCAGGCTTTCGGTTTTTTAATTTTATAAAAGGCTTGCTTGTCCCTAAACTCCTTGATATCATTTAGTTGGGAGGTTGCAATGATAGCGCTCATTAATCAAAGTCTTTTAGAAGTAAACACTCAACTATTGACCAAGTACATCGTATAATTGATGGAATGGTAAAGGCATTTGAACAAAAGCTCGTTTGTTCAGCCACGTTTCTCGATATTTCTGAAGCCTTTGACAAAGTTTGGCATCAAGACCGGAAATATAAACTATGCCGATCTCTATCGTGGAAACTGTATAGTATTTTTCTATCTCTCTGATAGGATCTTGCGTGTGAAGCATGGAAATTAATACTCTGCTGTTAAAAATATAAATGCTGGTGTACCGCAAGGAAGTGTTCTTGGCCCTCTGCTATACCTGCTGTATACTAGTGACTTACCACAAGAAGCACACACTGTTCTAGGCACATTTGCTGACGACACCGCCATTTTGGTGACAGCCAAAACGGTTGAAGAGTCTACAGCAAAATTACAACACTCAGATGAACTTATGGCGAATTGTTCCTAATGAAAGCAAATCTGTCCATATTAACTTCACCTTGCCTATTTGCCAATTTAATAACTTGCTTTACCCAAATCGTGTCCAAATACCTTTTGGCAATGAAGCAAAATACCTCGGGATGACTCTTGTCGTGAAACTCCAGTGGAAGGAGCACGTTAAGAAGAAACGTGCAGAACTTGAGATGAAATACAAAGAACTGTACTGGCTTATTGGTAAACAATCCAAGCTAAGTATTAATAACAAACTGCTTGTATACAAGCAAATGCAAAAACCTGTTTGGACGTATGACGTACTAATTTGGGGTTGTACCAAAGCAAGTAATATGAGCATAATACAGACTTTTCAAAATACTATCGTAGAACTATCGCCATGGTATATCAGAAATGAAGATATCCACAGAGACCTTCGAATATTACCACTCCGCGATGAAGTTAAGAACTTTGCTTATAAACGTAAGCGCCGCCTAAAAGAGCACACAAACACTGCAGTTCACCCGATCCTTGAGGAAACAAATGTCTTGCGCCGACTTCAAAGGATTCGACCCTTTGATCTAGTGCGATAGTCTACACCCGCACATAGTTGCGGTGTAAGCAGGAAATTTCGTTGGGGAGCCGACCTGCCGATCAGTACCTAAATCATGAAATACAAACTACGGGTTAAGTGCTTCACTTAGTTGTAGTCTTAATAAATTCAGGGAGGTGGTTTTAGTGAGTACAAATCTCACACTTCTATGTGCGAACGTTCGCCATTGAGTCTTGTCGAAGACTTCCACCCACCCACTGAAAAAAAAAAATCATAAGGGCACACTCTTTCCGGGCGGGGAAATGTCGTCCATGTTTATCACTACTACAAAACATCTACTAAAGCGTGAAACGCTTACTCACACCAAATGTCGATGGTCCGCTGGCACTGGCTACCTCATCACAAACCAATTATGATCTAATATCGATTCTAAGCTCTCACGCGACCATGTCTCAGAACTCTCATCGGCGTCCTAACCGGGCACTGTCCCATTGGAATTCATGCCTCAAGACTAGGTATACCCCTTAACGATTTCTGCAGAAGATGCAGAGAGGAGGAGGAAGAAGAAACCATTTCCCACCTTCTTCTGAACTGCAATGCCCTCTCATCTCGCATACTTAGTCACTTGGACGCTACCTATTTCTATGCTCTGACAGAACTAAGTGAGATTAGCATCAGTCAGGTCCATTGCTTTGTAAAAATCTCCATCGATTGGGACATACTAGATCTTTTTGGTAGCAGAACGTGTGGCTACCTCTTAGGTAGTCAGCCACTCTGACCAGAGGATGTTTACTCCCAGCTCTCCACCGGATACCGATGATGCCAATCGTGACACCAAACTGATTGATAAAGTCCCACATTCCATGTACAAGTGCACTCCTACCCTCCCTGCTAATCAAACGTGTCCTTCCCCGATTAATGAGCGCCATCATGCGGCACTAGGACGCACAACACTCCACAGAATCTTCCCTTTCTAGCGCAACCAGAGTTCAACTAACCTAGCAACCAAATCCACATCAGAGCTTGTTTACTGTTTATCAACAGAAACAAATTCATCTCGAACTTTCCAATTAGCCGCACTCCCGCAACTCGAACGCATTTCGTTTCCATTCGGCGAAGAGCAACCCTCAAGTATGGTTCGTTTACAAGTAAAGCGTGGTGACGAGAACCAGTTCCTGTTTGACACAGAAGTCGCAGCCGATGTGACAGCAGTTCTCCAGGAGATTGTGGCGATTTTCAACGGCCGCTTGAAGATAGACCGTCTCGGCTACAACATCGAAGATCTGGCCGAACATGGAATAATGCTGCCGCCCGAAATGATCGGACTGACCGACGAGCAGATTGAAGAATTGAAGCTGACGGACACGTGGGCTGATAAGTGCGTTCCCTCGGGTGGATATGAGTTCAATAAGGACGAGATGGGAAGGCGCAATGGGCACCGGCCCAACGAGGCCATGCGGAACGTGCTCAGGAAGGCTATTGCGGATGCCAGAGCCGCTGTGGATAAGGTGAGTCGATGGGATTTGCAATTTAGGGGGATGTGTGGATGATGGGTTTCATTCTAGAAATTGGTGCTCACCAATCAACCGTTGACCCTGAAGGCTGTGGATGAGGCCATCGCCTTGCTGAGGGGCGCGGTGACAATTGTCTATCCAATGAATCTTCCGCCGCACGATGTCATTCGTATGGAGTTCACCAACACGGAAGACCTAAGTGGAATGCAAGTAAGTCAATAAATGTAAACAAAACGGGAAGTTGGAGGGAAGGAAGGACGATCGATACAGCGATCATTTGTGTGGTATTCAATAGGTTTTAATCGGGTCCCATCGGCTAGGTATAAGCATAGTTGTGTACGATTATATTCCCTCAGCATTGGCTGTATGTGGAACGTAGACTTTGCGACTTCTGTCTCTCTTGCCTCTTATGTTCCGTTTTCAATACATGAGCTAAGGCACCAAGCTACTATCTACCACCGACACTATCCCCGGGAAGAGCCCAATTTCGGTATCGGAAAAAGGGCAAAAGCAAATAGTATCAGTCGGAGGTGAGATTGCCTTGTACACCAAGGGATAAAAAACTGATGTTGGCACATGCTCGGAGATGGATCCTTGCACTTTTGCTTCAACCCATTGTGAGGCCTTTTGGAGTATGCCTTCCCTTTTGGTTTTTCTGAACTACAGCAAAGTTTCCTTATCTAGTAGTTTACCCCAGCTTGAAGATGTCTTCGCCTGTTTGCAGACCTTCGGACCTGCCTTAACCATCGTTAGGATGGCTATTTAATTTTGCGTCAAATCGAGTGGTCTCGTACGATGGTATCGCCATACTAGACGTCTGACCATGAAGTCTGATACTTGGCTTTCCAGCGAAGTTTGTTATTTCTTCGTCGACCGTAGTTATCCCTAAGTCCCTCTGTATATCACAACTCTTGATATACTAGGGATCTTGCACTACTCCTCCCTGAGGTGTACCTCGTTTGGTATAGCTTTTCGAGGAAGCTTTACCCAGAGTGGCATTAATTACTCTACTTGTAAAAAGTTGCCACTAGTCCCGCTTCTACGTTTAGCTCAACGTATATTGTTGAAGGCGCCTTCTTTGTCTAGGAAAGAGAACATGGTGTAGTCTTTGTAGGTAATTGATGTTTCAATGCGGATCTTCCATAATTGTACGCATGTTGAGACAGCGAAAGTTTGGTCAATAAGCCTTCTTCTTCTTCTGGTGGCCGTACAGTCCGGTGTGGAGCTAGACCTCAACCAGTAAGCCTCTCCAGCCGGCACGATCTTTAGCCAGCTGTCTCCAACTGCGCACACCAACTTGATTGAGGTCCTTCTCCACCTGGGTGCGCCATCGGTTCCGTGGGCGTCCTCTATTGCGTTGTTCCACTGGTTCGGAGTCGAAGACTCTTTGGGCTGGATCCGTGTTGTCCATGCGCTCTACATGGCCCAGCCATCTTAGGCGTTGAATCCGAAGACGGCTCGCTAGACTCATGTCGCTGTACAGCCCGTACAGTTCGTGGTTAAATCTTCTCCTCCAGAAACCGTCAACGCAAACAGGCCCAAAGATCGCACACAGAGCTTTTCTCTCGAAGAGATCAAGGACTCCCTCATCCGCTTTTGGGACTGTCCATGCCTCCGCGCCGTACAGCAGGACTGGGATGATCAAGGTTTTGTATAAAGTCAGCTTGGTCCTGCGAGAGATGGCTCTTTTACTCAATTGTCTCCTGAGCCCATAGAAACAGCGGTTGGCAAGAGTTGCTCTGCTTTTGACTTCGCTACTGATGTTGTTTGTACTGTTTACTTGCGAGCGAAGGTAGACGAAGTCCTTGACTACCTCGAAGTTATAGCTGCCCATTGTGACGCTCTGTCCAAGACGTCGATGTTCTATGTCCTTTCTTGGCGACAGAGTTGAACCCGTAAACCGATCTTAATGAAATTTGAAACATAGTGAAAGTACTATAAGATCTTATAATGTTTCAAAAATGGTTGATGTATCTCATAAGCTAACGGAGTAATCTTAAGTTAAAAAAATAAAAAAAAAACACTTTTTTTTGTTTAAATGCATAAAAGGCTGCTGATAATATTATTTCTGCTCCGTGGAACAGAATTTTATGCACTGTTGCTGGCATATAATACCAGGGATTTAAAAAAAACCCGCAATTGTAGCGGCTCCAAACTTGTCGGGGTCAATCCAAAAATTGCTGCATATTGTCTCCAGGATAACACTGAATCTTTTTATGAGTTGCACATCTATTTGCACAACAAATGCTGAAATTCAACTGCAATTTTTAAAGTATTTTCGATGTCTATATAAAGCAAAACGTCATCTTCCTAATATAAATCTTCAATATTTTCGGAATCATAAACTAATTCCCGATGCCTCAAAGTCAGAAATAGATATTCGCCAATAACGTTCTAATTACCGCTCTTTTTTGAGACATGCATTTATGACAACGCAAACAAAACAAGATAAAAGCAAGTAGTTTCATAATTATAACAATTTTATGACCCAAAGAATTCTAATTCACAATAATAAAAACATCCTCGGCATCTCGCATAGCGTTTGCACAATACAAGGGAAACCGTTTGAAAATGCCGAAAAATGCACGACATTGCTCCACTTAAATGCCTCGTACTCCCAAAGTGATCAAAAGTGATCTTTAGTTTTTTCAGCATCGATAGACAATACTTACATTCAGAAAAAGTTGGTCTCCCGTTGGAGACTCTTGGAGCATTTTTGTTATAGTCCATCAAACATTGAAATGCCCCTCTCAAAATGTGGCTTTACTTAAAAGCCTGATTTAAAAAATTGACCTTTAAAAAAAATTTACTTTAGTTTCCAAAGTACATAATTTTAGGAAATATGGCACATCAAATTTTCAAAGTCCCAACTTTGAGCTAACGGTACAGCCAAACGGATGATCCAAAGTCAACAAAATTTTGGCTTTCTAGGTTCTCATATTTGCAGAATCGAAAAACATAAACCATTTGGCCGGGAAAATGTGTCACTTCGGGTATTTATTTCCACTGCGGGACCACTGTGCGGCGGCAGACTTGCGGCTGAGCTAGGTAATTTTAAGTTAGACTAGGCTTAGGTTAGCTTTAGATTTAAGTTTACGTAGGTTAGTGTAGGCATAGGCTAGGATAGATAGCTTAGCTCCGCGGGCCCTCTTCCGGTCTCTTTTGGTGGTAGAGGCATAGGCTTTGAACACACTTTCCTCTTCCACTTCCACTTTCCTATCTCTTCTAATTCTTCTCTTTCCTATTTTAGTCTTCCGTCCGAGGTCTGCTATCTTCTCCTCTCTTCTATCTTAGCTAGTTACAGGCACGAGATTTTTTGTTTGCAAATGGGTGGTGTACGAGGCAGGGGACAAGAACCACCCCGTCCGGCGAGCTTAGCCGTACAACCGCAAGCGTGCCGCCGTCCTCCCTCTCGACACTGAAGCTACCCGCTTAGCCTGCCGCAACACATTGTTAACACTATCATTCCTTTTTGGCTCACTTCTTTTCTTATCGACAAGCTCTGGTAAAGAACCGGCCGGGATTTCTTTTTTTGCCTGGTCGCTTTTTTTTGCATGGTCGCCTTTTTGATAACCAGTCAGTTTCACGATCGAGTTCTTCTTCATCTCTGAGGTACTTAATGTTCGCATTTTGATTCGTTATGGACTTGGCTTCTTGCCTCTCCATATTTTCTGTTTTTAGTTGACTAAGCTTTAGTCTTAGTTCTTTGCAGGGAGCTTCCATGCTAGTAACCTCTTGGTCTAGAAGTTTCAGTCTCGCTAAGACGTGTTCGTCATCAAGTGGCAAATGCGGTCTCGTTGGAGATTTCTTTACCTGCGTTTAAGGCGTAGGCGGCGCTAATGCGCACGTGGTTACTTTAGAAGATCAAGATGGTGGTGATCTTTTTACCCTTGAACTTTTTCCACAAGGGTCAATCAAACACAATAACTGCCTCTCCCCAGCATCCGTAGAGCCTGACGCAAAAGAGTGTGGATTTTCCAGAGTAACTGGCATTCCACCTGGGGTATTACTTCCGTTTGTTTTACTCATTGCATTCTTTTTTAATTTTGTTTGTGTTAACAAACTTGGCTTAGCCTCTTACGACAGGCATGCTTTACCTCGGATAAATTCGAACCCCTATCCGTTCACATTGACTGCGTGTTTGCAAATTAAACCTGTTTAGTGTATTAAATTCATTGATGTGTAGTCAATTTTGTTCTATTTCTGTTTTTAGGCAGCCAAGGAGGTAATTGAGCCAGCAAAGGCGCAGCTCTGGTTTGCCGGGCATCAAATGATTCCGGGCAAAAAGTTGTCTGATTACTTGGGCAAGAACGATAAAACTAAGGTCTGTTCCAACGCATTTCATCAATCAATCCATTGTTTGACGAACCCTGTGGTCTGTTGCAGGTTATTGTGAAACTGAATAAACTTGGAGAAGGCCCCCCAGGTCGTGAGGCCGTCATAACCGAAGACGTCCAAAAACGAATGATGGCCGAAGCTTATCGTCGACAAGAGGAACTTAAGGTATGTACGAAGACTTGTATTTTTTGTTTAGACCGAGGAGGAACATACAACGTTGACGGGAAGAGGGTTTTTTTTGAAAATCTAGCCAATGTCCTCCACAGCTGAATAGTTCATTGAATGACCACGTTTTGATTTGTTTAAAATTGTTTTTTGAATAATTCCTCACAAATGTGGAACGTTTTTGCAATCAGGGAAGAATGATTCTTGAGAATTCCAAACGCAATGGCTTCTCTGGGCTTGGGCCTTAAGAAGAAGTGCGCATAAAATGCCTAGAGGAAGTCGGCCTATGTTCGCAGCAATTACGGTTTTAGAAAATAAACTTGCTTCTGTATGGGGGTGTACAACAGGGCGACACGAACATGCAATAGAAAGCAAGTCAATGGAACCTACGGAGAGGAAAAACTACGGGTTCCTCTCGTGTTTTTTCAGCTTGCCATCGTGGCCATGCAAAACAACTCTTCAGGCTGGCGCCTGGACAAAGTGCAAAATGTTACGTATACGCCACCGTGGCCATGCAAGACAACTCTCAAGGCTGCCGCCTGGACAAGGTGGAAAATGTTACGTATACGCCGCCGTGGCCATGCAAGACAACTCTCAAGGCTGCCGCCTGGACAAAGTACAAAATGTTATGTACACGCCGCCGTGGCCATGCAAGACAACTCTCAAGGCTGCCGCCTGGACAAAGTACAAAATGTTATGTACACGCCGCCGTGGCCATGCAAGACAACTCTCAAGGCTGCCGCCTGGACAAAGTACAAAATGGTGCGTATACGCCACCGTGGCCATGCAAGACAACTCTCAAGGCTGCCGCCTGGACAAAGTGTAAAACGTTACGTATACGCCACCGTGACCAAAGGACGATGTTAGGATACCAAAGCATGCGCTTTAAAATTTTTTTTTAATTGAGGGAAACAGTCAATGAGGCTCAGTTTCGGTCGAAGTTTAAGATATTCCTTTTGTGAGACTTAAATAATTGCTCTCTAAAACATGTTCGCCAATCGGCATTTCTGATTCGCAGCAACAAAACGAGCCGCTACACTCGGCATAGAGCATGGCCCCGGTGGCGTATACGTAGCATTTTGCACTTTATCAAGGAAGAAGTCTTAAGAGTTGTCTTGGATGGCCACGGTGGCGTATGCTGTTTCTGCATATATGGTGATGTATATTAGCTGTTCGCCGCGGCTTCGTCCGCGTGGATATCAGTTACCGCGGTTGGATAAATCATTACATAAATGCAGGTTGTATTGTGGGGTTTTGCAAGGAATTCTTGCGGTTAAGATTGAGAGAGGATACATTTGTGATAAATCCATTAATGATGCGAATCTGTGGTGCATCGACCAGCACTCCTATCGCTTTGACTTACAAAATTCGAATACGATCACAGATCCTCCCTTAGTCATAGGAAAAGTATTTCACTCAACCTTACTATACCTACGGAAGACATACACTCTCTTTACACTCGTAATACGTGCTAATTTTCGACGTTTCTGTGTTCTGCTCTAACATTTATATAGGGACCATATGGTTTTTCTGTAGTTTCTGAATTTTTGGATTGGGGTGGTGGGTGATCATTTAGATCACTTGGCCTAAATCCGCCTTTCCTCAGCAGCCACCTACCTTTGGATGTTAATTCTGATGATCATCTGTTTGTGACACAAGAGTAAAACACAGTTAACTTAAATTTCAAATGTTCTTTTATTTTTGGTGTCTATTGACATTGGAATTGGAGTAAGAAGTATTCGCTATCGCGCCACCAGCTCTTTCACAATTTACGTAAATTAATTTTGTAGAAACACTTATTCACAAGGTTAGTATTTTATTCACTCACAATACGACACGAAAACACGGCTAGTGTCATCGTCCCTCGCCTGCTCTTTGTCGCAGTAAATATTCATGTCTATATAAAGAGAATATAAATATGTATATTATATAAGTTTGGTGTGAAGTTTCTGTAACGTGGGCCCTTACATTGTTGAAGTTATTCATTTTGTTTGTTTTTTTTTTGTCTTATACAAATTTGTTTTTGTTTTCTATAAAATTACCACACATATTATGAATACGTAAATATACAATTTGGTTGAGGTTATAATTGGATAAATGTGTGCATTGGGACATTTATACATATATACGACTTTTCTCTTAAATATGATTCTCTTAAGTCATTGTTGCTATAGATTATTATATTTTTTTATTTATTTTATTTACTGTAAAAGGCACATTTTTCTAAAATTAAAAAATGTGTACAAAAAATTAACCTAAAGAGTACAAATACTGCTTAGAAACTAAATGTGCTTTGAATCTGAGTGAATCCAATTGGAGAGGGCTAACTGGAAAACTAAAAAATTTAGTAGATTTGTTTTATGACAGTTTGAGTTTGAGGAAATTTTTGAATTTGTTATAAAAAGGATTGAAGGTGTTTCTTTGGTTCAGTAATGTCCGGTGGGCTGTTTAATCATTATTAATATTTTTTTTTTTGATTTAGTTTGCGAAAGTACAAAATTGAGAAAAGAAAAGAATTAAACTTACTACCGAACTAATGAAGTAGTGCTTCTATCTACTGTGAAGGATTTGTTTTTGAATAAAATACGCTTTAAGGATAATTTGGAAAATGACAAACTTTTCACACACATAAGGGGAATACGAAAAAAATTAATTCGTTTTGTTAGTATCTTGTTGGTCGTCGGTGAAGTTTCCAATTTGTTGTTCGAGTTGAGTTTGACACGGAAGCTGATGATGATTGCAGGTGAATGCGCGGAGCTTAGTCGAGTGGTGTCCATACATTTGGGAGATATCCACCAGCCTATTCTTTGTCTCGAGAATATATAGCAGTTCAAAATTATGATTGTGATCGTTCTTTGGAAAATGATTGATGGTGTTTACCAGAAATGAAGTATTACAGAGATGCCCGACTTTTACCTCTCTTTCCCCTTCAAATTTTTGACAATTGTTTTTTATAACGTGTCCATAAACCAAAGTGACCAATCAGAGGACGATATTTAAGTTATTTCAAATTCATTAAGATCCCTCAAAAAGGCACTCAAATTCGTCGATGGACTAGGGGGCAGTCAGCTGTGAAGTCGGCTATCTCTGTAATACAGTGGACTCTCCATAACTCGAACTCTCCCTAAGTCGAAACTCTCTCTAACTCGAACTTTTTCGCCATATTTTACATATATTTCCCCCAATTTCCCATACAAAAACCTCTCTCTGAGTCAAACTCTCTCTAACTCGAAACGATTATGGTATCCCACATGACAATTCGACTTAGGGGGAGTCCACTGTATTTCATTTCTGGTGTTTACTTAAGAGTTGTCAGACGAAAAAATTCTCCACTAAATCTGGATAATTATAGAAATGAATTCCCTGCCCTCAACATGGACGAGATTACGATGGCAGTTAGACTGAAGTCTAAGACATAAAAGCAGCAGAAATCTATGAGCCAACTGAGGATGATCATGGCCATGTCGGGTTGATTTTCAACTCGTCGGTTAAACCCCGAGTTGTGACGACTGGATGGCGGAGTTGGTAGAGTGCCTGCCCCTGGTTAGCGGGGTCGAATCCCAGTGAAAGCAAGGTTTATACGTTTTATCTGGTTTTCAAATCTAGTCCAGTCACCATTTGCCGTTGGGATCAAATTAACGACACTATCACTGGAGTAGTCAATCAGTGGTTGTAGTCGACTATGGGTATCACAATTGTCTAAGTGTGCTGGTGAATGCACCAGCAGCCCGCCTACCTAAACTAACCTAACCCCGAGTTGAGACCAACTCCGGAGTTGATCAACTCTCAGTTTTTCGGCAAGTTGAGCAATAGTGAAAACGACCCTAATATAGCCATCTTTCGGAAAAGACGAAGTTGATAGTCGGCTTGGTGTGCGAAACTGGAGACATCTGGCGAGAGATTGGTGGCACAGGAGAGGCGGCATGTTGAGTGAGGTCTAGGTCCACCTGGGGCTATAAAGAATGTAAGGGTTTCTTATTATGTACCCGACCGCTTTCTTCACCAAAACCTAAGATAACGGTATTTTACACTTGTTTAAAAAGTGTACCTTATTCTTAATTCAAAAAAAGAGGATTTGTTTAAAATTTCTTGAAGACCACACTACAACTCCTGAAGGCGTCTTTTTTACAAAGTAAGAAAACGAGGTTTGGTGTTTCTTATTACGCACGTCACCGGCGCCATCAGTACGAGGTGGACCTGCGCCTAGCTTCTTCAGCAATCACTCGTGCTGTTCTATCGTTCTATCAAGAGAAGATCAGCATTCTTGTCGAACGGCGAAGTTTAAGAAGATTGTTCTAACAACTGACTCGAGAATGGTGAGGCCGTGTTCTATGAGCTATGTTCATATCCCGTCATCTAGTTTAGGAGTGGACGCACCTAACCACTACCACACGGCGGCCATTTGAGATCTTCCTTAGTCCAGCGCAGTCTAGAAATGTGGGATGCAGTGTCTTTCGTCCATCTGGCGTTAATCGTTGGACTTGCGACTTCCGAGAGCTTTTTACGGTTAGCGGTTGCATAGGGGGAGGGGGTGGTGGAGAAGGAGGGGTGGAGAGGTGGGAGAGAGTGGTCAAGTGTTCAAGTTGCGTACTTGGGAAGTGATGCACCCATCCCCCGCGATTCTTAAACTTTCGCCCATCGCATCCAGAGATGAAGAGTGATGAGTGATTGGCCATGTCGTATGACAAATATTGCCCTTTCTTTGAGTCTGAACTTGAGATCTTGGTAAAACTGTCGGAATGACGCTGTCAACCACATGGTCTTCCCGAGAAGTGTTCACGCAATAAACACTTCCTCGTTGCACAGACTGGATGCCCCCACTCTCAATTCACTCCTCAAGCACATGCTCTCATTCTGTGGGACAAATTTGTGCGGCCAAGGGCCTCCTTCGGATGGACAAACTCTTCGGTTTAATTGGTTTATGTAAATTTTCGAATCGAATTGCTGGCGGTGATTAAAAATCTCCAATCCACGTGAGATTACACTGCATACAGATGCCAGGGAACCGGCTAATCCACTTTGCATCCATCCTCGGGCTTGCATAGGCTTCGCTTGCCGTCGTCGTCGTTGTCACCCATCACCCATCTCCTCGTGTGGAATCCTGCAATTTCCTGTCAGTCAGATCCGCTCACTCGATGTGATTCAATTTCACAGCTTCCACTGTCGCCGTGTGTCTGCGTGTCAGTGTGGGAGTGTGCATGTGTGTGTTCGTGTTTGTGTGTGTGTCTAAGGCAGTCGTTGTCGGATATTAGAATGGCTGTGTACAGTAGAAAAATATTTGTAATTTTTTTTTGCTCGACCCTCAACAACTCGCAAAGATGAGCAGTGGAGCAGACACATAGAAAAGTATGTATATATATATTATATGCTTGTACAAGTAGTAGGTGTGTATGTGTGTATTGTTGATTATCGATGGGACCGGTCGGTCGGTGGTGATTCGATTAAATGACCACTAATGGCTTCTCTGGAGCATCGCACTTAGATGCCTTCTCATCGTGGAACGAGTTGTCGGCTATCTCCTCGCATGGGCTCAGTGGTATCAGGGATTTTGTACTTCCGATCATTTCGTGAGTGTCGGCGGGATGGTCTTCCTATGGCCACGGGAGAAGATCGAGTTTGTGAAAGTGGAACTTTGTTTGGGCGGCCTGGAGTGTACTTACCGTCAGATCAGCCAGCCCCAGTCCGGGGCAGTCATCGTCTGGCTGGTAGCGAGTGTTGGACCTTTGGCCGGGGGCGAAGGTCCCATCGCCGTCGGAGTCACCAGTCAAGCACACGCATCGCATCTTTGTGTCGTCGCCGACCTTACAAAGGAAAGAAAAGTCATTGAATTAGACTGGTTCTTGAAGGCAAAATATTAAGAGCAGGCTAAGCAGTGGCAACCAGGAATGACAGCGGTTCAAGTGGACGAGCTTGTACGACGCTCTGGGGCTAACTGTAACATGCCTGCTAAGCTCGTTACGCGGTGAGAACACTCAACCCACACACACGCTTACAAGGTTGGTAAAGAACCAACCAAGCTATTCAAGGACCCGCTCCCGAGAAGCTCCTGATCTCTTGAGTGTCTGACAAGTTTGAGCAAAATGCTTTGGCCATTACAGGAAGCAGGGTCTATCTAAAGTCCATACTTAGCCAGCGGTCACGATAGCTGCAATGAGACCCTTACAGCAATGACTACAGAGGTGGCGAATACTCATGTGTCTGGCGATAAACGAGGACAACGAGCTTCACTGACATTTCCTTGTTTTAGAGAGGTAGCTTCCTCGAACATTGTCAGTGGCACAAGGAAGTTGAAGTCGTTGTTCGTGTCAAATAGATATCCGCACATATTCCCAAAGCAATGGCCACTGTAGTGTATCGTCATCACTACGGTAGAGCGTGGAAGGTTATCTTCGATATGTCATAATACTCATGACATGCATCTTAGCTCCTATCTTTGTCAGGTCAATTGTGATCTCTGACCACCGAGGTACGGGTGAGTCACTACAGCGACCATCTTTCTTTCTGCGATTGCCACGAAGATTTTGGAGAACTCGTTGCCTTTTCCCGTTTATCGAGGACTTCTCTCTAATCTCGTTCACGTTGGCAACGTAAACAAGTTGGTAAATGTAAAATGTAATTAAACAACTAGCGCCATAGGCTTAACATTGTCATTGGCCGAACTGGTTTTCTACGGATTCAAGAGTTAATGCGGCACTGGCACTTTGAACAAATGGACACCACATCTTCGGATTGAGAGGTCCTCGAGCCAGTCTCGAGCAGCGGGGTACCACCAATAGTACTATACGTTGGTGAGCATCATTTGAAAGGGCAAAGTGAGCGCCCTTAGTCAGCTGGTAAGAGGATGCGCTGACTGAGGGAAAATGTTGGTTGCAGCCTCACGACAGCGTACAATTTTTTACAATTCAGCCCCAAGCCACTACACGCAATTCACTAGCCGCTTGCCACTAGCCAGTATTCATAGGCCTTTTGTGACTTGCCACTATCTAGACTAGACAGTGACCGTTACCCACAAGCCGATAGCCGCCAGGCACCAGCAACTAGTCATAAGCCCCTAGATGCTAGCCACAAGACACTAGTGATTAGCTACTGGAAACTAGCCATTATCCATGAGCTAATAACCGCCAGGCACAGTCAACTAGTCACTAGCGACTAGACGCTAGCCATTAGCCACCAGACACTAGCAACCATACGCAATCCCCTAGCCGCTGGCAACTAGCCAGTAGTCATAAGCCTCTTGTGACTAGACACTGACCGCTATCCACAAGCTAATAGCCGCCAGACACTAGAAACTAGTCACTAGCTACTAGACGCTAGCCACTAGCGGCCAGGCACTAGCAACTAGTCACTAGCCACTTTCCGCTATCCACAAGCCACTAGTGATTAGCTACTGGACACTAGCCACTATCCACAAGCAAATAGCCGCCAGGCACTATTAATTAGTCACTAGCCACTACCCGCTGGGCACTAGCCGCTATTCACAAGCCACTAGTGACTAGCCATTTGCTACTAGACATTGGCCGCTATCCCCAAGCTACTTGCCACTAGTCACTAGTTAGTAACCGCTATTTACTAGCTACTAGCCATAAACGAAATAAACCGAAAATATGGCTGCTGTGCGGTATTGAAGAATTTTCAAATCAATTGGTTGTGCTCGCACCTTGTGGCGTATTTTGCATTACAATTTACATCTTCTTCTTGGCTGGCTGGCGATACATTTCGGGGATTGACCTTGTCCACAGCCAACTCCTCCTCCAAAGGTCTCAGTGCATACGACACTAAAGTTATTACGAAACGTTTTTCCGCTTAAAGTGAACACAAATTTCCCCGCCCGCTACCACTCGCAGCCACTCCTTATAAACTTCAAGTCATTCAAGAATTGAAGCCATCTGACCATGGAATGTGACCACTGAGTATCTGCTTCCAGATGAAATAAAATATGGGCGTCACGGCAATCCGAGGCGGACGTAGCCCTAGATTATACTGCAACCACTCGTGTTGTCCTTGCTATTGTTCTGTCACGAGTAGATGTGACCTACAGTTTTATGCCGACTCCGAAAAGCGATGTTTGAAAAGCTTTGCCTAGACAGGAATACTGTTTGATTAACATGAGTGACTCAAAGGAGGTGGAGTCGTGAATTATGACATTTGGTGGTGTCATTGGTCCATTGACTTTGTGGATAGGGATAACTATCACCGTTAATTCTCATCGCCTTAATTGTCGCCAAATGTTAACTGAGTTTCTTTAGTGTCAAATCGTTGATGGATGTGTGCGGAGGACAGAAGCTTGGACCTTAAGGACTTCCCCAAAAGACAACAATGTGAATGCTCAATAGTATTGTAATTTTCTGTGCTGTAAGTTGTACGTTAGCCACCTGCCGTAGTTGGACAGTATTTAGTAGCTCCAAGAAATGTTCATGCAAATATTATTCCAAATACCGCTGTATGTTGGCCACCTGTCTACCTTGGAACTTGCCGCACCTTTTGGTATATTATTTCATCGTTCGGACTAAGTAACCTTCTAAAGTCGGCCAGTAACATAACCGTATGTTGGTGGTTTGAATTTTGTGGAATTTCGATTTGTTGTAGGTGTATATAAATGCACTGAAAAAATGTCACAAGAAAGGAGATCCCTTCAACTGCGCCAACTACCGAGGGATAAGTCTCCTCAACATCGCCTATAACATCCTGTCTGCCGTTTTGTGTAAGCCCCTAAAACCATTCGTAAATAATCTGATAGGTTCTTATCAGTGTGGCTTCAGGCCAGTTAAGTCCACCATCGATCAAAGAGAAAACCCAAAAGATGCGGATCGACACGAACCACCTATTCGTCGATTTCAAGGCCGCATATTACAGCGTGAATAGGGACGAGCTATACAATGCCATGTCTAGTTTTGACACTCCTGCCAATCTCGTCAGGTTGTGCAGGATGACGATGGAGAATTTTCGCTGGTCTATCAAACGAGCTTGAACGAACTCACCGAGACCTTCAATGTCAAAAAAGGTTTTAGACAAGGCAACTTTTTCAACATCATTCTTGAGCAAGTCTTGAAAAACTCACTCCCGAGCACAAGAGGCATGATTTTCCAAAAATTAGTACAATTGCTGGCATACGCGGAGGACATTGGCGTGATTGGTCGAGCCGCCACTGTAGGCAGCTATAACTTCGAGGTAGTGAAGGACTTCGTGTACCTCGGCCGGTACCGAGATTAAACGCAGAATATTCTTCTTTGGATGAGTTAAGGCCCTATTTGAGTTAATTGCGAATTCTCGCTGGGCTCGAAATATCTAGCAACGTGTGACTTCTGAATGCTTTGTAAAATTAAGTAGGCTTCGACCGACATCCTCAAGGCCACACCCGTGATCAACGTGATCAGTCGCCTTGTCTAAAACCTTTTTTGACATTGAAGGTCTCGGTGATTTCGTTTACGAGCTTGGTGGACCAGTGAAAATTCTCCATCGTCAACCTGCACAATCTGACGAGCTTCGCAGGAGTGTCAAAACTAGACATGGCATTGTATAGCTCGTCCCTATTCACGCTGTCATATGCGGCCTTGAAATCGACGAATATGTGGTTCGTGTCGGTCCTCATCTTTTGGGTTTTCGCCAGGATCTGCCGTAATGTGAAGATTTGATCGTGATTGACCCGACAAGTACCAACAAGTTTTAAGCTCGCTTGCAAGTCTGTTTAGACTCGAAGGGTGACGATTTTGTTGAACATGAAGCAGTCTCATCAGGAACGGGAAAGACTGCGTTGCACTGAAGTTAACTGCAGCACCAAGATCTTGGGATTAATCGACGTTTGGCTTCCTTTGCGAAGCTATTCAAGAAATCTAGTGTATGCACACAAACTGCGGGAAGCGTACGATAACTTTGGTGCCAAGAAACGTTAACGGTATTTTGTAGAGGGAGAAAAGTAACATTTTTTACTATGGGATGGACCACCCGATTTTGCCGCGTTTAGGAGTTAGGGGTGATTTAAGAAAAAAGACTTAAATTTTAAAAACTTAAAATTAAAAAAACAACGGCAACACTCACAATACAGTACTAGACCGAATTCGAAATCTAGAATAATTTGCTCTTTAATATAAAATCCAGTTGTTCATGTGATGTGTGCATTCAAGCTTACATTGTTGATAAAAATTAAGAAAGAAAATGTAATATTTTTCAAAATTGTGAAGTGATGTGGTAAATTGGCTTGTTGGGGCCAATGCTTTTATCAATTCTGAATGGTTTTATGTCTTCTAGTTGGTCTTGGTTTCTTGGCATTTACGTAGTAAAATTCTTCAATTATTCAAAATATGAATAATTTAATGGAAATTTAATTATTTTTTCATTTTTTTGTCTAAAATTGCCCCTAACTACTAAACGGGGCGAGATGGACCCCACATCCGTTTATAGTAAAAAACTGCTAGTTTTTGAGCCCTCTACAAAATATCGTTTTTGTTTGTAGGTGCCATAGTTATCGTACTCGTGGCCAAACTTGTAACCCTTGACGTCTTGAACTCGGAGGTCAAGCTCTAGTCGAGATAATGATTTGAGCAAAATTGAGTCTTCCAAGGACCCTCATCGAATGCAGGATTCAAACGATGTACGGTGGCTTCCGCTTTATTGTACCACATCCGGCCAAATTTTTTAGTGCGGCTGTCCCAATAATACTTCGATGTAAGGAAAGACCGAAGGGAGATTCGAAGCAAGGCTTCACCTCATTCGAGTTACTGACAATGCTCAAAGAGTACTCCTGTCTAGAAAAAGCTTCTCAAATTCGCCGTTCGGAATCGGCATTAAACTGTTGGTCCCTTCCACGCGTGAAAGAAAAATAACACGCACAACACACGTGATTACTGAGAAGCTAGGCCCAGGTCCGCCTCGGACTGTCGCGCCACCCATATTATATTATTATTATAATCAAGCGGTTAGAAATGTGATCTAACCCTTAGTCAAACCACATAATGGATGCGTCTGCGTTTTCTGAAATTCAAAAGCCAACCCCAGTCACTTACCTTCACAGTGTTGGTGATGATGCACAGCGATATGGACGAGAGCACGAACAGGACAATCGGCAGGATGAGGGCTATCAGGAGTTCCTTGTAGGTTTTGTCCAAGTCGAATCTGGCCACCACAAAGGGCACGTTCTCGTCCTGCGAAAGACACAAAAACTTCATCAGCCGCCCCTCAGTGCACTTGAGCGCGTCGCGTCCTTACCCGGTTATAGAAGCACTGGTACCTAGACTGAGCAGTGTCATTGTCACCATCGCTGCCGTATCTGGCCACGAAGTCCTTGCACTCACCCCGCAGGGTGTTCACACAGCCCTCCAGGTTGATGAACAGCTTCTTCCAATTGTAAATGGTCAGATTGTCCTGCTTCGGCAGGAACTTCTGGTCTGGGTCCATGATGTTGTTGCTCTTGGCGTATATGTCCCAAAACTGAGTGAAATTCATGTACGGGTGTGGCAGCGTGTCGTGGTCCAGGAGTGTTCCATTTAGGCAGTCGGTTGCTCTGAAAATGAACACCATCCCTCGTCATTGCAGCCAACACCATGCGTGGCGGCCACAGAGCACTTACACAATTTTATCGCCCTCCCTCGCGACTGTCATGCAGTTAGCGAGAAGCGTGCCATCGTCCTCCTTCCAAAAGTCCGTCGGTGGTATGCGTATCCCTTTGGTCGGCCCCCGCGCCTCGTTGAACGCCACCCCGTGGTCGCACTCTGCCGTCACCAGGTTATCGTCCTGAAATAGAACTTTATGCTCGTTATTCTTGCCCCCATTCGAGCAGTGACAGGCTACGCACTTGCATCAGCAGCACATTGATCCGGGTCGTCGTTATCTTTGAACAATAGCGGTCGCACATGAAGGGCTTTTTTATTTTCGTGCACGATATACCCTGACATTCGAAGAAGCCGTTCAATTTGGTGTTGTCCTTCTCGGAGTTGAGGGTGGGTCCGTCGGCTCTGTGATGGCAGAGCAGGAACTCGGACATATTTTTACAATGTCCTGTTGGGAGATTAGGTCATTTAA
This sequence comes from Eristalis intricaria, assembly GCA_964034865.1. Taxonomy (NCBI): domain Eukaryota; kingdom Metazoa; phylum Arthropoda; class Insecta; order Diptera; family Syrphidae; genus Eristalis; species Eristalis intricaria. Next base: position 51,022,706 of record OZ035875.1, read on the forward strand.
GAATTTGAGAGGGAGAACCACGATACATACCGTTCGAGCAGTTGAACACACCCCGCAGGTTGTTGCACGCAGTTCCGTTGTTGCAGTTGAACTTCTTTAGGTTCCTCAGGTCAATCTGTGAAGTGAGAACATTTTGACTGGTATCAGATCAAGTGGAGGAGTGTGGGTTGATTTGAAGTGACGACATAAAAGTCGCTTCAAATTAAGTCATGTTTCGGGGAAAATAATCAACTCTGTCGCATAATGGATCTCATCGGAGCACTTAACAAACACAATTGCCATCGAGAGCGCAAAATCGTATTTCTGAGCAAAAGAATGTGAACCCAAGTAAACACTCGGAATGACGATAAAATGAAGCCGACGCGTCGGTGGCGCTGACTTTCTGGCGAATGCGCCTTCATCCCGGGACCGGGTTATGAAATACCGGTCCAAATGAACGTAAAAAGATGATTGCCCGATTTATGATTGGCGACGAATCAAACTACGTGTTCACAGGATTATACGCCAATCGTATACTTTGAGTTATTGGTAGTAAAGCCGATACGACTCACAGGGAGCTTCTTCTTCTTCCTTATGTGCTGCTGCAGCTCGCGGTGGAAATGGGAATCAAACGATAAACCTCTTCAGCAAGCGCATGCTGCTATCCTAATTTATTTCGTCGAATTTTTGATGCAAGATCCACTGTCGAATAATCGCATTTGATGTCCTGCTCACTCGCGTGAAATATGTACAGTCGAGCAGTGCCCAGCACAACATCCGACTACCTGTGGAAGCAGTGATTCATTACGGATATAGGAAGATATATCTCGACTAGCTGTACCAGGATGTGAATGTAGTCCGGAAGGCAAAGATCCGTCGACTGCACTGGCTCGGCCACATCGAGCGCATGGACATCAATGCTCCAGCTAAGAGGGTCCAGCTAAAAGGGTCCAGCTAAGAGGGTCCAGTTAAGAGGGTCTTTGAATCCGAGCCTCCTGTTTCGAGATGGAGAGGAGGACCGAATCTCCTGTATAAAGACCAAGTAATTGCGGATGCAAGACTTGATGGAAAAAGCAAGACTTGAAGGAAAGCTTGGTCTTGATACTGGAAGCAGCGTTCTCAAAACCGTCAAGAATGGAAAGCAGCTATCGCTCAGGCTCGGACCCTGCATGTGTCGCCAGCCTGATAAGTCAGTAAGTATAGGTAGGTTGGTTATTGGATGTCCTGACGCCTTTGTGACCGTGACTCACTTAGAACAACATGTTGGGTCCAATGCACCTTTGCTATGGAGTGGTTCTTAAACCAAACAGACCACATATGAAAGGTTTTTCTGTTTAACACGGCTTAAGTCCTCCAGCTTTATGAAGAAGTGCTTTGATAGGAACTTCCTTCCATCGCAGAGACTTACCCAGGACCTGCCTTCTTCTTGCTAGGTCTGGGCAAGCGTGGAGCAGATATCGAATAGATACTGTTCCTTCCTCATCTCTGAAGCTTATGCAAAAGTCGTTACGTGGTATGTTCAGACGCATTGCATGCGTACCTATAGCACACTGGCCGGTAAGGACTCCTATTAGCGGACGTACATCCCAGTGACTGAGACCGATCAATGATTTTGATCTTTTCTTTCTGATCGTCGGCCTAAGAGAATTAGCTGTTGATCAATACTCAGGCCAAGCCATCGAAATCTGGCTCTATCCACGTTTAAAGTTTCTTGTTTAAAGACCTGAGAGGCGCATGTGCACACGGTATTGGTAGAGCTTCTTCCAGCTCAGAACTACTTTTTTAAATACTATCCCCTTTTTATTTTCTAATATTCCAGTACGCCTTGGTACCCTTCACATAGCTTGGCTGCGAATAGGAAAAGCAGATTTCGTCATACACTCAGTGGTGTAAATGGAAAAGCTGCACCTCAACCATCTTGGTGGGCGGAACTGATGGCAGATATTCAGAAAACGCTCTAGGTTAGGTATGTGTGGCTGACAGCAGGAGGCAGTCAAACTTAGTAAAGGAGTAGAGCCATTGCGATGCCACGCGGGTTGAACACTCGTAAGATTGTAGCCAATTGGTGCCTTTGACAAACCAGGTTTAGCTGGCTAATGCTGACGTCATTTTGGTCGCTGATAGTATTGAAATAGTATGGCCGTAGATGGTACGCAAAGAGTAGGTGATTTATGGTTCGTCTGTGATTAGGTGATTACGGTCAGCGTCTTGAGTGCAAATCTGCTTACTCTACATAGGCTAAGCTTACAGAGCTTACAGAGGGAGAGGGAGAGGGAGAGGGAGAGGGAGAGGGAGAGGGAGAGGGAGAGGGAGAGGGAGAGGGAGAGGGAGAGGGAGAGGGAGAGGGAGAGGGAGAGGGAGAGGGAGAGGGAGAGGGAGAGGGAGAGGGAGAGGGAGAGGGAGAGGGAGAGGGAGAGGGAGAGGGAGAGGGAGAGGGAGAGGGAGAGGGAGAGGGAGAGGGAGAGGGAGAGGGAGAGGGAGAGGGAGAGGGAGAGGGAGAGGGAGAGGGAGAGGGAGAGGGAGAGGGAGAGGGAGAGGGAGAGGGAGAGGGAGAGGGAGAGGGAGAGGGAGAGGGAGAGGAAGAGGGAGATGGAGATGGAGAGGGAGAGGGAGAGGGAGAGGGAGAGGGTGAGGGAGAGGGAGAGGGAGAGGGAGAGGGAGAGGGAGAGGGAGAGGGAGAGGGAAAGGGAGAGGGAGAGGGAGAGGGAGAGGGAGAGGGAGAGGGAGAGGGAGAGGGAGACAGCACTTTCACTGGCGACACGTCTGTAGTCATATAATAATAAAGCGTATGTTGGTCAGTACAAAATATTTTTTTTCATTGTTAGTGGACATCCAATTTTACTACTTCTACAAGTCAAATTACGACAGATAGATTATCTCGAGTATCTCAACTCGAAAGTCTTTGTAACACCTCTCATTTTTAATTCATTTTTCTTTCGCAATGGGTGAATGCTGAATGCAAGAATAGACATTACTAAATTTAACCGTCAAAAATGCATGAACATCTGTAAAAGAGGCACTCAAATTTGTCAATGGACTAGGGGGCAGCCAATTTGGTTTCAGAAAACGATATTAAAACTAGTTGTCAAACATTTTAAGGGGCAAAAGAAGTCGGGCATCTCTGTAATATTTCATTTCTCGTTGCGTTTGCCAGTTGGTTGCGAGTTGAAGAAAATACGAAGAGAGATAACAGAGAAGAGAAAAAAATTTAAAGAATTTGCACACAGACAGTGACGGTATTGGCTTGGCTACCCCGTCTGTCTATCATTTTCTTTGCCAACACAATCGTCTTAGGATACACATAGAACACCGAAACAAAATAGAATTGGACAATACAACTGGACTTGCCCCATTCCATAATCCACATTTTTGCCTTCGGTTTATCATCAAAACGGGCTTTTCAACCCGGGTTACAACTCGGTCTGTTTCTATTTCTACCCGGGTTAACTCGGTTTGTACAACATTCGGGTTGGCACACCACTACAAGACACAACACTAGCCGAAAGTATAGAGGGAGTAAGGGAGAGGAGGAACCAGAGCACAATGGTCTTAAATATCTGCGGATTGTAGGCTGTGGGAAATATTAGACTGGGAAGAGAATATGGATATATTCGTATAGTGCGACTGAAGAACGAGTCTCTGAATTTAACTGTGCGCCCGAAAGTAGGCTGAAGGGTATACTGATAGGCATTCCTGGCGAGAAACGGGTGAATTCATGGAGAGGAGGAATGCAGTTGGCTTACTCACTGGAGCATCGTCGTTAACATCAAAAGAAAAACATTTTTTTTTTCATAGATTTTTTTTTCCAAATTATGATACACTTTTTCATCCGGAAGCGAGTGCGATAGGATTCACGAAATATAGATGTTTTTTTTTCGCCTTTTGGCCATTCTGCCCTCATCCTTTGACGGTCATGGGAATGGACGGGAAAGGAGCGCGGTTATCATATACACTTCGAAAGTCGTTAAAAATTGATTGCATAAAGACAACATTTTCCATTCAATGAGAAGAAAACAAATCACTGTCAAGACCAAAAGACCATCTGAAAATAGTTCCTTGTTAGAGCTCCTTTAAGAATCTTGATTGACGACTTGAAGGGACTTTATTTACAAGATTCCATGTGTTCTATGCTTTTTTATGTATTATTACATGGATATTCCCGATATCCAAATTGGGATTACGTTTTTATTATCGCTAGATGAAATGCGCCGTGATATCGGTCTGGGATTGAGTGGGATTGACAATTTTTATGTGAACATTGGACGTGAAGAAAATTCGGGAGTATGCAAATGGAGGTGTCAACAGTTACCTCAAAAATGTAAAACTCCCTAGTATGTATAAATGTCAGATTGAACTTGGCAATACTTGCTGCTATCAAGATTGGGGATATAAAATAAAATCCCTCGTATACATATGAATGAGTAATGTACATGTATGCAGTTCGTTCTTGGCTCACGGTAATCGCTTTAATGGTTTCTCCTATCTTTCGGTCAGCAAGATAAATGCGCTGACAAATTCCGAATGTACGTGTTTACTACTCGCATGTCCTTTAGCCCTCGATGCTATCTTGACTTTGGAGCTATGCAAATGAACAGTTCCCAAATTCTTGCACGACATCTGAGGGGTAGAAGTAGGTTAGGTTAGGTTAAAGTGACTGCCATAGATGAATCAGTTGGATCCATGTGCTGTCACTGTCCGGTAATTGATACAAAAAGACTAGGTTAGGTTTTGGCGATTGCCACCACTGTAGCAGTTGTGGTCCGGATCCTGGTTGGATCCTAGAACCCTACCCGGTTCCTTCCACCGGCTGATTTTAAAAGGGACTACACTAACGAAAATGAAATAAACCTAGAGACTGCCTAATTGTATTCTAGTGGCCTACTTTGACAAGTCCACTTCTGTGCTGATTTACAGCCAACTAGTTTTCCTGATAAACTATGTCTTGCATCTTTAAGTGTGATATTTCTTCTATATTAATAATAATACAATATGGGTGGCGCGACAGTCCGAGGCGGACCTGGGCCTAGCTTCTACAGCAACCCCTCGTGTTGTGCACACTATTGTTCTTCCACGAGTGGATGGGAACTGCAGTTTAAAGCCAGCGAAGTTGAGAGGCTTTTTCTGGACAGGAATACTCTTTGAGCATTGTCAGTGACTCGAAAGAGGATCAGCCGCGAATTATCAAAGGTGGTAAATTCGGGTATCGAACCTAGCACCCTCTGCGTAGGAGTCGACGCACTTACCCACTACGCCACGGCGACCCCCGACATTTCCTCTAAGTTTCTGAAGAAGTAGTTGCCTACCATAGGGCTGGACAAGTGGCGAGGAGATGAAGCATATTTTCTTCCTCCTCCTCGTCTCTAAAGCCCCTGCAGTAGCCGCTGTGGGTCAGACGACTAACTAGCAGTGGTTCAAGTGGTCTATCTTGAGATGATCCACTCAATTGCTGGACTACACCTTGTTGAGAAAATGATGAGGAAAGATTGAGAAAAAATGCAACTTGTTTCCTTTAGCGGCATTCACACTACACAACAATTTGTTTAAAAACCGTGGTTGATGGGGCCTAGTCGTCACTGTAACAACAAAACGGCAGACCACGTTTTGCGGTAGACTAAGCTTTTTGCAGCTTAAGCAAAGCGTTTTTTTTGCAAGCGTATATACGCTTAAATTTCAATTTGCATGTAAAATACACTAACAACGAGTCCTATATCCGCTTAATTTACTCATCATATCTATTGGCGCTTAAGAAATAAGCGCGGATAAAAACAATGCTTCCAAACATTATTTTCTGTGTTCATTCCTGAATTTATTCATTCATTGTTTAGGTTGCTGTATGTGGCTTACATCTGCGGTTGTGGTTGATGTATTAGATCATTTTTAATTCTTTTGGCGTCCATAAGTATGCAATTTTCGCTATACCCAGAGTGTCTCTGCTATACATTGCATTTAGGTTTCGTAAACGCTGGATTGACATGGAAAAGGTGAAGTTGCCGCTGTAGCCCGATTTCATTTTGAAGCACACCTAATTTATATTAATTAATTTTGTCATGTCCAGGAAAAGCTTTCTATGCTGAACAGACAAAAAAAAAACAAAAAAAAAGCGATGCGAGTCTGACCGGCAGCGATTGAGATGCGATCAAAAACCTATTCACAAAAGATGCGGTGGCAGTGGTGGCAGTCGGTATTTTTCACATCCGGCACTACCACTTGTTCATATTGACATAGCCGAAGCGATGGTATGTGCGGCTTATGATATTGTGGCGACATGCAATATTTATCTCAAAACGTACATTTTCTGCATATTTAACGATACTTTCACTATCATGAAATTATTGCTTAGTACTTATTCTATTAAATTTTTGACTACGTTACTTTTTGTAAGCGCTACGGCAATAGACACAGTTTTCCACTTAACGTTCGATACAGTCGGTTGTCTCCTCTCCAGCTCGCGAAATATTGTCTTAGAAATTTTAATGAGATGAATAAAACGTGAACATTATATTTTTGTATTATCTTTTCTTTACTCCGCTTAACCCCCACAATATGAACTTATGAACAAGAAAAACACCGCTTACTAGTTGCGGTTCATGTGGTGTTTTTTTATTGTTTACTCCAACGATTTGAAGAAAGATGACAAAAGGAACGCAATTGACATCATATGTCGCATATTTACATATGTACGTATTCGGTACAGCTGAGGTCACGAAAGTGCAATTAATAAAATAATATTTCAAAAATCTTTTGTCATTGAGTCATGAACAATTGCGGTGTATGCGGTGCTTTTCTTATTCATAATATATTATCGTTGACATCGTCGTGTTTTGCTTACAACGAGCATTCATAGTGGGAACCATCACATCAAGTGGAACACACATTTTGTCGTATGCACCCTAGGGCGCATTATTGTACGTAGTAGTCCGTAGTTTACCTAGTCCCAACTTCTCTAAAAACTTCACGTGCTGAAAAATGCAAATGTTACGTATACGCCACCGTGGCCATGCAAGTCAACTCTTAAGGCCGCCTCCTCGACCAAATGTAAAATGTTACGTACACGCCACCGTGGCCATGCAAGTCAACTCTTAATGCCGCCTCCTCGATCAAATGAAAAATGTTACGTATACGCCACCGTGGCTATGCAAGTCAACTCTTAAGGCCTCCTCGATCAAATGAAAAATGTTACGTACACGCCACCGTGGCCATGCAAGTCAACTCTTAAGGCCGCCTCCTCGTTCAAATGAAAAATGTTACGTATACGCCACCGTGGCTATGGAAGCCAACTCTTAAGGCCGCCTCCTCGTTCAAATGAAAAATGTTACGTATACGCCACCGTGGCCATGCAAGACAGCTCTTAAGACAGTACCCTGGACAAAATGAAAAATGACAACTCTTAAGACTCTTAAGATTGCCTGATGTGTCCTGTGTGTGGGCTGATCTGCGCTTCGAGTTTTCAGGTACCTGTGTGAGTAAAGTGATTCCGATGTGTGAAGTGTACGAAATTGTGTGATGTGACCCAAAGCGACACCGATGTACACACCAGTAAGCTTGTCCACAAGTGTGCTGTGTATGGACAGCTTTAAATTTTGACTTGCTTGCACTACGAACAGTACTTGTTGTACATATGAGCCTTACTTCACGTCTACATGCTCAAGGTGACTGGTGGACCTAGGCTCGTGAACCTAGGCCCAACTTCTCCGTCAATATGAACATGGCGGTTGCGAACATGTGTTGACTCAAAAACGTATGCCCAAATAAAAAACTGCAAAACTATCTCAGCAATTGCGCTGGCGGTTTACACTCGCACCGCATGTTCTCACTCATCGCTATGATCTGAGGAAAAATGATCAAACATCGCATTGTGTTTCGATTGGTATTTACTACGTGAAAGCAGCACTGCAGATTAGGGATGTTCGATGTTGGCAAAGCATCGAAGCTGAAGTCGATGTCAACATCTTTGGCCGAACATCGATGACCGATCAAAATCGAACTCAAAACGTTAATGTTCGTTCACATCGATGCTATGCAATGATTTTATATAATTCCAACTAATAGTGTAAAAAAACTACACACAGCCATAGTTAATACGGCACACTTCACATCAAAAACTAAGAATGAATGAATACATAAAATACCAAGGAACTCAAAGCAGTGTACAGGAGAACAAGAACAGAATACAGCCACAAGAAGTATACAGAATATACTCGAAAAATCAAATTTTGTAATCGGACTCCAGGCGAAAAATTCCATGTTCCAATTCCAAAAACTGATCAGTGTTCTTTCTACGAAATGCAGAAGTTCCGAAAATTATTCAAAATCTACAAATAATAGTAGGCTTTCTTTTGCAAACATCAAAGATCGATGTTTTGTGCTCTAACATCGATTATGCGATATTTTAAGACCTTGAACATCGATGATGATTTCTGATGCTGAATAAATAATTGCCTAGCGCCATTTCCTTGTTGCTGCTAGAGTTGGACATGTGCCGAGATAGAGTAGCATTAGCTGTGTTTTTTTGCAAGCGTATATACGCTTAATTTTGAAGTGCACAAAAAAACGATCATCGGCGCTTAATGATTCATCACAAAATCTTGGCAGCACCGATGACATTTATGACATTTGCTAAGCAGTCAAGGGTGTGTGTAGTCGTGGAAGGTGATGGTTGATCTTTGATGGTCACAATCTTCGTTTCGTGACTGTGTAGTGTGATCGTCACTTTAAAAGCAAAAACACTTAATAATTACAAAATAAAAAAAAATGTTCATCAAATGAAAAGAAGCGTTTACGAAACCTAAATGCAATGTATAGCAGAGACACTCTGGGTATAGCGAAAATTGCATACTTATGGACGCCAAAAGAATTAAAAATGATCTAATACATCAACCACAACCGCAGATGTAAGCCACATACAGCAACCTAAACAATGAATAAATAAATTCTTGAATGAACACACAGAATATAATGTTTGGAAGCATTGTTTTTATCCGCGCTTATTTCTTAAGCGCCGATAGATATGATGAGTAAATTAAGCGGATATAGGACTCGTTGTTAGTGTATTTTACATGCACATTGAAAATTAAGCGTATATACGCTTGCAAAAAAACGCAGCTATTGGTTCCTCTTCTTCCTCATCCGTACAGCTCGTACAGACGTCATTGTAGGGGGAACCCATCCCCCTTGCCTACGAAAATATTGATTTCCTTTCTGTTTAATTTTAGGAGCGTACATTTTTTTTAGATTTATTGAAGGTCATACTTGCCCCGAACTCCTGCAAGTGTCTAATTCCATCCATCTTCGATTTTTGATAAGGAGGATATCCTCAAGTAACAGGGTATCTATTACTTTGTGTGAGGGACATGGGGTCTTCTGATTACTTGCCAGTGGCAGGCCCACCCCTGCTCTAGCTAGCTCGTGCCTAGGATACCGCCATGCTCACAGACCCAGAATCTGTTTGGATTTTAAAGTAAATCTTTTTGTTAAGACATCGTTTGTTTGTCCATTATTTTGCTGGTTGGGAGGACTAAAGACATATCTCCTTGGATAATAATAACAAAGTGGGTGGCGCGACAGTCTGAGGCGAACCTGGGCCTAGCTTCTACAGCAACCCCTCTTGTTGTGCGCACTAGTGTTCTTTCAAGAGTGGATGGGACCTACAGTTTAAAGCCGATTCAAAGACGAAGCTGAGACGCTTTTTCTAAACAGGAATAATCTTTGAGCATTGTCAGTAACTCGAAAGAGGTGGAGCCGTGAATTATGAAAGGGGGTGCATTAGTATCGAACCTGGCAGCCTGTGCGTAGGAGTCAACGCACGACTCTCACACCTTGGATGTCCCTGAATCGTTGCTATGAGTATAAATCATCAATTAGTAAATGATTCAACGTCTATATGGAATCCATACAACTCTCTGCAGTTGATTACAGATACAAGCCAATCGTTAAAGAAGCCTTACGAGTCAACCACATGCATTCGCATATTCACTGATTGGCCAGAGAGAGGTGTGAGCCGATAATGCATAAGCTCTTGTGTTTTTGCTTTTTAGATACACGAAGGCGACACTGACACATCACTTTGTTTCAATTCAACACGCAAAACTCTGCGCTATGGGCAGATACCTTTCAAATTCCTGCTTTTCGATCCAATTCCAGTCCATCGTCATTCCTTGTTTGCAAAGGATCTTCCAATAAAGACTTGACAACTTTCTTTTTTAAATAATACGCAAACCATTTGAGATATTTCGAAAACTATCGGCTTGAAGTACAATCAAAGCATTTATGAATGGAACTCGACTTCGTTCTCATGGCCACCGCGAGCACGTTTCCAGCGCTTGGTTCGTTGCACCCAATTTTCAACGACTCGGCCTAACATTTCGGCGGAAATGGCAGCTATTTCGCAGTCAATGTTGGTTTTGGTTTCTTCCAACGTCGTCGGATTGTTGGCATAAACCAATGACTTGACATAGCCCCACAGAAAATAGTCAAACGGCGTTAAATCGCACGAACGAAGTGGCCAATCAAATACTTACTCTTGAATAAATCGATTGTAACGTGTAATGTGTGCTTGTGGCACCATCCTGTTGGAAGCACATGTCGTAAAATTCCATATATTCCTTATAATCGATAATCATGGCGCGATAACACTGACCATTCACAGTAACGTGAAGTAACGAGTAACGCGAATACCAGCCCCAGCATGCAAACCGCACCGAACAGTTATTTTTTGTGGTTGAAGTGGTGATTCATGAAGTACATGTGGATTTCTACCCGACCAATAACGCATATTTTCAGCCAAATGAGCTTAGTCGCAAATTGGAGTAAGGTTCGGGTCACCGACTCCGTATTTCGGTCGATTGCAGACGTTGATGGCTCGTATACCTTAGCTTGATGAAAATGTTGAGCTTACAGAATAAATTGACAGTGACAGTTTGATGATTGGTGAAAGAGTGCGTTCACAAATTCCATTCAAAGTTATCAGGTCCCTATTGGAAAACCATTTAGTAGCGCCCAGATATGAAGTATTACAGAGATAGCCGACTTCACAGCTGATTACCCCCTAGTCCATCGACGAATTTGAGTGCCTTTTTGACGGATAGTCATGCATTTTTGACGGTCATTCACGAAATATCGTAAATACCGTCCTCTGATTGGTCACTTTGGTTTATGGACACGTTATAAAAAACAATTGTCAAAAATTTGAAGGGGAAAGAGAGGTAGAAGTCGGGCAGCTCTGTAATGCTTCATTTCTGGTAGAAATCAAGATATGACACGTTCCGTTTCGATTTTGATAGCGGACTTTTTTTTTCGGTGTTTTTCAAATACGTTGTCTCTCACACAGCGCTGAGAATACACGATTAAAAGAGATCGACAAATAATACGAAACAAGAGAGAAAAATCACTCGTACGTCGTAACCACCCGACGCAACCTTCACACTGCACTTTGCTCCTTCGACCCTAATTAAACCATTGCCAACTTTTATAATAACTGTCTGCCACTCTCGAAACTTGAACACTCGAAATCTGAAAAAAATGCCTGCATCCAACTTTAGGCCCTCTTGCCTTCTCATACCGCAGTCGGTGCGACAAAACTTGAACGTGTGAACGGGTTCTTACGAAACCTGAACCGTGATGACAAGGAGCACATAAGAGTGTGTCAAGTGTCGAGTGCCTCTGCAGGATTACATTGATTGAAAAGTCCGTTATAAAGGAAAGTCAGTTTTAGAAAGAAAAGCGTTTATGGGAGAGTTAGACATTTTTCTGCGGTATATTCGATTATAATATAATAATTACATGGATGGTGCGACAGTCCGAGGCGGACCTGGGCCTAGCTTCTCAGCAACTACTCGTGTGGGGCGTGCTATTGTTCTTTCACGAGTGGAAGGGACCTACAGTTTTATGCCGACTCCGAACGGCCAAGTTTGAGAAGCATTTTCTAGACAGTTGTTACTCTTTGAGCATCATAGCAAGAGGTGGAGCGGTGAAAACTATTTTCGTCGCACCGGGAATCGAACCCAGTCAGCGAGGTTCAGTTCCGTAGAACTTGACTCACAGACCCACAATGCCATGGCCGCCACATTTCACATATACTTTTATAAGATCCGTATTCTATAGGCACGAGATTTCTTTGGCTACAAATGGGTGGTATACGAGGGGAGGGAACCCCATACGACGTGCGTAGCCGACAAAATGGCGCCCAACGTGGGGCTCCATTAAAAACCTTCCGTTCATGCTCAACTAAGAATTGTAAATAAATTGAACAGTTGCTCTGGGCAACAAGAACAATTCTTTCAACAAGAAAAACAAAAATCAATCGTTCAGACGAGTACAGAAACTTCTTCTTGAATGACGTCCTCGATATACACACAACAGACATTCCTCCTCCCCCGTCTTCAATCATTCAGATGCTGCGTGGAGAACGGAGAACAGCACATCCCCCACGAATGAGTTGTCTGAATCACTGCCTCCGAGATTTGCCCATTTCCCGAAGTTATGTCTCAATCAAAGCAAGGTGCACACCAATACCGTCGGGTTCGGTGTAGCATGCAGGGGGAGTCTGCCTGCAAATCGTTTATGTCGTTGTCTCGTCAGCTCACAGGTCTCGCTTAGAAACTAATTCCGTTTTCATAAATCACTCGGTTAATAAGGACGTCGCCCAAAGAAGAACTTAATTATGTCAGTCCACCGCTGAGGCACCACTTTTATGAGTTCCTTGTGTGTACAGAGGGCATTCCACGGCCGGGGGGAGGATTTGTGTGTCTCCAGAGATTGAGCCATTATCAAAACATCCCCACGCAGCGCCCACAGTCGGCGGCGCCTCATTTCTGCGTCAGTGTGCCAGCCATTAAAGGAGACGCACACACAAAGGTCCTTATTCATCTTCGCATCGTCTCCGATGAGTCATACGCGCACTAGGGACAAGCAAGGGATCGAAAACAATCTAAAACGACTCACCATCGGGCATGATGTGTTTGCTATCCTTGTGCAGTTGTTAAGCTGAATGTCGGTGCCATTGCGTCGCACGATGGAATGTATCTGCGGACAGAAGCCACTCGTCTTGGTCAGGCACCACTCCCCGCACGATGCCCAAGGGCAGTTGTTTGGCATTTGGATGTCGACAGTTTGGCACATAACCGGATCAGGTTCGAATCCCGATTTAAAGGCTCTGCAACACGAAATTAAATTGTATCACTCACACACACAGACACACACGCACACCAACCCATTAACTCATAAACTAAAAGTGGGTCAATGACGAGAGGAGACTTACTGAAAGGAAGGTGAGTAAACTGCAACACTGAGGTAAACAATGGACACACACGACAGCACCATTGTCAGCTGGCAGAGGCATATTGATCTGCAAATGCGCTTATCCTGCTCGGGTATCAGACGTGGCTTGTTCTTTCGCCTGCCCATTGTCGCTCCCCGTCTCTGCTGGCTGGGCCACGGGTCTGTCTACCAGGCGATGGCGTTGCTGGCAATTACCTAATTGAACGGTGCCCAGGCGCGCCCTCCTCCCCCGCACTTCAAAAAACGCACAACGTGTTAGGAATTCAGGATAATTGGATGGGGATTTTCGCGTTGGGAATCACTCCACGGGCATTCGGTGCACTCAGCCTGAACTTGTTGATGCCGCCGCCGTTGCGGGGTAGACACTTTGTAGCCCCGTGTGCTCCTCGAGCCGCGCCACACGGTACACACCCAAAAATGTCGAAAACGATTTTTTTTTTTTTTTTTGATAAAGTAATAGACAAGGCTAGTGCAAAGGTTTGCGGAGGGCGGGCGGGGGAGGTGGCTAAACGAAGATACAATATATTCACTCCACAAAAATGATGAGCTTTTGATTAAACTTAGCACGGGCCGGTGACCTTGTTGATGAATCAAAGAAACAATTTTCAAAAACACAATTTATTGGAATGCAAAATGAAAAAACGTGAGATAAGGCGACACACTCGCGTAGCCCCCGTCGAAGCCAAGCAACTTGCACCGGAGGAATCTAAGTCTAAACTGAAGAAGCGACGAATTAGTTTTCGAAACATTCTTTCGAGTGAAAGTATGTGTCACACAGTGGAAGGGAAAGTTCCAATGGCATTTCCAGTCCAGGGGTGGATGAGGGTGTGCGGCAGTGGCGTAGAATTGTGTTGGGGGGCATGTCGGATTGGTTGGAGATTTATCGATTTATCACAACAAATGATTTGTGTGGGCTGTTCGATTGGATTGAATGTCCCTCAAAGGGGATCATTGGTTAGATGGACAGGCATATAAAGGGGCAGAAATAGCCGCTTAAGGTGCTTCAGTCTCGTCGCTTGCCCGGGGTTCTAACTGGTTTCTTCGAGAATGTCTGGTCTCTTTCGAATGTGTACAGAATGCGGTAAGAAACTGCGTAAACTCACTTTAAACAGTAGCATTTTAAGGCCGAACCATAATTGACTTACGTAAATCTGAGCTTGTGTCAGAACTGAACGAAAAGTAGGCAGACGCATGGTCAAATTTCAATTGCATGTGGGAACTTGTGCAAGATTGTGATGACATTTCTTTCTTCTGTCAACCCATATGCCATTGTCAATAGTAAATAGCAATTTGTTTCGCTCAAAATTGAGAAAACAAAAATTAACGAAACTTAACGAAAGTCAACGAAGGGTTTATACTGGTTCCTTTGTAACATTTACGTGTCCAAATGTCATGTTCATTCTTAGAAAGCACCCCCAATTGAGGAAACCAAAATTAGCCAAACTAAACGAAAACTAACATGGGGGTTATACTGGTTCCTTTGTAACATTTATGTGTCTAAATATCATTTACGTTCATAGAAAGCGACTTACTTGGATCCCATTCAAGTAAACCAAAAAGAATGAAGTTTAACGAAAGTGATCGTAGCGGCTATAGTGTTTCCTTTGTAACATTTACGTGTCCAAATGCCATGTATGTCCTTAGAGAGCGATTAACTTGGTTCAGAATCAATGAAATTAAAATTAACGAAACTTAACGAAAGTTCTAACAGCGCTTACACTGACTCCATTCTAACATTTATCTGTCCAAATGTCATTTACGTTCTTACAGAGCACCTCCAATTGAGGAAGCCAAAATGAACGAAACTTAACGAAAATTAACGTAGTGGTTATACAGGTTCCTTTGTAACATTTATGTGTCTAAATACTATTTACGTTCTTAGAATGCAAATTACTTGGGTCTCGATCAATAAACCATAATGAACGAAGCTTAACGAAAGTGATCGTAGCAGGTATAGTGGTTCCTATGCAACATTTATGTGTTTAAAAGTCATTTACGTTCTTAGAGAGCGACTAAATTGAGTCCCAAACAAGTAAACTAAAATGATGTAAGCTTGACGACACTTAACGAATTTGAGGTTAAAGCTTATACTGGTTCCATTCTAAAATTACTGTGTATTCGCTCTATAGCTTCAATTAACATAATTCTCCTTGCTTTCATAATGGTTGGCCTTAAGTATTTTCTTAGAAAAAAGAAATGTGCAGCTGTCCCAACTTCACATTGGCGAGACATTGCCACTCCATGTGAAGCCAAAGACATCGTCACTCGATTTCACTTTCAGTTGCGAGTTCTAAAGCATTTTCCTCTCACATCACAAGCTATCCCTGGCCACTATAAAAGTTCTAAACATCCTTTCTGCGCATGTTTGACCGAGAAAACCCACACAAGTCGATACAGCTGGTTGTTGTTTGAAAATATTAGGTCAACGTAAGGTTAAATGTTTGTTATCTTTGTAACGCCATCGAATCGTCTCATTAAGGGAAAGTTTTCATGCTCTTTGGTTACCTTTGGAATGGAATAGATGTGTTATGAGTTAGTAAACAAGTGGTTGATGGGGCTTGTAATTCTAAAGTGGCTTCTTTATTGTTGCGTGATTTATTGCGAATTCGTTTGATGTTATATAGGACATTCAGAATGTCACATTTGTGGATAAAATTAGATGAATTCATATCCAATGTGTTCTAAATTTGGTATTGTTCCAATGGCGTTGGTGCTCTGGAATGACGTTTGTTTATGTCTCGTCTGAATTTAGTTGACGTCATAACTGGCCTAGTTCGTTGGGGGGTGAAAAGAGTGGGTGAAATGGATACAGTTATTTTAAGGTATTCATGGGATTGATGTTGGGAATCCCCCAGATTTCTGGCAACGGAGGAAGTTGTGCGCAGTATCCTCTTGTTCCCCTTCAACTCAGCCGAACGCCTGCTGAGTGTCATCATTGACAAGTCTCATTTGTTTGATGCTTAAGGCGATTGTGAGCGCTCCAACTGCCATCAGTAACATTTTTTTTTGTTCACTTTTGAATCTAAGATAATGCCTCTTCCAGCGGGTTAAAGAACACCATATTTTGCTCGTTCATTCAGTTCGGTCATCGTTTTCGTTACATGTGGTTTTGGGATTGGTTGAGTTAAGCTTAGTGTTTCATTTGCCTAGCGACTTCATCTTTAGGTTTGACTCTCAGATCTCTGTACCCAATATAGATTTATCGAATTAAGAACTTTAGGTTAGGTAGACGGGCTGCTAGTGCATTCACCAGCACTTATACCATATTGGTCCATTGTGATACCCATGGTCAGACTACTACCACTGATTGACTACTCCAGTGATAGTGCCGTTAATTGGATCCCAACGGCAAATGGTGACCGGACCAGATTTGAAAACCAGATAAAAGCGTATTAACTTAGCTTTCACTGGGATTCGAACCGGGGACCCCGCTAACCAGGGCCAGGCAGTCTACCAACTGCGCCATCCAGTCGTTCATCAAGAACTTTCAGTTCCTCACAACTACAGAGACTAACTTCTAATGGGAGTGGAAACCATTTTTGTAAATAGAAACCATATTTTTTTTAATAAGAAGCGTTTCAATGGAAGAATCTTTATTATGTATCTGACTGTCACTTTTTGAATATAATTTCATGCAACTGTTGCCCGCGACTTGGATGAACAAGGTATTGTATTGTATCACAGCCCAATTGCGCGAGTAATGTTGGCTTCAAGCATGTGGACCGTAGCTGACTTATCTCGGGTGGATATAGTACAGTTGCTCGGATTATCATACAACGTACACTTAAAGCCTTATTCTGGCAAACCTCTGTGATGTTTCATAAGTCACAACTGTCATATAAAATAATGGTCAGACACAGATTGTAAGGCTTTTATTATTATGAGCAAAACCTCACAGCTTGCAAGAGCATCACAAGAACCATCAAAAGAAGAACAAATTTTTGATATGAAAACGAATTCACCAGACCAAGGTATGGATTCTTTTGTGTTTTCTTGTGAGGGATTTGCCAGAATACCTACAAATCTTCACAAGGTAGACATCACAATTTTCGACAGTCGACAGTCAGACAGACTGTTGAGAGTCAGGGGTGTCAGGTCTTGGACCTCAGCTGTCAGTCTGTGCTGTGAATAAGTTGGCATTGCTCAGTGGGGTATATGGCTTCAAAACATGTGTAGACAGTATATCTTTTTAAAGCCCAACACTTCAAGCACACTTCAAATAAAATATGGAAGTTATCAGAAGTATACATGTGAATAATAATAATAGGGGTGGCGCGACAGTCCGAGTTGGACCTGGGCCTAGCTTCTCAGCAACCACTCGTGTTGTGCGTGCTATTGTTCTATCAGGAGTAGAAGGCACCTACAGTTTAATGCCGACTCCGAACGGCGAATTTGAGAAGCTTTTTCTAGACAGGAATACACTTTTGTATTGTCAGTGACTCGATAGAGGTGGAGCCGTGATTTATCAAAGGTGGTAAATTCGGATATCGAACCTGGCACCCTCTGAGTAGGAGTCGACGCACTTACCCACTACGCCACGGCGACCTGTCAACACAATTGTATTTCTGTCTCTGTTATCTGAATTATTATTACCTGAATATAGCTATTATGAATTACTACTGAACAGCAACAAAAACAGCATTTTTTCTTACCACATATACATACATTCAACTCCCACCCTAGCCACAACTTTCCTGCTGCACAAACTATAGGTTTATGCCATGCCTTGCCGTCAAATACCCACTGCTTTGCTCATAGAACTGGACGGAGCTGTACGCTCTACATGGCTCAGCTACTTTAGGCGTTGAAGCCGTAGACGCTTGGATTGCCTCAAGTGGCAGAATCTTCACTAATGCTATCATGACTAAATATCATTATTTTCTCTCTAACAGACCAACGACTTGTTCATCTGCTTTTGAGATTATCTATATCTAAGTCTTATATGAAGTCAGTTTTATCCTTCAAGAGAGGGGTGTATTTATTCGCTAGTTGTTCTATATTTGATACTAGCTTTTACCCGCGACTTCGTCCGCGTGGAATAGTTACTTTGGGTAGCCTTTTGCATTTTAGGATGATAATTTTCCGAATAATACAATACAATACATACTAACTGCAAACTACAGTGATTTACTGTAAATATCTTATTTTAACACATTTTTATAAACAACATTTTTCTTTGTTTTTTTCTCCTCTGTTAAAACATAAAGAAAAGCCACATAGAGTTGCCCATGGGAAAACAGGTTTTTTCTAAATGTCTACCTGCTACTTTAAGCGTTTGTCCTAGAGCTTTATTTATTGTAATTGCAAATTCTGCTTTTAGGGGAAACTGCACTCTTTTGAAATGAATAGGCAAATCGGTCGGAATTATTGGAATACGGGGAATTAAAACATTTTGTCCTTTTGCCATTCCAGTGATAATTCTTGCTTTTATAATATGGCGTCCCAATTGAGTAACTTCTAGCCGTGTACCACTGCATAGCCTCGGTGCGTGAAGGTTTCTCATTATCAGGACCGGAACACCAACTTTTAGCCTCAACTTATGAGAAGGCACTTCTGATAATTCTAAAGAATTCAAAAATTCTAAAGGGTACGACGTTACTTGTTCAGTGTCCATAACATTGTCTACCGAGAGATACTCGACAACATCCCCCTCCACGTATGACATTATTTGTTTATTTATCTGCCACACTGTCTCATTTGTCGGCGATAAAGTTGCCCTTTCGCACAGCCATTCTCGATTGCCCATATTAATTTGCAGATCGTTTTTTCAAATCATCTATATTATCGACAATTTGACAGACTTCACAGCTCTGTGTAATCATGCCATTACTGTCTGTCGCCATACGATCTCCTCCGATTTTTAGAAGAGCAGTCTCATATTAACCTGATTGTGCATCATTGTGCAGTTGAACTCGGATATTTATTGTCAGACGGAACTTTTTTACGTGTACCCATAATATAGACGCTTTCAAACAGGCATTTATTTCATCTGCTGGTGTGCCCCTAGTAATCACTGGCAGGATCTGTCTAAAGTCAAAAGCTGAAAGTACCGCAATCGTTTCAATAATAATCTGGTTGTGTAGTAGAATAATAGAAAAAAAGAAAAATAAGCACAAAGAGAGACTAATAGACACACATACATATATCACAGAGAGAGAGGATTGCCGGTTAGGTCAGACTAGGCTAAGAATATAAGAGACAGTTTGTGAACAGAAGTGGAGGCGATCGGACGGAATAAAAAGAGTAAAATAAAAAAAAACGGTGTGTTTCATTATTTAAAAGACCAAGCAGAAAGCTTAAAGTTGTAATATCTTTCATAGTGCGATTTAGTGCTTCGATTGCTCTTATATGAGACATCGTACATTCATCTCAAACCAACAGTCATTCACTCATGCATCATTCGTCCATGTTCCCTGTTTTTGCTAATGTTACCTCATGAACTAAGTTCAAAGGCAATTTAAGATCTGACCCAAAATCTGAACCCCAGATAGCGAAGTAGAGAAGTAGATTATATATTTTTCTCCAAATCGAAGTAGATCTACTACGATCGAAGTAAAAGCCGAACCCTGGTCGCCACTGCTGGTTGATTGTTGCTGATTGTCTCTAATGATGGACATTTTTAAACGATAATTAGTTGCATTCTTTTGAGGATTGCTCAGCTTCAGGACAATGCACAAACGATGGTTGATAGCTCAAGTGAACAAGGGATACATTTACTAAAAAGGGATGCATTTTTCAATTCGATAAGCCATTAATGAGCCAGGACTGTGTGAAGATGAAAAAATGCGGTTTTTGCCCCATTTCACAGACTAAGTACATCCCCAAGATCAAATCTATCTCCATACCAAATTTCATCAAAATCGGTTCATTGGTTTAGACGTGAAAGGTTAACAGACAGACAGAGTTACTTTCGCATTTATAATATTAGTAAGGATTGGTATGAATGTTGCTTATGCGGACGCGGAAGCAAGATAGAGGAAGTCTCTATTTACCTAGAATTTATTGTCCATTTTGTGTAAGGCCCAGAGACCACAAAGGTTTTCGCCTGGACTCAAATCAAAAGATTTATTAATTTTTTTGATGATTTAGGCTGAACATGATAGTCTCCTTGGGTCTGTGGGCTTAGCGCTAATTCGGATCGTGGGGGCTGGTGTTCAAATCCTGCTGTATCGCACCTTTTTTCTGTCTATTTCAAGTTCCTCCGGTAATAAAATGGTGATCCGGAACTCTATCAAAAAAAAAAAAAAACTCCTGAATCGGGTGTATCTGCATCAGTCGCATCTTGAAAAAAAAGGGACAATTCGTTCGTACTATTGGCTTACAGCGATTCGATGCTTTTCCCTCCTACGTGGTCTGGTTGTGTTGGGAAGGCGGTTAGAAGTTGAGAAGGATTTTGCAACCCAGCCGGGCATTGGCAAACCGTCTCCAAAAGAAGAACTTTCCCAATGGGAACAAGACGACACTTTCGGGAAGTAAGGTGTCTATCGTTTTATGCACCATAAGACCAGAGTATCAGTGTGTATGTACATGGCTATTGGGCGAAAAGGAGAAAATCACGAGTAGGTCAGACGGTGGATGTGTTTCTTCGTTTTAGCGGAATTTTTGAACTAGGTCGGTGGGGTTCGTATCCCAGAAAAAAGGACGTTAGTTCGTACACTTCGGGTGATCCTGGGCCGTAACCAACAAGCGTATCTCTGGTTAGCTGCCACCAATGTCGCACGCAAGCTTGATTGAGGTCCTTCACCTCGTGGGCGTTCTCTGTTGCGTCAACCTCGAAGACTACGTACATAATAATAATTTAATAATATGGGTGGCGCTACAGACCTATCTTCTCAGCAACCACTCGTGTTGTCCGTGCTATTGTTCTTTTAACCAGTTTAATGCCCACTCTAGGCGGCGAATTTGAGAAGCTTTTTCTAGACAGAAATACTCTTTAAGTATTGTCAGTGACTTGAAAGAGGTGGAGCCGTGAATTATCTAGGGTAGTAAATTCGGGTATCGAATTTGGCAAGGCTGGGTTCATGCCCAGCCTTGCCATCAAATACCCACTCCATTGCTCATAGAACTGGCCGTGGCGTAGTGGGTAAGTGCGTCGACTGCTACGCAGAGGGTGCCAGGTTCGATACCCGAATTTACTACCCTTAATGATTCACGGCTCCACCTCTTTCAAGTCACTGACAATGCTCAAAGAGTATTCCTGTCTAGAAAAAGCTTCTCAACTTCGGAGTCGGAATTAAGCTGTAGGTCCCTTCCACTCGTGAAGGAACAGTAGTGCGCACAACACGAAGCAAGGATTTTAAAATGAAAATTTAAGGGGTTGGTGTTTTTATTCCGCGTATTCCGATCATTCCAACAGATTTGTCTTTTAATTTCAAACTTCTTTAATTTACAATTTAAAAGAGCATTTTTTTCGCTCAGCGAATTATTGGTTTGTTTGACTTTAAAAGATTGCAATTTTCAAATACGTCTTGCGTTAGCTATGACAAGAAACAAGGCACAAGGGTAAGCGTTGGAATTGTGCGGACTTGACTTTAAATACCCATGTTTCTCCTACGAAAAATGATGTGCACCATGTTCACGTGTAAATAAATGCTAATAGCTCTGTTTATTTATACCACAACTCCGGGCAAAATAGAGAATTTTGTTTACGAAAGGGCTCAGGGATAATTTATTTAATTTAGATAAAAGAAGAAGATGTAAGATAAATACAGGAAAAAACCGACAGTAAAACGAGTGTTTTTGATTCTTATATTAATGTGATCTAATTAGCGAAGCAGGCACAGGGTCCGCTAGTATTATATAAAAGTCAATACGATGTCAGCTTGGTCCTTCAAGAGAGGGGACTACTTATTCGTTAGCTATTCTGCATTTGATATCGGTACTAATGTTGCTTGTGCGGAGGCGGAAGCAAGGTAGAGGAAGTCTCTATTTACCTAGAATTTAATGTCCATTTTGTGTAAGGCCCAAAGACCACAAAGGTTTTCGCCTAAACTCAAATCACAAGATGTATTCATTTGTTGATGATTTAGGATGAAGTTGGTGAATCTAGGATTAAGTCTGAGCAAGCTGACCATGATAGTCTTCTTGGGTCTGTGGGCTTAGCGCTAGTTCGAATCGTGGGGGCTGGTGTTGAAATCCTGCTGTATCGTTTCTCTTAGTTTTTTTTTCTGTCTATTACAAGTTCCTCCGGTAGTGAAACCACGTCCTTGAAATGGTCATCCGGAACTCTCTCAAAAAAAAAAAAAAAAAACTCCTCCATCGGGTGTATCTGCATCAGTCGCACCTTGACTTCGTGGATGCATTAGAGTAAAGGGAAGTGTAGTAAGAATGAAGAGACAATTCGTTAGTACTGTTGGCTTACAGCGATTTGATGCTTTTGCTTCCTACGTGGTCTGGTTGTGTCGGAACAAGACGACACATTCGGTAGTAAGGTGTCTATCGTTTTATGCACCCGACATTAGTTTTGTTAAATTGGCAACACGTAGGCGAAATAATGTAAGACCAGAGTATCGGTGTGTATGTACATGGCTATTGGGTGCTTGTTCGTGCTTGCGGAATTTTTGAACCAGTTCGGTGGGGTTCATATCCAAGACGATAGGTTCACACTCCGGGTGAACCTGGGCCTTAACCAACAAGCCTATCCAACTTGTATGATCTCTAGCAAGCTGCCACCAATGTCGCACGCAAGGTTGATTGAGGTCCTTCACCTCGTGGGCGTTCTCTGTTGCGTCAACCTCGAAGACTACGTACATAATAATAATTTAATAATATGGGTGGCGCTACAGACCTATCTTCTCAGCAACCACTCGTATTGTGCGTGCTATTGTTCTTTCACGAGTGGAAGGGACCTACAGTTCAATGCCGACTCCGAACAGCGAAGTTGAGAAGCTTTTTCTAGACAGGAATTTTTCTTTAAGCATTGTCTCGAAAGAGGAGACTACGTCACGGCAACCGACAGAGACTCTACATACATGGCCTTGAAATCGACTTATAGCTGATGTGAGTCGATCTGGATGTTTTTTTTTTTCAGGATCTGCAGTAGTGTGACGGCTTGGTCAATGATGGACTTTCAATTTCACACGCCAAGTTGGTTGAGGCCCTTCTCCGCCATCGGTTACCTGTGCGTCCACTATTGCTGGAAATGGATTGGCTGTTTGTTTTTTTGTTGACTTGCGTTGATTTCCGTTCTTCAGATGCCTCTGGTGTCTTAAGGAACACAGTAGCTTCTAATTTCAAAATGAGTCCTTAAATGGAAACCTTTACCGACTGATATCCTTTTATTCGAACTTCGTTTGCTCACAAAATCAAATTGATGACCTGATAACTTACCATAAATATACCAAATTTAATAAATTAAACACACATCTGCGGTTTGTTTTCGATTTATTAGTTGAAATTATTATTTTTCATACATATTTATTTTTAGTTTTTTGTTTTCTTCTCTTGGTTCAAATTTAAATTTGTAACATTTTCTTGTTTTATTCTGAGTCAAATATAATAATTACTGATTGTTAATAAATATGTTGCTCTTCGTGTGAATTGATTTAGTTTTCGAATTCAGATTGGAATTGCTTTCTTTTTTGTTTTTTTTGTTTTTTTCCTTTTTCATTTATATGGAAAAAACATGACTAAGATTGAGTATCATTATCATTTATGTTTACGTTTGAGTTTTGAGTTTTGAGTTCTGTAAATTGTTATTCTTGTAAGCCGTGCAAAAATATAATACTTTAAGCTATTTAGAATTACAATTGCTTACAATTCATTGTAATTTTTGTTTTCCTCTCGAAGAAAAAGAAAACACACATGCTCAAACGATTACAAACTGAATTGCATTGGCGTATTGTTCTGTGTAGATATTAATTTCTGCACGCGTAAGCTAGAGTACAAAATGGATTTCTCTCCTTTGTTTATCGTATAAACAATGTTATTCTTCTTCACATGGGTTCA
Source organism: Eristalis intricaria (assembly GCA_964034865.1). Classification (NCBI taxonomy): domain Eukaryota; kingdom Metazoa; phylum Arthropoda; class Insecta; order Diptera; family Syrphidae; genus Eristalis; species Eristalis intricaria. The sequence goes on from OZ035875.1 coordinate 51,046,907, forward strand.
CATGCGAACGTGTTTCTATATGTATAACTTTATTTAATTTTTTTTTGTTTTTCTCTGGGCAATCTTTCAACTAAGTTCAACTAAGAGTTTAATTGTAAATATAACTTTGTCTAAAGTTAATTATTTTCACTTTAAAGATCTTTCATATATTGCTACATCTGAGTTTTGTTTTGTTTTTTTTTTCATTTCGAAATTTATTTCTATTATCACATAATTTTTGTTTTTTTTTACAAATTTTTTCGAATAAATATTTTTAAGCACTCTTAATTTTGTCTTGTTTTCAAAAAAAAAGGATTATTTAACGTTTCGAAATTAAAAAGAAAGGAAATTTGGAAAAGAAGCTTTTCAAAGACGTAGGAATAAATAAAAGTAAATTTGATGGAAAAGAAGCATAAAGCATATAACGTGGAGATACAGTGTGGTGGTCGGAAAGCATGGTAATTCTAAAATTTTTTTGTTGACAATTTGGCTGCAGACAACAAGGCTCAAATCATTGAGCTCCAAAATGTCACCGAAATTAGACAGGCTCAGTTTTAGTTGACCTTAAAACTGGGGGAAGTGAGGGAGCTGGAGGAACTGATGGAGGATCCTGACAAATTTTGTCATCAAGGACGATAGGCAATAAGGCACTAAGGCTTTTACCAATGATTGAGTCATGTTGACTAGATCATGCGGGTTGTTGAAAATGAGAGGAATCTAAGGGTTGTTGGTAGGCAGCTGGGAAAATGTATACTCTGTGACTCTTATGGAAGAAGAATTTGCATTACTTTTTAACCGGAAGGCGATTTCCATCATTTGTGGATGGTAGGATAGTAGAAAAGGTAAGGATAGCTGGGTACGGTATCATCGTACGTTAAGCACAACGAGGTACAAATCGGTTGCATGACTTTCGAACCGACTGGAGAAGTTGATGCGATGTCGAGTGACAGGAAGAGGACTACCCTCAAGGCACTGTTTTACATAAGGCAGTCCAGTTGTTGCTCCAAGATCCTTGGAATAAGGCAACTATAGAGGTCTTCCTAAACATCCCATGCAAGACATTCCCCTCGGTCTTGTGTGCTCTCCTGAAATGTATAAACAATCTGACAGGTCATTGATATGGACTTGACTTCAGGCCAGGGAAGTCCATAACAGTCAAGATCGTAACACTACGAAACACCTTGGAGCATTGTCAAAAAAGGATTTAGACAAGGCGACACGCTGTCATGTGACTTTGTTAAAAGGAAGGACTCGAACGCCACCACTAGATGGTGAACACGATCTTCCAGAAGAAACATGACAAAGAAGTGATTCGCAGAACACAGCGAGCCCTCAAAGAGGTATTTCCTGGCACTGAGACGGGTGTGGCCGAAATGGGTCTGGTGGTGAAAGACCATAAAACAAGTTATATACCGTCCTCCAGAAAGGCATCGACGCTCTGTCGACATAGCATCACAAGGGGCAGTTATAACTTCGATGTAGTTACGGACTTTGTCAATGTCGGAACGGCAGCAAACCGTACAAACAACATCAGAACTGTGATCAAATCATGAAAATGGTTGGCACCACAGCCTAGCCTTAAAAGGTACTCGCATTGTGAGTGCTAACTCTCTGACGATTGGAACTACAATCGCTTGGTTGGAAGCAACTCTTGCACTTAAATGCAGTTTTATTGGGTTAAGACACAGTTGATTAGTAGAACTCTCTCTGGAAGGACCTTTTGTAAGACACTGATCATCCCAGTCCTGCTGTACAACGCGGAGGCATGACAATCTTCAAAGCTTACGAAGAAGTACTTGAGAGAAAAGCTTTACGTGCTCCCCTGATTGCGTTGGCGGAATTGGGAGGAAAAGCTTGGTTTGGAGAATGACACGAGTCTAACCAGTCGTCTACGGCCTAAGATGGCTCTGTCAGTCCCGCACGGCCTTCAACTCCAAATCTGTGGGAGAAATAAGCAACAGCTGTCGCCCGCATTTAAGGTGGCGCTCCCAGGTTAAGAAGAACCTCAACTTATGGCGTGCTAAACTCTAGGCAGCTAAGTGGAGATCGCTTAAGTAGGCGAGGCTTGTTGGTTGAAGCCCATGTCCACTCCGGAATCTAACGTAAAATAAATAACAAGAAATCCAGGTTTTGCTATGTAGGTAAGCCGTTGTGTTCGTGTGTCACTAGCACGGTTGGCACCGCAGCCTAGCTTTCAAAAGCACTCGCGTTTTGCGTTCTGGATGGAGTCTTTCTGACTTTTGCTACTACTTTAGTGAGTCGGCGTGAGCAACGCAACCTCTCGTTGAGAAGCTATAAAATGGTTTTAAAGTGTCAATTGGTGCATAGAAGCAGAACGAACCGATGTTGGCTTAAGCGTAGCTGCTCTTTCCATTCAGCTGTTAAGGCTTCAGCAAAGTGTAGTTTGTGAAATACTTATGATGCATAGACAATGAAAATTTAGCCATCTGCATGAAACGTAGGTTTAGATGGGTTGTGTTGGCAACACTGTAGCGCATGAGATTCATGAGTCCTTTCCAAGTTCCTTTCAGTGTCACCAGACTTTTTCTACGTGCCATGCAAAGGGGTTAATTTTTGCAAGGCCTAGGTTGCTTACGACTAAGTCAACAATTGGATATCTAGCAGCCACCCGCTTAGAGTTGGATCCACTATGCTCTTGATGCGTGGCACCATGACGTTTTTCTTCTCTTAGACGGAACAGATGAATATATCCAGGCAACCAAGGCTTCGCAGTTCGATTCTTATTTTTAGCTCCTCAAGGAAGTATTTGCTCATAAGCTGACAGAGCTCGGCGCTCCAAAACTGATTACGTTTCATCTTCTTTTCTGCAACTTCTACAAAAGTCTCTGTGAAGGATGCCTTCTACTCTGAGCTCTGAGAGGACAAGGAAACAGAAGGCGTCCACGTACAAGATGGCGCACCCAAGTCGAGGGGGATCCCAGCCGAATTGGTCTGTGCAACTGGAGACACCCGACAAAGGAGCGTGCCGGCTGGAGAGGTGAGTTGGGTGAGGCCTAGGTCCATCTCAGACTGTAGCGCGAAGAGGGATGTCAAAATCCAATGCTTGTCTGCCCGTTAAGGACTGTCAGTTGCTTAAACCCTTGGGACCACGCTCCCTTCTCACTCTCGCCACGCAGTAAACGCCGCTTTTGAATGATCAAATTCCGTCAGATTTCATCGCAACGACTGCTTGGTGTCGGCGTTGTACGAGGGTTCCCGTGGTGCGGAAATCGAATCAGCTCGAGAGTGAGTTTTCGCCTTCCTCTCTTTTGAGTAGTCTTGGTCTCGCTTTGAGAATAGGAAGCACGCAAGAGAGATAAGAGCAAAAACCTTCTACGAATGAAATATCGAAGCTAGAGCGTGTGACTGCGTGGTAGGTTTAATATAAAAGAGGCACTCTCCTTTTGATCCGGTGGTACAATGTTCAGCAAGCCATTTCTAGGTTAAGAGTCTTTTTGTACAGAGTTAAGCGCTAAAGAGACACTTCTCGAGTCTACAGGACTTTCTCGACCTGTCTTTCCCGGTCACTACTAAAAGGGATATCTACCACTCCCCTTCCATTCATTCACCACACTGTATGCAGAAAAATTTTCGTAAGCAGACTACCTCCAATTTGTGACAAAAAAAAGATTCTCGATGCCAATAAGATTTATTTTTTTAATTAATTAAACTTTATATATTTTGTTTTTCGCTAAATTTATGCTAAAAGTTAATTTTGCAATATTTCTCGATTTTTTTTTTTTTTGTATAAAATATTTTATATAAATTCTTATACGTATTATTTCAGCCTAATTATTTATTAATTTGTTTTTTCTCAATTATTCATCTATACAACAAACATAACTCAAGGAACAAATAAAGTTTGTTGCTTCTGTTTTTTTTTTTTTGTTTTCCAAGAACAAACTTGTTCTTTGTGCAAAATGTAGTTTTCGAGAATAGAGAAAAAAAAAAGAACGGTAACTAAAAAATAAATTATAAGATATTACGGTGTAGAATAAGAAACAAAGAGTGAATCATCGTACTTCAGTTTGGCAAACGCATTAAAACACTTTTTGTTTGGTTTTTTTTTTCTTTTTAAAACTATCTACCATCGGTACATGAACAGGTTTATTTTTTATTGAAACTTGCTTTTAGTACTCCAGCTCATCTTCATCATCGCTGCGACACAGAAGTTTGCTAAAATGATTGTGAAATTTATGGTATTTTCTAGTTTTGCTATTTTTGGTGGCTTGTATCTTTTGCTAGTTCTAGTTGAATTTATGTGGGATTGACTTTGAAAATGAAACTACAACAATTAGTCATCTATTCTCATGCATTTATTTTTTTTTTCTACTCGAGATCAACTCGATTTCTAAGGGATCACACTAGATTGTGTTCACTAGAGACTAGATTTACAAAAATGTTTAGTAATTTTTTTTATGGGTGTTGGTGATGTTTATTTTTTTTAAGTGTATTGAGGTATGTATGTATGCGTGCCGAAGTTTTTAAATGTTTATGTACCAATTTTGTTTTTTGCAGAATTCCTGCAATTTTAGCGTTTGTGTGTGATTAGCAGGATGTCTTCGAAAGTAGTTTGAAGGTTCAATCAGTTGCAAGGCAAAATTCAAACGTTTGTGGTTTGGTTAAGTTTAAATATCTGTACCCAACCCAATGAGCATATTTCAAGGCTTTTTAGTCGATTTTCTGGTAATAGACGCATCTTTAATCAACTTGAAATACGAGGCGACTTGTGTCGCTCCCATCAGGTTCGAATTAATCAACATGATTCCAGAATGGACAAGGAACTTCTTGTCAAACAGAATTGTGTGAGGAAGACAGGGTACTCTGTCTGTTCCGTGCTTTGGAATTTGTAGTGGACGATTTATCAAGCAAATAACCTTCACCCGGTGTAAGTCAACTGCTTAAAATCCGAATGACACAATTTTCAATCGTTTAAATCTGCGTGGCAGAAAAGAGACACAACAGGGTTCTTCTGGAAGGAGATAGCCATTTTGTTTGGAAACAGAATTAAAGTTACTACAACTAACTCTCATTCTCAGATTCCTGAGAGAGTGTATGCATCTCTTCCCACTTCGCGGATCAAGAGCTTATAACCCTCGATAAAACTCCGTGAGGGGACAGCAGCTAGTATGGGGGTCACGGTGAAGGCGTTGGATATGGTGAAAGAACTTCGTTGGCAGATATTTCCTGATGGCATCTAAGCTCCTCTCCTAAACCAGCATCCCCCCAGATTATACTTCAAGTCAGGGCACCAGGCGCTGGATGGAAAACTTCACAGATGGATGCGGGTGTCTACTCCAGGACTTTAACATCTAACATCGACATTTCGTGACAAAGCACTGCAGCCCCTTTCAGCGAAAAAGGAAGCTCTGTGAAATACAGAAAGCACAGATATCGTCATTTTTTCTGACAGCCTGAGTGGACTCACATTCTAAACTGAATAGCCACCTATCCCTCAACGAGATGGCCAAGTATCAACTTATGTGAGTGCCGGGATAGCGTGACGCTTCAGAGAAATGTGCGAATCGACCGAACTCGCTAGAAAGGGCATTTGTTACGTTCTCTTTCTAGATGGAGATCTGCCATCCATGCCCATGGCCACAGCAGAGCATCTACTGAAGTTTGAAACAGAAATCGTAACTGGCACAGGATGCCTCATCACCACAAAACTATGACTTGCTCTCGATCCAAAACAATCACTTATCCAGATCAGTTTCCTGAACTCTTTAAAAACTTTCTTCCGAAGGTGTCTTTATTTCTTTCATTTTGTTTGCCCTCTTCTAGGAAGTCATTAGAGTGGAGTTTGCCATAAATCGGTAGAAAACACAATTTTAAGAAGCTGCCTGGAATTTCATTTCGAAGGCTTCATTAAAAATATGAGTAAATAACGCTTAAAAATTAAATGTGCCTGGCCAGACCCGGGAGTTAAAGTCAAAGAAGATGAAAAGCAAAGTGGCGCCTTTGCGTGGAGAACACGATCATTTGGACGATGAGTCGAGTGAAGACCAATGTCCTTAAAAAAAAAAGAAGTCAGCTGATGATTCTGTCTAAGACGAGATTTAAGGACAAAATGGCGTTCTAGGGGAAAAGAAAAGTGACTCAAACCCACAAGCGGAGGAACGTATCACCACCATTCCCTCCAAAAAGAGTGCAGATCTCCAGATGATATTAGAAAACATCGTTGGCACCGAAAATCTGTTGAAAAGCCCTCAGCCTTTAAAAATGAGAAAAAGTGTCGGACATAGAACAGAGCCTTGTGGAACATCAGCACTTATTTGGTGGATATGAGACTTGAACCCATCTTAAACAACTTGAATTGAAAGGTTCAAAATGATATCCATAGGCACTCGCTTTTGACAGAGGAGCTTGATGCCAAGCTCTGTCAAGTGCCTTAGACATATCGAGCGAAACCATCTTGCTTTCACCTGTGTTCTGCAAAGATTGGATAGAGATAGGCTATCAAAGGTCCAGTGACCCTGTTGCTTTGGCAACTGGACTGATTGTCACTAAGAATGGCCTTATGATGAAGTGGAACAGTTCGGTACGAGGAGGGTGACGAAGATTCTCCACTTTTAACTGTGTCCACCACAGCAAGGGTCCAATGCTCAAAGCTGAACAAGAAGAGATCAAGATCATTGATCGGCTTTAGTCGCAGGGGTGTACGTACACTACTAGGAGTTCTGACTGGACACAATGCCATAGGTACTCGTGCAATGTGACTGAATATACCGCATAACAAATTTTGCCGAGGAAGAACTAGAGTCTATCCGACATCTGATTTGCGAATGTCGAGCCCTGGCAATGAAAAGAAGGCACTTTCTAGAAAGCACTTCTTCTCAGAGCTAGAGGACTTAAGCGGTGTAAATTGAAAAATCTCCTAGGGCTCGCACACGAATCTGGGTGGTTTGAGAACTGCAGTAGAATACTCCTAAACATGGGAAAAAAATGGACCCAATACGTTGGTCTAAGCGAGCCGCTGTGAGGGCACCCAATATGCCTACCTCCCTCCCTAGCTACGCCATTAGCTTTTTGGCTTGTGGCACTTTTCTCATTTGCCAGAATCAAAGTTCATCCATGTTTTCGTCTTATTTACCTATGCATACCTGTCTCCACAGTAGCTTGTGGCACTCTTCTCATTTGTCAGAATCAAAGCTTATCCATGTTTTTGTCTTATTTACCTTGCAACTGATTGAACAATTGTTTTCGTTTCTAGCCAATGTCTATACAAGTGTCAACGAATAATGGTGTTTGCCAATTGATTTGTGTACTGTACAATAAAATACATATTATTTATTGTCTACGACATAAAATCACTCTCATGCACACAAAACAAAAAGAATATAAACCTACGATCTCTTGCTCAAAGCATTTACGCAACAAAAACGTGCCAGGTTAAGAAAAAAAGATGAAACAAAAAAAGAGAATAACTTAAATTAGAAAAACGTTGTTTCTGTGCAACAAAACGCACACTCACACAACCAAAAGGGGGAACTTAATAAAAATCAAAATTTTGTCAAAGACGAACAATTAAACCCAATCAACATGCAAATTTATATATTTTTGCATTTCAATGGACGGAAATAGTTTTATTATTTTATTTTATATATTTTTATTGTTTTTTTTGTATTTTTATTTTTATTAATCGATCCTCGCGCTTCGATTCGATTAAGTGACGACATAGTTATCAGGCATTACATGGATTAATACGAGCTTGCATTTAAAGAAATATATATATATAGTAGATATAGGTTTAAAAAAGTAGTTTTTTTTTGTTTTTTTTTGTAATTTAAGAACATTTAGACATTGTATAAGAGATTAAATATACCGAATGGGGGGGGATTGGGAGTGTAGAAAAATATAATCAGTAACAAGGCAAAACTCACTCTTCTTTGGTTGGAAATTTTTCAGCATAAACCCGAGAAGATTTGTTGCAAGCCTTGTCACAACACGGACAATACCAGTAACTGAGAACACCAATTGATATGGCAAATAGTACATTGGGTATTATGAGTGATAGCACCAAATGTTTCAGATTATCCTCCCATGAGTAGCGGCCAATAACGACCCGTGGATATGCTCTACTGTAATAGCAAGCGAATGGTCGTCCGATCTCACTAAAAATAAATGAATGCTTTTGTGTTACAGAGGTGAAATTATATGTACATTCAATGCTTACCCATATTGCTTTGCAAACACGCTGCAATTTGTCATTGGAGGATAACCACAACCTTCAGAATTAATCAAGAACTTTGTGTAGCCTTCATCCCAGACGACTGCGTCCAAGTCGCGCGGATTCTTCTGCCATTCGTCAAATGGAATTCGCGTGTAATTCACATATAACTGATGGCACCTGCAAAAGAATTAAGTGTTATTTTGGTTTGAAAGACAAATCTGACTAAGCTAGCTAGCCTCGAATAGGCTGTTCGGATTTGAATGAAAATCTATTGGTGGATTGCTTATGTTTTGGATAAAGATATAGACCACCTTGACTCTTAATGACCCGTGCACCCGTGCACCTTTTGAAAGCGACTCACACCAGTACCATTATCTGTGCTATGGTTGTGCAAAGACGCGGAGGTTTAAATAATTAAAAACAAAATATCCAGCCGCCGCACATATCTATTCTACATATCTCTAACGATTGGATGGTGTCGTGGGTTAAGTGCCTGCCCCTGGTTAGTGGGGTCCCCGGTTCGAATCCCAGTGAAAGCAATGTTGATACGTTTTTTTTTTTGTTTCTCAAATCTGCTCCAGTCACCATTTGCCGTTGGGATCAAATTAACGGCACTATAACTGAGGTGGTCAATCAGTGGTAGTAGTGTGACTGTGGGTATCACAATGGACCAACAAGGTCTAAGTGTGCTGGTGATTTAACTAGCAGCGCTCCTACCTAACCTACATATCTAGCGAGCACTTTGGTAGGTATTCCCTGGAGGTACTAAGTAAACCTTACCTAAAGTCAGTGTTTTGTATTGTCACTAGAACTACAAACGATGGTCTAATCGGCTTCAGTGAAGTAGCTGAGGAAGTCACCAACTCTGGGGTGATGTTCATTTTTGTTTTTATTTTTTTTTTCTCCGCGAAAATCTTCCCATTTACAGCCACCAATTTACAGAGCAGATTTAAAGGCTTGATTCGGGAATATTTTTTTCAAAAACTGATGCTGGTGTGACCTTTGAGATGATAGGACTGCGATTTTAATCTAAATCGACTGTGACTTTGACTGTAAATAAAACCTATGGAAGGGTACAACAAAATATACGACACAGCGGGGGACACGAGAACCTTATGATTCGGCAAATATTTTCCCAAGCATACACGTACATTGTTTTTCCTCTGAGTTATAACAACACACTTGACTTATGCGGTGTCCTTGGATACCACGATGTTGATGGGATTTTGAGAGCTGACAATCATCTGAAGACCTTATCTGGGAAGTGAATGAAAACATTATTTGTACTAATAGACCACATAAAAGGGTTTTAAAATAAGGACTTGACAACTTATGTCTTAAATAAAACGCAAACCATTTGAGATATTTCGAAAACTTCATTATCGGCAGGAAGTACAATCAAAGCATTTATCAATGGAACTCGACTTAGTTCTTATGGCCACAATTCGTTGGACCCAATTTTCAACGACTCGGCCACACATTTCGGCGGAAACGGCTGCTATTTCGCGTTGAATGTGGGCTCTGAGTTCTTCCAACGTCGTCGGTTTGTTGGCACGAACCAATGACTTAACGTAGCCCCACAGAAAATAGTTAAGCCGCGTTAAGTCGCACGAACAAAGTGGCCAATCGACTGGCCCATTTCTAGAGATAATACGCTCACCATACTTATTCTTTAATAAATCGATTGCAATGTGTTGTGTGGCTTGTGGCAGCATCCTTTAGGATGCACACGTCGTCCAAGTCCATAACTTCCTAATAATCTAAAATCATGTCACGATAACGCTGACCATTCACAGTAACGTGACGTGACAAATAACGTGAATAACGGCCCCGGCATGCAAACAGCACCGCACAGTTATTTTTCGGAATGAAGTGGTGACTCATGAAGTACATGTGAATTTCCACCCGACCAAGAACGCATATTTTGCTTATTGACGAAACTATTGAGCCAAAAATGAGCTAAAGGTTCCGCTCACCGACTCCGAATTTCGGTCGATTGCAAACGTTGATCGCTCGTATATTTTAGCGTGATGAAAATGTTGAGTATACTGAATAAATTGACAGTGACAGTTAGATGATTGGTGAAAGAGTGCGTTCACAAATTAAATTCAAAGTTGTTAAGTCCCTATCGTAAAGAGCACGGGGTGCTTGACAGAATGTGTACTCCAAAAATAAAGGGATTCACGATGGGACCTAAGGCCTCCGAGTGGAAGTGACTCAGACTCCCCTTCCTAAACCCTAACCTAATCTTGAACTTTTTAAAGGTTGTCCTTTAAATCAGAACGACGTGAGATCAGCAGCAAACAACGAAAAATTATTAGTCGGAGGAGTTGATGTATTGGATATTCATGTACTGTATCCATGTATATTCACGCAATTCTGATGATTGACTTAAAAGAGCAATATTTGGTGTGTGTGTGTGTTTTGTCACACACGCCTGTGAAAATACAAGCACTGGTGACACTGGAACATCTACGCTACGCCTGAATACTGGCCAAACAAGAAAACAAAGCACTTGGTGTATACTCTGTTAACTCCCTTTAGAATGTGACAGATACATAATCGCACAACATTGAGCTTTGGACACGCTTAAAATCCATTCTGTTCAACGGCCAGGAATGGTCACTCAACCTAGGTACTTGAAGGTGATTTTTCGAGTTTATTTATCCAAGTTTTCCATGGGAGGCTACGACTGACACTCTAATCGAGATCAGGCGGAAATGATATAATTTCGAGGCGGGAAAGTAAGTGCTAACTAACCATTCTGCTGGGTCAACTACATAATTAACCGAGGAAGTTGTTGGTGGGAAACCAAACGTTGTTGACGAAGCCATATAGTCTTTCTATTCGGATGCGGTTCATAGAGTCGCTTAGATCGGAAAAAGTGGAGTCCTACACTGCTGATTCTGAAAGGTGGACAGTGGCAAAGAAGATGCTCTCAATTTCGTATTCAAGCATACAGTTCCTGCTGAAATTTCTAGCATCCTATTTGTAGCAGTAGACAGTGCCCAGTAATAACACCAGTCACACAATGCATAGATCAGATCTGTTTAGAGTTAGTAGCTTAGAGGTGAACATTCACCTCTTACAAATGTCATTACTTTGTCATTACTTCTCATTTCTGCTTCACCACTTGCAGTTTTGTCCTTTATGGGAAGTTTTAGGGTTGATGTGAGCAATGTGCGTGGGCTTAGAGCGAATCTCTTCGCTGTGTATGTCCACCTATCCCGTCACCAGCTGTCTTGGCGCTGAGTGAAACACAGGTAGGTGAGAATACCGAACTATCGGATTTCAACCTGCCTGGATATAGCTTGGTGCCGCTCTTCTTTTTACACCGCGGTCTCGCCATTTACGTGCGTAGTGATGTAGCTTACCAAACTCAACCACAATACGGCCTCTGTTCCAATACGGAATTCAATTTTATGTGGTTAAGACTCCATGTCCGTAAGCATTTAATCCACTACTGCTTTATTTATAGAAGTCCAAGCTTGTATAGCAATTCAGCTTTTAACGAATTTGATGCGATATCCGATTCCATCTCAAGAACTGTATCCTCGCACTGAAATTGCCATTGCGGGCGATTCCAATGTACACTATTCTAATTGGCTTCGTCATTTAGGCCGGACAACACCCGAAGGAAGGTACGTCGAAATCTTTGCTGAGGTAAACAATCTGACCCAGCTAGTAAATGAGCCCACACGAATACCTGACATTGCAGATCATTCCGCCAACACCCTGGACCTGTTCCTCACCTCTCATCCTGATAAATATTCTGTTGACATACTGTCACCTCTAGGCTCGTCGGACCATTGTGTCGTATCAGCAAAATTCTCGTTATCACCACACATAGTTAGAGAACAAATTCCTAAAAGAACAGCTTGGCTGTACGAGAAAGCCGATTGGAACAAACTTAACAACTTCTTTAGGAATTTTAACTGGTCACTTTGCTTCCTCGATAGTCACAGTTATGATCACAAATATTCTTCTGCTGGGCATGAGAACCTTCATTCCTCACAGAGTGAAGAGTATCAAGCCCAAAGCAAACGCGTGGTATGACTCGAGCTGTAAAGAGGCTATTAGGATGAGAGAGTTGAATTTCCGGACATACAAAGCCAACCCTACTGAGGAAAACCGGAAGAAGTTTAAACGGACCAGAAATGACTGCAATGCAACTATCAGACGTGTGAAATTCTGTTATGAGCAGAAGTTGAGGCAAAAAGTGCTACAATGTCTCAAGGGTAGCAAGAACTTTTGGTCATTTGTTAAAAACGTAAAGAATTCCGCCTCGTCTTGACATTCCAGCTGTCAGCTCCTTAGACAAAGCTAATCTGCTTGCGGCTCATTTTGCAGCCAGCTCAACACTGCCAGATTCCAATTTGTCTCCACCTGTACTTGAGAGCGTTGATTTCACCATGGGACAAATCCACTTCCGCACTCGTACAGTTGCAAGAGTACTGAAAGATCTCGACGTGCATAAATCCGCTGGCCCGGATGGTATTCCCCCTTCTGAAGAGGTGTTCTTCTGTGCTGGCAAAACCACTGCGTAAGCTTTTTCATCTGTCCTACTCTTTAGGTCTCTTTCCGAGCAGATGGAAAACAGCATTTGTCCAGCCAGGCCCTAAAAAGGGCGAATCTTCGTCACCCACCTCGTACCGACCCATAGCACTTACGTCCGTTCTTTCTAAGGTCATGGAAACGCTGATAAATCGTCAGCTTATGAAATATCTTGAATCGCGGAAGCTTCTTAATGACCGACAATATGGTTTCCGCAGCGGCAGGTCCACTGGTGATCTGATAGCTTATCTCACCGAAAAGTGGAATCAGTCTTTGCACAATGCAGGCGAAAGCAAGATCGTTGCGCTTGATATTTCTAAAGCATTTGACAGAGTTTAGCATCAAGCTCTCTTGTCGAAAATGCGTGCCTATGGTATCGATGAATCTCTTCTTCTATGGATTAGAAATTACCTTTCGAACCGTTCAATTCAAGTTGTCTTGGATGGGTTCAAGTCTGATATCCACCAAATAAATGCTGGTGTTCCCCAAGGCTCAGTTCTGTCTCCGACACTCTTTCTCATTTTTACAAATGATCTCTTGTCTGCTACTTCTACTCCAATCCAGTCCTTCGCTGATGACAGCACCCTTAGCTTTTCATATTCGTTCCAAGACCCACGACCCCGTCCTTCGGCCGTAGAATTGGAACGGCAGCGTATGTTAAGCACGTTGTATTCCGATCTCGACAGAGTAATAGAGTGGAATTCAATGCTTCAAAAACTCAACGCTGTCTGCTGTCACTCAAGCGAACCCTTCATAATCAGCCATTATCCATGAATGGCGCTTGTGTCGATGAAACCGGAAAACTTTCCATTCTTGGTATGTGTATCAACACAACACTTAGTTGGAGCGATAACATATTTGAGGTCGCCAAAAATGCTGCGAAATGCTTAGGTTTTCTTAATCGATGCAAGAAATATTTCACCCCTTCTGATTTGGCTTTAATTTATAAGGCGTACATCCGCCCCAAGCTTGAGTATAACGCTCATATCTGGTCTGGTGCCCCTAAGACCACACTGCACCTACTTGATAGAATCCAAAAGCGAGCGATAAAACTTATAGGAGACAACAATATCGCAGAGTGATTAGACTCGCTCGAACATCGACGTACCGTCTCTTCTTTGTCCGTGTTTTTAAGCGATGCTCAAGTGAGCTAGCCAACTGCATTCCTCCTCTCCTTGAATTCACCCGCAATACTCGTCTCGCCAGGAATGCCCATCAGTATACCCTTAAGCCTACTTTCGGACGCACAGTTAAATTCAGAGACTCGTTCTTCAGCCGCACTGCACGAATGTGGAATGCTCTTCCCAAGCTAATATTTCCCACAGACTACATACCGCAGATATTTAAGACCAATGTGCACAGATACCTCCTCTCCCTTTCTCCCTCTATACCTTCGGCCCGTGCTGTGTCTTGACCCCGAACACATAAATGCCTTGAGCACGCGTAAATTATAAAAAAAAAATTAATAAATATGTTCTATTCAAAAATATCCCTTAACTTCTTAAAGGCTGACTCTGAACAAGATAGCTGAGCATCTCATGTTGGAGCCGGGAAATTTCAGAGCCGATAAACTCACCAGGACCAGGAGGATATCCACCTTCCATGCCGATCGTTAAAGCCTACCTACCATCTTCTGAAGATGCGCATAATTAGAACAACTAACTACAAGGGGCTAGAAGACATCACAACACATACAAAAAAAATAGGGATGCATGACCAGCCCAGATTAGGTTAGGTTAGAATGGCTGACTACCTTAATGGTAGCCACATTTAGGCCAAAGTTAGGCCCGTTGTGTTACCACAAAATCTATTGGATACGCGAACCATCGGCAGCTTTTGATAAAGCGATTAAAATGACTGATGCTAGTCTTGCTTAGCTCGGTCAAGGCATAGAAATTTATGGGGCGTCCAAGTGACTAAGTCTGCGAGATGAGAGGGTATTGCAATCATAAATCAGTCATAAATCTTAAACGACCACTCTATCTGCTTAGACTAAATAGACCTACACTCAGGACGCTCAACGGACGACACTATTCAATGCGATGATTTCTGCAGAAGCTGCATGGATAGAGAGGAGGCCAATCTTCTCTGCTTGTGACAGACTCAGGCTAGCCGTAAACTATCACATCTAGAGGCCAACTATTTCAATATTCTCAGGTAGCCTAACAGCGTCAGCATTAGTTGGCTTTGCCATAATCACCAACTCGTTTAGGAAAAGTCAATCCAAGACTATCTTGGCCTGCTGTCCCATTCTCCGCTTGAACAGGTGCTTCTCCACTTTTACCACCTTAAACACATGTATCTTTGCATCTTCTGTTGCTGTAGCGCTCAGACCTCGTAGTCGAAAACTCATCGGGACAAATCTCATGGACAGGCTCTACATTGTCCATTCGACAACCACCTCAGGGAATGGATCCGACTGCACCTGTTTCAACTCGTCGTTCCTCCAATCTTCGCTGCGTACCTATTTCTTTTTTAGCGTTTAGAAGGAATGTCACAACTTTCTGTAAAAATGTTGCTTTTGTTTGATTGCTCTACAACACTTGGGGCGGTTTTTGCTCTTCACCAGTGGAGGGAGAAATATAAGATCCACCGTTGAATAACTTGGAGACCCCGAGGAGTAAAATTC
Organism: Eristalis intricaria; assembly: GCA_964034865.1. Taxonomy (NCBI): domain Eukaryota; kingdom Metazoa; phylum Arthropoda; class Insecta; order Diptera; family Syrphidae; genus Eristalis; species Eristalis intricaria. Next base: position 51,062,242 of record OZ035875.1, read on the forward strand.
TGAAATTTGTACTTACTTGGTAAGTGATGATGTGCATCCCTCTCTGCATGAGCTCCATGTACAATTCTTAATACCCTCAGCATAAATATGATCTATGACTATGCAGGTGACAGGTACAGGATCGTAGTCGGCAATTATCGTCGATATAGCTGGATCCACAACAAATGGAATTAAAAATAAAAAGGCGAATACCGATAAAATCGCTGTCGTTCCTGTAAATTTCAAAAAAACAAAAACAAAGTGTCATCCTTCTCGAATAATTTAATCAAAGTTTATTTATAGCCTTACCCAGACAAACCGATGTGTAGAATTTTGCCTTCTCCAAGAGCGTTTCGATCTCTTGCTCATCCTCACCGTGCGCTGACTTCGTTCGACTGCTATTCAGACTGACCTTGCTGCCGGCCAGACTGTTTGTCGACAAGGTCGGACTGTGTATTGATATCGATCCACTCGAGTTCCTCATCGCGTTAAATTTCAAATTTCTTTTGTAAATAATTTTCTCTATCTCTTACTCTCTTCTTAAATATGTTTATGTATAATGCTTAAGTGCTAAAGTTTAAAATAATTGTTTTTCTTTTTTTGTTTTTTTTAATTATTAATTTTAATTCTCGACAGAACTTGCGATTGCTGCGATGCGATATAACTTTTCGATATGAACTTTGTTTCCGATTTTGAAAAAAAAAATGAAAATTGATTTTAAAATAAAATAAATGGAATTTTTATATTTTTTTTGCGTAAAGAAGTTAACTCGTTTCTTATTTTTTTGTTTTATGATTTTACGCGAAATGTGATTGATAAATACATATACATATATATGGTATATAGATTTGATTCTTATTTAGTATTTCGAAATATTAGATAAATATGTTGAGTTCTATCTGTGTGACTTGACTCTCTGCAGTGTGTCTATAAATATTTATTTTTTGCTTAGTTTTTCTTTGGTTTTCTTTATTTTCTC